>OY992511.1:23315910-24556459 GCA_963921215.1 Scoparia ambigualis
ACTTAAATAGGACTGATACCTTGCTTAAAAAATGGAGGATGAAAGTTAGCACTTCCATGTCGACCCACATAACTTTCACACTAAAGAGACAGAACTGTTTGGAGCCTAAATTTAACGTAGTAAACGCCCGATATTTTAGTGTCTTTTTCAATTTGGTGGTTAAAAAAAACATATTTCGAAATACTTACTTAAGCCATTTTAGCTTTCATATTATTATCTAGCTGGAAGTTTAGCCGTTTATGGCGGTTTGCAATACTTAAAAGTGTCGCTTAATATATTTGGGCCGCGATTTCCAAACATATGTTTGACGCTTATAATTATTTTTTTTGTCATTCTCTGGATGTTGGAAGGCGCTTAGGATGAATTGTCCAAGCGGATATCACTAATCATAGTGGCGCTTATCCTTTTTTTCCCCTGCCGATATTTAAAAGATTAGGGCGGTTAGATGATACAACGATTTAAAATATTTACTTACGCCAATGTAATATTTGGCCATATGTCGGTTACCGTATGAAAAAAAGTCTCATCGATGTTATATCCGTTTCTACCGCAAAATAAACATTTAGGGCGTTGGCTACTGTTGCCCAAGCGCCACGCGCGCATACAATTCATTCCGGCACGCAGTTTCTTTGAGCGAGCTCAATTTTATCTTGAATCTTGAAAATAATAAGTAAGATTTCATATTTCTATTGTGATCTTCAAAGAACATTTTTATAAGAATAGTTTATTTTTAGTCTGCGAAGATTGATTACCTAAATTATTAAATTTTTAAGAAGTGGATGAACGTAGTAATATCTTGTAGGTATCTAAAGGACAAAAGTAACTGGTTCCAAGTTCCAATATTCATTATGATGACTACCTTTGTCATGTGTCTGGTTTTTGATATTATGTATTTATGTGAATGTTTGTAGTACTTTCGTTGATTCTGTTTATCACAACATATATGTCATAGCTCATATTACTAACTTTGGAATCAGATTAATGTTTACGAGTAAATGTCTTAAACGTACTTAAATATTTATATTTAAAAATCATCGTTACACAGATCGACTACTTCTGGTCTGTCAGCAGTTATTTCCCTTGAACATACATACACAGAATCACGCCTATTATCCCCAAAGGTTTAGTCAGAGACTAAGCATTGAGAACACCAAAAGCAGTCCTCTGTCATAGTCCACTTTTTACCAAATAGCAATATTTTCCTTGAATACAATATATTTTTTGTCCTTCGAATAAATCAGTCCTTAGACTATTAGCAGATGCATTTTAGGAGTAGTCTGGCAGGTGAAGCCTGTTCCACATTGGAACTGCTCAAAAGGAATCTGGAAGCTATTATGTAATTCAACTCTTGAATTTGGCGTCTCCGTAATCGTCTTAACTGGTTGGGAATAGTAAGCTGTACTGCTAGCTGATTGCGTGACGTTGCAAACGGGCTTTGTAAGATTTAGTATGAGCATCTATCCTTAACTGTGCTTAATTGTAGGTATTCTTGGACCTCGGGAGTTTTTTTATAAACCAGGGTGCATTCGCTATTTGTTTTAGGATAGAGTCTTTAGCTCTCTGTTTCATGAATATCTACTGGACTGGCAAGCAGATCTCCAAAACTGAATCCCATTATGTCCAATAGGTTTGAAAATAGTTTTGTAGATTAGCAATTTATTGTTATTGTTTGACGATACTTCTATTTATTTTAAAGCTGTGCAGTTTCTTGCGCCCATTCTTCGCCACAGCTAAAAGACTTCCTGAATGGGTGGGGTGGGTGGGCGGGTAACCATCCATCCAAATAAATTTAAACAAATTAAAATGCTTATTTTATGTTTATTGAATAAAAAAATTTTGAGTTTGAGTTTGAGCTCAGACTAACCCATCATTAAGTAGCCTTACGGTCAGGAAAGGCCTTGATACTAGGAACTTACAAAAAGTAAAGTAAAAGTAGCGAACTTATCTTTTTTAAAAAGCTGTGTTTTTTGATCCATTTGTAACTTTTTTTTTTAATTATTTCGTTAACACTAAGTATATAGCCAATCACCACTTATGTTGTAGTGCGTCAACTTTATGTAAAACTTAATGTCGGTTAAGGTATTTGATTTTTGGCGAAAGAGGTTTTACCTGATCTAAAAAGTAGTCCATTTGAGCATAAGCACCAAAAAATACAATTAAACGAATGATTTATAGTAATTTAATTAAGTAATTTAGTGGAGAAATAACTTAAAACTTTCTAGATAACTTTAGGAGTCCTAGGAAGCAGAAACAAACTTTATATGATTTTTTTTCTAAATTTTGCAACTTTAAACCTCTCTCCTGTAAAGTTTGTAAAGCGGCGGTTGTCCCTTTTTGGTCGTTAGGCATCGATATATACGTTTCATTTTCCAGAAAAACTATTAGCCGATTATCAAAACTACTTTTTTTCTTTTGGAAGATGTTTTGCTTACAATAAATTTCATATCTAGAAGTATTAAAATTCTAAGTAACTTTTTCTCTAAAATAACCCACCAAATACCCAGATTTTCGTTTTTTTTTCAATATTAGGTTAAGAAACTAAAATGTCTTAAAAAGTTAATACTTTGTGTTTTCGGTAAGGTTGTTCTACAGTTGTTCTACAAAAGTCAGTGAGAGAAACGAATCGCGGCAAAACCGACTCCGCGTAGTCTTGTCTGACTTACGCTAGAGTGTTACTTAAGCCCGCGTAGGCGCGGAGGGGCGAGGCGGCCCGCGAGCTGAGGAGCAGGTGGGTTTAGCTTCGCCTTGCTGGCCGGGTACGGCGATGAGCGATTGCCATCTGCGACGATAAGCTCGCGTAGGACCGCCGGAGCCTCGCAGCTCCGGAGCCGTAACAGAAACCAGGCCTGCTGCATGCTGCGTGCTTGGATGATGCTGCATGCTTGGTTGCATGCTGCATGCTTGATTGCTTGCTGCGTGCTTGGTTGCATGCTACATGCTTGCTTGCATGCTGCAGCTTGCTTGCATGCTCCATGCTCCATGCTCCATGCAATATCGTCCAAGTTTCTGTTAAAGTAAGACGTGTTGCAGTCTAAAATTAAAATATAGAAAATAGATTTTGAGCTTTAGATATATCTGCATAAGACATAATTTCGTCTGGTATTTGCAATTCACTTACGCCCTCTTGTCATTGTTGTTGTTTGAGCGATTCTCAGTACACACAAAAAAGGCAGATAAAATGCAACGTTCACCAACAACATCTGGACAAACAATTAAGTTTTCATCTCAACCGGACCTTTCTGCTCCAATGGAAGATCAAGACAGTATTCGGAACATTAACCGTAGAAAACGGAAAAATCCTGATCAAGAACAACAAATTGATATGAAGGAGGAACTCATGCAATCTTTTAGAGAACTGATGCAAACTGAGATAGCAGAGCTTAAAAATCAGAATAGCCAAATCCTTGAGTCTAATTCTCAAATAATAAAACTGCTGGATATTAATACTGTTAATTACAAGGAAATGTGTAACGCAGTGCAAACTCTCGAAACCAAACATGAAGCAGCAATGGGACGAATTCATGATTTAGAAAGTCAACTAAATGGAATACAGAAACAGCTTATTAAAAATACAGTGGGAATAAGAAACATTCCACGAATTGAAAAAGAAAATGTGTATGAGATAGTAAATAATATTAATAAGACCTTTAGTCTAGAGCCTGTTGATGTCACTACAAATATATTTAGAAGAGGAAAACCAATGGACCAATTGTGATTGAGTACCCAAATGCCAAAAATAAGGAAATTCTATTGAAAGCCACAAAAAAATATAATGTTGAACACAAAGATAAACCATTGTGCACTGATAATCTTGGAATTGGTGGCAAAAATTCACGTGTTTACATATCTGAATCCCTAACACCAATGGCAAGAAAGATTTTAGCAGCTGCTCGAGAACTCGTAAAAAATGGAGCTTACAAGTACTGTTGGACATCTCGAGGCAATATTTTACTGCGTAAAGAAGAAGGCCAGCATGCTATTGTCATCACATCTCTTAAGCAAATCAACGATATAGTTGCAGAATGACTACATGATGGGAAGTATAATAAGGAATCATTTTATTTTATTTTATTATTTACAACATTGATCTTTTTATGCTATTGTTATGTTTATAGCACGTATTTCTCTAGAATAAGCTCATTTTTTTGTAAAACACATACTTTGCTAGCTAAATTTATAGTTTATTTGTATTACCAAATATCTTTATGTAAGTATATAACAGTTTATTTATTTTACATATATCAGTTTTTAGTATTCTATTATATTATATTTATTACGGGTCCGTTAACAATCTCAGAAGCTCTTGTCCTCCGCCAAAGATGTTATATTTTTGTTTTATTTACTCATATCTACTTGTACTACAATGGGTAATAATGATATAGATGATGTAGTTGCCGAGGTTGATAATGATATCACCGTTGGTGACTCATTTTTGGTGGAGGATCCGGAAGATTTACTGCATAACAAGCTTGATGATGAGAGGTCTCTTAAAATCATTGTACAGAAAATACGTAGCATACACAAAAATTTTGAAGACTTTACAGTTTTCTTAGCAAGAAGTAAACTAGATTACGACATCATCATTGTTACTGAATGTTGGTTACAAAATTCTGATTTAATACCGAAGCTAGATCATTATGATAATTTTCATACCCGTAAGCATATAAATCAAAACAGTGGTGTGGTTGTATATTTTAGGAATAATCTAACGGGTGTCTTTGTATGTGAACCTAATATTGTTGATGCGGACTGTTTAGTAGTAAAAATAGATAAAAGCCATGCATTTATTTGTATGTACCGCTCGCCATCGTTTTCTACGCTAACCAATTATTATGGTTCTCTGGATGTACTTTTGTCTGATTTAAAGCATATACCTAATATTTATCTCACCGGAAATATCAACATTGATATTGGTACTGTAAATAATGACTCGGAGTCTGATGAGTACTTAGATTTACTTGCCACACATTGTTTGTTGCCTAGTCATTTGCTTCGTACTCGTATTAATAAATGTCTTGACCATTGTTTTGTGAAGGCAAATAATAAAATTTTGACAATAGTTTGTAGCTCTTCTGTCACTGATCATAGTTGTATTTTTTTAGTATTCCTATGACTAAGCAACATTATAATGTCAAAAAAAAGGACTGTACAGAAATGAAATAATGATAAGGTATACAATCTAATAGAGGAAATTGATTGGAGCAATATAATTTCGATGGGTGACCCTAACCAAGCAACTGAAAGCTTTATTGAAATTCTTTCTGAAATGATAAGGCTGAGCACGGATACAATGACAGTACCTAATAGACAAATAACTCTTCAACCATGGATTACCCCTGGCCTGTTACGCTGCATGCGTTTCAGAGACACATTACAAAGAAAACACATAAAAAGACCTAATGATAAAAATTTAGAAATTACATACAAACGTTACAGAAATCATTGTAACAATATTTTACACAAATTAAAAAATCAACATGATAAATCAGACTTAAATGCTAGCAAGAATGACATTAAGAAGACTTGGAATGTTATAAAGCGAGTATGCAATTTAAATGTATCAGATAAATCCCAAGTTTCAGGCGAATTACTAAAAATTAAATCAACGCCGCAAGAATCTATCAATTATGTAAACGATGTTTTTGTTAGTGTGGGTGCTAAACTGTCAAATGAAATATTACATAAGTTAAAACTTACTGAAGATGATCTTGTTAAAAAATTCAAATGTAAAAACTCCCCTTTGAATTCATTTATGATGTTGGAAAGCGATGAGTTAGAGATTTATAAAATTGTCATGTCACTAAAAAATACTAAATCTGCAGGGTGGGATGGGTATCGTCGGTATTTATTAAAACTTGTTTAAATGTCATTATCAAACCTTTAAATCATATTATTAATTTATGTTTGTCTACTGGTAAGTTCCTAAATGTACTAAAGGAATCTATTATTGTGCCAGTATTCAAGTCTGGGGAAAAGGACAATGTTACCAATTACCGCCCTATTTCACTATTACCTACTGTTTCAAAAATTTTAGAAAAAGTAATGAATGATAGGCTAGTAAATTTTTTAGACAAATATAATGGCAACCAATATGGATTTAGAAAGAAAAAATCTACTTCGGATGCTATCGAAAATTTAGTTACTAATGTGGCAGAGAATCTTGACAACAAAAAAAAATGTGTTGGCATTTTTCTTGATATTTCGAAAGCATTCGATACAATCTCAATTCCACTACTCATACGTAAGCTGGAATCCATCGGTGTTAGAGTGTACCACTTGAACTGTTTAAAGATTACTTAACTAACAGGTCACAAACTGTAAAAATAGGAGACTTTCTAAGTTCTAAGCTAAATATAAACTTTGGAGTTCCTCAAGGTTCGGTACTTCGACCTACGCTGTTCCTAATCTATGTGAATAATCTTTGTCATTTTGAACTACCGGATTCAAAAATCATTACCTTTGCTGTTGATACTGTTATTTTATTCCAACATACAACATGGTCTCTCGTTAAAGAATCGGCTGAGGTAGAACTTCAAAAAATTAATGTGTGGCTGGATTATAATTTATTACCCTTAAATTTAAGTAAAACAAAATACATAACTTTCAGTATTAGAGAAAAATTGCAACCTAATTCTGACTTTGTTTTGAGAGCACATTCCTTCCATTGCTATGATCCTGTTAATTGTAATTGCCTTAAATTATCTAGAAGCAACAGTATTAAATATCTTGGGGTAGAAATCGACAAAAATTTGAGCTGGAAACAGCATATCATTATCTAAAATCTCGCATTCGTAAGCTTATACCTATATTCAAAAGACTAAGAAATTTAAAAGATAATAAAACAAATAAAACTGTATATTTTACACTGTGTCAATCTATAGTAACGTATGGCATTACTTGTTGGGGAGGTGCCAGAAAAAGTATTTTAATAAAAATAGAAAGGGCACAACGATGTATTTTGAGGGTTATAGGTTCCAAGCATTTCCGATATAGCACAACTAAACCGTATAAAGAGTTCGACGTCTTGACTGTTAGACAACTGTTTATAAAAAGCATTATCTTGAAACAGCACCTCTGTGAAAGAGTTCGTAACGCATCTATCAGAAAAATATATAAAGAGTACGATGTTCCTGCATGCCATACTACTTTTGCTCAGGGTTTTCCTTATTTCTTGGCCCCGCTTCTGTACAATCGTATAGGTAAAATAAACCCTTTGAAAGATTTTACAAGATTTGTTTGTAGAAAAGCACTGGATGAGTTTCTGAGTGGTATGGATTATGAACGGACTGAAAATTTATTGCAGATATGTAAATGATAATAGTTTATTTTATGCTATATAAATATTTAAATAAATATTTATTATACAATTATATTTATCTTCTTTATCTAATACAAATATTTTGATTCATCTAAATGTAATGTATGTATGTATTTATATGTAAGTATATGAGTATGTATATAATATATTATTTAAGATATTTTTTATTAACACTACATAATTATTCAGTAGACAACGATTATGGTATCTGTTTATTTAGCTTATACTACTTGTTTACAACAAACCCAATACTCGTTATCGGCATCTATTGTGTGTATGCTATTAGATGCATTATGGCAAATTAATCTTTAAATCTGCTGTACTACAGGGGCTATTCCTGGGGTGATAATCTTACCTTGCCATAACACAGTTACGACTACTACGGGAGGTAAAGAGTTTTGCTCTGTATACCGCCATGTGTTTTTTTTTTGCTTATATGTTAAAATTACTTTAAATACAGGCAAACATAATTAATAAGTTTAGCCGAAATTATATTTTGATTGTTAGTAAGTACTATAAAAGTAATCTGATAATTATAGTTTATTAAGCTTATCTATTATGGTAACTTTGATGTTTTAGGCTAAGTTTATTATGAAATAAAATTTATCTTATCTTATCTTATCCATGCTTGCTTACATGCTGCAGCTTGCTTGCATGCTCCGTGCTTGCTTACATGCTGCATGCTTGGATGCATGCTGCATGCTTTCTTGCATGCTGCCTGCTTGCTTGCATGCTGCATGCTTGCTTGCATTCTAAAACGTTACAACTATTTCACTTATTTGAAATGTTGTATTTTTAAAATATTGGAAATGTGTTTCTGGAAAATGAATCATCTAGCATTAATAGCTTCGGCCAAACGTTGAGTGGGATTTCAAAACATAGAGATTTTGAAAAAAATAACAATCCATAATCGGCACTTCAAAACTTTGTCTATTGTGTTTTCGGTAAAAAGAGAATTGTGGAAAATAAAAATTACAAAAGTTTTCGGATAAATAAAATTTGCACAAGAAAATTTTGAATTTATGATAGTTAACCGTACATACACATTATTTTAACCTATTCTAAACACAATTTCTAGAAAATATTAACTTCAACTGTATTTTTTAATAAAAAATCCTTTAACCGCGCTTTACCAGAAACCGCCATTTTGCAAGTACCGCATTTACCAGTACGAGTAAGAAAGTGGTGGAGTGAGAGTGCTCGACTCGTCGGTTCGAGCGTCGCTATCTCCGAAGGCCTAATTACCGGTCAGGTCAACATAGAAAAGCTAAACCTTAGGAACCATATAGAAAAGATGTTTTATTTTATATAGTATTGGGTGTGGGTCTATATATCATAAGTCCGTACACCTTTGACTTCCTAGCCCAGATATGTGGCACGAGTCATGTGCAACATGGGCATAAAGTGCATCGATCGCAGCGATATCCTGCAAACATCATCAATGGATTGCTATTATTACAATTAACCGCATGTATGATCTTGTGCACACATACGGATCGTATCATTATCGGACGGATCATTGTCATCATCAGCCTATATAAACGTTCAGGAATTCTCAAATCAATAAAATAAACATATTGTGGAGCTCGAGTCATAAGTATGGGTTCACTTCATTAGTGTAAAGCTGTGGGGATTGTAAAAGGATTTCTTGTATTTAATTGTAGTCGAGCCTATATCGCTGAAGAGAGGTTTGGAGGCGGATCTTCATGCATTGCAAGTGGATGACTGGCAAGCACAGGATCATGACAAGTGTCGTAATTTTACCCTATATCGCTGGAGATATGTTTTGGAGGCGGATCTTCATGAATTGCAAGTGAATGACTGGCAAGCACAGGATCATGACAAGTGTCGGAATCGACATTGGAGGCTATATTTTGGCTCGCAAAGCATTTGGAGTAAGTAAATAAATATCTACTTATCTGCTCGGCTGCTGACACTGTAACTAATATGAGTTTATACCTCATAAAGTTATCTACATACTATGCCACTGGGTTATTGTGCTACTTCTAAAACAACAGACATTCTGCAAACATACTTTCAACATCCGCTACGGTGTTCTGAATTTATGGTCAAACGCAAACGCAACCGCAGCGGATTATGTGCGGAATTTCGTTGAGGCCTTCATAGTTCGACACTTCGTGAAATTTTCATTTTCATGTACATGATATGATATGGTATTTTCGGAATATTTTATTTAAACAGCTCTTTTTGTAAGTACAATTTGGTATCCGATACAAACTACAAAGTAAGAAAGAAATTTAAATAGTACGACAACTCTTGTGTTGGTAGACAATATATCAATTTCACTCTAAATGTAAGGTACAATGATTGGCCCTTTAAGACATTTTCTTAGTTTGACCTCATGTTACTCTGTGTATTGACGTATAATTCACTGCCGAAATATGTAGTACCATTCCGAAAATACCTAAAAACAATTTGAACATGATTTGGACTCACCACCCTGGTGTTAAGATATATTTTTATGTAATTTTTGTAATAAACACCCAAAAGTAGTATTATTGGCCTCCTGAAGCACAATAATTGACCTAGATGCCTGACAAACAATGGCCGGGCCAATCATTGCACACGTGGTGTGCCAATGAATGTAGCGGATTATGCAATAGTGATGCGAAAGGGAAGAAAAAAATCAAAATGCATCATTTTTATCACCTTTTTTATTAGGTAGGTACGTACGCACCGTATTTACTTAGGTAAATTTTATTTTAAATTCTCTTCTCTTACCCAAAACAAAAAAATACAAAAATTAACAACTTCTTGAATATAGTTTATGAAAAATGTCTAAAAATTAAAAATTATAAAACAATCTGCAATGGATCGATCGCAATGTTATGCTTACTCTAAGTACTCTAAATATCGTATTGTGTATCACAATTTTATGGAACTTTACGCTTCTCTTATTAACTAGCTAGGCTAAACAATTAAAAATACTAAGCAGTCCGTAATTGACCGATCGCAATGTTATGCGTTTAGGTATTTGCGTATCACAATAATTTGAGAACACTCTACGCTTATCTTATTTAGTAGACTAGAAAATGAAAAATAATAAAAACTACAGTGGACGGATCACAATGTTAAGCTTACTCTAGTATTTGCGTGTCACAATAATTTTATAACACTCTACGCTTCCCTTAATAACTACACTAGAAAAATGAAAAATAATAAAAACTTTAATGGACCAATCACAATGTTATGCTTACTCTAGTATTTGCGTATCACAATTTTTTGGCACTCTGCGCTTCTCTTAATCTAGGTAAGTAACTTAAGTGTTTGTGTATCACATATATAATGGCACCTTGCATCTAGGTAGGAACTTAAAACGAAAGTAGGTACTTTCAACTAAATACTGAGATAGGGACTTAGCATACACTCTAACATAGTCACTGACTGTCAGCTAAGCTGTTTAAGTACACTTGGAGTTCCTGTTCATTTTGAAATGTAGCTGGTCGGTTGAATAATTTAGGTCTGCTTAAAACGAAGTCTGGCCGAACATTACAAGATTCGTCAAAAAGTCTTCTCTTTACATTATTGTCTGCTGATATTGGAATACTTGACAGGATTTTTATTTTCCTTTTTTTCTCAGTCGTTTTGGTACTTATTAATGTTTCAGTAACACCCTTGTTCTGCATTTCTTTTTTCTTTATATTATCAGTCTCTTTAGTTATTAAAGCTTTAGGCATATTTTTATGTTTATTTTGGGTTTCTATTTGGGTTGTTTTGCTTATTATAATAGTTTCAGTCTCATCAGTTTCTTTGGTTATTTTAGTATCACACTTATATTTATTCTGTGTTTTATTATTCTTTTTTGTGTCAGTTAATACTTCGGTCACATTTCCATTTATTTTCTTAGTTTCTTGAAGCGTTACTTCTTTTTTTGTTTCTATTATGTTTTGCTTTTCTTTATTTTTGTTTACACCTGCATTTCGTTTTTTGCATATATCATGCTGAAATTCCTTATCATCAGTACCTTTCCTTTTATTTATTTTTTTATTTTGCATTTTTTCCTTTTCTATTACTTTAGCTTGTTTGGCTGATTCTCTGCTTTTTTTTCGTTCCTCTTTTTCTGCTTTAACTTTTTCTTTTTCGTTTTGTTTCTCTTTTTCAGATTCAAGCCATTTTTCGCTGGTTAAAACGTAGATACTAGAATTTTTGGTTAAGATTTTTCCTTTGCGCTGAGGCGTCGGTGCTTTGTAGAGGAATTCCTCAATTTTTGCTGGAGTAGTTATTTTATTAAGACTGTCTGCACTATCAAGTTTTTCAAAAAATTGTTCTAACCATTTCACGTTTTTGTGTAAATTTTCAGATTCTTCTGTTTGCATTTTCCCCATACACACTGGTATGTTATCTAAATCATTTTTGAATTTTTCAATATTGATTTCCTCTACCTCTTCATAAGTCTCATTCTGAAATGTGCTATCAATTTGCACGTTTGTGCACTTTTCCATCTCGATAACATCCATATTATTTTTTCTTAGATTTTCTTCGTTATTCATGTTTTTGATACTTTTAGCTTGTATATTTTCTTTAAATTCCAGTAAGTCATCAATTATGTCCAGGTGCTCTGTTTGTTTCATATTATTTTCTTTGATCATTTCTGTTTCTCGAGTTTCTATAATACATCTTTTTCTGTGGTTATCTTTCTTTAAGTCTGTGACGTGTTCAGATTTTGTAATACTTTCTAGGTTGACAGCCAATAATACTTTGTGCTCTTTTTGGTTTATATCTACTTCCATATTTTCTACTTCCATAATTTCCGTACTTTTTATTTCAAAATATTTATTTTTTCTTTCCGTATTAATTTTGCCTTCATGTGTTTCGATCTGATCTGTTTCTGTAACTTCTATCATAAGATCATGGTTAGCCAAAGCGTTTGGTTCTGACGAAGTAATTGTAGGAAATTCTTCAACTGCTTCACTGGCGCTAGGCACTATCACAACAGGGATATCATCGATTGGTACCCATTCATCTTCAATGTATATACGCCTCTGAACATTTGAAGAATCGACAGAAATCGTGGCGTTTTTTAGGAGCTTGTAGATGTTTTCCAAAGCTTTAAGAAAACGATTGTCTTCAATTGAAAGTTCATTCTGAAGTTTAGAAAAGATATCTGATCCCACAAGTTTTTGAAAATCTGACATTGTCAGTTTCTTCTCTAGTCTCGGTACAGACTTCGCCTGTCTTTGTTTCCCAAGACATTTGGCATAGTTTATGGCGTTAGGATTCCAGGGATATAATCCGCAAGCCCTAAACCCATTTGTTATGACTTCCTTCTTTATATACTTTTCCACAACAGTGGTAAGGACCCGTCCAAAGTCCACCTTAGTTAGTTGCTTAGATATGTTGTTTCGTCGCCATTCGAGCAAAGCCTTCCTCCATTCATTTTTTATGGGCTTAAATGCTGACACGTCAGCTGGTTGGAGTATTCTGGTCGCATTTGGGTACAGAGCAACTAACACTATACCCAATTCTTTGCATTTCTGACTCAGTTCATAGTTAATGTGGCTTTTATGGCCGTCGACGAACAAAATCACAGGGAATGTAACATTGTTACTCACAAGGTGAGGGTGTAAAATGTTTGTCACATATTGGAAAAAAATTTCTTTCGTCATCCACCCGTTGTCTGACAGTGCTATTCCCCAATGTGGGGGAACAGAATTTCGAATGTCTGCACGCATCCGCTTCAGTGGGTAAACTACCATAGGTGGTGTAACTGATTCATATGCGGAAAAAGTGAACATGACAGTTATGTTTGATTTCGCTGCTGCCATATCTATTTCGTAGACATCTCTGGACCCTTTTTCAGCCAAAACTTTTCCCTGTTTAGGACAGAGTTGAAAGCCTGTTTCGTCTCCATTAAATATTCTATTTGGATCATCAAGGATTTTAAGCTCTTCATCAGTAAATGAATTTTCTATTTGTTTGAACCAATTTTTTATATTTTCTTCCGAAACGTTAGAACTTGCCGAGGTTATTGCTTCTGCAGTTCTTTCGGCGATTTCTGGATGTCTTTTCAAATAAAGTTATACCACCCTTCTCCCGGTTTATTGTCTTTAAATTTGCTAGGTCTTGGTGTTTTTTTCATGAACTGCTCCACACTATGTAAAACATCTTCTTTTCTTCTAGGAAATCCTTTTTTACTAGACGTAACTATCCAATCAGCAAGTGTTTTTTCTTCAGTTTCTGTAAGTACTGTTGATGGACCTGGTCTGGTTTTGATGAAGTTGCTACTAATTCGAAACTGCAATGTTGCTCTAGGTATATTAAATTTGCGAGCGGCTTCTCTTTTGGGCATCCCATCTTTAATGGCTGTGACTGCATTCTCGAGATCTTGTGCAGTATATTGTTTTTCATATGTTTTCCCAGGTGGCGGTTTCGGCATTATGTTTTCTGTAGAAAAAAAAAATGTAAAAGAAAAATTACCTTAAGTACTGAAGCAATTAAATAAAAAATATATACCTAGGTAGGTACAAGTGCAAGGTACACGAGCAAAAATCCTTTACTCTGAGTTTAAAGATTGCAAGCTCCACGCTTCCTAGACATCGCGATAACCGCGCACGGGAATTTTTCTCCAAACTGATCAAGCACGGAAGGCCGCGACCGTACACGCGTGTGACAAAGACGTCGATCTACGAAGCCGAACAACTAGCCGAAGTGCATTATTTAGGGCACCCAAGCAAATGTGACGAATATGCGAATGCATATTCGTCACATTTTTCCTGCGATTCGATAGTCTGATCCGACAATCGTGTCTGACTTGTTTTGAGTTGAGCGTCAAACAAATGCAATGGCACGACTAGTTTTCGATATACCTAGAGATCAGAATTTCGGAAAGAAAAATCAGACGTATACTGTACTAGTGGACCCGGCACGACTTCGTTTGCGTGGCGTTTACCCCTATCTTACCCTACCCCTAGACCCCTACCCTAACCCCTATACCTACACTAACAAAATTAAAGGTTGATCAGCTATCAACTGTACATAAGAAAAGCCTGAAAAGGCAATCTATAAATAAATATTTGACAACACAGACATTAATGTTACTCCGAGATAAGTAGATAAAGCACTTGTGTTACGGATATTAGAACCAACGAAGGTACCAAAGTAATTATATACTAAAATATATAACACCCAGACACAGAACAAATACCAGGTTCATCACACGAACGCTTGTCCTGCGTGGAGATCGAACCCACGACTCTCGGCGCAGAAATCCGGGTTACTACCAAATGCTCCATCAAGCCCGTCTTAAAGTAGGTAGGTAATGCCCAACCAAGGTACAGTAACACTTATTATTAGATAACTAAGTAACTATAAACATGGATTTGTATTTAAATAAAATACCTACACTATACAAAACAATGAAGAAGATAAGTGTACAGTTATTTAATTTTTGATTGACTGATAAAATAAAAATTAATTCATTTTTAAGTTATAACACGCACATCACTACTATGTCGCTTTGGAGCCAAAATGATGATTGGCCCTGATCTAATACAATCATTGGCCGCGGTCAATCACTTCAAAAGTACAATGATTGGCCCTGCCAGTTTTTGTTTACAAAATGTTTATGACGGCTTTTGGACCAATTTTCAAAATAGCGTTTTTAACTCAACACAAATTAAGTTTAAAATATAATAGAATATTGTGAAACCGTATTTTAATTATTGGCCGTCATGTCATTCAATTAGACGTCCATATAACGCGTAAGTACAGTGATTGGCCGTCTAGTATTCCTTTTTTGAGGTTAGGTAGCCGGTTATATTTGAGTTAATTAGCACGTAATCAACCTAACTAAATGAAAAAATCAGTTCATTTACTATAACAAATCATAATAAACAAGAAACAAAGCCATAAACTTACCCAGTCTTAACAGATTTTGCTAAGAATCCACAGCACATTGACGCGATCGCAACACACAAACAAAAATACTTTTTTTCTCAGTGTTGCAGCTAATAAAATCATAAACCTACTACATGGTGTTGCCAATTATGAAATGTAGGTTGTATATTTTTATTTTGTTAGCTTTATTTCTGCTGGTAATTGTTAATATCTT
Source organism: Scoparia ambigualis (assembly GCA_963921215.1). Taxonomy (NCBI): domain Eukaryota; kingdom Metazoa; phylum Arthropoda; class Insecta; order Lepidoptera; family Crambidae; genus Scoparia; species Scoparia ambigualis. Next base: position 23,331,300 of record OY992511.1, read on the forward strand.
GCTTTAAAACTCAAAAGGTCAATCATTGGAGGGGGGCCAACAATAGTACTTGTTACCTACATGAGGACTAAATCTCTGGACGTTTTTCTGTCCTCTCACACGCCCTTTTTCAGTTTAGTTTGGATGATAGAAGGTGTTGTTCTATGTTTGTATGATTAGCTACCACCATCTAGTCTAACTGACGAACTCAGTATAAACGACTACAAATAATAAAAAAAAAACATAAAATAAATAATCTTAAAATTATTACAACGTCACAGTAAGATATTTTTTTACAATAAATAGTGCGCTAAAATGCGCAAATGCTCAGCCAAAATGAAGACAGAGCGTTTGTGGAATAAGAAATATTACAGAATACCGTTTTAAAACTTACTGTGTTACAACGAAGACATATTATTACTCAAATTTTATTCGAACCCCTTATAGACACCAAAATCTTAAAAACAAATTTATTACGAGCGAGAGACGAATTTCTGTTTTCCGTTTTGGCTATCACCAAGTAGGTGCTGCGTAAAATATTGAACGTAATAAATTCAAACTATCCGTACAACAATATTTGTGTAGTAAAAACAAAGTAAGTAACCGAAAATTATTGTCTTCGTATTTTCAATGCTCTAGCCTTTGATTATATACATGTCTATATAGTCGAAGCGCTCTAGCATAATCCTAAAGGCTAAATAGAGTTTGATTGTTTTTTACGCTTTCACGCTGAAGAGGTTTAGAGGTTCTAATCAAATTTTAATGAGTTAGATGGGACCCTAGAGACGGTTTTAGGGACAGGTTTTAGGCAACTTTTTTCCCCGAAAAATTAACGCAAGCAATGCCGCCGTGCCGCCGGCTGGAAAATCGAGTCTAACTATTTAAATAAAAATCAATTGCGACCTGTATGACGGAGCATCTCCTAAGAACGGTTGGAACGATTTGGCTGATTAATTTTTCGTTGTGTTTATCACAAGTTAATATCAAGTTCACGACAAGTTTCGTATAAAAAATTGAAAATTCGTCACGGGATACGGAGTTTTCATATCGGGTAATAAACATCACACTGCTTTGAAAGACTAGAATATCAATTCATTCAAGTGACCAACAGTCAATATTTTGGTATTACTTATAAGTACATGATTAATGTCCTTCCAATCCTTTCTTTCTTTAGATGCACCCACTCCCCCTATTTTTCCTTAATATTCTCTCTCTTCATCCAATGTTGCCTGGAAGAGATTAAGTACTAATAAGCGTACTCTCTTTTTAAAAATTTGTCCTGTTTTTGTAATTGTTTTTTCTTTTTGTGCAAATAAAGTGTTTATTATTTTTATTTTTATTAATATCTACCACACAACCACGCAATTTAGTAAAATATGTAATGTAACTTATTTAAGAAAATGTACGTAACGTCTTGTTCTAAATCAAATTGATTTTATTATAACTTCCACAACTTACACAACTTCCATAAACTTTATCTCTACATTTATTCTACTTTGAAATATAAGAAAAATTAAAGACTTGAAAAAGCGAGAGCTTTTAGATAGGTCTTATCAACGACGTAGCAACTAATTGCAGAAAGAGATAAAAAACAGTGATCAACTAAGACACTGCAGTTGCTAATTATTGTGCCATTGCTAATCCTCCAGAAATCAACGTTGACAAGACTAGCTTCTTGTTTGATATTAAAAGCATACTACGCTGCTCATGTTATCATAACGCTAAGAAACAAAGCTTCCATGAAACACGAACCAACAAAGCTTCACGCGGAATCAAGAACAACTATGTTTGCCGGAACGGTCAAGACAAAGTTTGTGGCAAAAGTTACCGTTCGGCCAAGACCACCAGGCATCAGCGGGCGGCTAGCGGCGCGGCAAGCGGATCCTACGTTCATTGCGGTATTTCTATTACCGTTGACTAAGATGTCTGAAGTATAGCGCATAATGAACTAGAAAGCCGCTCACCCTTAAGGAACTCGATGGGACAGCGGCTAGGTGTTAGCTTTTCGATCTTGCCAGTTAAACAACTTTCAAAGATCACTGGATGGCTGACCAAATTGCTATTCTCGTGCTCTTCTGTACTTCGGAAGGCCCGTAACGCTGGTTGGTCCAGTTGTTGTCTAAAGTGTTTTTTTTTGTTGAGTTTACTTAAGGTTATTTTTGGACAATTTTATCCTAGTGGTAAGTTTAGAGTTTAGGTATTTCCCCGCGAAAACGTAGGCTACTAGGGAAAAAGGGGAAATTAGGTCGAAAGATAAATTTAAGGTAACGATTGGATAGGGGCTATTTTAGGATATCTAGGTAAATTGGGGAGTTTAGGGATGACGTACTTAAAATAGATACTAATTTTTGATGTCTAAAGATTGAAGGTTGTTAAAACAAACCAACTAGCATTAGGTCAGCGTGGTGCGTTGTCTTTATGGGAAGGCTTATGCCCAGCTGTGGGTCATGTATAAGCTGACAATGATACGTTTACCCGCTTTAGACTGAGGATTCCCGCGCGTGAAATTCTGTTTGTCATTAATGTTTTCTCTCGTTCCGCCAGGGGCATTACAGGGACTGAGATAAAAGGTAGCCAACAACCGGGACCAACGGCTTTACGTGGCTTTCAAGGCATGCAGGAGCTCGAGATGTTTTTAATTTGGTCAGCCGGTTTTACAAAAGTAACAATATGTAGTACCTACCCCTGCAAAAAAAACCGGGACATTTGCGTCTGAGACTAGTGCTTTAACTACTACACCATAGAGACGGTGTTATGACAAATATCTCAGCAGTTCTCCAAGTCACTCCTTATTTTGCTCTCAAAAAGTTTAAGGAAAAGCTTCCAGCACCTGATCTACATTTGTTTGCATAACCGTCAGGTTTTCAATTCTCAAATCGCATTTATCAAGGCCGGGCGCTTTCAAATATCGCCAATGGCAAGCCCACTATAAATCTTGTCTCAGTTTTTGCTAACACAGTGCTGTGTTGTCCTGGCAAGTTTATTTCCGTGCCACAATTGATGTACTGAAACCGATACGAATCTGCAACTGAACGCTTTCAGCTCTCTATTTTCTGCGATCCCTTGGTATTGAAAATGGTGTTGCCATTTTATGGAAAGCTCGCGCCCTTGTAGTTGGATTACTGTAAAACGGAGTGTAATGAATAAGTTATGTTCAAGCTGGAGAATAGAGGTAGAACAAACTTGTAAAAGCATATAAAGCGTGAATATTTGTTAGCTTATTAACGTCATCATCAGCATCTGAACTACCAACAGCTGGGCACAGGTTTCGAAAAATGAACAATAACAAATAGGATGGGGTGATCACGACATGGAGGAGGCACTTCAATCCGGTGACAAGGACCTTATCTTTCAAGAACGCAATCCAAACGCAATTCCTCAATCTCTCTCTTAATCGTCCTTTCTTTGTAATACAATACTTATAAATATTATCTCTTAGTTGATGATTGTAAAATAAAATAAGTAGGTACTTTAAGTGTATTATTTACGAATTTTCTTGTTTGTTTTACAGTTTATTTTTAGCCTAATGTTAGGCAGATCTAACTTGCAGTTGCTGGCAACCTATGTCCCCTGTCCCGAAACACAAGCAAAATGTCATGTAAGCCACTTCTTTTTATTTAACGGAGGATAAATGCATTACGCTTACCCTTATCTATGGGACTCCTCCATTCGCCTTTTTCAAAGTGGGCTAAAGGGAGGAGTCTACCCAATAAACCTCTCCAACGTTTCGTCCCCACTTATTAGGTGCGCCGGCAAAGGAGCCAGTGAATTGTCTACATTCTCAGCTCCCACGTGTCGTCGGCCCTGTTTACAAGCACATATTTTAGTTTTAGAAAAAAATGATAATATGTGTACTAACTACTACATACTACCTACTAAAAAAATACCATCCATTGTCAATTTAATCACAAACAACCGGCAATAAAAACAATGAGATCTGACAATGAAAGAAACTAGATGCGATTTTCATATTTTCTTTTCGAAATGGACATTTTAAATTCCAATTTTGCACTTTAGTCCGATGGCAGACATGCAGATTGGCCGGGGAAATTTTGCAGAGATTTGCATCGGTTGCAAAGTTAAGTTATGGTAATCTGGCTATAAGTTACAGGCTCAAGCTGGTAAGCTTTTCAATTTTATTAGGAGATGGGATACCCTGAGCGTTAACTCTTTGAACAAAATTGAATTCATCCGCCATTTTAATGCAGCTGTTGAATCAATTCCGATGTTGCTAATGACTTGGCGCTAGGAAAATTTCAAGATTTATTTCTCGTCTTCACTTAGCTGGAACATTGAGTGGTGTAATTTTCCTAATTACTGGTTCCGAGGAAAGTTATATTAGATCATTAGCTTTGTGTTGGGTTTAGGATTGATATCAATTTCTTACCAGATGATCGTATTAGTTGGTTCGCTGAACTCTTCTTATCGAACCAGGGGTTCTATTTTTAAACCAGTGATTTTGTTATAACTTTTTAAACTGCCTTTGCCTGGTCTTTTTCATTAGAATTTTTCTTTTGACATGTTAATAATCAGATTAAAATTAATAATTCTAATGAAAAGGATTGTATTTGGTTGTCTATAAGTATATGATATTAATTTTCAAGGTCATGATAATCCTTATACCATAATAAAAATAAAGAGTCTTCAACACAATATGTTCGTCGATTCATGCTGGTGACTATTTTGGCACCAAAATTCTTGAACTTGGTACATTTTGTATACATCTAAATAGCAAATAATTCAAAATTGGTTATGTTTCACTACATATTTTTCCTTTCTTTAGTGACCCCGAGAGTTTTTATTTCAAATTTGTCTTCTGTCTACTACTTCAAGTTTGTTAGTTTTAAGTACTAGAGATTTTGTGACCATCAATGACATCAGTCAATACGAATAAAGTTATATTAATGCATCTATGCACATACACCACAGTCCGAGTTTCATGATGAATTTACCCCACAAAGTATGATAACTTTTTCCGAATGCCAACATCGGGAGCAATGGATTATAGTGGATTTCAAATTTATTCTCTGAAATACGTTTTAAAATCTTATGCTCCTTGAAATGCCGTTTGAGGGTAAGCCAGCCACCAAAAAGTTGCCGTAAATAGCGTTGGATGAGATCCAAAACCAACTGAACGGTTGATAGAGCGAACTCTTATGAAACGGTTCTGATCAAGAAAGGCTTTCGGTTGAACAGAAATATCTGAAAACTTGTGACATGTGTAGGGTTAAAGTTGAATTTTGGAACTTCTTACAGCTATGTACTTCATAAGAACATTGTATGTTTTAAATTACGTGGTATGAACAAGGGTATTATGATCAATGCCGATGCCAATTGAAGTAAAAGAAAAAAGTTTGTGTGGGTGGGAAACTCAAAATGGGTACCTACCTTGATACAAAATAAATTAGGTAATAGTGTATTTATTCTGATAAAAAACAATTGGATTGGCTAAGAAATAAAATAATTAATTTTCTTCTTTTCACGTCTCACAATATTAAAATTCAACATAACATTTAAATCAGAATAAATAGGTAATCTTCTATAAAGAATTATGTTGTGTTTGCTACAGTAACACGTTATAAGCGTAAACAACAACAACAATGAGTTGTTTAAAATTATTTCGGAAATTCTAGCCAGACGAGAAAAGTAGGATATTAAATTATTAACAATAAAGCAACGTGTAATTATTCAATCACGTAATTAACAACTAACGTTCATCCGACAAGCGCGGAGTTAACAGCATTTCGTGCGTAGAATTAAAAATGTAACGGCCAAATCACCGGAGCCTGATTTATCACGTGACAAGGGAAGACACGCGGAGTTCTAGATCAGGGAACCTGTACAAAGTAGAAAGTGGACGTTAATTGTTGACAATTAGAACTAATTTTATACTTAAGTATAGGAAATTAAGAAGAAGAGATACATTGTACGAGTACGTTGCCTCAAACAAGCGATATAGTAAATTTTAATATATCAAATAATTAATCTTTTATGCACGAAATTGTGAAAATTTACGTATTTTTAAGTCACATGTACTATGCGCTGAATTAGTAAAATACATTAAAAGAATATATGTCAGTTAGCCTGACCATTGCACAAGGTCATGGTCTTATTGAAATTTAAAACAAATTCTTTAAACAATAACAAACAATACATAAATCTAATGACTCCTAAAAACATATTTTATCGACAACTTTCTTAATTTTACGCATGAAACAATAATTCTTACATGAAAATATTTGTATTAATATTCCACAGGGCACCCCCTTATTTAAAAAGTAAATTTTATTTTTTAATACAAGCGCGTGATGGTTTTGCAAATTTCGCAGAATAAAAACATTGCTCTAATTAAATTACTAGGTCTGAAACTTCAAAGCAGAATTGTTCTAATTATAATTAACAATTTGATTTATTTTGCTTTCAAGATCACTTAGAGACTTATGTCAGTTTGTGCGATCGCGCGGCACCCCCATAAATGTGTGATTAAATACATGAAGACTCGTTGAATTTTTTCCAGTACTTTGTGCGGCCAGTTACAGCCAGCGGTAATTTGTTATGTTTACCCTCACAGTCGAAAGAAATACTATTGCAAGTATTAAACAATCGATAAACATTTCTATAATAAAGATAATTTTAAGTAAAAAAAAAATCTTTTATTATTATAATGTTTGCATTTACTTTCTAAAGTTATAGGATAAATCGTTTACTAGAAAAAAAACTTTCATTCGAGCTTTGCTGAGACTTGTTGTTTTTTCTATTAAACATTTTATTCTATAACAAGATCAGTTAAAAATAAACAAGCCTGTTTAATTGCAAACACATTGCAATTATTTTTTTTTAATCCACGAGCGGGATTTTAACCTGCAGCTTCTAACGATCTGAGCTATGTACCAATTACGAAATTGTAATAATCTGGATTTCTGAACACTTTTCCAACCAATTCCAATATAATCACAACAGTCTTATAAATGATAGCCATTTAAATCCAGCAGAATAAATCGACGGAAACGCCTGCCGTGCGACATTTCCTTGCCGATATTTCGCTTTTTTTTCGCAAAGGGCAGCGTTTGACTTTCATCTCACCTGATGGTAGACGATAAGGCCAAAGAAAAGGGCATTTCAACGGGAATTCTCAACCGATAAGACAAAGGCTGAGGATACAAGGCTTGAACTGTTGGAACACAGCGATGTAGACAAAATATTTTATGTTCAACAGGTATCGTTAAACTTAAGAACTGGCCAACATAATACACTGGCCTGCAAAAATAAGTATCACACTTTTAAAATATCATTTTTTATAAACTATAGAAGTTAGAGATTTAAAATAAAAAACGTTTTATTTATAGCAATTTTTACCAGTTTTCTTTGTAACTATAGTAACTAACTAACTCTTTTTCGACTCCTTTTTTTTTCGAAAGTATATCTAATTGTGTACATAAAAAGTTATTGCAATTTCAAAAGAGTGATACTTATTTTTGCAGGCCAGTGTATTTTATTGAGCTACTACAACATTTTGACCTGTTCTTGAGTTTAATGATATTGATATAAAATAAACTGTTAGAACACAACAACGATGAAAATTACTTGTATCGTTGTTGTTCCAACAGTTCAAGCCTCGTAGCTAAGATAAGCACATGTTAGTAAATTAGGAGAAACGAGACATAACCTATTGCTATGAAGCAAGATTTACAACGTTATAATTGATAGAAGAAGGTAGAAACAGAATGAACTAAATTGATTGGTTTATGATGGATAGAATAGTAATAATAATATTATGTGTTTCACATTTTTAAAGTATGTTGTAGTTTTTTCTAGGTATCTTTAGTCTTTAGTCCGTTAATCGCCTTTTACGACACCCAAGGTAATAAGGGGTGGTAGTTTTGTAGTATACTAAAGACTATGCACATACATCCAACAGCATAGAGCGACGCGGAAACAGCTGGCGGCGTTACAACGTGGCTTCGCCCAAAAAATGTGTAGGGTATATAAAACAGTGTCTCTAAATGCGGCCCTGGTATTGACCGGGACGCTCCCCGAAATGGAACTGCCACACCCAGCACTACTCACACCACACCCAGCCGAACATATTACACGGGAGCTCAGTCACATAACAGACGACACACACACAGTCATAAGTACAGACATCCGTATTTACACCGACGGCAGCAAGATTGACGGAAAGGTGCGGGCGGCTCTCTCCATATGGAAGGGAGCTACCGAAATCAAAACCGTCAAACTTGCGTTGCCGTCATACGCCACGGTCCATCAAGCTGAGCTCCTGGCACTACACAGAGCCTCAGAGGTAGTGCTTAGTAGGAAAGAGTTATCATTTGGAATTTATAGCGACTCTATGGCCGCTCTACAGACCATCGTAGATGTGACCTCCCTCCACCGCCTGGCTGTAGAATCGCGTGCGAACCTCAAGCGAGCCTTAATCCAGGGTAAATCTGTTGATTTGCACTGGATAAACGCATACGCCGGGCTGGAGGGTAACGAGAGGGCCGACCTCTTAGCCAAGGAGGCCGCTATAAATTCCAAAAGAAAACCGGACTATGACAAGTGTCCCATTTCATTCGTCAAGCGGCTCATTCGTAATGAGACTTTTAAGGAATGGAATGATAGATACAAAAACGGCACTACAGCTGAGGTTACAAAAATGTTCTTCCCCGATGTAATCGAGGCACACAGAACAACACACAAACTCACGCACACACAAGAAACAACACAGATACTCACGGGGCACGGTGGGTTCTCCGAATACTTGCATCTTTTCAAGTGCAAGGACAGCCCATCGTGCGCAGGCGACGCAGACATTCACGAAACAGTTACACACATTCTCTCCGAGTGCCCTATACACACTCTGGAGAGATACAACACACAAGCACACCTGAAACTGAGTCTCATCCCAGCCAACTATAGCGCAATAATGGCAAATGAGAAATCTAGAAACATCTTCCTAGACTACTGTAAGAAAATTGTAACGAAGGTAAATACCAGAAACCAAACTAGATAATAAAGATAAGGTGTTTAAATAAGAAATAGTAGGAAGTTTTAATTATATAAAATGTTTTATATAAAATGTAGCATCCATAAAAAGTAGCAAATAAGAAATTAATAGATAAGGTATAGAACATAAAAAGAACTAAAATGTAAAAGCTGAAAAGCAGTAAGCAAGAAATGTAATAGTCTAAGAAATAAAATGTAAGATAGTGAAACAGTAAAAGAAAAAGAATGTAATGATTAAAAATAGAAAAATAAATAAGAATGTAATAGATTAAGAAATAGCGTAAACTAGTAAACAAGAAATGTTAGTAAGAGAAAGAGAAATGTAAAAAGAAAAGAAGTGTCTCTGAAAAAACTTATTTAGCCAGTAAAATAAAAATTAGAATTAAGATAAAATAGCACATGGCACAAAAGTGTAGGCGGAAATGCCATCCGCAAAAAGAACAAAAGCGTGAGGTATGAAAGTGTGGTATGAGGTATGAAAGTACGAGAGGTATAAAAGCGAGAACTTGTATGAAAGAGATAACTAAGCAAAAACTGACTCCGGTCACATATCGGAGGTATAAGTATAAAACAACAGCATAGAGCGGCAATGGGTTCACCACCTGTCACGCTGAGCACATGTGCAGTCGCTATTTGGTGAAAGGTGGACTATGGCAGACTGCTTTTGCGGTCCTTATTGCCTAGTTTCTGACTAACCCTTCGGGATCATAGTCGTGATTATATTTATGTATAACTTACCACCCATTCAGGACATCATTTTTAACTGTGGCAAAGAACGGGCGCAAGAAACCACAGCGCACAGAAGCAACGATATTTACAAAAAATATATATATTATATGTCGTTACCAGGTTACAAAATACAAAATACGAATTTGAATATAAATAGTTAAATTAAATATGGTGCTCTTTAAAAATTAATTATAGACAATTAGAAATAGCTGTTGGAGTACTTGGAGCATTTCAGACCCAAGCTGTTTTATCTTTTGTATAATCTGACACTTTATAATAAGCTTTTTTATAAAGCTTTTCTTTGATTTTCATTTTAAATTTATCAAGATCTAATTTCTGAATATCATTTGGTACTTTGTTGTATAATCGTACACACAGACCCTTAAAAAAATTATTAATTTTATGGAGCCTAGTATAAGGTACTGCTAATTTGTTCTTACTTCTAGTGTTTAATTTGTGTATATCACTGTTTTTTGAAAACATTTAAATATTTATATGAACATACATCAGATTTTCATAAATGTATTGTGATGCAACTGTCATTATATTTATATCCTTAAATCTCTCTCTGAGAGAGTCACTAGCCTGTAGGTTATATATTGCTAGAATAGCCCTCTTCTGCAGCACAAAGATAGTTTGAATGTCGGCAGCATTTCCCCACAGTAAAATGCCGTACGACATTACACTATGAAAGTAACTGAAATAAACTAATCTAGATGTATCAACGTCAGTTAACTGACGGATCTTCATTACTGCATAAGCCGCAGAGCTAAGTCTATTCGACAATTTAGCTATATGTGGCCCCCACTGAAGCTTGGCATCTAACGTGATGCCTAGAAACACAGTGGTGTCCACAGGATTCACATTCTTATCTTTAATTTGTACAGTAGTTATAACCTGCTTAACATTAGGCAATACAAATCTTACACATTTGGTTTTTCCCTCGTTTAATAGCAAGTTATTAACACTAAACCAGTGAACAATTTTTGAGACCGCATTATTTACATCGTCGTAATTTAGGTGTCGTCGTTTCACTTTGAATAAAAGTGAAGTATCATCAGCAAACAATACTATCTCATGACTGTCTTTTACAAAATAAGGTAAGTCATTAATATAAACCAAAAACAACAATGGACCAAGTATTGAACCCTGCGGAACTGCCATTTTAACCACTGACCCCGGAGATCTTTTACCGTTAATGTCGACCTTTTGAATCCTGTTACTTAAGTATGAAATTAGAAGGCTCAAGGAAGCATCCCTAATTCCATAGTGGTTAAGCTTCCTGACCAAAGTTTCATGTAAAACACAATCAAAAGCCTTAGATAAATCACAAAATACCCCTAGGGCATCCTGTGATTCCTCCCAGGTATCAAATATTTGGATAAAAGCTCAACACCGGCGTCAGTTGTTGAGCGACCCTTAGTAAAACCATACTGTTTACAATGTAATAGTTTATTTCTATAAAAATGAATTTGCATTTGCTCTAGCATCAACTTTTCAAAAATTTTACTAAATGTGGGTAGCACAGAAATAGGTCTAAAATTAGAGGGGTCAGAAGTGCTACCTGATTTAAATAATGGAATTATTTTACTATATTTCATGAGGTCAGGAAAAACACCACAGTCAATGCATTCATTAAATATGCAAGCTAAAACTGGAGCTATTGTCATAATTACAGATTTAGCGACGTCCACGGATTTACCCCACAGATCAGCAGTTTTCTTTTTATTGAGAGTGTTAAATGTTTTTATTATATCTATAACACAGATTTTTTGAAAACTAAAATTACTTTCACAATCTTTAACATTCTCCTTCAAAACAGATTCAGCTACAGTGGGGGAGGAAATCAAGGCTTTTGTAGTTGAAACTGGAATGTCAGTAAAAAACCTCTCAAATGCTGCAGCAACATCAGCATCAGAAGTCAAGGTTTTAATAACACAATTTAAATTGTACTCATTATTACGACTTTTAACCTTTCCTGTTTCACTGTTTATAATATTCCATGTTATTTTTATTTTGTCATTACTATTCTTAATCTTAGAACTCAGATAGTTTGCCTTGGCTAATCGGCATACTCTTTTGAATAACTTTGAATAATTTTTAACATATAATTTGAAGTCATCGCTGGTATTATAGTAACGTTCACCATAAAGTTCATAAAGGCGTTTCCTACTTTTGTGAATACCAATTGTAGCCCATTCATTAAAAGTTACAGTACACTAACCGAGATCTTTTTCGGAACAAAAGTTTTATTAAATTCTGAACAATATATGTTAAAAAAATCATTATAAAAGACATTAGGGTTGATATAGTATTCTAAATAATTTAATTTTGTATCTAGATTGCTTTTAAAGCGTTCCAGCAGACCTGCAGTTTTTGGCACAACAGTGATATTCTTTTTCATCATTTGCTTACGCTGGTGTGGAAAGCTGACCATTTGGCCACAATGATCAGAGTCCAGGTTATTAATAATTTGCTTAGCCAGTGGCTTTACATTTGTATATATATTATCAATACAGGTGGCTGAAGTGGCAGTTATTCTTGTCGGCTCCAAAAATAAATGATTAAAGTTGTATGATAGAAATAGGTTTTTAATTTTAGCTGACATTATGGAATTTTCTAACAAATTCATATTAAAATCACCGCAAACAATTATTGTTTTACCTGCATTGCGGACTTTATGTAATTCCTTATCCATAACTTTTTCGAAAAAATCATATGACGCTGAAGGAGGTCTGTATACACTTAATACAACAAACTGCTCCAACTCCACACAAGCTATTTCTATTGTTCGCTCAACCGAGAGGCTCACTATGTCTTTGCGTTCCTTTAATTTAAACTTTTTATTAATAATAAATAAGGAGCCACCATGTATTGCATCTCCTCGACTGAACGAACTTCCTACCAAATGATTCTTAAAATTGAACATGAACTGATGGTCTTTAAGCCAGTGTTCTGTTATGCAAAGAATATCAATTTTATTACAGTTCATGAACAATTCAATCTCTTAATCTTTGCCCATCATTCCTTGGATGTTCTGGTGGACAATGTTTAAAGATTGTACATTTTTTGATTGCTAAAGATTGCTTTTTCTAAAGCTATTTTTACATTCATTTAATTTAATTTTATTATCAAACATTTCGCAAGAGTGTTCCTCTTTTGTCTTATAATTTAATTTAAATAATTAATTGGAATGTCAGTAGAAACACTACTGACGTCTATGTCAAATATACATTGCTCAATAGAAGCAACTTGTTTAGCCAAGTTTTTGGCTGACATTTGAATACAATAGGATAGCGATAAAGCTATTTGTCGCTTAATATAATTTGGCAGACAATAACTATCTCTTCTCAAATAAAAATTACTAACATAATTGTTAGTGTCAATTAAACGCATTATGTCATTTTTGCAAAATAAATGTAATGTCAGGTTAAGCTTATATCTAATAGAATTTTCCTCCTGTGGCAAACTACTACAATAGGGTAATGTGAACAATATAATTTTCTTTACAATTAACAATTTATTTATTAACAATTTTCTTTACAATAAAAACAAGTTTTAATAAAATTTAAGTTCTGTAAGATAGAAAATGTGCGAAAGTTATTTTATTTTTATTGGCACGGCAGTGCCTCCGCCAAGTCGAGCAAAGAAAGTGGCACGGCCGTACCATTCTTGTCTTGAAGCAGTTCAGGCCATTTTCGACCCCCTATAACTTTGTTGTGGATAAAACTGGAAGCCTAAATTTTCAGCAAACAAGCAGGCATTGTAAAAACACAATATATTTCAAATTTCATTCAATTTAAACCAGTAACCTCTAGAACCCCAAGCGGTTGCATGAGACCGCACTGACAGTTCGCGCCATTCCGTCAAAACCCAAGCGATCGCATGAGACCGCTCTCTCCCGCTTGACTCTGTACCGTGTTTTCACAGTATTACAGACTACTTTAGTATGAACAAGGTCGATTATTTCGGTTCTGTGGTACATTTTATGCATCATGATTGCAAAATATCGCATAGTCTGTGCTCGATGCTGTCATTTTCGACGTTGACAGTTGCGCCAAATTCTGTGTCGGAGTGACTTAGTCATTGAGTTGTGTGTGCTATTTTTATTGGATTTATCTAATATCATTATTGAGACTATAATGATCGTATTTAGATAATATGTTGTGAGAAATACATCGTTATTACTACTAGACAAAGCGTCTAAAGTCCGTTAGCATGTTACCGATTTCCGAGTGATTTTTAGAGAAATACTATAAGACAAATAAACTGTTGCAATCATCACTTTATTTTGATACCTGATGGATAGGAAATATATCAGTTAGTATATTGTTGTTTACAGAACGACAAAATATGGTTTGATTTTAGAGTATTTTTTTTTTGCCAAAGGCGGGAATAATGACGTCATCCGCAAATTCAAAAAAATTATTGCGCACCTGCTGTCGACTTCTTGGCGGGAAAGTGAAGCGTCATGTCTGCATTTTTGTTTTATTTTCTAAAATTTGTGTTTTTTCGAACATTAATGTGAAATAATAGTGGATTATTAACCGTTGTGTTGGCAAATGAAACAAAACAGTGCAACATCACTTTTCAAATTCTCTCAAGAAGTCCGCGTGAGACCTCAGTTATGTCCCACATCTTTATTACTGAGGACTCAGGGGGTTTGGGAAACATCATTTATCATTCATTATCTAAATCACCACTCATTATCATCAAGGGAAAAAAATAAATAGAAAAACTGATGGCTAGGCAGTATGGTCTCAGACCTTAGCCTGTTCTTTCACGGAACATATAAATAAATAAAAGAAATAAAAAAATCACCTGCTGTCATTATTTTTGACATTAAAATTCCATTTTCAAGACTGAGGGGTTTTAAAAATTATAACTATAGTCTGTTCAATATAGCATGATACTTATGGCAGGTGTCAAATTGTCATGCCTAGGGTTGAGACAACACAGACGTAATTGAATCAAATGATAATTGAAGTTATAAATTGAATATCATTATCTATCGTTAATCGTTTTTTGCTTCAAATTATACTTTTGGATGCTGTCTGTCTGGATGATGTCTCGACGGAGCATCGCGGTACAAACGCTTCTCAAAATCCGCCCGGTTTTTGTATTGAATTTGAAGTGTGCCTGACAGCCGCGTATCTGACACTAGCGCGAATGGTTGCCAACGATTGCCTAATTTCCGATAAAGTAGGAAAAAAATAAAATTAGGTATGTCTATCGTATATGTAGGTATGTCGCATAAAAGAAGCTGGTGTGTTTAGAAAAAATGGATGATTGAAGGCGAGGGCGAGTACAATAAAATAATGCGCTAATGGAAGCCTGCGTGCGTGTGATATGTTTGTAATAGGGACGAAATAGAAACAACAGGCAGGATGATTTACATTTAATACTTAATCAAATTGATTTTTTAATTAGAAATTTAAATAAGTATTTTAAATTAAAATTAAAACAATTAATGGCGTTCTCTTTGTATTTGTTTCTTAAATAACTTTCGTTTGGATGTTACATAATTTTTTATGTTCTCAATTTTTTTTATTATGTTGAAACCTTGTAGTTAAATATTTCGACGACTTCTTTCTACCGGATCAGTTGGAAATCTGAAAATTAAAATGTTTGCTATGTGGTCGAACAGTTGTAAAGGTTACATAATGTCATGACTGCTCATCAATATCCGTGTCCAATAGTTTACCTACATGAGACGAGAAATATTGACCTTTAGGGGCACAAACATACACCCGCACTTTCTCAAACATCGTCATCATCATCATCAGCCTATAAACGTCCCACTGCTAGGCGCAGGCTTCCCACGTGGAGATAGCACGTGGGAATATTGGGCCTTAACCCACCACGCTGGCCCAATGCGTGTTGGTGGGTTTTAACAACTGTCATCTTACGACAACAAACGGGACCAACGGCATAACGTGCCTTTCGAAGCACGGAGGAGCTCGAGATGTTTTAAATTTGGTCACCCATCCAGTGACTTGGCATTGCGAAAGTTGCTTAGCGGGCAAGATCGCAAGCCGAACGTGCTAGCCGATGCGCCATCGAGCTCTGAAGCATACATACTACCATCCCTACACACACACACTACTTACATAAATACTTACGTACATTCCATTTCAAACATAATATTTTTTTTATTTGTTTCGAATCGATACGATACCATACCACAAAAACAATTTATAATAATAGTATTATAAAATATTACAGTAGGTATTATATTTTTTCTTGTTTTAGAATGGAACCTATAATCCAGCCAAATTTGATGACGAATGTTTGTAAACAGATTACTGGTATACCTAGTTGCAGTAGGATTTTACTTTTTCTTGAGAGACATTCACAAGAAAACAGTTAACTATTGTGTCTTTCTTTCAAAAAACAGTAAAAATCCTAGTGACTAGACATTTGCACAAATGACAGTAATATGTTTACAAACATTCGGCATCGAATAGGAACCGTGACATTTATTCACTCTATTAATAATCAGACTACAGTTTAAAAAAAAAACTTTGAAAGCGTTCCAATAATAATTATATTTATTGTATTTACTTTATTTACAACAAGACCATGTATAAATACTAACTTACAAGACAGAGTATTTTTTATCATACTTGTTATATTTGAACCTCCTTTTATATTATGCCACCAATAATGGGAATTCTACATTTTGATACCAGCAACACTACGCATACATGGCCGCACGGAGCAAAAACAACATGGCCGTTATTATTAAACTTTAAATTTTCATTAAAATTTATAGATACTTACGGATGAAACGTGACTTTCCTTGTCGAAAAAAATTTTCTTTTGTAGTTTCGCCAGAATTTCACTGAGCAAACGGTCATTTTGCGAACATTTTCACCGAAACGCGAGAGGTAAACACTGCTTGACGGCACAATGACACTGACCGCCAGGATTGCGCGATAGGCCAATTTTGGTCTATAAATTTTTCTACGTTTTTTTACGGCCAGGCTCTATCTAGACATGTATATAATCAAAGATTTAGATCACTTAATTTTTAGAAATACATAAATTTAATATGTAAATAAAATTCGTAAATAGATTTTGAATGTTTTAATAATTAACAAATTCTTAATTATGTATTGGTGTACAACCTAAATCATCACTGTAATTACTAGAGTGAGTATGAGTATGAGTGACTATGAGTGAGAGTACCTTGTGAATAGTACGAATAAATATGGTTACGTACGAGTGTAGCTGCAGTATCAAAATCGTATATTTTTGTAACATTCCTTTTTTTGTTAGGTATCGATAATTTATTTTCTGCGGTGGTTGCCGTACTCGTAGATGCATCATCATATTTTTCTTTCGAGATGCGAGACACTGTAGCACGCCCTATACCAAGAGCATCCGCAACGCGATCAACCACTTGCTCTAAGGGTAGTAGAGAACCTTTGTTTAGGCTCTCACGCTCGAAATAATTTCGCAATCGTACTACTCACGACTTTCGCTGTTCAAAACAGTCTTTTTTAACCTTTTTGTATCAGTAAAAACAACAAATTTTACGAACAGTTATAACAGAACAAAACTTTACAAATGAATAAAAATAACAAATAATACGTCAAAACCACAAACAGTTACAACTAAACACAACTTAACATGCGAAAAAAATAGCAAATACTACGATAGGAAAACTGAAAACACGTTACGTTACGCATACGAGACTTAGGCACTTGTATGAAAACAAGATGGCTTCCACCCCCAACCCAACCAAACCGTCACAGATGCAGTAGTGCGAAGTTCATTTCCAATCAAAATAAAACAAAGTGAACATCTAAATGCGACCGCAATTATCGATTTAAATTGAGCCCAATGAAGTATTGTTCCTTTCTAATGTGCCACTTCAATAACTTTTAAAGTTTTTCATTCCTCATACTCGGAAAATAGGTCTAAAGTTGCATGAGGAGCGGGTGGAAAGTGGTACTATCGATGTCGTAAAAGGCGACTAACGGACTTAAATACAACCAACAGCATAGAGCGGCGATGGGCTCATCAATATAATACTACCAACCCCTCTCTATTCTTCGATCTCGTAAAAGGCGACTAACGGACTAAAGACTGCACATAAAACCAACAGCATAGAGCGACGATGGGCTCATCAATATAATACTACCAAACCCTCTCTTCTCTTCGGTGTCCTAAAAGGCGACTAACGGACTAAACACTGCACATACATCCAACAGCATAGAGCGGCGATGGGCACATCAAATAATACTACCAACCCCTCTCTTCTCTTCGGTGTCATAAAAGGCGACTAACGGAATAAAGACTGCACATATATCCAACAGCATAGAGCGGCGATGGGCTCATCAAAATAATACAAACAACCCCCTCTCTTCCCTTGGGTGCCATAAAAGGCGACTAACGAGCTAAAGATTGCACATACATCCAACAACATAGAGCGGCAATTGGCTCATCAAAATAATACTACCAACCCATGTCTTTCCTTTGATGTCGTTAAAGGCGACTATTTTCTTTAGCTAATTCATGTTTTATTTTTAGTTACTTTCCTTGAATTCGTAATGAAAAGCAAAGTGTTTACCTCGGGTGAAAGTCTTATTTAGTCCCTCAAACCCCGTCTCTGGACTAGAATAAGCTACTTTCACACTTTCACCCCTAGGGTAACAATGTACTATTTTAACTTCAATATAATAGTCATTAAACTCAACATTCGTCGTTCGCTTTTGCTTGCAACTAGACGCGTATTCTTGTTTCTCTTAACTTTCCATCTTAGGTGCAATTGGCAATCGTTGCAAATTTTTTCTACTCATGTATCTAAATCAGTTCATAAAGTGCAATATTGAGTGAAGTGACGAGCTCGATCTATTAGCGTGAGCGGCAGCTACTCGAGTGTGCGAAAGGGACTGCAACAGCGACAACCTATCAACCACCTTACGAGTGAGCGAGCGCGAACTTCCACCCAACTGCGAATTAACTATCTACCTGCTTTATCACAAGATCAAACCTTCATTGTTTCTTATTTTTATAATAACGAATTTTATAATGAACCCGGCGAGGACACCACCTACTTCCACAGGATCTCACCCTGACTTATCCCGACTCACAGACTTCCAGAATAACGCAACAGTGACGTTACGAAAAAGAAAACAAAGAGATGATGAGTTCACAGACGCCCTTGCTAGCTTTCGTTCTGAGATATTGTCGGAAATAAAGTCAACCCTTAATGAATTTATTCGTGTCCAGAACGACACGCTACTTAAACTTACAACAGACGTAAAACTAATCTTCGAGAAAATAAAAAGCTCAAAGGAAACACACGAGAAGATTATACAAGACCATTCAAAGCTGCAAACCGATTTTATTAACCTAAAAAAGGAAACAGACAACAAAATCCACTTCCTTGAAAAATACTTGGCTGAGAGCAAATGTACGGTCCAACAACTTAATACCCAGGTCCAATCAATGGAGCAGCACGGGTGGTGTAACAATCTTTAATTATCAGGCGTACCCATTACTAAAGGTGAAAATCTTGTGAATATTATCACAACGCTTTCAATAAAAGTAGGAGTTAGCATAGACACATCAGATATTGACTATATCAAGCGAGTACGCAGATTCTCCTCTCAACGCGATGGTGACCAGCACTCCACAACCCGACCTGACAACAGTATAACCCCGAACATAATTGTGAGGTTCACTCAGCGCACGAAGAAGCAAAATTTTTTGGCAGCCGTACGAGCTCGCCGAGGAATATCTACCGTAGACCTGGACATCAATGGACCCTCTAAACCGGTGTTTGTTAACGATCATCTAACCCCACAAAATAAGTTGTTATATCGACAAGTGCGTCTCATTGCCAAGGAAAATAACTTCAAGTTTGTATGGTTAAACGACAGCAAAATATTCGCACGTAAGTCAGAAACGTCCAAACCTATTTTAATTAATTCCGAAAAAGACCTTTCAAAGATAAAGTGACTTAATAATAACTGCATATCCGGTATTATTATTTGTTTCTCGTTGATTCTTTTTAGATATATTTTTTGTTTACTTTTAAATGTATATTGCATGCCTTTACATCGCACAAAGATGTAAGATTGTTTACCTCGAACCAATATGTGATAAATTGTGTATTGTATAACAATCTCAAACTTAATTACGCAAAATTTCAGTTGTTCTCATTCGCTCAAATGTACAATTCAAAAAAATATAATTATAATAATGGTGTTTGCCTAATGATTTCTTTCTACAATAATTTATGCTTACGACTATTGTCTGCCATACTTCGCATACTAGCAAATAACTGTACATTATTCCATATATTGTTTGATATTAAACACAACATAAAATTTGTGAGTATGTGTCTTAATCAGTTGCACACTAAATTGAATTTGCTATCGCATAACTATAGTTCACTTCATTGTCTCCATTCCATTGTATTTTGCGAGTCTTATATTCACATAAAAATAAGTAATGTTATGAAAGATATGCTTACAAATAGATCAGAAGATATTATGATTATAAAGAAATAAAGAAATTTACATTTTATATTACCCTAAGTCAATCTTTATCGTTCATGCAAATACATGCCGGCTCGGCGATTGGCACACGTGTATATATTTATAATATATATACGCTTAGATACTTGAATGTTATTAATAATAGGCGCAGCGACTAACCTTATATCAATTTATTGCCAGAACGTGAGGGGACTGCGTACAAAATCACAAGAATTTTACTCTAATGTATTGAATCATAACTATGACGTAGTATGTATTACTGAATCATGGCTCATGGATGGTTTTTTTAGCTCGGAGTACTTTGATCACCGTTACGAAGTGTTTCGTTGCGACCGTAACCAGACCATAAGTAGTTGTAGCCGCGGCGGCGGCGTGATAGTGGCGGTGCAGCGCGCCCTCTGCCCCACCGCGCGGACAGATTGGAGCGCGCCAGCACCCGCCGAGGAGCTCTGTGTCACCATTCCTATAACGACCTCTTCACATTGTCGCGACCCTGCGACTGCAAAGTCACAAAATAACTTGCACATTATCTGTACTTATCTACCGCACGGCCGTTCACATGCTGAGCGGCTCGAAACATTTTATAACAATATGACTAATAACATTGACTGTTATCCCAACGATACATTTTTGATACTAGGTGACTTTAATGTCTCGAACGCGGACTGGTATTATGACGAGACTATTGATAGCATGAACCTACAAAATAATGAAAATAATTTAGCGATTTTTACCTCTAATTTTATGCATTTATCCTCCTTGTTTCAGTTTAACTCAGAACCATAAACTTCTTGACTTAGTATTCTGTAATCATCACTGTTGCGTGAGTTCCTGCTCGTTACCATTGACGAAAGAGGACTCTCACCATAAATCTCTCGATCTATCTATCTATCTATCTACCTTTAAATTTCCGCTTAAAATTAATGCCTAACGTTATAATTAGAAAAATGTTTTTTAAATCAAACTTTGACAGTATCAAAAAGGAATTACTTTAAATCGACTGGGAAGAAAGATTTTCAAAGGAACAAAACGTAAATCATATGACGATAATCTTTTATGATTACTTAGAAAAATTAGTCGATAAATACGTACCCTCTCGAACTACATCATCGAATTACCCCCCTTGGTACACTAGGTCACTTATAAAACTAGATAGAGAAAAAAAGAAATATCACAAAAAATGGAAAACATACAGAAATCTGTCTGACTACAATACTTATTCCTGCTTAAGAAAACGATTTCACAAATTAGAACGTGAAATCCAAAACAGTTATATCGAGTATGCTGAAAAGGAAATAAAAATTGACCCCACTTTTTTTTGGGCCTATATTAAAAACAAAAAATGTGGGTTTAATGATTTGCCAAACAAAATGTCCTATCAGGGTAAATCGTTGTCAGAAGGTAATGAAATCTGTGCCGCGTTCAATTCCTACTTCCGGTCTGTCTTTGTAGACGCGCCAAGCCAGATAACATCATCATTACCTCAAAACATCCCACCCACTGACAGTGTCCTTGACATTAGCACCGTAGATATTGACACACATGTAGTTCTCAAGGAATTTAAAAATTTAAAAATTAACAAGGGAGCCGGCTCCGATGGTATTCATCTGGTTCTTATAGCTAATTGCGCACACGAATTATTGGTCCCTATTTCATACATTTACAAGTACTCACTTAGCTCTGGTGTTTTTCCCGACGTATGGAAGAGAGCCTTAATCACACCAATTCCAAAGAATTCGAGGAGGGATCTTGTGACTGAATACCGACCTATCTCTAAACTGTGCACGTTAGGAAAAATTTTGGAAAAAATTGTCACGAAGGTTCTTTCGTCTTGTTTTAAAAATTTTATCTCACCTGATCAGCACGGATTTGTAAGGTCTCGCAGTGTTGAGTCAAATATGCTTTCCTTTACTGAATTTCTGCTTAGTGCTATGGACAGGAATCTCCAGGTAGATGTGGTGTACACTGACTTTTCCAAGGCTTTCGACAAATAAATTATAATACACTTCTAGACAAGCTTTGGAGGGCTGGTGTACATGGCAGCCTATTGCGTTGGGTTGAATCGTACATAAGAAATAGGAGTCAGGCGGTTTGTGTCAAAGAATACTGTTCAGATTACCTAAAGATAAGCTCAGGAGTTCCGCAAGGTTCACATCTAGGCCCAGTTATGTTTACGCTGTACCTCAATGATTTGGGTCACCATTTACCAAATACACGTCAATTGCTATACGCCGATGACACAAAGATATTCGCCGTGGTTAATTCAATCAGCGATTGCATGTGTATTCAAACTGATCTAAAAAATCTGTCTAAATACTGTCTTGATAACCAACTTTAACTAAATAATGACAAATTTCACTCAGTTACACGCGAAATCGTAAACCCATTATGTACCCATATTCAATTAACGGTCATACCCTTAAACGTGTTAAAAGAATCCGAGACCTTGGCATCATAATGGACGAAAAACTTTCATTCAATCACCACGTTGATAAGGTTGTTGAAAGATCCTTAAGATTGCTGGGTTACATTAACAGAGTCGGTAAAGAATTTAAAAGCGCAACTACTTTTAAAATGCTATATTTTGCCTTCGTCAGATCCATACTAGACTTCGAATGTACTATATGGAGCCCATCATACAAGGTACACATTAACAGGTTGGAGCAGGTACAAAAAAAATTCATTAAAATCCTTAATTACAAAACACACTACCTTGATTCGTCATACGAGGAATCTGTAACTTACTATAATATGTCAACCCTTACCAACCGCCGTTTACACTTCGACTTATGTAATTTATTTAAAATTATTAACAACCATTTAGACTGCCCTGATCTATTACAAAAAATAGGTTTCATTACAAAAAGCAAGTTCTTAGCGCGCCCCTCACGCGTCAAGTCACTAAATGATAAATATCTACACGTGTTTGTGCTCCCTTCTGCATGTAAAAACTACACACGTAATCGTTTTTGCTAAATTTAAACGCTTAACTTACGAAAACCTTAACAGGCAGTAATGCATTTAATTTTAAGAATTGTGAATAATTGAGTAATTGTGTGAAATATATTAAGTAGGTACTTTGTTATTGTTTATGTTGTATTGTTGCTTTTTGTTAATTGTTACTTTTTATTAATTTTTGCGTCGTTGTTTTAACTTCATTTCGGCACTATAGGTCTAAACTACTAATTAAAATAGTTAATAAGCACTACACTGTATAAATGACTGTTTGTTGCCAAAATAATAAATAAATAAATAAAAATAAATAAGAATAGACTAACAAATCAATTAATAGAGCTAGAATTTATAAATACAAAATTAAAGTCAATCGATTGGTTATTGAACATCAATTGAACTTAAATTGATTTACTATCCCAACACAAGTATTTTTTTGTATTGGAATGACCTTGTGAAGGGGTACTTTTTTTTATTGTAATGTTTAAAAATTGTGTTAAATGTGTGTTATGTGAGTTTATTGGGATAAAACCTAATCTAACGTATAATAAATAGTCACAAAAAGTAATTGTAGTATGTTAAGTGATGGATTATAAAAAATAATATTATTTAAATGTTGTCAAAGTCTACAAAGTCACGTCGTCGTTTTGATGACACCTGTCACAAGTATCAAGCTATATTGAACAGACTATAGTCAAAGTTTCTTAATTTTGTCACTCACTGACTGACCGATCATCAACACTCTAAGGCACTTCTAGCAGACATAGAAGCTTCAAATTTAAAATACAATTAGTGTTTAGTGTATAAATCAAGGAAAAACTAAAATTACATAGTTACATTTGCAGCGAATGAATCAGTGTACCTGTATAATGTATACTATAATATTATGGAATATCCGTTGTTGGTATTCTAGAAGTAGAAGGTACCGGAAAGGAATAAAAAGTTAGACTTATCTACAAAAAGAAATGAGATGTCATCAAAAACATAATTGTAAAAAAACCAAGTCTCGCAACTCTGTTCTTCTTCCGTTAAAAAGTTGTGAGATCCATGTAATACCAAGTCGGTCGGTCTTTTTACAGAAGAAGAACAGAGTTGCGGGACTTGTTTTTTTACAAGTATGTTTTTGATGGCAACAATATTACATTATAAAACAGATAAAGATAAGATAATCAGTCCATTAGATTGGTTTCCATCTACTACGCTCTTATTTTTACATGTGATATAATGTCAATTGCTTCTTTGTTATAAAATGTAAATGTTACCGGCAATCTGTATAATCCGTTATTCCACATAATACCTAGGCAATGTACAGAATACCTAAAACGTGTAGGTAATGTAAGAAATATATTTATTTTATACTTTACCTAGGTATTTTAAACAATACCGAATGCGCATCGGGTAATGTGTGAAAAGGCAATACCTTCTTTCTTACAGAATTGTTTTGTTCCGGTTTTTTATGCTTATTACGTACTTACCTAAGTAGTTGTAAGCAGATAACATTGTGTTACTTATAGACAGAAGAATTTTTAGTTGCACTTTATTTTTAATGTGATTTTACTATAGTAACAGAAAGATACTACTTAGGTGCTTTTTTGAAGAGTATTTATAAGAATTATTTATTGATTATATAAAACTTCTGATGCTGATGTTGCTGCAGCATTTGAGAGGTTTTTTACTGACATTCCAGTTTCAACTACAAAAGCCTTGATTTCCTCCCCCACTGTAGCTGAATCTGTTTTGAAGGATAATGTTAAAGATTGTGAAAGTAATTTCAGTTTTCAAAAAAATTGTGATATAAATATATTAAAAACATTTAACACTCTCAATAAAAAGAAAACTACTGATCTGTGGGGTAATTCCGTGGATGTCGCTAAATCAGTAATTATGACAATAGTTACAGTTTTAGCTTGCATATTTAACGAATGCATTGACTGTGGTGTTTTTCCTGACCTAATGAAACATAGTAAAATAATTCCATTGTTTAAATCAGGTAGCACTTCTGACCCCTCTAATTTTAGACCTATTTCTGTGCTACCCACATTTAGTAAAATTTTTGAAAAGTTGATGCCAGACCAAATTCAAATTCATTTTCATAGAAATAAACTTTTACATTGTAAACAGTATGGTTTTACTAGGGGTCGCTCAACAACTGACGCCGGTGTTGAGCTCTTAATCCAAATATTTGATAGCTGGGAGGAATCACAGGATGCCCTAGGGGTATTTTGTGATTTATTCAAGGCTTTCGATTGTGTGTTACATGAAACTTTGGTCAGGAAGCTTAACCACTATGGAATTAGGGATGCTTCTTTGAGCCTTCTAATCTCATACTTGAGTAACAGGATTCAGAAGTCCGACATTAACGGTAAAAGATCTCCGGGATCAGTGGTTACAATGGGAGTTCCGCAGGGTTCAATACTAGGTCCATTCTTGTTTTTGGTTTACATTAATGACTTACCTTATTTTGTAAAAGACAGTCATAAGATAGTATTGTTTGCTGATGATACTTCACTTTTATTCAAAGTGAAACGACGACACCCAAATTATGACGATGTGAATAATGCGATCTCAAAGATTGTTCACTGGTTTAGTGTAAATAACTTGCTATTAAACTAGAGAAAAACCAAATGTGTAAGATTTGTATTGCCTAATGTTAAGCAAGTAATAACTAGTGTACAAATTAAAAATAGGAATGTGAATCCTGTGGACACCACTGTGTTTCTAGGTATCACGTTAGATGCCAAGCTTCAGTGGGGGCCACATATAGCTAAATTGTCGAATAGACTTAGCTCTGCGGCTTATGCAGTAATGAAGATCCGTCAGTTAACTGACGTTGATACATCTAGATTAGTTTATTTCTGTTACTTTCATAGTGTAATGTCGTACGGCATTTTACTGTGGGGAAATGCTGCCGACATTCAAACTATCTTTGTGCTTCAGAAGAGGGCTATTCGAGCAATCTATAACCTAAAGGCTGGCGACTCTCTCAGAGAGAAATTTAAGAAGATAGTTGCATCACAATACATTTATGTAAATTTGATTTATGTTCATAAAAATACTGGAATGTTTTCAAAAAACAGTGATATTCACAATGTAAACACTAGAATTAAGAACAAATTAGCAGTACCTTATACTAGGCTCCATAAAATAAATAATTCTTTTAAGGGTCTGTGTGTAAGATTTTACAACAAAGTACCAAATGATATTCAGAAATTAGATCTTAATAAATTTAAAATCAAAATCAAAGAAAAGCTTTATAAAAAAGCTTATTATAAAGTGTCAGATTACACATAAGACAAAACAGCTTGGATCTGAAATGCTCCAAGCACTCCAACAGCTATTTCTAATTGTCTTTATTTAATTGATACCTACTACATTGTATTGTAATTTTGTATTGCATCATTTTTTTTATTTTTTAAATTCATATTTTGTATTGACCTGGTAACGACATACTCTTTTTTTTGTTTGTAAATGTTGTTGCTTTTGTGCGCTGTGGTTTCTTGCGCCCATTCTTTGCCACAGTTAAAAAATTATGTCCTGAATGGGTGGTAGGTTAAAAAAGATTTAGACGATTCAAAGTACTTATTGGTTGAGTTTCTTGAATAAATATATTTTGACTTTGACTTTGACTTTGTTTATTATGACTAAAAAGTTTTTATGTCTTAAATGTCTAATATTTTCTTGCATAGGCCCTAGCAACTTAGGATTAAATAAATACCTTTTTTATAAAGAATATTTTTAAGAAGCACCCTAATTGTTAATTTTAATAAAGTGGTTTTCATTGTCATTTTAAAGGTAGGCTGAATAACATTGTGAGATAAAGGCTAAAATATATTTATTTTACACAATGCCGGTGGACCAGCAGGTACTCTATACAATCCCTAGGATTTTTATACATTACCTAGGTAAAGTATGTAAGGACATTTTTCATACATTGCCTGGACGCCCCAGGTATTCTATCCATTGCCTAGGTATTGTTTAGAATACCTGAATTATACAGATTGCCGGTAACATAAATAAATAATGTAGGTTGAGAAAATAATATCGGGTCGTCGCAGTATTTTTTCAAACATTTTTTAATAAAGATTTTCAGAGATAAAAAGCCTGTCGATTGCATCGATGTTTTCCGGAACCCTTTTTTTGAATTAGGGCAGTAAATCACCGTGTGTGGGACTCCGTTTCCGAGTGGTTTAAGGATAAATCATTATTTCAACGCCTTCCCTGATTTATTCACGGGATGAGGTAGTGATGGGTTGCGGCCTGTACGCTTATTCACAAACTCTCGGAAAGTCACTTTCCGATTGAGGCATAGATTTTACTCAATTATTGAAATGAATAACAAGGCACACATGCCAGATTACGACTGAAACTGTTGCCTAAACATAATTTGTGAATGTGGTTGTGTCAAAATCGGAAGAATAATCTGTTCTGTGTCTGTAAATAGACTGTTTTTATTATCTTTGTTTTTAAGGTTGACGCGTAGACTATATCTTAAAATGGACCGCATTATACGGATATACTCCCATTTTAATAATGTTTTAGTCCCTGGGGCCCATGTTTATTTCAATTAATTGGTTAAGATTCCCCCTGATTTAGTGGGTATGCCCTTTCCTCTCAATTCTTGGGTTTTGTCCTGGGAAAAAAGGGGAAAAGACCGGAGAGCCGCCACATAACGGTTGCGATGGACTATTTTTATATCTTTGATGATGGTCTTAATTTTCGATATCAATAATTATATAAACCTATTTTTAATGACTCCGGGTTTTATATATAAAAGATATTATTATTAAGATATTATTTTTTTTACATTACATTGGCACTTTGGCATTTATTCTAATTATTATGGTGATTATTTGTATAATTAGATTTAATGCCGATGTGCCAATGTAATTTAAATAAATATTATGCCAACCTTATTAAAAATGTATTTTTTTAAAGAAATAGGATACCAACTGATACAATTGCTTATTCACTTACAAGTTGACCCAAAAAGAAGTTCCCCTGTCTAAATTTCACCAATATATTAGTTATTGTTAGATTTTAAATAACCTTGTCGCGTATCGATGAAAGTATACTACCGCCCCCTCTAGAAATAGAAATAGAATTATATTTATTGCTGATACTGTGTACATTTTGCTGGTGATAATACAATACATGGGAATCAATAGTAATGCCCATTACGGGCATGCAACATTATTACGCAAAATAGCAACTTAACTTAATTCTCTTCCATTGGGTGTCGTAAAAAGCGACTAACGGACTTAAGACTACACATACATCCAACAGCATAAAGCGGCGATGGGCTCACCACCTGTCACGTTGAGCACATGTGCAGTTACTATTTAGAGAATTAATGTGGACTTTGCCTAGTCTCTGACTAACCCTTCGGGGATAATAGTCGTGATTATAAGTATGTATGTTATAGTCTTTCTTAAATTTTAGAGATAATGTTTATTGGTAAGATTTTATCGTTATAGTTAGATTCCAGGTTCAGGCATTTTTTTTATCTGTAAACGCTGATATTGTTATGCTGGTTTAATTATGGAATGTTGTTAAAAGCGTAATATCTTTATCAATATTATTCTTAGCAATTGCGGAAAAAAGTCATGATTTTGAGTCTACACCGAACGAACAGCACTTATTACATAATACTTATATGCATATGTCGTATAGTATGGTAGATAAAGTCGTAATATAGTAATATCCCTAGGGATATAATTATATACCGTAACGTAGTTATTCGAAAGCGATTTATTACTATCTTACTAGGAATATAATTAAAATACGGTTCAAGTTTAGTAATATAATTAGTGAAATAATTGTAGGTCACGTGATAGGTTAGAAATTTAAGACAATCTTGTCTTGAATTTTGAGGTTCTTTTATTAGACAACAGTAATACTAGTTGCCCTATTCCTGTAGGTCATATGTTTATTGTTATTGTTGTCTAATAAAAAAATAACCTCGAAATTCAAACACATACACACACCACACAAAATACACCACACCTTTTTACCGGAGGGGTATGCAGAGACCAAAGTTTTCCATTTGCTCCTATCCTGACACACATCCGGGGTAGGAGTAACAGCATCACATTTTTATTTAAACAATTCAATTATTTTTTTCATCGCAAGGTATACGTTGTACAGTGAGAATGACACATATCAAGTATATGGAACCCATAAGCACCCCTTGCGAGACACAGGTTAGAAAAAAACCCGTAGACCACAGTCACTGTGTCCTATTTCACGGACTCTGAGTTAACTATAACTATTACAATAATAATATGTATACTATATATTATACAGGTTTCATGCTACTACGAGTACATCACTATTGGGAGGCAAGGGAGGGCCAGAGTAGGCACTCTCGCACAGCCCACTTGTCGACCCTTTATTTATAGGTTTATTTTTAAACTAATGTCTACTGAAGCGATCAATTTAATTATTTTAAGAGTAAACCTGAGATTATTATCAGACCGTGTCACGCGCCCTCTTTTGTTTTTAGGCTGTACTCGTACTACGCACCTATTATAGGTACCTAGTAGATTTAATTAGTATTTTTAATTAAAACAGTAAGTATACGGTCTTCTCTTAGATTAAAACAAAAAGGGAAGATACGGCATTAGCGTCTATGAGCCGCTAAAATGAGGCCTAAAGGCACAATTTAACTTCAGTCGGAATCGGTCGTGTACGTACTCGTCTGTTGCGAAGCGACCGAGACGTCAATGCGCGTCAGTAGAATAGGACTATAATTTGATTGACTACAAGTAGGCGCATGCCGTATCTTCCCATTTTGTTTTAATCTAAGGGTCTTCTTTATAGAAGACCCGACAGACGTAGTCCTTTCCAAATCACAATGACAACTCAACTGACAGGAAAAAGATTTGAGAATGTCGCGAAGAAGAAGTAAGAAAACTACAAAAAGTTTTTAGCAACCAATTAATATTGAATATTACTATCCTATTATATTGCACGACTTCTTTTGGTGTTTATAGTTTTTTTAAGGATTTATACTATTTTTTCTCACCATTTAGATTTTCCCTGAACCTTTATGAATATTGCAAGATCAAAATTAGCCTAATCGGTTCTGTCATTCTCGAGTTTTTGCGAGACAAACGAATAGCAATTAACTTTTATAAATATAGATGATTTAATTTATAAATACCTACATATGCTTACGACTATTATCCCCGAAGGGTTAGTCAGAGACTAGGCGATGGAGACCGCTAAACAGTTAACTTCCACAGCCCACGTTTAATGAAATAACAACTGTACATATGTGCTCAGTGTGATAGGTGGTGAGCTCATCCCCGCTTTATGCTGTTGGATATATAGCGCCTCGCCCTCTCTGAGGTCCCAGTTTCAATTTCCGGTGGGGTAATTTAGAGAAAACAGTTTTTCTAAATTGACTTCATGTCCAGACACCCAGGTGTCACATAGAAGTTTATCCGTTATCTAGTTAATTAAACATTCAAAAAAGTTTTACAAGAAGCTTAGCATGGGCTAGAAAAATGGTGTGAGAATAGAAACTTTTTAGATTTATTTTATACAAGCGGCCGCTCGCGGTTTCACCATCCCGTGTTCCGGTTCCCGTTCCCGTGGAAATATCGGGATAAAAAGTATTCTATGTGTTAATCCAGGTTATAAACTATCTGTATGCCGAATTTCATCCAAATCCATTGAGTAGTTTTTACGTGAAAGAGTAACAAACATCCATCCATACGTTCCCATGGGAATATCGGGATAAAAAGTATCCTATGTGTTAATCCAGGTTATAAACTATCTGTATGTCGAATTTCATGCTAATCCATACAGTAGTTTTTACGTGAAAGAGTAACAAATATCCATACTTACAAACTTTCGCGTTTATAATATTAGTAGGATAGGATGCATGCTAAATCAGCACTCGTAGGTACCAAAAAAAAGTCGTCAAGTTGGCAAGTCGTTCCTCTGTAAGACCATTCGGCGACCAATAGACCATTCGGTTTTGAAAATCTTTGCCGGCCCATGCGCATGTGTTTCTTAGCTTCTAAGTATAGTCCCGGGTCTTCTAAACGCATGTGTTTCGGGCGTGAAACAAACGTGAAACGGCATTTATGCAGGCCGTCATGAATGGGTGCGCTTCTTACCGTGCTTGTTCCACGGTGAGGAGCGCTCTCCTTATTTTGGCCTGTATCGGCTGATAACCATCAGGCAGGTGTAGTCACTATGATGAGTCAAAAAAAAATCGCAATGTACTCATAGAAATACATGAGCCAAGCAGGTCAACGTTTATAGGCTGATAAATAAACATCTATTTATTACTTGGGGTTTACGATAAAATACAAATTAGAAAACTAATTTTAAATGTAGTGATTAACCTACCTACTCACTAAATTGTGATTATTTTGCCATTATGTTTAATGGGTCGTTAGTGTAAATATAACTCGTGAGAAATACCTATGGACAGGTACTCTGGAAATACGTCGGTAATACCAGAATTGATAAGAACTATTTACGATAGGTACGGGTTATTATGAAAGCAACAGGTTCATGCATAATTAACATTGCACACAGCAGCTTTACCTGTATCAAAGTCCTCTAAAGGAAAGTTCATTGGGGAAAACCACAAAATAAAACATATGATTTTGCAAGTATAACTAGGTGTAGAAGGTGATTTATTTAAATTATGCTTATTTTAAAGTATATTTTATTTTCTTAAAAGTGGTACAAATAACGACCGGACCCAGAGTATCTTTCATGGTTCTATCATAGAATACAATAATAGTACAAGTGTTATATTAGATTTGAGAAACAGATTAGTGTATTTAGCTAAGTAACATGTAATTATTTTTCTGTATATATACCTATCGGCGTAAAAAAATGGTTTGGTGAAAGTGACGGAAAACCTCTAGTAAAATCCATTAGAACCTCTGTATTTCCATAAAACGGCAGTCGACCAAGGAATGCCCCAAGATGGCGTAGGTAAATCTCAT
This sequence comes from Scoparia ambigualis, assembly GCA_963921215.1. Lineage (NCBI taxonomy): Eukaryota > Metazoa > Arthropoda > Insecta > Lepidoptera > Crambidae > Scoparia > Scoparia ambigualis. Next base: position 23,363,452 of record OY992511.1, read on the forward strand.
TCGAGTTCAACTCTCTTTCGAGATCATCAGAATTCAAATATCAAAATTATTTATTAAATTTAGGCTACAATAATTGAGCACTTATGAATGTCACTATGCCATCGGTTCTTTTCGATGACGACCTCCGTGATTGATTGGTTATAGCACGCCGGTTCTGGCATCTAGATTGCTTTCGGGTTTGGGTGCTTTCTATGTTTAAATAATACAAGCATGCTTGTTGAAGCACCACTCTCCAATCTGCACGACTAAGTTTCCTCTTTGCGAAAGTTCAAATTTTGGTTCTGTAACAATAATAAAAGTTAGTACTGTCCTTGAATAAAGAAGACTTGGGTAAGTAATGCGTATAATATCACAAACGTAATATCACTCGGAGAGGTAATGCAACATCACTTATTACGCAAAAGTTATATATTATTAGCAGACCGCCGGCGACTTCGTTTGCGTGGACCCCGTACCCCGTGACGAATTTTCAAAATGACTCCCCTCCCAAGAACACATATTGTGACGTAACGAAAATAGTTAGACATACGAGTATGCTGTCGTGACACTTTTTGTAGATAATGGTGTGTTCTGCAAAGCCATAGTACATTATTTTATTCTATCATCAATAGTTTTCTTAGCTCACGCGATTTAGGGAGTTTATTTGAATTTTAATAAGATTCCTAATCTTTTTGAAAATATAATTAGCCTATGTCAACCGGAGATAGTGTAGCTTTCCAACGGTGAAAGAATTTTTTAATTCGGACTAGTAGTTTCGGAGCCTATTCAATACAAACAATCAATCAAATGTTTCCTATTTATAATAATAGTGTAGACTAGCGGCTAGCAGCCCGCCCGTGCCTTCGTCCACGCTAACTTAGAAACACCGTCATATTTCAGCCATTTAAAAAAATATATTTACTAAAAAAGTATAAACACAAACCACCCTCAGTTCACGCTCTATCTTTTAGTGAAAAACCGCATAGAAATCCATTGTGTGGTTTATAAGAATAGTGCAGTGACATAATACTCTCTTCGGATAACGGACACATACATAATTACATAATATACTTGCTTGTTTGCATGTAGCTGTTAACACATAGTAATTGAAGCTCTCCAGAATGCAAAGACGCACGTGTTAGGAGTAGATTTAAGTGAGGAGCCTAAGGATATGTTGATTGAACCTAGATTTCTGCTATTCGACCCGACTCCTATTATAATAATAATAACTAATTGTTCATGTAACAAGTAATTGTTAGAGCGGTTAATATAAACTTCACTCAAGTGTCTATTCTAGTAGTTAGTTTACCCCCTAGTATAATTTAAGGAGTTACTCCCGTGTTCTTTTAGCAACAACACGTGTTGTGAGACTCCATTTTAATTCAATCCACCGTACAATACTAACTGTACTTTTAAAATATATAGGTACCACTTGAAATTGGCTTAATACTGAACGCGAAGCCATTAATTAAGTTATAATAAGAGTATAATTTAGCCACCTTTTGTTGAAAGAGACTACATGTTTCAGACCTCAGAGTGTAGAGTTCAATTCCCAGTGGAGGGTGCACAGGTATTATTGTTGTCGTTTTAATTAGTGGCTTAGCATGTTTTAAGTCCAACTAGGTACTACTTAACTTATTATTAGTAATAAGCAAACATTAGTAATAAGCAAAAAACAATGTAAATAAAGCCGATCTAGTCTATAAGTTTTTCGTGCCCATATTTTTCAAGAGTGTACTTTATTGCCCCTGCTAAACACCTGTATAAGATATAGATTTTTTGTACGAAAAAAGATAAATTAGAGATTAGTTAGGAAGATAGTAAAGTTTAAACTAAGCCGATAGACGGCAGCACCCAGCCATATAGTATAAAAGATGATAAATGACAAAGAGAATTAGGAATGAAAGTGTGAGAAGAACAAAAGATAGAACTGGAACGAAACCATTCTGTGGAAGAAGATCACTTGCGGATAGGAAAAAAAATGTCCAACTAGCTGTAAAATAGCATAAGTGGTTTATTTTATTTTAAGGCTTGGCTAGCTACCATTCACGTAATCTAGGACTGTCGCCATAAAAAAAAACATTGTGACGTACAGTTTGTTTGGTAATGTGTTTATAATTCCACATCTGGACCATCCTGGCAAAGAACAACTGTATATATATTTGTACGGAAGCGAAAAATAATCCGCTGTTCCTTGTATAGGTAGGTACCACGTGATTGTTTCTCTATTTTAATTATCATAAGTTGTATTGTGTTACTGAATGAATTTTTTTTCTTCTTTTTCTTCCACATTGGCACTTGGTGCTGTTGTGTTTCGTCCGGCCAGTGAGGGTTCCGGAGGCCCTTCAATTCCTATTCCTTCCTTAAACCTATTCCTTCCTTAAAAGCCGGCAACGCGTCTGCAATTCCTCTGGTTTTGCGAGTGTCCATGGGCGGCGGTGATTACTCTCCATCAGGTGACCCGCCTGCTCGTTTGCCTCCTTCTTTTATAAAAGTTTTTTTATATATATATAAATTTTTAAAAAAAATAGGTCGAATACTATTTATTTGTAGTTTTGTATGAAACAGCTTTTTTGCTGGATTACACCTACCTACGAGTAGGTACCTATTACACTGTTTAATGTTGTTTTTCGGTCATTAAGAGGTAAGATAGCCATGTACCCAGTAGTTCAGGTTTCCGTGTGAAGTGTACCTTCGGCCTTGTTACACCGTCGAGTGAGATGAAGGTAGAACGTTTCCCAGTTGTGCAAGAAAAAAAACATTACTTAAAGGACAGTGACAGATAAGTCGAATGCAACCTTAATAAAGAACCACTCAATGATAAACGCAAATACGAACTTCCGAGGAAGTAGTGGAAGGTCGCCCGCTTTGATAATTGATGTGAAATACACTCAGTGAAGACAAGTGAAAATGCGTGTTTAAAAGATATCATAACAACTAGTGTTGTACCTAACCGAATTGAATCAATTCATCGTGTCTACAATAATAATTATTTTACCATAAATTTTAATGCATTATTATTAATAGGTAGACAATATTTTTTGGTTTGATGTTTTTAAACTATATATTTTTACAATAAAAAAATGTATCAATTTTAATTATCGTCGTCATTTATGGTGGAAGACAAGATGGCGAAAACTCGCTATCTTAAAAGGAGCAACCTATTAAACCAGTGGGAATCTTTAGATCTGGTACCTTTGGCGTGTCGGTAGCGGTGAAAGAATACTACCACCCCTTATCTTCCCTTGGGTGTGGTAAAAGGCGACTAACGGACTGCACATACATCCAACAGCTTAAAGCAGCGATGGGCTCAGCACCTGTCACGCTGAGCAGTCGCTATTTGGTGAAAAGTATACTATGGTAGAGGACTGCTTTTGCTGTCCTCATTGCCTAGACTCTGATTAACCCTTCGGGGATAAAAGTCGTGATTACATGTATGTATGTGTGTGGTACCTTTGGACTACTAGGATTAAGGGGAGTAGACAACAAATGCGATTTATGTTACTTACTAAATTATAATAAATAGACGTCTATAAATTAGCCTTGCTTTACACAAGCCTTACAAAATCAAACCCGAGTATTTATTGTTAGGAATAAAGTTAATTAAACTTAACATTTAAAAAATTTATATTTTTAAAACGACTCCGTAGAAAAAGAAATAAAGTTAATAGAGTTTATTGTGGATTTTTTTCGGTGCAAAGCCCCTATAGTAGGAATTACAAATGTGTAGATTTTGATGTAAAAAAAACTTATTCTTTGAATATTTTTTTATTTTATTTTATTAAAACGATTTCTACATAAAAATAAAATATATCAACAAACAATAAAACATCGATATCGATGACGCGTCCGTCACCGCCGTATTTATCTCGCGTTTTTGATTTTATCAATGGATTGTAGCCGTAACGCTATGAATTTATTAAATTAATAGGCTGGTGTACCTGTTGCTTGTATTAGTTGGTACGATGCAGAGCAAGAGTGGAGTCGCCATGCGCGTAGCTGCTCTGACTATTCTAAGGTAGGAGATTATGAGTTTTCGTTTTTTTTTTTTATAATTCTTCATTGAGTGCTTCATTTTTTAGGCTAGATAAAAAAATAATGTAATAAGTGAAACAGTAAAATAATAAAAGTGATATATTGGTGAATAGTAAAAAAACAATTTAGTTTATGTACTAATTTTGTTTAAAAGAAAAGAGTGTAGTGCATTTACGTGGTAGAATTTCAAAGGATATTTTGTGATGTGTGCTTTATTTTTTCGTTCTTCTGCACATTTGTATGTCAATGTCTTTAAAAAAAAGTATTATTTTAAATTTAACAAAATAAAGAACTATAAAACTATTATCCTAACAAATTAATCTGTCAATGAAGCCAGACTTTATTTTGTATACAGTTATTTGTGAATAGCTCTAGGTTTTAATTAACATGTTAATTCTTATCTGGTCACAGTTAGGCTGCAGTTAGCAATCAAACATAAATTAATAAAAACAAGTTACACGAGTGAGTAGGTGCCATAAAATAACTTTAGAAAAATCAACGTACGTATCTACTTATTATCAGTTAACATGCAACTAAATTCCTCATTATTATTTTTTATTCAACTACGGGTTCTTGGCCTTCATCTAACCCGATGTTAGGTGATGATAAGGCTGATGGTAGAAGCGCGATTGACCTGGTTTCCTCAACTGAGGAGCTGGCTATCTTATCTCTAGCTGGCGGTAAACAACAAGTAAACATGATGTTATGGCGACGTTAGACAAGATGGTGGTAGCTATCCAGGCGGACTTAAAACAAATTCTATAACCAACTTTCTCTACACAAACATGTAACTCCCGCGGGATCGAACCCGGGACCTGGGTCTGAGACCGGTACTCTTACCACAAGACTACAGAGGCGGATGGCATTTACATAACCACTTTAATAATAAATGTTGAACACTACAATGTTAACAATAATATGAACGTGGAAACGCCGAGATCTGGTATAATTACACATAAGTAATTATAACTTGTTCAATAAATAATCATTGTTTTTACTAATACACGTACGTAATAGTACGTCTATCGTAATAAACGTTAACCAATTAACCAAACCAATGGTCTTTAACAAAATTGTACGCTATTATTCTACTCCCTATACTAATTAGCCGTTGTAATATTTATAATTATTATTTTTTTGCATGCATATAAAATAAATGTATACAGTAGACATATTATGATACCCTGTAAGGGCACTGCAAAGTGTTGAAGCACTACTACTACTTCTTATCTTAAAATTATTACAAAACATAAACTTAAAAACTTAAATCCTTATCAAACAATTCATAAATCATCTTACGAATAATAATAATTAAGTAACAAAAAGGTAGGTACGTTTCAATATTATTGAATACGTGTTAGTATAGCACACGCTATTATAGTAAATATTTATTTAAGTGAATACTTATTCTAGGTAGGTACTATATTTATATTATATTTTTATTATATTATTCTTAACATTATTTACTTATTTGGCACTTATTATCAAGAAATAACTCCTATGAGTTCTTGCACGGGTCCTATCTGGATAGCTACATCGTCCCATCTATTTTGTCACCAAGTGCTCTGCATTGCTCAGTTCCAGTTTCAAGCGAAGCCACTCTAAGAAACAGTAAATAAGGCGTGAGAGCAAAATAAATAGTGCTTCTATCAAAGCAATGTGCAAGTTTTACTTAGAGTATTAAGCAAGCAAGCCAGTAATAATAATAAAAGTTAATATAGGAATTGCAATGGATGGATGCGAACTGCCTAAGACCGGGATACCAGGCGCTCATTGAGGCTTCGTTCATCAGTGGACGGCAATAGGCTAAAAAATATAACAAGTAGAATGTGTATTCTGTAACCATAAGTAGTATAAAAGCGTCCAATAAGATGCGCTAATCATTTATTTTTTATTAAAAACAAACACTTATTTAAAATTATAAAATATTCTTAAATTAATAGAAAACTAAACCTACAGTTCCCAAAAATAACAAGCAACAGTAAAATAAGCGAGATACAAACAAAAATTTACTGATAAATCACATTAACACTAAAACCGGTACGCAAAACACAGTAAAATTATAATAATTATAATAGTATTATTGTAATAGCCGTAGGCAGGTATTCACTTCTCTGTTTTAATTACCAAGTAATAAAAAATCAAATAAAAACACTATTATTAAAAATAGCACTAAGCATTTTCTTTATTAAAACTAAAATGAGTAGCGTAAAAATTGGCTCAGAAACACTCAAATAATTAATAGTGACGTCAGATTAGTATGCTATAAAAAAAATTGTTTTGATAGGACTTAAGGGGATCCTGCACGAAATTGTAAAAATTTACGTATTTTTAAGTTACTTGTACTATGGGCTAAATTAGTTAAATACATTAAAAAAACTTACGTAAGTTAGCTTGATCATTGAACAAGGTCGTGGCCTTGTTGAAATTTGAAACAAATACTTTAAACAATAACAAACAATACATAAATCTAATGACTCCTAAAAACATTTTTCTTCGACAACTTTCTTAATTTTACGCATGTAACAATAATTCTTACATGAAAATATTTGTATTGATATTCCGCAGGTCACATCTTGAAAAAAAAATATTTTAATTTTTAACACAAGCGCGTCATGGTTTTGTACATTTCGCAGAATAAAAACATTGCTCTAATCAAATTACTAGGTCTAAAACTTCAAAGCAAAATTGTTCTAATTTTAAATATCAATGTGATTGATTTTGCTTTGAAGTTCATTAGGAGACTTATGTCAGTTTTTGCGATCGCGCCTGCACCCCCTTAAAAGATTTTTTATTGATTAGTGGTAAGCCATAATTCACATCATTTAATTTGGCTCTGACGCATATGGAATTAGTCCCGTTACCTGAACACTGTATAGATTTCGCCACGTCGAGATATTAAACTTTTGAAGGCTGCGAGGAAAGCAACAGACGTAATATCTAAAACCTTACATTTTCTTGCCTGATCCTTGATAGTTATTGTAAAAGTGTCACTGACGTAGATGTTTACATTGAATAAAATTGGAGCCACTTTGGCTAACAAATTAAATTAATGACAAAATTTACACGGTATGAATACAAAAACGATAGAGTTTTTTACAATAATAATGGAAATCTCACAGCTGAATACCGCTGTGTAGGTGATACGGATGGTTATATGTAGTTCTGAACCCCCAGTAAACACTCTGGTACATCCCATGACTTACCAATGGGGTGATCTGACCGTCTGTTGACCCCTTGTCTTTCACGAAGACTTCTAGTGGTTACGAACAATTGAATTTCTATTTGTCTGGTTCTACGGCAGTTGAGCTTTAAAGCAATCAGAAAAATTTACCCCAGCAGTGGTCTACCAGATGAAACCCGCCCTATGACGTTTGGGTTTGTATCAAATGTCCTTATGTGCTTATATGTGGTGCTTTATTGACGCTGGTGTCCCTCAGGGTGGCGTCTTATCTCCCCTTCTTTTTTCAATTTTTATTAATTCCATCTCACAGTCACTTTCATGTTCCTACCACCTGTATGTTGATGATCTCCAGATCTACACACAAGCACCGTTATCGGATCTTTCACATGCTGTGGATAATAATAGAGATCTTGACAATATGATATACAATTTGGAGCAAGTCTTATGGCCTTGCTGTTAATCTTAGCGAGACACAGGCTACAATCATCGGTACCTAGTCCTTATTTTGTTTCAAGGATCAATTTTGCACTTCTACCTTCTGTTAACTTCGCGGGCAGTATTATTCCATTCGCCAAGAATGTAAAAAACGTAGAGATTGTTTTTGATCAGTGCCTTACTTGGCCTCCCCAGGTTGAAGCTGTTCGGAAAAAGGTTTTTGGTGCTTACAATTCTTCCAATTGTCTTCGAAACTTTCTGCCGACTAGCACCAAAATCACTTTGGCGCTCTCCTACTATCCATCCTCGATTATGCTGATGTATGCTACGCTTGTAACTCCTCTTTATTCCACAGATTTCCTATCCTACACTTTTTCTGTGCATGCTGTCTGGCTTTGAATTGCAATTTCTTAAGTATATCCTCATAGCTTTATTTATTTCCTAATATAAAATATTACATGTTCTATTTTATCTCATTTATTTAATTATTATGTCTTATATTATATTGTCTATCTACGTTTTAAACAACACATATTATATTCTTATTTTCTTATTTCCTTATTGCATCCATTTTATTATTCTTTCTTTTTATATTTTTATCACACAAGGTTGCCTGGAAGAGATTGCTTGTTAGCAATAAGGCCGCCTGTTTTGTACTTTGTCTCTGTAATTTTTTTTTTGTGTATGTTCTTGTGAGCAATTAAAGTATATTTTATTATTATTATTATATCAAAAATAGATTCAATATTCGGTTCTTGACAAAAAAACACTTCACCAGTCTTCATAATTATTTATTTTCAATATGATATATGAGTATATCTCTATATTATTATTCCTGATCCTATGCAGCATAGTGCAATTCTCGCAGTCTTTATAATTATTTATTTTCAATATGACATACGAGTATATTATATTATTGATCCTGATCCTCTTAGTGCAATTCTTGCAGCAAAAATATATATTCACCAAGTGCACAACTTAAGTCTTACGTCATATCAATTATCCTGCACACAAGTTAATGCACTTTGTTCTTTTGTTAATTTTACAGCTGTGTCATGTTAGTGTTTTGGTTTATCATTTATTATTAAATGAATATAACATTGAACAATTATTTGCTACATCCATAAAAATATGAGTAGGTAATTGCATTATGAGATTACATTGTTTGACTACACTTTAACAGCAAACATTATTTTAAGATCTATCTCTTTATGTCTGATACTTTGAGAACAAGCTTTTACTAGGTATTACCGTTTACCGGAATTATAATATTACATAAAACAGTATTTTCAAGGATTAGTTCCTGATTTCCCGGATTCCTGATTCGCCGGATTCTTGTTTCGCCGGATTTTTTTGTTGAAGGAAAACTATTGATATATCGCGGCTTTACCTATCTACGAGTATTAAACAAAGGGCAGACATTTCAGTAAAATAATAAAAATATTTTAACCCATTTCTAAGTAGGTAATTTAAGTTATGTTCGATAGTAGCAACAAAATAATAATTCATACAATAATAAATATCACTACATGTTTTTTTTACTTAAGTGATATTATTGTATATTAATATTTCCGACGAAACAAGAATCCGACGAAACAAGAATCCGGTGAATGAGGAATCCGGCGAATCAGGAACTAATCGTAAAAAGGCGACTAATGGACTAAAGACAGCACATAGGTACCAACAATATAGAGCGGCGATGGCCTCACCGCCTATCACGATGAGACGGTGTGCAGCTGTTTTGTTTTGTTGAAACGTGGACTATGGCATAGGCCTAATTTTGCAGTCCCCATTGCCTAACCATTTCGCGTAGCGGTAAAAGAATACTACCACCCCCTATCTTCCCTTGGAAGTCGTAAAAGGCGACTAACGGACTAAATACTGCACATACTTTTGTAAGTAAACTAAAACTAAAATATGGAATGCTGTTGGCAGCATGAGCGGTGATCGGCTCACTACCTGTCACAGCACCTGTGCAGTCGCTACTTGGTGAAAAGTGGACTATGGTAGAGGACAGCTTTTGCTGTCCTCATTGCCTAATCTCTGACTAACCCTTTGGGGATAATAGTCGTGATTATATGTATGTATGTCATTGCCTAGACTCTTACTAACGTATGTTGTGTAGTTATGTCAAACTAGTGAAGTATTTAATTTTAGGCCGTATCTGTTTGAAAACGACTCTTATGTCAAAAGCAGAAAGTGCTCTTGTGATAATTCTGCAAATGTTTAAACCAATCACAAAATTAATCGCGTATTGCGAACAAGACTTACCAAGTTACTCGTTACCATGTCGATACGACAATGAACATATTCTTTTCCAACCTCAATCTGTTTACACATTGTAGCTATAATATTGAATCTGTTTTCTTGAATATGAATAACAAAATAAAAAGTAAAGTGTTATACCCAATCATATAGGCACTAAATTTTCCCAATTCTGGCTAAAGGACTCTATCATTGAAATTAAGTCAAATATGTACAATTTATGGGTTTTACTTAAGAGAGTTTACACATTTCGGTTTCCAATACAAACTTTCAAGTAGAATTTTTTAAAAACCAATCAGCCAATTTTAATGAATCATTGCATGCTAATGTAAAACACACGGATGTTTGTTGAAAACATTTTTAATAAACGTTTATTTAACGGAATTATTGCGATTTTAAACTTTCTATGGTAGACCTTTAATCGCAATTACTCAGTTAATACAATGTTTTTTTAAAAATGTTTTCAACAAACTATTTAGATCCCTGCATTTTACTTTAGTATGCAAAGTTTCATAAAAATTGGCACATTCGTTTTTAAAAATTTCGACTTGGAAATTTGTATGGGAAACCGAAATGCGTAAACCCTATTAAATCAGCAAGTTTGCCAATTATTATTGCGGGTTGGTTTATTTTATATGCTACGGGTAGTGGACCTTCATCTCACCTCATCTCACTAGACTGTCGGAACAGAACAACGCTATTAAAATTACTATTGATAACATTGTCGTTAGGCGCCAGACTTCAGATAAGATGGTGGTAGATAGCCAGGCGGACTTAACAAGCCGTACCATCAACCAAACCAAGTACACAAATATCACCGCTGTAAATCGAGCCCGGGACCTTTGGGTCTATGTCCGGTGGCTTAGCCACTCGACCGCAGAGGTGGTTAAAAGGCTGTTAGTGATCACAAAGTAAGGCGAAAATTTCGTAATACAGATATTATTGGTTTAAAAACACTATTAACATTTTATTCGCGCATTTATATTTCCTCCATTATCGATAAAATGTGTTCATAAAACGTTAGTCTGGCAACTTTGAAGGCAGATACGAATTAATATTTATATTTCCATAATAAATTAATTCAAGAAACCTCGATATTGATGAAGTAATTAAGTATTAAATTCATTATTGACGTCAATAATATGCATTGCTTTCGTTTTAATAAACAAGGATTTAAACTATTCAAATGTTATTTGGTGAAGTAAACGCAAAACACTTAGAATGGGTTGGTTCCTACATACCTTTTCAAGCCACGTTTCATCGGAGTTGCACCGTAGTTTATATCAAAGGTTTTAACTTTTTTTTTGCTACCCTGTTCTGTCCCACTGCTGGGCAAAGGCCTCCCCCAAGTCCCTCCATCCATCTCTATCATGAGCCACCTCATGCCAGTGTTAACCAATCATTCTTTATTATTAATTACGAGATTTTCCGGCAAACTTCGTACCGCCTAACAATCACTTTTAGTTAAAAGTTAGGATTTACTTACGTTTTAAAATTATTACTATAATTTTATTAAGTGTAATGCCCGATTTACACGTATTAAGTAATTTAGTAGTTAATTAAATTTTAACTTAATTTTAAGTGACTTATCTACTAAATTGTGTGTTTACATGCAATTAATCACTTAAAATAAAGTTAAAATTTAGTTAACTACTAAACTACTACGTGTAAATCGGGCATAATAGCCGTGTCGCGTAACGGCTCATCAAAACAATCTACCACTCCCTCTCTTCCCTTGGGTGTCGTAAAAGGCGACTGACGGACTAATGACTGCGCAGCATAGAGCAGCGATGGACTCACCACCTGTCACGTTGAATACATGTGCAGTCGCTTGGTATAAAGTCAATTAGTGTAAAGCGGACTATGGCAAAGGATTGCTTTTGCAGTCCTCATCGCCTAGTCTCTGACTAACCCTTGGGGGATAATAGATAGTTTTGGTTTACCCTTGAGACCCTACACGTGATCCCTGGGTGGTGCTAAATGAGTGACACCAACTGAGTGGTAGAGCCACGCTGCGTTGCAGCACACATTGGGCCGGCTCGCCCGGCGTAATACCACCCTCTCACTAATATTCGGCGTGAAATAATGGCACTTGGTGCTGTTGTGTTTCGTCCGACCAGTGAGGGTTCCGGAGGCCCCTTCCCTCCCCCCCCCCCCCCTCCTCCCAATTCCTATTTCTTCCTTAAACCTATTCCTCCCTTAAAGGCCGGCAACGCGTCTGCGATTCCTCTGGTTTTGCGGGTGTCCATGGGCGGCGGTGATTACTCTCCATCAGGTGACCCGCCTGCTCGTTTGCCTCCCTCTTTTATAAAAAAAAAAAAAAAAAGTGATAGATAATAATAACAATAACGTCAAGATGTCAAAGTCAAATTCTCACAATATTTTTTTATTTTGAATATTTTCGAACTGTTTTCATTACTTTCATCCTCTTTGCTGTGTTCTATGTCAATCACTCAATCACTTTTTAAGGAAATTGTTTCATCCAAACTTATACACTTTTTCGTAATTTTTATATTTTATTTCACACAAAGGATAAAGAACAAAGGAAAAAATAGGGACACAACAAAAAAGAATTAGCCAAATAAGTGTAGCCGTTCTGTAATAATGCGCGGACAAACATAAGGACAATTGATTTTTATTAATATAAATAGATTATTGTCTTTTGAGTGGCACCTTTGTCAATTTTCTTGCATAATGATACGAGTAACAATCTGTCGGATTTTCATGGTCGCAACATTATTGTCATGTAAAGAAGGTGTAACCAGACTAAAACTAGCTCGGTAGAACAATTCATTTCTTTGCGTTTGGTTTAAATTGTTTTCTGACGTTGCGGTGAAATATTTAACAAGAAAAGGCATAACAACTCGGCTTAAGTAATTATGTAAATCTATATACATATAAATGAATTCTCATTTCCCTTAGTCACGCCATCACGCATGAACGGCTAAACCGATTTGGCTAATAATTTTTTTGTTGGGTGTGTTATTGTCATGAGAAGGTTCTTATGAAAGAAAAAATAAAATAAACATTTTTTATTAATATTTTTTTCAATATTCATTTTTAAGACAGGACAACGTCTGTCGGGTCAGCTAGTCATATATAAAAACGTAAACTACTTTACAATATATGTACTAGGAACCAATCTGTCGAATTTCAAGTTAAAGCTTTTCAATTCCTGATATTCCGCAACAATTCCGTAATTTAGTTAGTCACTACAAAGTATTTCGTATTGTATTGTGACTTTGAACAACCTTGTGATCCTTAACATAAAATATACGTCTTCGATCTTGACAATAACCTCAGTAGGCTATTATTGGTAAGACTACTAATCCTAAACTGAGAGGTTCCGGGTTCAAATACCAACGAGAGTCCAATAATTATTGTATTTGGTACATACTTTATAATCACGACTATTATCCCCGAAGGGTTAGTCAGAGACTAGGCAATGAGGACAGCAAAAGCAGTCTTCTACCATTGTCCACTTTTCACCAAATAGATACCGCATATGTGCTCAGCGTGACAGGTGGTGAGCCCATCGCCGCTATATGCTGTTGGATGGTATGTGCAGCCTTTAGTCTGTTAGTCACCTTTTACGACACCCAAGGGAAGAGAGGGGGTGGTAGTATTCTTTCACCGCTACGGGACACGATTAATTGGTTGATAGAAGGCCATATTTAGGCCGTCTTTCTAGCGGCCACTATCTTTATCTTTAAACCATAATATCAACTATAGTTGCTTTTGATGAGTTATCCAGTTCCTCAGTAGTTAAGATTTCTAAGGTGAAGTTTGCTTTCGGCCTTATCGTCACTTAGCCTCTGGATAGATGAAAGCCGAGCGCTTCCCCGTAGTGAAATAAAAAATATATACGACCCAAGGATAATATCGTTCGCTCTTTTTTCGCCTTTTGAGTAGAAAAAGGTGTTGCATGCATTATTATTTAACGAAACTGATAGCTGTTACTTTTAGTAAAAGAGTAACGCATTTCATTTTTTTCTCAGTGCCCAGTTGGTTGCATTTACTATTAGATTTTTTTTCTGTTTTTGTAAAACATATTAAATAAACTTATAGGTACATTAAATAAATAAGAATTCAACACTTTTTATAACTGTAATGTATGTGCAAATTGTTTTGGGAAAGAACAAGGGCCTTATTTCTAGGGCTTGTAAAAAACAATATTATATAGACATATACATCCATACATCCTACTAATATTATAAACGCGAAAGTTTGTAAGTATGGATGGATGTTTGTTACTCTTTCAGGTAATAACTACTGAATGGATTTGGATGAAATTCGGCATACAGATAGTTTATAACCTGGATTAACATATAGGATATTTTTATCCCGATATTCCCACGGGGACGGGAACCACGCGGGTGAAACTGCGAGCGGCCGCTATAGTAATAATATAATCACGACTATTTTCCCCGATGAGTTAGATAGATAGATAATACTTTTATTGTAACAGTTTACATTAAACACAATCATAAAAAACAACAATACAGAGTTACAATTTGGCGGTCTTATCGCTATAAAGAGATATCTTCCAGACAACCGGTCGGATTGAGAGAACTTAAACACTTTAAAATCGGAGGTGCTAACATGTCAAAGGTTTTCAATAACTTTTTAATTAACACACAAAAAAGATATTTAAAAACTCAACAAACAAGCAAACAAACAAACATTATATACAACACTTATACATAATAGTCTCAGGTAGCGAAAATAGCAGCCTTGCAGCGGGATAAGGTTAGAAGGAGAGGTAGAAGTTTTTCAGGAGCTCTTTAAAAGTGTTCACAAACTGCGCACGCCTAATCGCAACTGGAAGCGAGTTCCAGAGACGAACGCCCTGAACAGTATATGAACAGTCATCAAAGGTACCGTGCGGAGGAGTTTTAATTCTCAGGTTTTCCGATGATGGCAATGAGCGCGAATTGGATGCGTGAAGGAAGTTAAAACGTTATTTAAGATAGCAAGGATGGGTGAGATTTAAACAGTATGTTGTAAAGAAGAGCGAGGAAGTGAGTATTACGGCGAATACGAATAGGTTAGTAAGGGTTTGTCAGAGACTAGGCAATGAGGACAGAAAAAGCAGTCCTCTGCTATGGTAGTGGACTTTGGTTCACTTTTCACCAAATAGCGACTGCACTTGATGTGCTCGACGTGACAGGTGGTGAGCCCATCGCCGCTTTATGCAGCTGGATGTATGTGCAGCCTTTAGTCCGTTAGTCGCCTTTTGCGACTCCCACGAAAAAAAAAGGGGATGGCAGTATTCTATCACCGCTACGCGACATGGTTACAATACTTATTATATTATAGCTAAATTAGTAAAATATATTATCCTATCAGTAAATTATTATAGGTACTAGCAACTCACCAATCCTCTCGTGATGCTGTCTTTTTTTTTATAAAAGAAGGAGGCAAACGAGCAGGCTGGTCACCTGATGGAGAGCAATCACCGCCGCCCATGGACACCCGCAAAACCAGAGGAATCGCAGGCGCGCTGCCGTCCTTTAAGGATGGAATAGGGTTAAGGAAGGAATAGGAAGTGTGAATGGGAAGGGGGGAGGGGGGAATGGGCCTCCGGAACCCTCACTGGCCGGACGAAACACAACAGGACCAAGTGCCACTATTTCACGCCGGATATTCGTGAGAGGGTGGTATTACGCCGGGCGAGCCGGCCCAATGCGTGCTGCAACGCAGCGTGGCTCTACCACTCAGTCAGTGTCACTCATTTAGCACCACCCAGGGGTCACGTGTAGGGTCTCAAAGGTAAACCTACGGACGCGAGTAACTTTAACCCCCTAACCTATGTCTACATAGAAAGGCCTTTTTTTGTATTATTTCTTACAAAAAAAACTTGTAAAAAAGCCTTCTTTAGCTGTTTGGTGGTCGCACATTATAGAATACACCAACCCTCTTCCATTGGTGTCGTAAAAGGCGATTAACGCACCAAAGACTGCACATACATCCAACAGCATAGAGTGGCGATGGCCTCACTACTTGCTGAGCACATGTGCAGTTACCATTTGGTGAAACGTCGACTGTGGAAGTGGACTGCTTTTGTGGTCCTCATTACCTGGTCTTTGAGTAATTCTATGGTCGTGACTACGATGTTAGTCTTGACTTTGTGTAAAACCTGACCGACCTCGCTCGACTTTGAAGTAAAGAAACCATCTCCTTTGTTTTGAAGTGACTTTGACACACAACCAACTGGTTTACGTTTTTCTCTTCTTAACAACATACTAAATGGAACTTGCAATCGTAAAAACTATACCAAGTACAATAAAATTTATCGTTCTTTTAATATACTGTAGTACGTATGCAGCATAACTACATTTTATATGGCAATTAAATAATGAATACAAAGCATACTTCAGCTGAAAAGTAGTTTAAATCAACAGACTGAAGTACTTAGCATCTTTATTACTGCCAAACAATACCAGCTCGTTAATGGATTTTCAAGTCACACAAAGTCTACGGTTATAATATCATTTCATTGTTATCAGTGCCAGGTTAACCTACACGTCTGCAGATTGAAGTTTAATCTGATTAAGATGTTGAAGAATGTAAATTTGACCAAACTTCTCAAATACAATTTTCAACACTGAAAAAAGACGACAACCTCAGGCGGGAATCGAACCACGCACCTTCCGCATTCCGGGCGGCGGGCGGTGAGGAGCGCTTTCATTATTTTGGACTGCTTCGGCTGCTTACTATCAGGCAGGATAGTAAGCAGCCGTATCCTCTACCATAGTCTACTATTCACCAAATAGCGACTGCACACGTGATTAGCGAGACAAGTGGTGAGTTCATCGCTGCTCTATGCTTTTGGATTAATGTGCAGTATAAGTCCGATAGTCGCCTTTTACGACACCTAAAGGAAAATATGGGGTGGTAGTATTCTTTCACCGCTACGGGACACGTTCTTTGGTTGGTTGGTTTAGGTGCATTATAATATACACCACAACATTATATCGTAGATTTCAATTGCAAGACTGCGTCCTTATTTTTTATCAATTACGGGTAGGCGCTTGACCTTCATCTCACCTGATGGTAAGTGACGATAAGGCCGAAGGTGGAAGCGCGCTTCACCCGGAATGGAGGTTAAAGCTACTCGCGTCCGTAGGTTTACCATTGAGACCCTACACGTGACCCCTGGGTGGTGCTAAATGAGTGACACTGACTGAGTGGTAGAGCCACGCTGCGTTGCAGCACGCATTGGGCCGGCTCGCCCGGGATAATAACACCCTCTCACGAATATCCGGCGTGAAATAATGGCACTTGGTGCTGTTGTGTTTCGTCCGGCCAGTGAGAGTCCCGAAGTCCCCTCTCCCTCACAATTCCTATTCCTTCCTTAACCCTATTCCTTTTTTAAAGGTCAGCAACGCATCTGCGACTCCTCGGGTTTAGCGCGTGTCCATGGGCGGCGGTGATTGCTCTCCATCAGGTGACCCGCCTGCTCGTTTGCCTCCTTCTAATATAAAAAAATACTTTTAATATTAAAAACCATCGTACCTCTAAACTGTTGGAACACAAAAATGCTATTAACCAATGTTAATAGCATTTTTGTGTTCCGACAGTTTTTTTAGTCTAGCGCCATAACAACAATTTGTTATAGCGCTAGACTTTAGATGAGATGGTGGTAGCTATCCAGCCGTAGGGCTGTTAAGTCACCAACCAAACCAAGTACACAATATGTTTTAAGATAAAGATATTTAAAAAATAAAAAAATTAATTAAAACCATTTGGATAAGCACCCACTGTTAATGTTAACTATTTCGACTTTTTTATTCCACAAACACGTAAATATAGAATCAAGAAAACCACACAATAACAATCCATTCCGTTTTCAAATTATTTTTCGTAACAACCACCGCATCGGGACAGCATAAAAAAAATTAGGCCTCGCGGAAGCCCCACCAATTATGCAAACTGCCGATCTGACACAGGCACTTTGCTAATAGGGCTCCCAATTTTCACATCTCCACAGCCCTATCTTCTAGATAAATTGGACGATTTTCGTAAGATTTATGCACGTTAAGTTTGCCGAAATATATTGGCCGATGTTAGTAGATACGATAATAGTGAGACTATCAGGGGATAAAATAGGCTCTCACAATTTTAAACATTGACTTTTTGTAGCACACAGGCATTATATGGAACATCATACAAGCTATTTACGACGAAATCTTAAATGGAACCGCTTGGAACTTTAAATCTTTTGAGTGAGAAATTCCGAATGAAGCAAGTGCTCCATAATAGTATAAAACGTTTAGTGCATACTCAATCACTACTTGATGATTAAAAAACACAATAAAACATTTAGCTTGTTAAATAAATAGGCATTGGTTCCTTTCTATATGGTATGTATCTTTTCTAAGCGTTATTGCGCTCTCAATAATAAAAAAGACAAAACTTACAATTTAACCCTTGAGGTGCCTGGTGGGTCTGTCAGACCCGTCACTTTAAATAATTATTGATATTTTTTTAAACATGAAAATCAGCGTGGGTTTCCCCTGGGTAGCTTCGCGATATAGACTAGGGCTCATTTTGCCACCGCCCGTGCAACCTTCAGTCTGCGGACACGAGATTGGCGACGGCCGAACGATGGCGACGCGACGCGACGGCGATGTGACGGCGGAGCGGGGCGATGAGGCGTGAATCTCGCGTGGGCACGAAACTCTAGCTCTAGAGTAGTGTTGTAAGCAACATGTCACGTCATCATAACACAAGTTTTCGTTGAAGAGAACTTTCGGAGCCAAGTCTACTAATGAGAACGAAAGTATTATTATTACCCTGAGATGGTGTTCATCTAATAAATGAAGGAAGAATTACTTTGGGCGAATTTGCTATTCTTTTTACGAGATAAGGTGCCATCCAACAAAGTTTAACAACTACACCAGAATGAGTTTACACACATTTAATTACATTTTAGGGAAAATAGAACTTATTTACAATCTTTTTGATTTTATGGTGAACATTTTTACTGTCCCATAGAGCAGGTTTTGACAAAATACACGAGATACCTAAATTCTTCATTATCAATTTCAATTTCCATTAGGTAGGTAGGTAAGTACTGTAATATTTTTCAACACAACACCACTGTAATCGCGAGCGACTAAATCAAACTAGTGTGTTCTCGTCGCTTCCGCGCCGCCCCGGCGTCGCTCCCGAGTCGCCCGTGCATCGCTCGATCGCATCGCCCCGCCGCCATCGCCCGTTTCGTGCGCGTCATAGGTCCATGTTGTTGTATGCATCGCCGTCACGTCGCTTCGCCATCGCTCGGCCCGCAGGCTCAGAGCACTGGCGTCCGAGTAGCACGTTCCTTAAGTGCGTTTGGGTCTGAGAAACTCTACCAATCATGCGGCTATTTTTGTTACCTAAAATAATAATTCAAAATACATCTTCATTTTGAATAGATTAATGAATCTTTATAATAATATGTATTTAGGTTTTTCTTTGTAAACATACTTATCATTAAAAATAACAGAAAACATGCATTCTAAAATTTCTATTTTCCATCGTATAAAATTATACTTAAGTATAATATTTTAATAACTGGTCAATCAGACCCACCAAGCACGCCGTGTGAATTTTACCTACCAGGCACCCCAAGAGTTAAATAAACCAAATTACATCCTGTTTCCCGGAGGGGCACGCAGAGACCACAGCCAAAACCAGACACAATAGAAATTCAATTGTTGTGACGACAAGGAGAAAAGGTTCATCGCACTTCATTCACACTTCATACGCATTTTAGCTATAAAAGAAGAGAACATTTTGTAATCTTTTTCTTTTTTTTTTAGCCTGCGGTGCTTAGTGCAGGGGTCGAGCGAGCCGAATCTATACACGGGGATAAGCAACTACACGTTCCCAGAAGATTTCATATTTGGAGTCGCGACTGCTTCCTTCCAAATTGAAGGAGGATGGAACGAAGGAGGTATTTATATTTAAGTTCATTTTTTTTATCTAAACTTGATGATAGTTGGTCATTAACTAACGAAAAAAGGTGAAAGTAATACAGGCACTACACAGACACAGGTGTATATGAAATGAATTTTAGTTGAGGCTGAGTTGTCCAACTTCGGAATAAACTTATCTATATACCTAGTATTGCCCAATGCAATGAAAATACTCCATAACTGTATGTAACTTACTGTGAAGCAACTAACAACATTATACTGGTTTATAATGACATAATCAAAAATATCTACAATAAATAAAAAAACAGCTTTTGACATCCGTAAAGTCTACTAAATACAATTATTATTGTTTCATTGCGAAGGCAGACTGCCTTCAATCATGTGACGACGTCAACTTTTTTTAGTCGTAGTCTAACTAACTAAGGAATAACATAAAATATGTTTTTAATCTTAAAACAGGTAAGGGCGAAAGTATATGGGACACTTATCTACACAAGCATCCTAATTTTACATTGGATGGTTCCAATGGGGATGTAGCGGCCGATTCTTACCACAAATATGAAGATGACATCGCTATGATTGAAAACCTGGGAGTGAAATATTACCGACTTTCTATGTCTTGGCCTAGGTGAGTAATATATTAATACCTATCTGTGTTATTCTTCTAAACTTATAATCTGTGTTACTTTTTAACTTGAAGCCATACTAAAATTAAAAAATTAAGATGAGTTCAGAGCGCAAGAAAACATTTTTCTGAAAAGAGATACGCTTTATGAAAGCGTATCTCTTATCCGTTTACCGTTCGGTAAATCCGCGGAACGTGATTTCTCGTCTCTTATTAGCATATCTTTCATCTGAGAAAGGACAAGGTAAATAGTCTTTTCGTATTATTAATGACAGCTATTGAAAAATGTCCTCGTCGATAAAACTTCAACTTTTTTGATACCTGATCAATCCTGTGTCTTCTTAGTTGTATTACGCTTTTTAAAGATTTTCTTACTATTGATTATGTGTAAAATTGTGTTAATTATGCAAATGGTATTATAATCCACCGTTGGTAACCGAACGTATAAATGCTAGGGTTTAACCGGAGAAATCGAGGTTTAACCCCCATGGCCACATAGCTGTTAGACAAGCGTATTTAGCTTTCTGAAAGAGAACACATGACTATTATTAATGTAATAGTACATTAATAATACCATTTAAAATATAATTTAAATATTATCATTGAAAGCTTTTATGCAATGATGATTGTTATGTTTGATGATGTTTACTTACAGGCTGTTACCCTTCGGAACTGATAACTACATAAGCGAAGATGGCCGAAAATATTACAGAAACCTTTTCGAAGGTCTTTTAAAGGCTAACATAACACCCATGGTCACATTATTCCACTGGGACCTTCCCACTCCCCTGATGGACCTTGGTGGATGGTCAAACCCCAAAATGGTAGATTATTTTGAAGATTATGCCAGGGTCGCTTTCAACTTATATGGGGATATTGTCAAGCTTTGGACCACAATGAACGAACCTCATCAGCATTGCTATAATGTAAGTTAATTTTATGATTTTTAGAAATTTAATAATTTTTTGAGTCAGTATTTACATCTAAACTTGAATTACACTGAATATTTTCCAATGTATTCAGCAAACCGTGAAAGCGATAGACGCCACAAAGCATTACTAATATATGAAGAATTGAAATTCATTATCAAAGGAACGCCTCATAAAATACTCGAGTATAGCACAATAGACGGCGCGTACAATGGATTACTCATACACATGTGAAACGTATCAGACTTGAATTTCAGAGACATGTTGTGGTGTAAAACTTGAACTTCGCTCCCTATCACGATTCTGTTAAGTTCGTTGATGCCACTCAAACACACTAGTGCTTCCAGTTGAAACTAAAGTAGTTTTCTGCACAAAGAAGATATTATGTGGAGTGTACCAAATATTTGCTTGCATCTATGAAATTTCATATTGTGGTTTAATGAGGTTTTATAGGTACTGGTATATAATTATAGTTATTTTCGCACAGATTGAGGCAGTATATACAACTTTAAACATTAGCCTGAATGGTAACATTTTGGGTGTTATCTTTTTTATTAATTTTGAAAAAACTTTTAATAATAGGTAAGTTTTTTAAGAGATTGGTAAAATCGGTTTTCCTGTTAAAATTAAGCTCAAACCGGAATATGGCCACTAAATCTCTATTTTGTCTTTCTAATAGTAGCACCGGGCAAACTTACCAACTGATGTTCAACAGGAAAGCTATATCTAATATTGTCGGTTTTCTTATAAAAACATTTCAATAGAGATGTTGCTGTCATGTCAACAGACTAGCGAAAGCGAGAATTTGGAGAAACACTACGAGCGAAAGTGGAGAAATTAAAAGAAATTACTGCCAGGGATGGTCATCTAAACGTTGTATTTACCATCTTTGATCTCTTGGTTTGAGTACCACACTCTAAATTCAAGGTTGGGTTGGACTTTACAAACATTTGTACCATTTCAGGGATACGGAAACACGTTTTTCGTTCCGGCTTTGGACGCCCACGGCATTGGCGAGTACCTGTGCTCGCACTATATGCTTCTGTCACACGCACGCGCATATCAACTTTACCACAAAGAATTTCGTCCCCACCAACATGGTAAGTTAGAAAACAACAACCAAATTATGTTGCTTTAGTGAGTTGTGGTGTATTGAAACATAATTAAATTATAACAATTTCCATATTGAACATATTCCAAACAGGAAGAATAGGAATAACTCTAGACTCCTTTGGGGCTGAACCTAACAACTCCTCGAATCCAGACGACTATGTAGCTGCTGAGGAATATCTTCAAATGCATGTAAGTAAAAACAATACACGTAATAGAGTATTAATAGTACCTATTAATCATGGCATTTGTATTTTCAGGAATTTCGAACCACACCTTAACAAATTTTAAATATACATTAATTTTATGTTTTGAAAAATCTATAATAATAATGCTTTCTCTAAAAATATTGTTTGTTTTAATGTTATCATGAGATTTAGGTGTATTTTTTTACCACCAGCTTGGCATCTACGCGCATCCAATTTTCTCAAGCACTGGCGATTATCCCGAATACGTTCGTAAAAAAGTGGATTATATGAGCAAAGAACAGGGCTATACGCGGTCTCGTCTGCCTTACTTCACTAAGGAGGAGGTTAGTAATTGCTTCATCATCTAATAGAATTTGGAAAATAATTAAAGTGAGTTCTTAGAAAATAAATTATGGTCGCTTTCGACAAAGTTGTTTTAAATAAGTAGATTATTACCATAGTATAAATTTAAGTAAAGTGGTCGAAAAAATATGTTTTTAGGAGTCATTAGATTTATGTATAGTTTGATAATGTTTAAAGATATTGTTTCAAATTTCAACAAGGCCATGACCTTGTGCTATGATCAGACTAACTTACATAAGTTATTTTAATGTATTTAACTAATTCAGCGCATAGTACAAGTGATTTAAAAATACGTACCTAATAAATGTACTTTTTGTCATTTTTCACCGGTTTGATTTAGACGACAAAAAGTCCCTAATCATTATAAAAGGGTAAATTGTAGGTAGCATTTATTATCTTTGATGCATATTTTACAAATTTTTTGTAAATAAAGATTGTGTTTGCATGTTGTTATTCTTAATTACCCATCAACATTTAGGTGGCGATGTTAAAAGGCAGCTCAGACTTCTTTGGGTTGAACCATTACACCAGTTACCTGGTATCACATTGTACGTGGGATAACACATGGAAAGTGCCATCCATGGATCATGACAACGGCGTGTGCTTGAAACAACACCCAAGTTGGAAGAAACCGGGAGCAGACTGGTTCTCGGTAAGCGTAGTTTCGAATGTTCAATACACTAGAAATATTACACATAAGAAAAATGTCAGATAACCTTATTACATATATCCGTACAAATTAGAGTCATTTAACTTTCATATTGATTAACTCAAGAGTCCTATACTCAGCAGTGGGTTATATCTATAGGCTGATTAGATAGATAGATTGTTTAACTTCACTATAATTACTATAATGGTTTTGATCAGTAACATATGATTCCCTTTTTTAATTATTTATTTAGTTCTATACAACGGTCTGTGTTTTAAACCTTTAGATAAAATTTATGGTCACTAAATAAAAAAATATCTCTAGAGACTTCTTGATTACAAATAAACAAACTATAGCGATAATTTTCTAACACAGTGATATAAAACAGTAATTATGATAATAAATGAATTAAAATAGCTCTCTGTAACTGTGGTATTAGTATTTATGTGTGTAGCAGTAAAATATAAAACCGTTAGGTTCTAAATAATTGAAGAGCGCATCTCCACAGAACAAACTCATAGTTTTTACCATCAGGTGAGATTAAGACTAATGGCTCTTCGACGGTTCAGAATGAGCTTGAGCTACAACATTTTAAACTTTAGCGTTGTTCTTTCTAGAATATTTATACTCAATCGTGTGTACTAAATATAGTATAGGACTTTGTATACGTTTACAGTCTAATCCAAATAGATTGCTTAAAAATATTATTGTACCTACTGAATGTATCCTGTTGTGATATTAGATAAATAAAGGAAAAGTCGTGCTTGAGATGCTGTTAAACAAAACACCGTATGTACTACCATTACTCTGTGGTTATGCCACATATAAATATATTCGGTTTAATTAATAATAATAAATAAACTTTCCTACACTCACACCAATTACCTAGCCCAAGAGAAGCTTCGCTAAGAAACTCGTTAAATGGTTACTAAACAACGGATAAACATACTTAAATACGTACTTATAATACATAGAAAACACCCAGACCCGAGTCAATTTAGAAAAACAATAGCTTCTAAATTGACCCGACCGGGGATCGAACCCGGGACCTCAGAGATGGCGACACCATGATAACCGGTGTACAAACCACTCGACCAAGGAGGTCGTCAAAAATATTGATCATAACAACAATGTCGTAAAATGATTATGTGTGTCATAAGGTAAGATAGGCCAGTTTTTTTGTAGTAGAGCATTCTTGGTAATGGTTCCATCTCCAGTTCGACCTTATCGTCAGTAATCATCAGTTGCGATGTAGGCAAAAAGCTTTTTCCTGCGGAATTAAATTAAATAAGAATACTTGTCTAATGAAATTCGTTTATACTTTAAATTTAAATTAAAAAGCTTAGTAATACTACCGGCAACCCACCAACTTGCATTAGGCCAGCGCGGTGGGTTTTGGCCCAGTTTCCCTATGTGTTGTTGTTCATGCGGATTTCCTGTGCCTAGTAGTGGGATGTTTGTAGGCGGATGATGATGAATACTATTTATAAACTATCAATAAAGCTACAAATGCTTTCTGAAAATTACTTTGCGCATATATAAAAAAAAAAACTTTCCTCCACTCTCACCAATTATCTAGCCCAAGAGAAGCTTCGAAGAAACTCGATAAATGGTTACTAGACAACGGATAAACATACTTATAATACTTAAATACATACTTATTATTTATACTTATACATACTTTTAACCGCCTCTGTGGTCTAGTGGTTAAGCCACCGGTCTTAGACCCAGAGGTCTCGGGTTCGATTCCCAGCGGGGGGTACATCTTTGTGTGGTCGGTTTGGTTGGTGGTAGGGCCGCCTGTTAAGTCCGCCTGGCTAGCTACCACCATCTTATCTAAGTCTGTCGCCATAACAACGATGTTTATAGCATTGTTGTGTTCCAGCAGTTTGAGATAAGGTAGCTAGTTCCTCAGTGGTTGAGGATTCCGGGTGAAGCGCGCTTCCATCTTCAGCCTTATCATCACTTATCATCAGGTGAGATGAAGGCCAAGCGCTTACCCATTGCCGATTAAAAAAAACATAAAAAACACCCAGACCCGAGACAATTTAGAAAAACAATAATTTCTAAATTGACCCGACCGGGGATCGAACCCGAGACCTCAGAGATGGCGACACCAAATGCCTTTACGCAAATTCAATTAAACAAAAAAGGACAAAAGGTGAGTGTTACACGCTATTCGTTACTTTCAGCAAAATACAATCTAGCATTTTGGGCTTCTGGTAAATGTGAACGGCAGACTGACAGGCGCATATCAATCTTGCCAGTAAAGCTATTTCCGTTTTATTTAGGAACCTAAATAATTTTTTACAATTTCAAACAAATGTAACTTAGAACCCCGATAATAACAATTGTATTTTTTTGTCAGCTATAATCAGAGTTGAATTTGAAGAGTTGAGTTGAATTTGCTCGATTGCGCTGCGGCTATGACGTTTGGTTTTGTGATCTTGCCCGCTAAGCAACTTTCGCAATGAGGGATCACTGGATGGGCGACCAAATTAAATAAGTACGTCATTTCGAGTTCTTCTGAAAAACGTAAAGAACAAATAAAACTACATTTATAAACATACGTTGTATAGATACTTTATCAGTTTGCGAAGTTAGAGGAATGTAAATACCATGCAAAGACATTTAAAGCAATTACAATTTAAATCTCTTTGATACCATGCATCCTTATTCGGTGACGTCTAAGCACAGCGTCTAAGCTAAGGTATTAATAGAAGTCATAATATGAAAAAGTAATAATAAAATACCATGACCAGTAAATTTGCTTTACTTAGTCATATCCAGATACATCGCAGTGATTTTGTCAAAACATTGTAATGTCACTGGGGAAATGTCAACTATGGAATAGTTAACAAAGGTTTTCCAAGTTTCGTAGCGAATTCTCTAACGAAATTGCTTTTGTCTACAACAAGATTTGTTAGGTTATTCTTGTTCTACACGTAGCGGAGATGAAGCGAGTCGGAGCCAAAAACATGCGGTTAAAAGATAGTAAGTATTATCACTTTCCTTAAGGAAAGTGATAATACTTTTTTGTTTATCTCAAGCTAAATGAAAATTAACTAATAAAAAGTGAAGGGATAAACAAATATTACAAAGAGCGAAATACTATAAGGTTAGTAAGTAAAAAAAAAATGATATCCCGGAATCAGCTGCCCGGATATCATGCCGACAGTTTTGTCACTCAGAACAGAAACTTGCAAACTGGCGAAACAATTATACCAAAAACCAACAATAGGGACATATTAATACCGTGTTAAACTGATAATTAATACCGTTTAAAAAGAACACATAGTTCTTGTTTTGTTTTAAATTTACAACAAGTTTTAAGTTAACAACCATCGACGCAACAACCAGTATCGCGCACAGCTGATTCGTTACAGGTCAACAACCGCACGATCAAAACACATGAGTGACGTGGATAACTTTTAATTGACTTGTTTGACTCTCCTTGCTTATAACTTTATAATGTATCCCAACTATGCAGACACCATTTGACGTTCAGTACCTTCTGTACTCCCTAAAGGTCCCATATTTTGATGTCACGTGTTTATGTGATCAACATTACTCGTATAATGTATTGTCATTATACAGTCACTAGCACCAATATGTAGACACTTTGACTTTAATTAGATAAGATCATTTATTTGCATAGAATAGGTTTACAAAGGTGTTACATAAGATTTTATTAGTAAATATAGTGCTATATTCTGTCAATAAAAATTAACATGTAAAACTTGAGTCTAAGAAATCCTTAATACTATAAAATCCATTGTTACTAAATTCCAATTGTTTACATATTTTTACTCATGACTGTGCAAAACAGTTTTAATTTTTTTAATTTCATTTGGTTACTTTGGTGACCGTCTGGCTCTAGGCCCGATAACCTGAGGTACAAGGTTCAATTTCCAGGTCGGGCAAAGAATGTTTTGGATTTTTCGATTCATAACCGGTTTTTGATCTCGAACTCGATTTGGCAAGCGTGGTGACGATTTAAGCCAAAACCGTCATTTGTAGCGATTCTTCGTAAACCCGTTGATTGTAGTGATCCTTCGTGACGTCTTGATTTCAAAGATGGAGGTCTTGTCCAGCATAAAGACATACTTTACTTTTATTTCATTAAGTCTTTCAGTGACATAAATAAACAATAAAAATCAGGAATTGATTGTTACAGGTTTATCCCTCGGGCTTCAGGAAAATACTCAATCACATAAAGAAAAATTATGGCGACGTGCCAATCATAGTGACAGAGAATGGATTATGTGACTACGGCGGCTTGGAGGACTTCGAGAGAGTGTCATATTTCAACAAATATCTGTACCAACTTCTTCTGGCGGCAAATATAGACAAATGTAATATCATAGGGTACTTCGCCTGGACGTTAATGGATGACTTCGAGTGGAACGACGGCTATGTGTGAGTAGAAAGAATTAATTAACACTAATGAATTAACGTTGCAAACTAAACAAAAAGGCGATACGTCTTCCGCTTGATATCTCAAGGACGGCCTTATTATTTCTCAACGTAAGATTAAGCTTATAGCTAGCTAACTACGCAGCCGTTGCTGTCGCTTCCGTATTAGCCTTAAAAGCCTTAAGAAAATGCGAGCCCTTAAAAT
The DNA here is from genome assembly GCA_963921215.1 of Scoparia ambigualis. NCBI lineage: Eukaryota > Metazoa > Arthropoda > Insecta > Lepidoptera > Crambidae > Scoparia > Scoparia ambigualis. Next base: position 23,391,761 of record OY992511.1, read on the forward strand.
GGGACGCTGTTGAATCATCTTATAGATGTAAGACACCTATGATGATGACGAAGATAAAGCTTAAGGGTGCATCGCTCTCCAACACTGTGTCAGCCATCTTGTTTCTCAAAACACCCTGTGATCTAAAAACGAGTCAATTTTATATTAAACGTACGTTTGGACTGTCTCAAAAGTTTATCCCCTTGTCTGTCCAGTGACCTTCTTAATGCAAACCCAATTGATTTAACTATTATTATATTTTTCGGACCGTCTAGGCACTTAGACTATATTGGATCTTGAAGTCACGAGTTATTACTAGCGGACATATTTTTTCATTATGAGTAAACTCTTTGGTATCCTAGGTATGTTACGGGCTGACTGACCAGTGGAATTTAACGAAAACGTAGGAAACCAATATTTTTGATATTTATAGTGCGTTTGTATATTAGTTTTGGCCTTTTTTAGATGATTAATGGCAGTGCACGGAAATAGAAAATAGATTTTGTGAATCGTGACTCTATGCACAATTTATGCGCTTGTAATTTTTTTTTAGTTTTAGAAATAAATTAAATAAATAGGTATGTATGATAATCAACAATCAATCAACTTTAATAATAGAAAGAAGTTAAATGTATTCTTGATACACTTACCTAAATCATTCTAAACTTTTGTAGTGGAAAATTATTCTTAAAATTATTCAAAAAACATATACAAAATGAATGATTATACTAAAAGGCTTTATAATTTCACTGTGTTTGTAATGGGTTGCATTTTCCTTAAACAAACCTGATTACTAAAGGTAAATGTATTTTAATTTGTGTCGTACCAAACCGCAGAACCGATTAAGAGATGGAAACTTGTCTTGAGAAGGAAGTTAAATACAATCCATATAAATGACTGTGTATCTAACAATATCTAATACATGTTTTGAATTTTTAAGTAAAAGACTTTTGAAACAGTTTTTATGGATTAACTCGCGTTTAATTTACTATTATATAGTCTCCCTGTGACCACGGATCCTGTAAAGTGTTCGAAACGTCAGGATAATATAAAAAAGCTAGCCATGTAATAGTAAATTAAACGTGAGTTAATTCGTAAAAAGTGTTTCATTGCAATGTGTAGTGCTCGCTTAAACCTCAGAAAACAATAAAAGACTTTTACCATTTAGGGTGGATTCGACCAAATTGGAATAAGGTCTTATACTTACCTAGATTAAACGCCGAATTTGTATAGACTAATCTCGGAGTAGGTCTTATTCCAGTTTGGTCGAATCCACCCTTAATCTTAGATTTTTGAAATCTTATGTGTAGAATAGGAATATTTTTAAACTAAGTGCAAGAATACAGCACACATTTATGAGTAACTTTAATAGTTAAGATGATCTTAGTGAAAATACCACAGACCTCTATCTACATGCAAAAAACAATAAAATTTAACTTCACATTCATCATTTTTATTCTTCACAGATCATAATCATCATCATCAATCTTTAAACGTTCCACTGCTGGGCTCAGACAATTACATTGCATGGAGAAATCACTTCATACCCCATCACGCTATTGGCGTTTAACGTTTGTACTACAATTCTTAATAAAATTCAATCTCCATATTTTTATTTGATCGCCCATCAGGTGGCACGGCGTTGCAGAGGTTGCTTAACTTGCAATATCGCCTAATAAATCTCCTCTTCAATCGATGTAGGGCTTATCATTTTCGTGTGCATACAAATATAACCATGCAACTTTATTATTATAATTTACGCTGTGAGAACAAAATGTCTATAAAGTCAACAAGATTAATATCAAACGCAAAACAAATTATCGTTCCATGAATATTAATCACAAATACCTCCTGTCGTGTCTCACGTTCAATTGATGCAATTATGTGTATAGGTTTTTAACTTTTTATTGATCACTTGTTTAGTTAATCATATTTATGTAATTTAATACAAATCTGCCTTGATTTACAATTATAGGAATGCGTTTAATTATGTCGTAAAATGAGTCTTAAGTGTTATCGTTTAAGGTTGTAAAATAAGAAGAATCGGTTACAAACAATTTTATTGTGGTAACCGTGTACCTTAAATGATACATTTGACATTGACCTAGATGAAATAGGCGCGTATCTCAAGACCGCTGCCGCTGTACGAACTCAAATATTTAATTAGAATAATTTGTATGTTCTGTGGTCTCCTTTGCGACACTGCCAACTTCATTATTTTGGGCGGAAATGCTAATACTTGGTTCACTTTTTTCATGACATCAATTTTGTTACAAAGTATACTTTTAAAACTCATATCTATTGATGAACTTTTGGTAACTTCTAAGTATACGAACAAATCTAAGAGAAGGATAAATTTGTCATACATTATGTCACATAAATTACGAAGTTGTGAAACTAGTCCCTTGACTAAACACTAGTCCTGTTATTCCAAAATGTTGCCTAAAAGTTGAAATTGACTTAGAACTGGCACGTTTTCGTTAATTAAAGTAGCATAGAGAAAGTATCAGACTTAAACTCGGTTTAACTTTAGCCAACATTGAGGTTAAAAAGTATTTTCTAAAGTTTTAGACTACTAGGGAAATGTTAACAATTAAGTAGGAAGTAAAGTTCTCCGTGCCTCGCTAGACATTTTAAGATGTTGGTTAGTATTGGTTGTTGTCTTAAGAAAACAATCCTTAGAGTCCTGCAACCCGCATTTGGCCAGTGTGATGCATTGTACCTTTTTTTAACTTTGCATAATTCGTTACGCATATACCAAGATTACCAAGGCCTTGGATGACCTCGAGTATTGTGGGACTCTTCTCCGCGTCCTGTCAAAAAAGTTCTACGGAGGAAAGGGGAAAAACCCACTAAAACCTGGTACCATTCCTTCCATGCCATGGGGATGGCTCGGGACCACGAACGGTAGTCGCCGAGTTCCATCTCTGTATTTATGCATTGTGGCCTGATCTCCCTTTTTACTAGAAACATAGCTTAAACTCGTAATCTGAGCCTTGCAGTGCGAAAATCACAGGTTGAAAATAAAATTGATGGTGATGATAAAAACTTACCTTTTAAATCTTTAATGTGTATATTGTCCAAGAGTCTCACCACTAGAGTAAATATACAAATATTATAATGATTTACCTAGTGGGAAGTATACCACGGTCGTTGGGATCAACAATCACACATCAAAAGTAACAAAATCGGTCGCAAACATCACGATAAAGCCTCGTCTAGCGTATTACTTTGCACTCGTTTCAAGGAGATCTGACACGGATACGCTATTTGCCATATAAATATTGATACAAGTCAATTTTATTCAAAAAAATACTCTAGCCTTCATTTCTAGTTCATTAATGTTATTGCATGGCATTGACTTCAATATATTTATGAATAGTAATTAGGTAGGAAAGTGATAGATAACAGTGTGGAGAATCGTGAGGTTCCTACTTATGAATTTTAACAGCAGATTTTATCATATGTTTTTACGTTTGCACACGTTTGTAGTATATTTGTTGACAGACATTTGTTTAAGTTTGTTGGTTAAATGTTGGTTATCTTACTTCTACCTACCTTGTAGTATCGAAATGTAGTGACAGGTTGTATTTAAATCCTTCCAATCAGCGCGGATTAGTATTACAATCATGACGGAACCAATTTTAGGCTTCATTTAGAAAAAAAGACAGGGCTGACCGAGTCTGATAAAATAAAGGAATTAGACGGTGCTGGCTCTGCAATGACGTGACCAGCCTACTAACGCGACAAAAGAAAGACACGAAACGATACAAAGAAAAAAATACATTTAAACAATAAATGTTACGGCAATTTGCCAAGAAACAAGAACTCCGTTTGTTACCAGTGATTTGGCAAAATCAAAGTGGATGTAGTAAATTCGTTCAGTTGTGTCTTTTGGAAATCAGGCTATCATGATTATACTAACACCTGTTAGATTTAATCATAATGATTTAGTAGGGGCCCGCCCGCGACTCAGCTCGCATAAACCGTATTGCGAACCAGTATTCCGTGATGATTTTAATACTTAGAAACATTCGTGGGCGTACGCACAACCACTTACCAAAGTTTAATTGCAATCGGATGAATGTTAATTTTATTCAATTGAACGTGTGCGCTTAAATATTTATAATATCTGTATAAAGTTCTAACTTTATATTATTTAAGGCGTTTCTAATAAGCTTTGGTAGAAACGGCATAAAGAATATACTTAATTGCTTTCACACACTTGCCCTTTTCATCTCTTCTTCTTACAAATTTAACTTAAGTCTATTTATTTAAAATAAAATAATAACGGGCCAGAGCTGTAGCGGATTTTAGCAAATCAAATATTTATTGAAAATTATATTATTTAAAGCTAAATCTCATAAAAGTTAATTAAGTAATGACCCCTTTTTTTTCGCAGAACGAAATTCGGCCTTTTCCAAGTGGACTACGACAGTCCAGAACGGACAAGAACACCAAAACTGTCCGCAGTGAACTTCGGACAGATAGTGCGCACGCGACAAATCAACTTCGAGTTCATCAAACCGCTAGTGCCGAAATACCAGTCAAACAGAATATAATTAAACATTTATTAACACGCATGTACAAAAAAACGAAGAATTATGAACTTAATGGGCCCTGTCTCAGCATAAGCTGCAGTATCATTCGTGGATTATAAACAAAAGAACTGTAGAGGAGCCGTCATATTACTGAATAGTTTAAATATTCTCAATAATTAAAGATGTCAGATGAGGCAATACTACTTTTGACTTCAAGAAGGGAGACCTTCCAATCTCTCTGAAGCACAGATTCGTCGACTTGTGTATTTTGCCCATCCTTACCTACGGTGCACAAACCTGGTCGATAATCGAATCACAAAAGTACCGACTCAAGTTTTGTCAAAGAGTCATGTGACACAGCATTCTCGGCATCAAGAGAACCATCATGTCCGAAACACCACACTGCGTTCCATAACAGGTGTTGTTGATATTGGACGTAAATCTGCAAAGCTCAAGTGGGACTGGGCGAGGCACGTGGTAAGAATGAACCCAGAGAGGTGGGTGAACATCAGCACGCGTTGGGTACCTAAATACCGACGTCGACGTCGAGGCCGTCCTCGGAAGCAGTAGCGCGATAACCTCGATGTCTTTGCCTTTGCCTAGCAGTGGGACACATAGGTTAATAAAAAAAATACAATATAATTATATAGCTGTCAGTAGATGACAGAAGAATGAAGAAGGATGAAGACAGAAGGAAGGAAGTTGTACCGTGGTTGTATCTAAACCTGTTATGAAATATACAATTAATGAAAGAGGTAGTGACGACTGGCTTTAATAACGTCCTATAATGTGTGAAGACGATATGTAGGTCATTTTTGCATTGTTTTTGCAATGTCGCCCAATTATCGACTCTCAGATAACATCTTCGTGCGGATGTAGCCATGGTCTGATTCATGTAATTATACACCTTTTTAATGTCTTTCTTATTCATTGTGTCAATGACAGAAGAAATAGACATGAAAGTTATTAGCTTTTGTCATTCAATATTTAATTTTTCTCTTGACTTGCAATGTGTTTTTAGTTTAATATTTGTTTCATTTTACAATTTTTAGATCACTGTGACAGGTTGTACACAAGAAATACCAAAAACGTGAATTCCTAATATCTTTGTGCACCTCGAGTAGGTGCACAAAATTACTTAACAAAAAAGTTAATCAGTTATATTTTTCAGGATAATATTAATGTTTGAATATATATTATGATTATTCAGGAAAGGTGTTGAAAAATATTTTACGAGCCGTGATTGAACAATCGCTCGTCTCGCGTGTTATTTTTTTTATAATCCCTTTCATAAATTCAATTTAGTTAGTAAGAATAGTTGTAGATTTTAAATATAATTTAGTACATGTAAGTAACTGAACAAATAACTTGTTTAACGTTAAATATAATTTATTGCCTACTAAGCTAGTCAGTAAGCTACTTTTTAATTGGTGATATTAGTGATTAAGAAAGAAAATATTAATTATAAAGTCAAAGTGTTTATGTACTGAAAAAATTACAATACATATATTTACTTTCGGATTTTACGAAGAAGAAGAAAGAACTATATTTATATTTGATATTTCAAAAAAGTAAGAAATTATCTGTTAATCATAGAATAATCTCAAAATAAATAAATCATCAATAACACTAAAATGACTTCTTTAATTTTAATCCCAAGCTAAATGTCAATAATAACGATATCCTGTAAAAAGCAATTAAGTAATGATAAATTTAATGTATCGACTAATCACTCTGGAGTATTGAGATCGCTTTTATAGTAATTTAAAGTCAAGTCTTATTCGATGTCGAAGAATATGCTTAGTTTGGAAACTTAATCTAAAACTTAACTATCCCACAGCTGGACAAAAATGAAGATGAAGTCATCTCTAAGAGTGCGGGGATGACTTTCCGAAAATCGAATTTTACTGCAAGCGATTTTTGCATTCGCATAATTTCCCAATCGAATCGTTGCCTGATATATTATTTTTTCCAGAGGTTGATTTTTTAAAAGCTTTTTTTCTTTTCGCATCATTTTCCAATCTTATCTTTTTCTGATAATTTTGTATATAATGTTCCGGACGTTGATAATTTAAAAATATATATATTTTTTTTACGTTTCCTACTTTTTTTAAAATAGCATAGAAATTAAATAGGAAGCGAATGTTTAAATTACGTGACTAGGAATATTTGAGAATGGATATTATTAATTTATGTAAAAAAAATATTCAGAAATTTATCTTCCAAGAAAAAAAACGCACAGAAAATAAAAAATTGGGAAATTATGCGAATGCAAAAATCGCTTGCAGTAAAATTCGATTTTCGAAAAGTCATCGCCACACTCATCTCTACAATTGACGTGTTTTACCTTCATCGCCAAGCTCACCAATTGCGGGTTGGTCATCAGAAACCCGGGTTGCGAATGAAAAAGTTCGTAACACACTTTGTCCGACCTTGAAATCGAACCCGGAAGCTCCAGATCTCGGCATGAACGTTTTGTCTTACATCCAAAGAGGTTTAACAGGCTTATCTCAAAAGGAAATAAAAGTAACAAGTATCTATCTATAAAACAGTAATACTTAATTCTCATAAAATGTGAGCAGTGCCTGTAATAATCCATTCCCTAATTACAATAGCACGCTTAGTGACGTGATCATAACAAGTCTCGGGGATTTAATTAAGCTAACACGGAGCAACGAACCAACAAGCACTTGAAAATGAAACAAAATCAATTAGGCTTACTACATATAGGTAGGTACAATAATGATGTCCAGGGATGTAGTAGGTAATAATACTTTAGGAGCAGTATCTACAATATATTTCATCGACGAGTATACCCCTAATGGGGGGTCAATTCCAAAACCCCCACAAGACTGCAGAGACTATTGGTTTTATTTTACCGAAAGTGCCTAACTCTTAAAATTAACAGCGGTTTGAGTTCTACGTCGTGTAGGGGCTTGATTTTGGTGTATTTTTAAAGGCATAAGTGTAGGGTAGCTAATACAATAATAACACGCTATCAAACAACTTCTCTTTTAATGGAGAAAATAGAAAGAAAAGCAGAAAGTATTTTTAACAGTTTTTTATGCTCATTCGGGCACTTTTTGAACAACAATAACAGAACCCAATCGATACCCCATAACCCATAAGGGGTATTTTCGTCGATGAAAAGGTGGCATCAATACTCCATGCACGACCGGACTTATATAAACTTAACCTTAACCTTATTTAGAACACCCAGCTTTTTGGCCGCAACTTGAGCCTTGATTTCGATGTTTTCGCCGAAGTTGAGATTGGAAGTCAACTTAATGCCAAGGAGATCGAGGTTGTCGGTAATTGGTACATCTACACTCCGGAAAGTTGGGGCCAGGTTATAAGGACTCCTTTTGGCCGAGAACAAACACGCCTGCGTTTTTTGTGGCGTTAAAACTGACCAAATTGTTGTCACCCCATTGGGAGACAAGACTTAAAGTCAAATTTGTCCGCTCAACAATGGCCTCTGTTAAGGAACGAACATCCTCTCCGCCGACCCTTGCGCTAGACAGATACCTCTATGTGACCATGCTGTCGTCTACATACAATAATTTCCAACAATTCCTGGCTTGAGCAGATCGTTAATATGCAACCAGAAAAGGGTAGCAGAGATAACGGAACCCCGAGGAACCCCGGCATTAATAGCCATGAGGTCAGAGGAACAGCCATCAATGAGTACTCTGATTGACCTTTCACTCAGGAAGTCCAAAATCCAGACACAAAAATCAGCAGAGATTCCGTACGCTGGAAGCTTGCTCAGCAAGCTAGCGTGCCAGACCCGGTCAAAGGCTTTCGATGTCAAGCGACACGGCAAGCGCTTCGCCATGCTTCTCGATTGCCTCGCCCCAGCAATGTGTAACGTACAACAGAAGGTCCCACGTGGAACGGCCCCCCCGAAAGCCTTATTGGCAGTCGCTGAGGAGGTCGTGGTATTCTAGATACGAAAAAAGATTTCTATTCAGAAGACTTTCCATAATTTTGCAGAGTATGGAGGTGATGGCAATTGGTCTGTAGTTGGTGGGGTCGGCACGATCGCCCTTCTTGGGCACTGGGCAAATTTCCAGGACTAAGGAACCGCTCTAGTAAGAAGAGAAAGGCGGTACACATGCGTTAGAACCGGATACAATTCAGGCGCACAGACCCTAAGTAGTCTAGCTGGAATCCCGTCCGGGCTGCTGACCTTATTCACGTCCAGATTCTGCAAAGCTTTTTTTACCTCTTTAGTGTGAATGGTGAGACATGGCATGAAAGTACCAAAGTGAGGTAAAGTTGGTGGCTTTGCAAGGTTAATGGTATAAACAAACAACCGAATTCGGATTACGATCTCAAAAGTTACGATACCAACTTAAAAGCTATCAATCATTAAAAGGGCGACCTACTTAACAACATTTTAATTCACCTTCAAAGCTATCAATCATTAAAAGGGGGACCTACATAACAACATTTTAACTTGTCACGGAAATAAATACCTTGCAATAAAAGATAAAAAGGTAAACGGGTCGCGTTGCAGTGAAAGAATACTACCACACCCCCTCTCTTCCCGTAGGTGTCGTAAAAGGCGACTAACGAATAAAAGACTGCACATACATCCAACAGTATAGAGCGGCGATGGGCTAACCACCTGTCACGTTGAGCACATGTGCAGTCGCTATTCGGTGAAAAGTGAACTATGGTAAAGGACTGCTTTTGCTGTCCTCATTGCCTATAGTCTCTGACTAGCCCTTCGGGGATAATAGTCATAATTATATTTATGTATGTAATTAAAGACAATGTTTTAACCGCTTCTGTGGTCTAATGGTTAGATCACCGATCTCAGACCCGGAGGTCCCGGGTTCAGTTCCCCGCTGGGGTACATGTTTGATAGATAGATATAATACTTTTATTGTAGCAGTTTACATTAAACACAAAACATAAAAAACAAGTACATTACACAGTTACAATTTTGCGGTCTTATCGCTATAAAGCGATTTCTTCCAGACAACCAGTCGGATGGAGAGAACTTAAACACTTTAAAATCGGAGGTGAAAACATGTCAAAGGTTTTCATAACTTTTTAATTAACACAAAAAAAAATTAAACAAAAACGTACATACATATATAGTGTGTAATGTAATATATAAATTATACAGTGTTGTTGGTTGGTGGTAGGGATGGTTTAAAATCCGCGTGGCTAGCTATAGCTACAACCTAACATCTTTCACTAGCTTTTTGTGTTCCGACAGTAAGAGTAGTAAGTAAGTAGACCAGTTCCACAATAGTTGAGGTATCCGGGTGAAGTATGCTTCACCATCGGCCTTATCCATCATCACATCGTCATAATCAGCCCGTGTTAGTCCACTGCTGGACATAGGCTCTCCCAATGCATGCCACTGAGCCCGATCTTCGGCTCTTCTGATCATGCTGCTGCCAGCCACCCTACGAATATCGTTGCTCCACCTAGCCGGAGCAAGTCCTACATTACGTTTACTTATCACCTTACATCAGGTAAATGAAGGCAAAGTGCTTAGCCGTAGTGAAAAAAAGTATTTATAATTTCAATATGATTTTTGCAATATTATCAATTCTACTTAGGTCCGATTTTTCAATTGACAGATAAAACTTATTTGTCTGTTAAAGTATTACACAACCATTTAAAAAGGTATAGGTAGTCATAGGGTCTGATACTCTAGTTCGAATGGCGTTACCTCGATGGTAATTACATTGATGTCTCTACCTCGACGGTACATTTCACCGATGACTCATCATGACTTTTGTTTCTTTGCAAGTGACATATTTAGTAGGTCGCGTTATACTTTATCAGACGGATAAGTTCTATCCGAGGATGGAAGAATCAGCCCTTAATAGTAATAATAATTATAAGTAATCGATGTTGAATTTTAACACAAATGTAAGGCGTCGTTACATACTGTATCGTGACTGGTCGACCTTGGTTGAGGCAAACCAGGAACCAATACTTACGCTTACGCATATTAAAGCTCTGTGAGCACTACACAGCATATAGTTTTGTAAGTGACATACAAATAATTAACATAATAATAACAAAAAGTATACCTTATTATATACTTTCATATACTTACCTGTACACTTACAAATATTGTTCCCAGAGGTTTTATCAGAGACTGGGTAATAAGTACCGCGAAGCACTGACACAGTCTCAGCGTGACAGGTGGTGAGCCTATCGCCGCTCTATGCTGTTGGATGTATGTGAAGCCTTTAGTCTGTTAGTCGCCTTTTACGACACCTAAGAGATGAAATGGGTTGGTAGTATTCTTAATAAAGTGCCGCCACCCCATACGGCCCAAAATTATCTCCAAAAATATACGTTAATAGTACAAAAATTAAAGTAACAGAAAAATTTGCCATAGTATCGACGAATATGATGCATTTATTTTTTAGACACACTCTGTGCTATAGTTACCATGAAATTAGCGAGTTCAAGATTGAAGATTCACATTTGAAGATTAGTTTTAATTTCAAAATGTAATGTTACAAAATTATCTCCAAAAATATACGTTAATAGTACAAAAATTAAAGTAACAGAAAAATTTGCCATAGTATCGACGAATATGATGCATTTATTTTTTAGACACACTCTGTGCTATAGTTACCATGAAATTAGCGAGTTCAAGATTGAAGATTCACATTTGAAGATTAGTTTTAATTTCAAAATGTAATGTTACTTAGTTATGGATCCTTAACGGTTAAGGGGGTGCCGCGCGATCGCAAAAACTAACATAAGTCTCATAATGAACTTCAAAGCAAAATCAATCATAATGATATTTAAACTCAGAACAATTCTGCTTTGAAGTTTCAGACCTAGTAATTTGATTTGAGCAATGTTTTTATTCTGCGAAACGTACAAAACCATCACGCGCTTGTGTTAAAAATAAAAATTTACTTTTTTAAGATGCGGAATATCAATACAAATATTTCCATGTAAGAATTATTGTTTCATGCGTAAAATTAAAAAAGTTGATGAAAAAAAATGTTTTTGAGTTATTACATTTATGTATTGTTTGTTATTGTTTAAAGAATTTGTTTTAATTTTTTAACAAGGCCACGACCTTGTGCAATGATTATGCTAACTTACGTAAGTTCTTTTAATTTATTTAACTAATTCAGCACATAGTACAAGTAACTTAAAAATACGTAAATTTTCACAATTTCGTGCAGGGTCCCCATAAGTGTTCGTAAACGTGCACGAGTGTTAGCAAAACAGTGTAACGTCGCTGCCGTTTCAAGTTTTCTCAACAAGTCCGCGTGGTAAATCTTTTAGCCTTTTACAAGGTGTTTGGCAATAAAGGCATAATTATCTAATATATATAACCATGTCGCGTAGCGGTGAAAGAATACTGCCACTCCCTCTCTTCCCTTAGGTATCGTAAAAGGCGACTAACGTACTGAAGACTGCACATACTTCCAACAGCTTAGAGCGGCGATGGGATCACCACCTGTCACGCAGAGCACTTTTTTTAAATTTAATTTAAATTAAATTTGTTTACGCTCACACCAATTATCTAGACCAACATAAGTATTCTATTGAAACTCGTTATTATGTAAGCTAACGGATAAATATAAATAAACATAGAAAAATACCAATAATAATGTTTATGATAAAAGTACTTTCATATATGGTATTAAAGTGTATAATTATATATCATTTACCTACTTACAAATTTAAAGGCATTGAATGGTCATATATTTAAATTTAAGTTAAAAACTTGGTTATTTAATAATGTTTTCTATACACTAAATGAATACTTTAGTTTCAAGACTAATTAATTGTTAATTCACGATGTATTTTGTTTATACTAATGTTAATAATACTTATTTGTGTACATTGCATGCCTGATCACGGGCAAACTGTAGATACTATTTTTTTTTAAGAACTTGTTACACAGTCTAAGCAATAAAGAAATTCTATTCTATTTTATTCTATTCACCCAGATCCGAAATTAATTTAGAAAAACAGTTTTTCTCTAAATTGACCCGACCGGGAATTGAACCTGGGAGAGACGACGTGACGCCTAGTTGATGTCTAGTTATCTAGAGTCTAGTCTAGACACCTTCTTTTGTTTGTTTTTAAAGTTTCAAATTGTTCCGAATTTCTTTTGTTTAAGCTACGCTCTTTTATTTTACAAGTTTGTTCCAGATTAATAAAACCAATTTAAGCTCAGTCCGCATTTCACCGTGGAGGATACTTTCGCGGCTGACACATTCAGTTTGCGATCGTGCAAGACAAACGATTTTCGCAATGTAGGATCTTCTCGGACACAAACGACCGACTATTATCCTCAAAGGGTTAGTCAGAGACTAAGCCATGGCACCGCAAAGGCAGTCTACTGCCATAGTCCACGTTTCACCAAATATCAACTGCACACGTGCTCAGCGTGATAGGTGGTGAGCTCATCGCCGCTCTATGCTGTTGGATGTATACACCCTTAATTTTTATTCGTTTAAATAAAATTAAGGATGAGTTCCACCCATGAAACTAAACAACTTTTCCCAAGAAACTTATGTGCAAAAATGTCAAAAAATATCGACCTCCTATACTATTGTCGTCAGCTGATCGGACAGTTATGTTTAGGAGGTCGAAATTTTTTTTATAATTTTTGCACATTTATGTTTTTTGGAGAAAGTTGTTCAGTTTCATATGTGGAACATACCCTTAATTTCTTTTAAAACGAATTAAAATTAAGAGTGCATGCAGCATATTTAGTCCTTTAGTCGCATTTTACGACACCCAAAAGAAGGGATGGCTTGGTAGTATTCTTTAAATGATAACTACCACCACACAGCTCTTCGGGATCACCTCGGATGGGTGAACCGGTTAATAATTCTACAGAGGAGCTCCGGATGGCATGTTAAGCCGATGGCTCTGATTGTTACATCCACAGATGCACGACCGTTATCTCCAGAGGGTTAGTTAAAGACTAGGCAATTGGCTATTTGACAGTTGTAACAATAAAATATGAAATACTAGCGGCTACTCGCGGTTTCACCCGCGTGGTTTCAGTTCCCGTGGAAATATCTGGATAAAAAGTATTCTATGTGTTAATCCAGGTTATAAACTATATGTATGCCGAATTTCATCCAAACTCATTCAGTAGTTTTTACGTGACAGAGTAACAAACATCCATCCATACTTACAAACTTTCGCGTTTATAATATTAGTAGGATGTCGGTTATGGTAGTTTATAATTTAACAATAATATCCAAAAGTATTTTTTATTAAGATAATTTGTATAAATATTTTATTTTTACAAAATCAATTTGCGATTTTTTTATCTGTGGATTACAAGACCCAAAACACGGGCGGCTATGATTGAGCTTCGTGTGACGTTACATTTCACAAATAAACAAAAACTATCTGTCAGGTTTCAAGTGTTTAGGCTATTGTGGTGTGACGTCGCAGGGCTAAATGTCAGGTGAACAACCGATTTCGCACGAAATTTGAAATGAAGGAAGAAAAATTAGTTTTTTTTTCTATTAAATAAAGCTTTTTCGTGAAAAAAAATAATGTACGGGGTATAAAATAAGCGTTTGTAATTTTTTAAATACTTTTCCGAAAACGGTCAATTAGCCATTTGACGTTCTGAAATAATAAATAAATTACACAGTTCAAAATTTCGCATATTTATAATTCCTTACGTCATATTTAGCGAAACTAGTTATAACTTGGCCATGTTCATAAAGATCCTTGTGTCACTAAACTGTATGATATACTCCTGATCTGAAATAGGTATCAATTACACGTGCAGTTCAAAATTTCACCTTGTATCTAATTGTAAATGTGACAAGATCAAAACTGAAACGGCAATTGCGAGCTGCGCATCGGACCTTAAGAATTCTTACAGGCAACTAAATCAACGGGGTATATTATTGTTCCGTCTCGAGTCTATCTGTTTCCACTAAATTTGCCACTGTCTAGTCTAACCGCAGTTGTAATCATGACAGTATATAAACTTAAAATAATATATTTTTGGTATCTTATTCTTTTCGTAACACCTGAAGAGAACGGTATGATAATGAATTTGATATTTGACACATCATTATAAACGCCTCACTGCTCAGTTCAAGAAACCTATAACTGAACAGAACGACAGAGAACAGTGCAGTATTACTATTCGTATGGGAATTTGCATAGTAAGATTAAAGTAATACTGCTCTAATGCTGGATTTACACGGAGCCAATACTTGAGACAATCCAATACCTATGCCAGTCCAATAAGCTAATGCTAAGCAAAAATGGCTTGAGGACAAACCAATGTAGTGGACTGTCTCTATTTACACGATCCCAATATTGGACTGGCTTAGTGGATTGTCAAAGGATTGGCTTCGTGTAAATGCAGCATAAGAGTTGATGATAGGCCAACAACAGTAGCAGATGGGAAGCATGGGTCATAAATCATAATGCCTAGACCATTTTTTTTACCATGATTCAGCAAACGTGCTATACGGCCCCGGTCCTTGCTTGCGCGATAGCACGGCCACCATGCGCGCTCCTTACCCTGTTTCCCTGAAGGTTTAATCCTTATGCCTCATGTCCTGTTATTTCACTAGATTTAGTATCCAAAACGCAGCAATGTAAAATAAGCCATCAACACTGTATTTTTTAATTCCCTCTCGAATCACATGACCTTCATCTCACCTAATGGTAGGCCGATGGTGGAAAGCTCGCTCCACCCGGAATCCTCAATAACCGAGAAACTGGCTACCTTATCTCTAAATTGTTGGACCACAACGATGCAATTACCATTGTTGTTGATGGCGCCAGACTTTAGGTATTATGGTGGTAACTAGCCAGGCGGACTTAACAAGCACTACTACCTACCAAACCAAGTGTCGTGACTGCCGTCACAATGTACCGTATCAAGTCACGACCGACTTGTCTATGGTAAGACTTTTCTGAGCTGGCTACATTATTCTGAGCGGGCAACATTAGGAGTGATGGGTACTAGTAAATATAGCAGTCGAGCTATGAGCAGGCTCATTTCGTTGTCCGAATTAGTTAAGTAAAGTTAGTTTTACTCTACCAACACCGTGACGAGCGATATATCTGTCGCAGTGATAAAAACAGAGATTTGGTAAATTCCCTAATTAATGATTTGATCAAATCACGGAAGATGTTAAAATAACAACGCGATTTTATCATTTCCCTAAACAAATCTAGGGATTTGAACAAATACCAGAACTGGTTCCGTGGAATGACAAAAAAATATATGACCTACATAACAGGAATAGGGCAGCTATAATTTTTGTCGTCTAATAAAAAAATAACCTCGAAATTCAAGACAATCGCTACGCAAAGCTTTTTTGTCATTTCACGCAACCAGTTCTGGTATTTGTTCAAATCCCTAGATTTGTTTATGGAAATGATAAATTCGTGTTGTTATTTTAACATCCTCCGTGATTTAATCAAATCACGGAATTGATCAAATCTCCGATTTTATCATATCCCTGCGACATATCTAATAATAACAGGTAATATGACATCATATATTCCGGGGTCGCGACACCAAGTACAACCAAGTACACAAAGATGTACCCCCCCGATTGGAATTCAACCCGGGACCTAGACCTAGAGAGGCTAAGACTGGTGGCTTAGCCACTAGACCACAGAGGCTTGTCAATTTGAATTTTGGGGGCCTAACACCGTGCGGGTACCGGATAACCGTGTGAAAGAACACTACCACCCCCTCTCTTTCCCTGGGTGTCGAAAAGGCGACTAACGGACTAAAGACTGCACATACATCCAACAGCATAGAGCGGCGATGCTCACCACATGTCACGCTAAGCATATGTGCAGTCGCTATTTGGTGAAAAGTGGACTATGGCAGAGGACTGTTGCGGTCCTCATTGCCTAGTCTCTGACTAACCCTTCGGGGATAATAGTCGTGATTTTATGTAGAAATGTAACACAGTGCGGATTATTGGATTTTAATGACTGCTTAATATGAGAACTACCGGGTTGTCCTGGTTGTTAACTTTTGGCTTAATGGGTTCAGTCCGATATCCGAAGCTCCTGTAGGCCTAGCATGCCCAACACGAGATATGTCGCGGACGAGAGACGACAAATCAGTTTAAGTTGTCATGTTATGGTTTGTGGACAAAAATACCACAGTTTATGCAAAAACTACTATTAACTCTATTTTTGCCATATTATGTAGAGTTCTAAGCGCATCCATGTGTCTTTAGTGTCGATAGACATTAGAGATAAATGAATAAAACACGAGAAAACGGGTCGAGAAGAGTTCTCGTGTTGCGCATGCGCCGGCGGTGTCGTGAAAAGTATGTTTTGGATTTTACGATGCATAGCCCGCGTTTGTGATCACTAAACTGGCGTTAGTTTGCGATCGTGGTTATTGATTATCGCAAGTAACAGTTGTATACCGTAAGAAGCCTATTACATCTCGACTGTTATTTTTGCGTAAAATGGCCAATTTTGGCGTTATGGATCTCAGAAACAAAAATACATTAACAATTCTGACTTATTGAATAGAGTAGAATAGCTATTGAAATAGTGCGAAGCGGCCTCGCTTTTTGTAAATTTTGTTTAACTTAAACCCAAAATTGCAGAGAAAGATTTTCATAAAGTGCGCAAAGGCACTTTTTCGAGCTCGTCGATTGAACTACTGTTCTTAACAAGTGAAATAAAAAAATTATAATGTTAGTTCTTATATATCGAATAGTGCGTAGCGGCATCGGAATTTTTTGATATTATTGATTTTATATAGGAAAAAATCTTATTCTAAACCAAAAAACTTCGAAAATCGCTATAAGTTAACTGTAAATAACTCCTATCTACGATAATATTATTGAGCAAAATTTATACCAGAGTAATTGTTACTTCATGAGGAATAAAGATTTTATAATGAATTTATTATCCTATTTCTATAAAAACGATAAATACAAATGCAAAAATTACTACAAAATGCGATGCGCCGGCCGTCCGAATTCAACTTATGATGATCATCACAGAATGGAGATTTGTAATATTATGCACAAATTTATTATCCTGTGTCGATAAAAACAATAAATACAACTGCAAAACTACAAAATGCGAAAATGGGCATTTTACGCAAAAATCACATTCGAGATGTAATAGGCCTCTTAAGTAAATTACTTTAATAATTAGGTAGGTATTTCATTTAGTATTTTGTGTGTTTTAACATTATAATTTAACTGTGTTCGTACATTTCGCTTCTATGCACTAGAAGGCAAGTCTAGAATAGCTGACCCACAAAACTACCCCGGGTATTGCGCTTATTCCGAACAAGTTACGATATGTTTTCGAAGAGAACATTTTGCTGAACATTTATTATTCACTGCCCGTACGGTCCGCGGTCTTATCCACGTGGATTTTGAGGATGAAATTTTTAAAACTGTTATTTACATCGCTAGCTCGTCCCTCAAACCTGTAGAATCGATTAACTTTTACAAAACTGTTATATAGGTAAGTTCTTTAAAAATTGTTATTTGAATGAAAGCTGGCATCTTTCACATTCACATAGATATCTACTTATGCATATGTAGGAAAAATTTTTGTTAACAATTATTCACAATTCGTTATGCATACTTTAGTGTCACTCGACTTTAGGTGGTTTTAGAGATTGTTAAGTGAATCGAGAAAACAATGCAATAATGTTGTCATCCTCTCAAGAAACCATAGCCCTAGTATAAATTAAGGTGAAAACGTCACTCTAAAATAAGAAACACTAGTAGGTAACCCGCGTAAATGCGCTGACTCAATCCAGTTTTATCAGATATGGCAATAATGTGTAAATCTTCACCCCAAGATCTTCAAAATGACACCTTAATCACTTTTCCTTTTAGCCAAACTCTCAATCTAGAGCTGACTAAAAACATTATTAGAAGAATTATAAACAAAAACAATAAGTACCTTTTAGATATTTATTTTTATTATATTCTTTACTAGCGTCCGCTTGCGGTTTCACCCGCGTAGTTCCCGTTCCCGTGGGAATATCGGGATAAAAAGTATTCTTCGTATTAATCCAGGTTATTAACTATCTTTTTGTCGAATTTCATCCAAATCCATTCAGTAGTTTTTACGTGAAAGAGTAACAAACATCCACCCATACTTACAAACTTTCGCGTTTATAATATTAGTAGGATAGTAGGATTACACAGAAATACAGTAGGTAACAAAAGTATAAAAAGACATTGTGTGCAAAGGAGGACTTATCTCTAAAAGACATCTCTTCCAGTCAACCCAGAGAGTGCGAGATGAATGTAATAGGTAGGGTGTTTTATTCGATAAGTATTATAAAAAAGCGTACGAACCGCATGATAGTAAACAGTCTTGGCAGCCTGTTGTCCCTTTGTATAACATGTTACCAGGCCTGACGATTTGGTTATTTATTATGCATTTACTCCAAATAATAAGTAAAATGAGCTCGAATACGGAAGCCCGTAATTAAACATAATTTATTTACGTAATTTAGCTTCTGTACTAACAACTGGATTATAAATTTTTTTGTCCAGAATTCTATACTTATTGATGAAGACAAAGGCGACATCAAAACAACATTGCACCAGCTGCCGCAAACTTGTCTTTCATGCCGCTCTCGCATTGTTCTATCAATCTATAAGTAAAATGAACTCGAACACGGAAGCCTGTAAATAAATATAATTTATTTTTGCAATTTAGTTTCTGTACGATGTAGCTGGATTATAAAATTTTAGCCCAGAATTGTATACTTATTGACGAAGACAAAGGCGACATAAAACAACTTTGCACCAGCTGCCGCAAACTTGTTTTTCATGCCGCTCTCGCATTGGTCTATCTATATAGCTATATCTAAATAAAAATCAGTTGCCAAAAATGTATGTTCGCACAGCACTTCTATTTAGATTATCATGAATACATATATTTAATCGCGACTATTATCCCCGAAGGGTTATTTAGAGACTATAGGCAATGAGGACAGCAAAAGCAGTCCACTATCATAGTCCACTTTTCACCAAATAGCGACTGCACATATGCTCAGCGTAACAGGTGGTCCCATCGCCGCTCTATGCTGTTGGATGTAATTATTATATGCAGTCTTTAGTCCGTAAGTCGCCTGTTACGACACCCAAGGGAAGAGAGGGGGTGGTAGTATTCTTTCACCGTTACCGCGACTCGGTCAACGCGGCCTTTTTTGATGTGTTATGATTATCAGGAAAATTTTCTTTCATACAATATTAAAGAAATCTAAATATTTTCTTCATATTGAAATCAATTATCACTCTTATTCACCGATGACTATCTTAACATTGAAATTCTTGGACAGCATGTACCTAACTAAATGAGCAATTTGTATATTATTATTGCGTCATTCATTATATTCGAGGATATATAAATGTCAATACCTAGGCATATCATTAAATAAAGTGACTCATATAAAAACTGATAATGTACAATTTAAACACTTTTAAAACTTAATTATAATATTGCATCATGCAAACTTTATATTTCCAACCAACCATTGATTCATTATTATTTCATCTATCTATCATAATTTATTATCTTAGTGTGGCCTGCAGAAGTCCAAATAGTCTATAGGTATAGTATACTTATTTATTTCATCCTATTTTTGTAGTTCATAAATTAAGTCCTCTTTTAGAAATTTCAAAATCACACCCCATACGTTTACAACCAACCATAATTGCGTGGTCGCAATCCTATTTAGCCGCACGTCAATATTGCCTCCATAGCTAGTTAGCGGGACTCTTAATGGCAAAATAGTATGTTGATTGTACTTGTTTGCTCGTTACGGCTTGCTTATTTCAAATAGTATATAACAAAGTTAACGTTCAACTTCATATGTGAATAGGTATTATTCTAACATTTTGTAAAGTTGTGTAGCCTCTCACTAAAAGAATGATGGTAAATTAACAAATTCACGACAGATATTTTTAATACATAAGTCCATCTAATTATCCCCGGAGGGTTAGTCAGAGACTAGGCAACGAGGACCGAAAAAGCAGTCCACTGCCATAGTCCTTTTTTCACCAAATAGCGACTGCACCTGTGCTTAGCGTGACAGGAGGTGAGCTCATCGCCGCTCTATGCAGTTGGATGTATATGCAATGCAGTCTTTAGTCCGTTAGTCGCTTTTTACGACACCCAAGGGAAGAGAGGGTCGTATTCTTTCACGCTACGTGACACGGTTAACGCGCCCTGTTTTTGTTATATTTATAACTAGCGGCCCGCCCGCGCCTTTGTCCACGCTAACTTAGAAAGACCGTCATAGTTCGGCCATTTAAAAAATATATATACAAAATATAAACAAAAACCATTCACAGTTAACGCTCTATCTTTTAGTGAAAACCGCATAAAAACCCATTGCATGGTTTAGGATTCAAGATTCAAGATTCTATATCATTTATTCAGGTTAGGTTAGGTAACCTAAACATGAGGTTATAGCACTTATGAATGTCATTTATGCCATCAGTTCGTAAGTCTAACTATTGTGCGGGAGCCTTGTACTGAGAAGAACCGGCAAGAAACTCAGCATGGGCATTTCTTTTCTCCCTTTCTTTTACAGCGTCAATAAGAATTGAAAAATGCCCTCCCTATCATAGAAGGGCACTTTCCATTACAATTATAAAAACATAAAACAACTACACGGACATAAAAATAAAAAATATATCAACTTAAAGAAAAAAAAAAAAAATTAAAGGAGAATAGTGTGGTGCCACAGACAGAGGAAAACGGCGACTTTACTTTATAATTGTATTTATTATAATGTACTAGCGGTCGCTCGCGGTTTCACCCGCGTGGTTCCCGTTCCCGTGGAAATATCGGGATAAAAAGTATTCTATGTGTTAATCCAGGTTATAAACAATCCGTATTCCGAATTTTATCCAAATCCATTCAGTAGTTTTTACGTGAAAGAGTAACAAACATACACACTCACAAAACTTTCGCCTTTATAATATTAGTGTGATTTGATTATACACATCGCGCCCATTTCCCCGAGAGGTTTACAGAGAGCACAGCTTTCCAATTGCTACGATCTCGACACTGACACACATTCTTTGCTTCATTTAATTTTATTCTCTTATCGTTCTTCATACAAGAGGTTGAAATAATTTAAAAATAAATTTAAAAAAAACATCCACGGGGTTTTATTGTACCTAAAAACTTATGTTATGGCTTTATATGATTGATTGATTGAATGACTATTCTTAACTAAGTGTTGTTTTATTAATAAAATCCATTGTTTATATCATATACTTACCGTTTTTTTATTTTAAAAATAAGACGTTTGTTATTATTTTTCGTTAATGTTAAAAACTATCCAACACATTTTTTTCTCTCAATACTCTTCGGACAGATTCTGAAGCGCTTTGGGTTATATACCAGTATTAGTCTAAGGAACATTATGATTCAATGTTGGGCAGCACTCTTGGTTCAACGTCCATACAAAAATGGTCAATCTCCTTTTAGCCTAAAAATAATTTCTTCAGTTTTAAATTCAGTTTATTGCTTCACCCCAAACGTTTGTCTTCAAAGTGCGAGAATGCTCTATTTCTGTTTCCATCTTAATTAGTGGGCATTATTAGCTGGTTCTCAATTAACCAACCGTGTAATGGATACAATTAAAATGGAACTTCTGGGCAGGTCTTTAAGTCGTTTATTGCGGAGTCGGAATAAAGGTTGAGGGGCTAATTTGGGTAGTACCTACGTGTGAAGTATAGAAATTTCACTTGACAGGTAGGTGTTATATTTATCGTTGTTCATGACACGTTTAAAGCAAATTATTGTTATGTTTACTGTTCCTAAATTAGTGACTTAAAAATGTTATTTTTAGGGCATACTAAACTGTTTCTATTTTATTAATTTGGCAGAGTGAAAATTTTAAAATATAAAATCTCATGCTACTTACAGGGTTATAACTAAAAACATACACTACTGATTTGGAACTGACTATCTTACCTGTATTTTGTAAAAACAGCTTTGTCGTCACACATACAACACAAAATATGCTAGCAGAGTTAGACAATACAGTATAGGTATCACAATGGATTATGACCTCTAGGCGCTTACCTAAACCATATAGACAATTAATTAAACAAATACAGAACAATCTACTTTTGTGATTTTGGAAAATCAACATAAACAATGCTATTAGCAAGCACTACTTTTAGAAAAGATTAGAATATATGACTATGAGGAGTGATATAAGAGAGGAGGGATAAACCAAAAAAAGATGGATGGACTGTGTGAAAAATATGATAATAGACATGGATAAGATAGGAGTGATTGCAGAGATGATGGCTGATAGCAAGAAAATTACGTATGTCGCCGAAACTACCTAGTGGGAAATGGACAGGAAGATGTTAAAGTTAACTATTAAATTCGTTACCAATAATATCCTACCGGACAAACTGTGAGTAGAATACTATTGTAACGTGTAATTCTAATTAAACATTGATAACCAGAAACTTTGTCGGTGTTTTGTTTGTGATTAAACTGAATTTAATCACGACAATTAAATTATGTTCTCGCTTTAGCCTATGTAACCTTATCTCTTGAAATGGTAGCAAGCGATAAAGTGTCAGATTTATTGCGGCATTGTTCGTTTAAAGCATCAATATTGGTGCGAATTTGATTTCCGTCTCTGTACAACGTTATTAGTATAATTGCTATCGGGGTATACCTCGGGAAATTGGTTTGAAATTATATGAAGTTCACTATCTCTATGGTCTGGTAGACCACACCGGTCTCCATCCTGATTTGTTTTCCTATACTGGGGTACACATTTTACTAAGTTTGATTGGTGTTAGGGGTTGTTTCAAGTCCTTTTGACTATAAAACACCATCTAAGTCCGTCGCTATCACAACAGTTTCAGTAGCAAGGTTGTGCTCCAAGAAGTAAATAAAGATCCGGTTCCATAGTAGTCGGTCAATTAACTGTCATTAATCAACGTAGCTTAGATTATAGGTATATAATATTAATCAAAGGGTAAATACACTTAAGACTATGTTCAGTATAAGCAAAGAAAATAGATAAATATAAAAAAGTTATAAGAAAGTTAGAAGATAATATTAGCCTGTTTTAAGTAAGGTTGCGCAAATTATTGACAGATTGAGACACCGTCTTTGATTTATAAACAGTCATTGTTAGACATAAGCCTTCTTGTATGGTTGGAAACAAAGGGAATACGTCATAACTCTTCATTTTATTGTGAAGTGCGTGTTGGTGGGCGTTAACGGTTGCCACTTTACGACAACGGCCAGGACAAACGGTTTGAAGTGTCTTCCAAAACATGCGACCAAGTACCTGTGATTCAGTTAATTGCCTAGTTTATGAGTTTCGTTTTCAAATGTGTTTTATATTGTTCAAAAAATAAAATGTATTCTATCCTTTGATATTATCGAAGATCCTATATTATCTTTTCTGATTGGACCTCTTAGCACCGCACCACACACACGATACTTTTAGGATCGGCAATCGGCGATTTTGGGACTGGCATCGCGTTTTGGCGACTCTGCGTTCGATTGCAGTATCGGAATCGCGCGTTTTAACGATTCAGTCGCTGCATTCAGCTTATAAAAAGCGTCTAAATCGCCGATCGCCGCTGCTAAAAGTAGCATGTCTGCTCTGGCCCTTACAGATTGCTTTAATAGAATTCTCGTGTTTCATTTAATTAACCACCTTTTAAAGTTTTTAAAGTAAAGTAAAGCATTACAATCATTTCTATAATTCTGCCAACACTTGATCAATATTTATGAGTCAACATAAAACGTCGTTCATCGTTCCATAAATCCCTAAGCCCAAAATGCCAATGATGTTTTGAGCCAATACGTATACCGTAGTGCTCTGACCCGGACATAACCTATCCGGATATACGTTACATCTCCAGGAATTAGTAACGTGTTAAACTTTCCTGTTGTGATTAATGAAACACTCGCAACTTCTGGACAGCTCCAGAGACCGTTGCACGATTATAGGGTTACCAATTATTAAATTCCGCAATTACTCATATTTTCCAACAGTTAATTTTATTTTGTTAGAATGACTCGACACTGTTACTGTCAGTAATAAACCAACTGTTGATGGTGTCATTCAAATAATAATATTATGCCATTTAACATAATATCAGGTATTTTTTTACTATAAGTACGCTAATATCTCATACATTAGCCAGAAATGCATACGATAACATTAATTTATATTAATAATCAATATAAAACATGTCGAAGACAAACATGTCAATGACAAACATGTCTTAAGACAATCATGTTAACAAACAAACAAAATGTCGTAATACACAATCAGAAAAGCAAAATTAATTGAAAAAGACGGTTTCTGTTAACTTATTGAAGCATTTCGAGTAAAATATTGTGCAGTACATTAACTCTAATCGCGATTCACAAGCCAAAGTCGTGGTAGTCCGGCGTTGCTGTGACCGTTAACATTTTAACCAGAATTTGCATTCGCTGGAACTGCACCCCTAACTAATTCACACAAGTTCACAAATAGGTTCCCCTAACTGAGATACACGATTTCCCAGCGACTGTAACGTAAATTTGTCTGTACGCAAAGTATTCTCATCCATACTAATGGGCGAAATTCTCAAATATTTGTCCCTTCCCGTGCCATTCTTTGGGGGACGGAAATTTCACTCAGGCTTTTCATGTTTATTTCGATTACATGAATGTTTTGTTACACAATATGCATTTTAATGAAGTGCGTAGACGTGTTTGTATGTCATTTTTATAGCAATACCCTTTTTTTAAATGTATTTTTATTCTACAACAGGGAGACGCCTGGCCTTCATCTCATCTGATGTGACAATAAGGTTGAAAGTAAAAGCGTACTTCACCGGGAGTTGTCACATACTGGAAAATTTACTATCTTATCATAATTATTGTTGATACTATGTTTTTCTGTAGTCGGAACCATAAAGTTACTATAGTTAGGTATAGTAACTTTATGAGTCGGACACAACGCTACTAACACTATCTTTAACTGTCAGGTGGACTTAAAATGACCCCTACTACTACCAACGAAATCGATTACAACATTATGTATGATCCTGCGGGGAATTGATGCAGGGACCCACAGTGTCTCAGGCTGTCGATGTTGGTCTTTCCGCGTAGGCGGTAAATAAAACACGAAACACCAATTTTTTCAAATAAGATAAATGCTGTCTTATCAGCTCATGTCTGCCGGGGGTGACCCCGGGTTATGGCATAAAAACCCAGTACCAACTTTTCTCTATACGGGAATGGCTCAAGAGCACAAACGGCAAGCACCAAGTTAAAACACAAAACCTCCTGCCTATTCTCTATGGTGGTTTATCCAACGATATCCAAAGATATGACCAACCTTTCATCTTATCATAATTATTGTTGATACTATGTTTTTCTGTAGTCGGAGCACAACGCTACTAACACTATCTTTAAATGTCAGGTGGACTTAAAATAAGCCCTACCACCAATGAAATCGATTGCAACATTATGTATGTTCCTGCAGGGAATTGATGCAAGGGACCCACAGGGTCTCAGGCTGTCGATGTTGGTTTTTCCGCGTAGACGGTAAATAAAACACAGAACACCAAATTTTTCAAATAAGATAAATGCTGTCTTATCAGCTCATGTCTGCCGGGAGTGACCCCTGGTTATGGCCTAAAAAACCCATTACCAACTCCTCTCTTCACGGGAATGGCTCAAAAGCACAAACGGCAAGCACCGAGTTAGAACACATCATCATCAGCCTATAAACGTCCCACTGCTTGGCACAGGCCTCCCACGTGAACAGCACGTGGGGATATTGGGCCATAACCCACCACGCTGGCCCAATGCGGGTTGGTGGGTTTTAACGACTGCCATCTTACGACAACAACCGGGACCAACGGCTTAACGTGCCTTCTGAAGCACGGAAGAGCTCGAGATGTTTTTAATGGTCACCCATCAGGCGACCCGGCATTGCGAAAGTTTCTTAGCGGGCAAGATCGCAAGCCCAACGCGCTAGCCGATGCGCTATCGAGCTTCTATGCGCTATCGACCTCCCCCGCGCTATCGAGCTTCTAGAACACATACGACCTGCCTTCTGTATGGTGGTTTATCCTACGATATCCAAAGATTATGACCAACCCATCAAAATTCCTACACCGCGATCATCGACAACTATGACAGCTTATCTGAATTGGTTGTTTGTAAAGCTCATCGGCGCTGCGTTTTTTAAAAGTATACTGTGCCCACTGGCTTTACTGCGCTTTGTAAGTATACTGCGCTAACATCGTATCACTATACGGTATTAGCGCAGTATATTTTAAGAGCGAAAATACTAAAATACGTTGAAAGTATACTCTCATCAATCTCGTCATCCATGCGATCCAAGAATTGAACCAATCAGGAAACTATTTTTAAATTGATCGAGATCCAAATGAACGGTCTACCGGGCACCCAAGTCAATAGCTGTGTGGTTGGTTACCCTTGTTCTTCTGAGATCATTTTACGCTTCAAATAACAACAAAGAAATGTCAAATTTCTTTAAGTTGTTCGACTTTTGTGCAAGTCATTGTATGTAATGAGGTTGGGGATAAAGTCGATTTTTTATGTATAGAGGGAACGAGCACAAGGTTTTATAATATTTTGTGCTTTCACAAATTTTACAGTTTTAGGTGTAGGACGGTTGATTTATTAATATTATAATATAAGCATTCTTGAGGCTTCTGAAAAAAGAAAATCAATATTGAACGATTAAAGTTTTCAATATTTTAATTAAAGGTTTTAAACAGTATATGTCCTGTTTTTAATTGCAAAGATCTTGATAAAACGAAGAATAAAGCAACATGGAGCGCGTAGCTCAAGACTGATCACGAGGGAAGACTGTACACGTCCTTTGCACCATCTAAAGGGACATACGAAACTAATTCGAGCAAGGCCGTTACATCACCAAAGCACCTTATCTACTCTGAGCGATGAGTTACCGTAAAGTATCGTTACGGATACTTGAACGTCATTTACACCGACAAAATTGCCATCGAAATACGTTACACATTGGAAATTGCGGCAATTTGTTAACTTTATGAGCCCCTTGGGTACTGTTCGTTTACTCACGATTTTTATTTAAATAAATATAGATACGAATGTCCTTTAGCTATCAGAGAAATGTCGAGAAATTTATGGTTTTTAAACGGTATTTTTCTTTCTTGCCAATGTGTAAAATTTATGTTATGTATTATTACAACTGAAAATAAGTTAAAAGGTGTGTGCTTCTTCAATTTGTCAATCTATGTATAATGTATATAACACAAATGTAGTTATTAAGTGATAAATTCCAATGATTAATAGATTGTAAGAGTAATGATGTAAGGAGAAAAGGATATATACTAGACTATTAATCATTATTATTAAGAAGTATAATTTGTTAGTTTGTTTACAGGGTGTAAACTTTGGAACTATAACTGAACCGTTACTAAAATTACTTATACCAATTAGGATAAGTTCTATAAACATTTATATACATTTCATCCCGCAAAAACATCTCATGCCTTCAGGAAGTCGCTATACACCGAATATCACGCAAACGAAGCATTGCACTGGCGGAAGCTAGTTAGTAAACATTTGATACAATTCTTCTACCTTCACAGATAAATCATTTACTTCTTTGTTTATGAACTGAATATGACTCTAAAAATAATTTCACAGATACCAAATAGTAGTATCAAGTAGCATTCTTTAGTATTTAAAAAAATATGTCTAGACAAGTATTCGCATTTCATAGAAAATTTTGTAAATACCGTAAAATGCACGCTTTCAAAGCCGCAAGCTAGAGTAGTAATACATAGAAATTAGAAACAATACGTCAACCCTCATATTCACAAAGCCGCCCTAGAGATAGAACGGCTCTTTTGTATCAGCATTCGGTGTCGCATTCAGCAGAAGTGGCGCGTTGATCACGTTTCAGCTTAATAGGCGCGTCTGAAGGGCCACTACAGCGTTGCCGCGTCAGCTGCTAACCGCTGCAAGCACAACGAGCGAGTTACGTGAATATTTGATGACAGTATATCAATCAATTGTATACAAAGTCTACAAATAACACTACACCTTAATTATAGAAATTTTGGCATTCACAATGCTATATACTTAGATATAGGAGAAAACGTTTACTTGAAAAAAAAAACGACTAGTTTCAAGAAAGCTCGAATGGGATTTGAACCCATAACCTTTGGATTGCCGGTCAACTGCTCTAACCGCTAAGCTACCAAGACCCTAAAAGACTCGTTGAATTTATTCTAGTTATTTGTGATTTCCGCTGCAAGCCAGCGGTATTATGTCACTGTGAAGTCTACTCTCGCAGGGGTCATGGGTTCGACTCCCATTCGAGCTTTCCTGAGACTGGTTGTTTTTTTCTAGTAAACATTTTATCCTAGATTCGCGACTATTATCTCCAAAGGGTTAGTCAGAGACTAGGCAATGAGGACCGCAGATGCAGTCCACTGCCATGGTGGCAGGTGGTGAGCCCATTACCGCCCTGTGCAGTTGAATGTATGTGCAGTCTTTATTTCTTTAGTTAGAAGCATAGTATAATATCTAAAGCATAGAAGGAGTGCTATGATATTTGAGTGTCCACTTCGTTTGTTGTCAAACGGAGTGGACACTCAAATGTCATGCGATTTTATGTGGCATGCACACGCAAAAATTTATCATTAGTAAATTACACGGGCGCGTTGGCCCTTAATGTCCATTGAGGTACATAAAGTCAATTAATACTCTTCGAATTACATTTTGTAGATCGTTTTTGAATTTGGTTGGTGACCAGGTATCAAATTTTTTTTTTCACTTTCCATTTGACGATTTTAGCAACTTATTTTGTCTCTTTCCTTTCAATGTTTAAGACTCATTTGAAAAAATAGGACAACTATTACTAGTCTCATTTGGACTCCATCTATGTTTTAGTTATTATTCTGAGGTTAGAATGGAAGAGAGGTGTTGGTACTATTTTTTTAGTGAGCTGCTACACACACTAAAGGAGTTCGTATGTCGGTAGACACGTACTCCATGGTGTATTTTTTCTATGCTGATCTATGTGCTCTATGTTGTACCTTTTATATTTTTGGGAAATTTGTTGTCTTTCAAGAGAGTTGGTCGTGAAAATATATATAATTCTAATTCTGGATTCTGGTTTCTGTAATTCCATTACGAAAAAATACACCATGAACATACACCATACACGACATATGAACTCCTTCACACACGGCTAATTTAGATGTAATTATTGTAATAAATTATATCATCATCATCATCATCAGCCTATATACGTCCCACTGCTGGGCACAGGCCTCCCACGTAAACAATAGCACGTGGGAATTTTGGGCCATAACCCACCACGCTGGCCCAATGCGGGTTGGTGGGTTTTAACGACTGTCATCTTACGATAACAACTGGGAGCAACGGCTTAACGTGCCTTCCGATGCACGGAGGAGCTCGAGATGTTTTTAATTTGGTCACCCATCCAGCGAGCCGCCATTGCGAAAGTTGCTTAGCGTGCAAGAGCCGAACGCGCTAACCCTTGCGCCGCGCCATCGAGCTCCTCAATTAAGGGGAGGTATTTCGAGCGCTTCTCTCTCGCTCTCTCGATGGTACGACGGTAAGGGACGGGTATAACAGCGAAGCGGCACGTAAAAGCACGTTTTATATTTAAAAAAATTGATAGATGTTTAAAAAAAAACGATCGGTTATAATATCTCAAGTTATCTATGAACTTCATTTTAGTAAATAACACATAATATCAAATCACTTATTTTTAGAATAAAACCTATAAAAGAATATAAAATGACACGAAAATATGTAACTTTGTGAATTTATTTTATCGAGCCAACTTTATCAAATCGTGTTCCATCGGGTATATTTCACAGAATAAAGCCTCAACAATATTTCATAATTTTCGCAGATTTTAATGTTACTGTTTTCTACTTCAAAAAGTAGTTTTAGGAACGTGTTATTTTAATTTTTCTCTACCACCTAGCCTTAATTATAATATACAAACCAAAATTTGATGACAGACCGATTTCATTTGTGATTGCGTTTTTCAGTCGGCCTGCGTTTTCCGGTCGAGCCTACGACCTATCTAATGGAAAGGCGTTGCTGTGGTAGGTAACCGATTTCTGCCCGCGCCCTTTGCACTCTCTGGTCCATAGACGATTGACACCAACGGGCTTTCTGGCTATTTATTATATTTTTAACGACATATTTTTAATTGTTAACTTGATTAATTAACCGTTAATTAATTAACGGTGTCGGGTAGCGGTGAAAGAATACCAACACCCACTCTCTTCCCTAAGACCTAAGGTGAGAACTTAAGACACC
The DNA here is from genome assembly GCA_963921215.1 of Scoparia ambigualis. Lineage (NCBI taxonomy): Eukaryota > Metazoa > Arthropoda > Insecta > Lepidoptera > Crambidae > Scoparia > Scoparia ambigualis. The sequence goes on from OY992511.1 coordinate 23,422,627, forward strand.
TGTGTCGTAAAAGGCGACTAACGGACTAAAGATTGCACATACTTCTAACAGCATAGAGCAGCGATGGGCTCACCACCGGTCATGCTGAGCACATGTTCAGTCGCTTTTTGGTGAATAGTGGACTGCTTTTGCTGCCCTCATTGCCTGGTCTTTAACCCTTCGGGAATAATAGTCGTGATTATAAATGAATGTACATATGTACAAGGGATTTCCGAGCGGCACCTCGTGGCTTCCGTTATCCATGGTGGGCGTTAAGGTGTTGATGGAGTCGAAATGATTGCATCAAAATGTGGATCACACACTGTTTAATTAAGAACGAACTTTAACAATTTAAAATAATAAGTGATTGCAAAGATTTAGAAGGATTAGAGCCAATGGGTTTGTGCACAAACTGTATGGACGCCGTCACCAGAATGTGCTCTGCCGCCATGACAGTCTCACGAACCCAACTCCATTCGGTGTTAACCGCTCTAAAAATAAAACTAGCGAAGCAAACAAACTAAATACATACAGCCTAAGTCTATACAGCCTTAGCTCATACAGCCTCAGTCTATTCCGCCCAAGTTCATACAGCCTAGTCATTGACAAAATAACTAAACAAACACTATATTCTGATAAATAATTAATTAAATAAATCACACGCCGTTAAACAAATACAATATTATGTTAGATAATTAATTAAATAAATCACACGCCGTTACGGCCGTCCTGCATTCCTCACACGTCCTCGTGTGTTTCGTAGGCTGGAGCGCTCAAATTCGTGATATTTTTTTATCGCGGTTTTATTAAAAGTTGCCAATACACTTACTTATTACGTATACAAAATATAAATAGAAACAAACTACGAGAAGTACTGCCCCCCGGAGGTAACGTTTTCGAAAAAATACCTAAATATTAATATTTTCATAGTATCATTTTTAACTAAATATAACACATTTTTTTCAATAGTTAATATTATTTAGAAATACATATACACAAAAGTCAATAATAATCAACAAAAAGTAAAATTTTTCGTACAAAACTTTTTCAAAATCATCTTTGACTTCCGTATATTTTTGTCTTAAAGCCACTTCGTGCGATCAACCCACTCATAAGAGTGGTGAGGGGCGTTAGGCATGACCTTGGTCTAGCCAAGTGCAACATAACAATATTGTGTGTTTAAGTGTGAATTGTGATTGCTAATTGATTGCACGTCGCTTTCCTTTTGACATTACGCGCTTACGTATGGAAAATAAAACAATGAGTTTACGCAGTGGCAATAAGTGTTATATATTTATCGCAGTGCAGTAATTACCTAAAAATACGCTACCCACTTACGAAGATGTTATAAGTGTAAAAGGTTGCTCAAAAGGGAGTCGCAGAACACAAACACAAGTTAGCTAATAATAATTTTATAATATTAAAATATACAAATTCATATCATATTCACAACAAAAAGACACACTCGGACTAACCTTAATGTTCACTACGCTAGCGCCACAGACAACGAGTGAATTGGGTAGGTAGATAACGTAGTATCCGTTACATAAGGTACTTTATATTTCATAAACAAAGTACACAAACACGTCAAGATCTAGTTAAAAACACATCGGAGATTGTTGCTGTTGAAATCGAACAGAGCTTCTATTCCCATTGTTGAACATCGTACAATTATAGCTTGCATACGAGCATTTCATGACAAATACCGGTATGTAATAGAGCTGGGATTATCAAACTGCTTGAAAACAAGCTGCAACGTCCTTTTCAATGGCTAATATGTCAACTGCACGTAAATGAGTTAAGTTTAAGACATCTTTTTGAATACTTAGACGGTACTATTACAGGGCCGAAAAGCTTTAGTGGTTTATGTCTTCCAGTCAAATCATTCACTGCCATAAGCTGTTGTTTGCCAGATATAACGAAGAACCGTGGTGATTTAAGTACAGACCAATTTTATCGTTTAGAAATGTGTCAGCAGTCAGCAAGGGCGAGTGTGATGAAAGATTGGCAAAACGTAAACCTGGAAAAATATGTCATTCGAGGTGGCTTACCACGGCAAACAGTATATAACAGTATATTACCGGCTCTACGTTGCGACTGAAACCCCATCTGAAAATCTGTTCGATCGTTCGTTAGTTCGTGATAAAAGTTTATGCGCCTATGTGGTTTCGCATTAAAACTCAGCCGAACTGCCTCGATGGAGCCAAACATCTGTTTGACACAATACAATTGTCTCAATACCTGCCAGATACTCAAACAGGTAATAGATCCTGTTAAACAGCGAAATGGATATTTTGGCCACTGTAAAAATGTTGTTGATTGCGATGTTAGCGGACAATCGGAAGCACATTAGAGAACTAGCCCTTCGAAAAATTTTAAAGGTTCGTAATCGTTTTATTTGGTTTACTCCTCTGAGAATTTTTAAATTTTATAGACCTCATTGACTGGGAAAATCTTTCGGAACCACCTCTTACCAAAGTTATTCCGACCGAAGTGATTTTAGCGGCCTTGGCAGATACCGAAAGAGTTACTTCCGAAATGTTAACAGTTTTTCGTGGTTTCCCCTGTCACACTCAAGGCACCGAAAGATGCAATAAATCAGTAACTGAATCTGGTTCAGCAGTTTGTGGCTCATTGAGACGAGAAGGCTGGATCAGAAACAAGATAGAATCGTGTCGTATTATGCCATACAAAAAAATTACAAAATTGAATAAAATATGTAACTCTACTTACAGATTTTTTGAATAAGAAATAGCACTTAATTGGTGTTTTTTTTATTTGTTTTTATTTTCCCACTTGTGGTTAATCAGAAAAATGGTTTTATTTAAATGAAAAAGTATAATGTATTTGATTTTTTTCATTTTAAATAATCTAAGTTTTTACCTAAAATTCATATCTTTGATGCGCTGGGGGCAGTACTTCCGCAAATTTAATTTAGTTACACCCATAGAAAGATTTAATACTGACATCAATTCGCAACTTTTCCGCAATCCGCCTTTAGCGAAATCAAAAAGAAAAAAACCCCATTACCTGTGAACAAATGAGAACTGCTTGTAACTCAGTTTTGAGCTCAGTCATTCTGACCATAATCAACGACCCAACATTTAAAACACAATTTCAAGTTTATCTCGACCTTGTAAATTACATAGTTAGGTTTTACACTGCACCAGTGCAGCCACACAGGCAGGTTCATTTAGACGGCTGCCTCGCAAACGGGTGCCACATAGGCTGGTGCCACGCAGGCGGGTGCCACATAGGCTGGTGCCACACAGGCGAGTGCCACATAGGCTGGTGCCACGCAGGCGGGTGCCACACAGGCGGGTGCCACACAGGCAGTTGTAACACTGTGGTCCCACATAGCTGCATGCCACACGGGCTCCTTGTTTGACCAACTAACGTAACATCAAGTAAGAGAATTACACTTACCAACGCCGTTAACGGTATATCCTGACTCTGAGCAGTTAATTGGCTTTTCCAACCCAAGAAATGCATTCAGCTCTAAAGGAACATAACATTCAGGCATAGCTCGTATACGGTCATGAGCATACTTATATGTTTGATTGGAGTCCAATGCCTTTGGCAAATACCTGTCACCATCAAGCAGCTCGGCCACTCGATACGGCCCTTTGAATTTTGCCTCTAACTTTGTTTTGTTACGCTTATGATTTTCTAATAAAACATAGTCTCCTACTTTAAAATTCTTTACCTTTTCCTTATTCTTATCAAATCTAGCTTTTTCTATAAAAGCGTTTGCTTCTATTGCCCGTGCTGCTTGCTTTCTTACTGTATCTAAATCTATTTCGGTTTCATCTGTATCTAGAGCCATCAACTGAAAAGGTCTAGCCACTTTTCCTATTAATAGTTCGAGGGGACTAGCTTTAGTAGTACGGTTATGTGTACAGTTAATAGCTAACTGGACGTCCGGTAATGCAGCCTGCCATGACTTATGACTAGTTTCAACTGCTGTCAGCATATTTTTTAAATGTAGACATAACTCTTTCTACTTGGCCGTTAGGGCGACTAGAACCTGTGGCGATAAGATGTAGACTAATATTATGTACGATACAAAAATCTTTAAAGTCTTTTCCTACAAAGCACCTTCCTTGGTCCGCTATTATACGTGTATGGCTGCCGAATAAGGCTACACTCACAGACGTATAAAAGAAGGCTACACTTGACTTAAAAGCCTTCAATGCGCTATCAGAGTCGATATTTTTAGAGTGATGCAAGAGCACATACTTTGTAAAAGCATCTATTGTAACAAACACATACTCTTTGGTATCTCTTTTCCCACTAAGTTTTCCCGTTGCATCCATATGTATAGTGTGCCAAGGTTTAGTAACTTTCGGGATTGGATGTAGTTGTGCTTGAACTTTACCAGAGTGCGACTTAGATACTCTACACGTTATGCAATTTTCTACGAATTTTCTAACATATTTGTTCATGTTTGGGAACCAATAATGACAATAAGCTTTTTCTAGAGTCTTTTCCCAACCTAAATGCATTATACTTTCGTGCACACGATTTATAATAGACCACTGAAAGGCCCTTGAAATATTTGGTAACCAAACGCTCCTATTATTTCGTTCAATTTTACGATGTAAAATACCTTGCCTTATTTCGTAAGTCTTGGCTACATCTTCACCTAAATCGTTATTCTGATATTTGGTCATAATAGATTTTATTTCCTCGTCCTTTGCTTGCTCTGCCTGCAACCAAATATCCGATATTTCGGTAAAGTTGACGCGTTTCTGCTCTACTTTAAGGTTTTGTGATGGTGGTGCTGTAAGAGGATTTCTGGATAAGAAATCAACATGCCCCATATTTTTACCCTGCCGGTACTCAATATCAAACTCGAAAGACTAAAAAGCACCACCATCTATGGACTCGTGGAGTAAGATCTACTTTGGATTTGGATGCTTTTACTGCATTACAATCAGTAACAACTACAAATTTTTGTCCATGCAAATAATGACGAAAGTGCTTCACAGCATTAAAATAATAATAAATAAATAAATCTTTCCTACAATCACACCAATTATCTAGCCCAAGAAAAGCTTCGAAGAAACTCGTTAAATGGTTACTAGACAACGGATAAACATACTTAAAATACTTAAATACATACTTATTATACATAGAAAACACCCAGACCCGAGACAATTTAGAAAAACAATAATTTCTAAATTGATCCGACCGGGGATCGAACCCGGGACCTCAGAGATGGCGACACCATGAAAACCGGTGTACAAACCACTCGACCAAGGAGGTCGTCGAAATTAACATTAACCATTAACCACTGCGAGCGTTTCAAGCTCGTAAGAATGATATCTCGACTAAGCGCTGGAGGTTCGACGGCTAAAATATTCAACAGCATGTGATTTACCATCAACTTTCTGCATTAATATTGCGCCATAACCCTCAGCGCTGACGTCAGTGTGAAGCTCGAAAGGCAGATCTGGGTCAAAAATAGTAAGAACAGGTTTGTTCGTCAGAGCGTTTATAATATCTTGCCTTATCAATTTTAACGCTGGGGTCCAGGTAATTTTACCCTTACCGGAGGTAAGCCTATATAAAGGAGCTGTCATCTGAGAAAAACCTTGTATGAACTGCCTGAAATAAGAGGCCAAACCAATAAATTGGCGTAGTTGGGTAACCGTTTGAGGTGGTTTCAGCTCAGTAAGTGCTTTGATTTTACGAGGGTTTGGTCTTATTTCGCCTACAGACACGTGATAACCTAGGAACTCAACCTCAGTTTTCAAAAAAGAACATTTCTTTAAATTAAGTGAAAATCCAGCATTAGTTAAAGCTTTCAAAACTTGGCGCAGTCGATCCAACCCTTCTTCTACGGTTCGAGAGGGGATAATGACGTCATCAATGTAATTTACTGCAAAAGACTTAGTCAACACGCCTAGTGCTTTGTTGATTGCACGTAGGTACACCGATGGAGCGTTTCGAAGCCCAAACGGCATGGTTAAGTATTCAAACTGCCCATCCGGTGTAACAAAGGCAGTTCGCTCAATTGACTCCTCCTCAACAGGTATCTGGTGGTAACCGCTTGCCATATCAAGAGAAGTAAAATAGTTTGCTCCTACTAAGCGTCTTATTTGGTCGGAAATAATTGGAATTGAGTAACGGTCAGGAATTGTATTACTGTTTAACTCACGGTAATCTACGCAAAGTCGGTCTGTACCATCTTTCTTTTTAGCCAACAGAATTTGAGAAGCAAATGGTGAGCAGCTTTCGCGAATAATACGAGCGTCTAATAATTCTTTGATCTTTGAGCGTACTATTTGTCTTTCTTCGGAGCTCAGTCTTTAAGGGCGACGCTGCACTGTGCGGTTTGGGTCAGCTAACCTGATTTCTAATTGCCACGTGGTCACTCTACCTATTGGAGTGCCTTCCACGAAATAATCAGAGTGATCGTTAAGTAAGGAGATAAGTTTGACTTTACTTTCTAAAGGTACGTCTGTATTAATATCGTCAAAATTGGTAACTTTCTGTCCTACGTCGCAAATTGATATGACTTTAAGCTTCTTCACTAAAAGCTGACTCTCAAAAATCTCAACCGAAAATCCTAATGAGAGCAAATCTCGCCCAATCATAATACTGTCCGAAATAGAACAGTCAGGAACCACGTGAAATTCTAACTCCAAGAAGTACCCCTGTATAGATACAGTCGTCAATAACTGAAGGTTACACTGTATGGTAGACTGGCCTTTACCTATCAAAGTCACTAAGTTATGTAGCCTTTTACCAGGAAACCTATCTGCTACACATTTTCTAATCAAAGAGCATTCAGCACCGGAGTCGAAACAAAATGAAAACTTCTCACCAGTTTCAATCGAAAGTTGGTCCATAGCTGGCTTGATAGTGCAGGCATTCGCGGGACGCTCTACGTGGGTGCTGCTGGTACTAGCTTCCTTATTAGGGCAGCGCGTAGCGATGCGACCCTGCTCGCCGCAGTAGAAGCAGGTAGGTGAAGGTAACTTCTTTGGTACGATGTCCTATTGCGCCTGATGCGATATAGTAGACCCTGAAAACTGAGATCGTGGATTAGTGGAGTTACCACCAACATTCTTTGATGTACACTCATGAGATAAGTGGCCCATTCTGCCATATTTGTGACAGCGTCTCGAGTGTTCTTGTCGTGGTTTCTTAGCATCACTGGGCCCACTTGATTTTTCTTGAAATGATAACCCCCTTAAAAGCCATTAATTCTTGTTGCATCTTTACTCGAGTATCAATTTCAGTTGTAAAAATAATTCTCTGCAGCCTTGGTTCTATTTTGGATGCATGCGCCATAGTAACTGCAATAGCTATTTGTTCATTCGATAAAGATCGCCATTGGCTAGTTAAAGTGCTCAGAACCCGGCTGGCATATGATGAAAGACATTCGCCTTCTTTTGGACTTTCGTTGCATAAAGTTGCTGCTGGGGTTTCTACGTAATCGTATCTAGCAAGAAATAAATCTTTTAGTTGAGGCTAGGTTACGCCAGGAAAACTATTCTGATCCAGCCTTAAAGACGCTGAGCCACTAAGCGCTTTACTCATAGCAATAATCAAGCTACTACTTGATAATTGTTTGTCTTGTATGCATAGGCTTACAGTATTGCACCATGTTCGCGCATCGCAATCATGATTTTCAGGATTAAACTCGGGAAACGTTATTTTAGATTCTGTTGTATTAGGTTCCTTTATTGCACTAATTAATTCCATCATGTGGCGTTGCTGCATCTCAAATAACATTTTCCAGCGTTCGGTTTCACTTGGTAAAGAAGTATCAATACTCTGACCTGATTGTTGTTGCGGTAATCCCACTTCTGATAAGGGATTTCCGAGCGGCACCTCGTGGCTTCCGTTATCCATGGTGGGCGTTTAGGTGTTGATGGAGTCGAAATGATTGCACCAAGATGTGGATCACACACTGTTTTATTAAGACGCTGAGCCAGTAAGCGCTTTACTCATAGCAATAATCAAGCTACTACTTGATAATTGTTTGTCTTGTATGCATAGGCTTACAGTATTGCACCATGTTCGCGCATCGCAATCATGATTTTCAGGATTGAACTCGGGAAACGTTATTTTAGATTCTGTTGTATTAGGTTCCTTTATTGCACTAATTAATTCCATCATGTGCCGTTGCTGCATCTCAAATAACATTTTCCAGCGTTCGGTTTCACTTGGTAAAGAAGTATCAATACTCTGACCTGATTGTTGTTGCGGTAATCCCACTTCTGATAAGGGATTTCCGAGCGGCACCTCGTGGCTTCCGTTATCCATGGTGGGCGTTAAGGTGTTGATGGAGTCGAAATGATTGCACCAAAATGTGGATCACACACTGTTTTATTAAGAACGAACTTTAACAATTTAAAATAATAAGTGATTGCAAAGATTTAGAAGGATTAGAGCCAATGGGTTTGTGCACGTGTAAACTGTATGGACGCCGTCACCAGAATGTGCTCTGCCGCCATGACAGTCTCACGAACCCAACTCCATTCGGTGTTAACACCGAACATTTTAACAGCGGTTAACCGCTCTAAAAATAAAACTAGCGAAGCAAACAAACAAAATACATACAGCCTAAGTCTATACAGCCTTAGTTCATACAGCCTCAGTCTATTCAGCCCAAGTTCATACAGCCTAGTCATTGACAAAATAACTAAACAAATACTATATTCTGATAAATAATTAATTAAATAAATCACACGCCGTTAAACAAATACATTATGTTAGATAATTAATTAAATAAATCACACGCCGTTATGTTTATTTATTTTAGAGGGTGCAGGCACAAACTTATCAACTTTCAATATTTTCCGAATTATACAATTGTATACGGGATGAAAATAAATAATGTTTGTAATTGGTTGGTCGGTCCGGTAGTGTCGTGACTCGTGAGATGGCAGTCTTTGCAGCAGTAGACAGAGGTGGGTGGGTGGGTGCCCATCTATCCATAAAGAGAAGGTGGGTGGGTGCCCATCTATCCATAAAGAGAAGTAAAGAAGAATGAGCGTTTTTGTAAGTTCTTGTAAGTTCCCTTGTAAGTTCCCACATGATAAGTTTCGAAATAAATTGTGTATTTTGTTGTAAGGACAGCAAATATGAACCAGCGAATGAATAAATGGAAAAATATAAAAAAGGGAAAATTAAAAAAATAAATAAAAAAGGCCTCATATTTCATTTTTTTTCATTTTATACGACTCATATAAATCAAAGAAATTTGCGGGGGGTGGGAGTTTTAATTCAAAAAAAAAATTTATATTATCATTTATTATTTTAACTTTGTTCTTGTCATATTACTCAATAACTTTTTTCTCCAATACCTGACAGATTTGCAGTCATATAATAAAATGCTTCAGTTTTCAAGTACTTTTATTTGATGCATAGATGTGAGTGTTACAAGAAGGGGGAAAGTTTTGCCCATTCTTCTTCAAACTTAAAATTTTGACGATTCAAAATGCTTATTTTAAGCTTACTGAATAAAGAAATTTTGATTTTTGATGTTTTGAGTCGTTAAACCCCAACTATCTGCATTGGGCCAGCGTGGTGGGTTATTATTATGACCCAATCTCGCCATATATACACTGTTGTTCATGTGGGACGGCCTGTGCCCCCCCCTCCTACCCCTCCTACCCCCTCTTTTCCCTTAGGTGTCGTAAAAGGCGATTGACGGACTAAACACTGCACATACATCCAACAGCTTAGAGTGGCGATGCTCACTACCTATCACGCTGAGCACATGTACAGTCGCTATTTGGTGAAAAGGGGACTATGGTAGATGACTGCTATTCTGTCCTCATTGCCTAGTCTCTTACCCTTTGGGGATAAAAGTCGTGATTATAAATGTATGTACCTATGTATTTTTATTTTAAAAGGTGCGGGCACAAACCTACATACTTTCCGGGACCAAGGGTAAAGACTGCTTCCGCTAGGTTCTTTCCGAATTACGACATCCTTTTTTCGAGTGGTTTGTACACCGGTTTTCATGGTGTCGCCATCTCTGAGGTCCCGGGTTCGATCCCCGGTCGGATCAATTTAGAAATTATTGTTTTTCTAAATTGTCTCGGGTCTGGGTGTTTTCTATGTATAATAAGTATGTAATTAAGTATTTTAAGTATGTTTATGCGTTGTCTAGTAACCATTTAACGAGTTTCTTCGAATCTTTTCTTGGGCTAGATAATTGGTGTGAGTGTAGGAAAGTTTAAAGTTTATTTTTATTTATTTATTATTATTATTATTAATTATACAATTGTGTACGGCATGAAAAAAAAATGTTTGTAAATTGCTTGATTCGGTCCGGTTGTGTCGTAAGATGGCAGAATCTGCATTGGGCCAGCGTGGTGAGTTGTTATTATGACCCAATCTCGCCATGTATACTGTTGTTCATGTGGGAAAACTTGTGCCAAGCCAAACGTTTTTAGGAATGTTAGCTAGATAGAGGTAACCGTGTTGCGAAGTGGTGAAAGAATACTACCACCCCCTCTCTTCCCGTGGGTGTCGTAAAAGGCGACTAACGGACTAAAGACTCAAACCAACAGCATATAGAGCGGCGATGGGCTCACCACCTGTCACGCTGAGCACATGTGCAGTCGCTATTTCGTGAAAAGTAGACTATGGAATAGGACTGCTTTTGCTGTCCTCATTGCCTTTGCCGTCAGTGCCATAGCTGCTCCCATCACTCGTGGTGCCAACTTAGCGAAATTGGCGTAGAAGCTCCACCAGCCGTGTCCTCATTGCCTAGTCTCTTGAAAGTCTAACCCTTCGGGAGTAATAGTCGTGATTATAATATGTATAATGATATTTTCAAATTGTTTTAAAATGGCTAACGTAGTACGCAATCGATAATGCTAAGAGAGTTCATATTTCATGTTAATTAAAAAAAAAGTAAAGCAGATAATATAATTTAGGCTGTGTATAGAGTGCCACAAGCGGCATTCTAGTACGATCGGTTACGATGCCGTAATTACTCATCCCAGTACAAAGTGTAGGCAGTGCATAAAGTGCAACAAGCGGCAACATAGTACGATCGGTTACGATGCCGTAATTACGGCATCCTGTACAAAGTGTATAGAGTGCCACAAGCATTGGCATTGTATATCAATCGGTTCGGGAACCGTAACATATTTTTTATTTGCCATAATGTTCAGAAGACATAATATTCAGAAAATATTTTTGTATGGAGTCAGATTTCTGTTGTCTAATAAAAAAAATAACCTACTAATATTAAATTTCTAACCTATCACGTAACCTACACAGGAGTAGGGCAGCTATTAGTTCTGTTTTTCAAATAACTTTACGGCAGATTAAGCGGCGTCACTATTATACCGCAAAACTTACGGTTCACGAACCGATTGAGATAGAGTGCCGCTTGTGGCACTGTATACACTTCCTATAATTTAACCTAACCTTTTTTATCTAACAAAAGCAGCCATCTGTAACCCTAGTAATAGTTTACAATAACATTCCATCAAAACATTGAAATCAATTTAAATAACGTACTTACATAATTATTTGAAGTATTGGATAATATGTGATAAATATATAAACAAGGAAAGCGCATTGACCTGCGTTCCGTTTTCGGCCAAATTCGAGGAAAAATGTTTTTAAACAAATTGTTGACGTTTATTTGCTCATTTAGAGCTATGAAACATGAAGAACCTCCGTCAAATTTGGCCGTCGTATGTCGCGTAGCGGTGAAAGAGTACTACCATCACCCCTCTCTCTTCCCTTGGGTGTCGTAAAAGGCGACTAACGGACTATAGACTGCACATACATCGAACAGCTTAGTCCGGCGATGGGCTCACCACTTGTCACGCTGAGCACATGTGCAGTCGCTATTTGGTGAAAAGTGGACTATGGCAGGACTGTTTTTACGGACCTCAATTGTCTATAGTCTCTGACAAACCCTTCAAGGATAATAGTCGTGATTATATGTATGTAAGATATGTACTTAAGTATGTATTTTTTTGTATTGTGATAAGATAAGAAAACAATGACGGACATTGTACGAGGGCGGCACTGAAAATTTCGGGAATCAAGGGTTACAACATTGTTAGTGGAAAAGATATTTATTGTTTATCGATGTATTATCTCCTTGAAACTTAAAACATTTTTCCATTCGATGGAACCAATTATTAAAGCATTCATTCCATTCTGAAGTATTCATCCAAAATGGTCGTTTTGTAGGCGTCTACAGCTTCTTCAGGTGACGAAAATCGTTGACTACGCAATTTGTTCTTAATTTTGGGGAAAGTATAAAAATCATTAGGGCTTAGGTCAGGGCTGTACGGCGGATGGTCTAATAATTTAATGTTTTCTTGCTCCAAAAACTTTTGTTCTGTGGGCGGTATGAGAGCTCGTATTGTCGTGATGGAGGATGATGCGGCGGTTGCAGTTCTCTTTACGGAGTTCAGAGGCGACCTGCGGCAAACAAATGCTAGTATACCATTCTGCATTGACCGTTATTTGTCCTTCAAGAGGAATAGTTGCAACATGGCCGGTTTTGGAGACAAACGTGGCCTTTTTTTGCAACGCTCCGTACAACTTTTGTTGGCTTCAACTCATTTTCGAACACCCAAACTCGTGACTGGTTTTTTGTTTTTGGGTTTGTATGCGTATATCCAGGATTCGTCACTTGATACGACGCTGTATAAGTACAGCATTTAAAGATCCTCCGTGGAATCTCTCGAAAGTTCTGACGCACCACACGCACCGTAACGCAAGTAGCTTTTTGCTCCTCACAGAGAGAATGCGGGATCCATCGAGAAAACAACTTTTTTACACCTAATTGTTCATGCAAGATTATTCGTATTTGATTCATGCCAATGTCTAAAGTTGCCTGAATTTCGCGATATGTCACATGTCGATCTTCCTCAATCAGCTTACGCACGGCATCAACGTTATCTTGGGTGATTGCAGTTTTTGGGCGACCTTGACGGGGATCGTCACACAGCTTGACACGTCCACGTTGAAATTCCGCAAACCAGCGATAAGTTGTGGTTTTAGATGGAGCATCATCACTAAATGCAGAAAGCATCCGATTAACATACTGTTTTGGTGTTAAACCACTTCGAAAGTCATAATAAATCATTGCTCTTGAATTTTTTCGAGTCTTTTACACCGACTTTAAAAGTTCGACAAGACCGCGTTCTTTTTTTAAAAATAAATAAATGGTATCAATGACCTTTTATAGATCATTGAATGGTATTCGATTAATAAAACCAAGGAGTTTTCGATTATAAACATTTTATTATGCCAGGAACAATGGAAATATTCCATTCCCGATACTTTTAGTGCAGCCTATGTAGATATTTTGTACAAAATTACTAAGTATGACGGTATTTCTAAGCTAGCGTGGACGAAGGCGCGGGCGGTAGGTTTATTAATTAGCTCTATACAGTTTAAAATTACCAATGTAAAGTTGGTAAAATTTCGTTTAGTGGACATAACGTAAAACCCATTAATTTATCATTATACTCTACAAGCGGTCATGAAACTTGTTTGGGCCTGATTATTTTCATCATCATCAGCCAGAGGACTTCCACTGCTGGACAAAGGCCTCCCTCAAGAATCTCTACCACGACCATAGTCATGTGCTGCTCGCACGCAGCAGCTAATCTGCGACCTTTACCAGATCGTATCGCTGTTCGCGATCGCACCACACTGCTAAGGCTGTGACACTGCACTGTGAGAATAACGAAGGTACTGCTGTTTGGTATTCGCATCGAACATTGTTGTTTATGTTCGACGTTAATTGTAAATCTACCATTTGACTCTATACACTATTATTGTGGTATTAGTGTGGTACTACTACAATTCATCAATTATTGTAGTGAAGACTTGATGATTTCAAGAGGCCTTTGTCCAGCATTTGGATAACATCTTGCCGTGCTTTTTTTATAATTAGGCCTGCAAATAACCCCGCTTCACCTTATGTTAAGTGGAAGTGAACTCTAGGTGCGAGGACAATAATGCAGCGTAAGAGACGGTAGCATCAGTCACCCTCACTCTGCCGTCCCACAAAATGCCTCTTCACGCCTCGTTTGAAGGACCCTATGTCATAGGTAGGAGGGAATACGTACTTTACTTACTTGTGATTGCTGTTGTAAACTATATTGTGACTCTTTTAAAAAAAAATCATCGTCAGCCTATAAACTCAGTCAGCCTATAAACTGTGTTCAGGAACTTAAGACACATAGCTGACCGCAAACTTATAAAAACCGTTTTTCTTGCACTATGCCAATCAATTATCGGATACTGCATATCCACATGGGGTGGTTCTGCTAAAACATATATGCTAGAGCTTGAACGAGCGCAGAGAGCAATCTTAAAAGTTGGTGCTTGTCTTCCGTTCCGTCACCCGACGTTCGATACCTACCTATCCTGGGATGTGCTCACAGTCAAGCAATCATTTATCTTAGCCACTAAAGAAACACACCAGCACCATATACGATCTCAATCGTTTCAAAAACAAGCGACGTAAAGGAAAAGTCTGTCCAGTGACGAGATTTAAAACGTGTTTCGCTCATAGGTTTCACTGCTATCTTGGAGGCCACCTATATAACAAAACTAATTGCCTTCTGTGGCATTACCCCATGCCTAGACACACCTGTAAGAAAACTGTGGTTGACTGGCTTAAGACATTGAATTACGAAGCTACTGAGAATATGTTAAATAAATAATAAACTTTCCTACACTCACACCAATTGTCTAGCCCAAGAGAAGCTTCACTACGAAACTCGTTAAATGGTTACTAGACAACGGATAAACATACTTAAAATACTTAAATACATACTTATTATACATAGAAAACACCCAGACCCGAGACAATTTAGATAAACAATAATTTCTAAATTGACCCGACCGGGGATCGAACCCGGGACCTCAGAGATGGCGACACCATGAAAACCGGTGTACAAACCACTCGACCAAGGAGGTCGTTAAGAACAATAAAATGACAGGTTACTCTCACTAATACCAAATATGACTATTCATTACATTTATTTTATGTAAATATATAATATTTTAATATATATATGTATGCAAGTAACTTTAGTGATGATGCGCTTTTTTTCACACAACACTTTTTCAACACAACAGTCTTTGTCTCCTCTTTTTATTCTTTTTATTTTTTACCTTTTATTCTTTCAGTATACAACATACCTAAAATACTTTTGCTTGCGATTGTTTAGTTTAAATTATTCTCTAAATTTATCTGGTTTGAACACAGTCTAAAACATTGTACACCTAGCTTCTAATAAAACACGGGCGGAGTGAGCCTGGTGACCTGTTTAAGAGGGGGATCTAATCCTACCTAGCTCGGGCACCAGTTCTCTCCAACTCTAGTTTTGTAATTACAAGATATGATCATTATAATCTTATACAATGTAACTATTGGAGAGAAAATAAAGATTTTTATTATTATTATTGTTACGGCGAAAGGCGTTCGCAGTAACAGCGACGAAATAAAGGTTGTGGGCCGGGTAGGTATGGATAGTGAAGTACTTACAGGGATGATGAGTCACAGGAACCGGGGGACGAGCTGACCACGGGCGGCGATGTAGGTTGGTTTCCTGGCGCACAGTCACTACACTACACAATAGGCATTTAGGCGGTCTCTTCACATTAGGTTCAGGAGTCACTATAAATAAGGGCAGATACCAGCGCGCGTATTTTGTGGGCGTCTCGCGGTAGCTAGCAGACAGACGAGTGGCGCCGGTCAGCTCACGACGCGCGCCGCCGCGAGTCGCGCAGCGGTGGCGCCGCGGCAGATAGGCGGACGCGGCCGTCAACAACCGCTGAGTCAACCGCCTTACAGATGGCGGTATGGTTTGAATGGCCGTCCCGGCTTTGGCGGGAACATCCTCCGGGGGCCAGGGTGGGCTCATCCAATGGGAGCCTGGCGATCCGGAATACAGGCCTCCGAAGATGTCCATTCGCGGTGTCCAGGTCTACCACCCGCACGACGCCATCCTTCCCAGGCAGGGTGCGAGCAATGCGCCCCAGTCTCCATTGGAGGGCAGGCAGGTTGTCCTCCTTGATGAGGACGAGCTCGCCAACTCGGGGAGAGGAGGATGGGGACAACCATTTGGAGCGGGTTTGGAGGGTATGAAGGTAGGACTGGGTCCACAGCGTCCAGAAGCGCTGGGAAAGGGCCTGTACCATTTGGAATCGCCTACGTGTGGAGATCGGCCTATCTTCCACGGATAGTTCGGGAAGGGCCGTTAGTGGGCGGCCTATGAGGAAATGTCCGGCTGTAAGCGGCTCAAAGTCTGAGGGATCAGACAAAAGTGGGCAGAGAGGTCTTGAGTTAAGGACCGCTTCGATCCGAGCTAAAAGTGTGGAGAATTCCTCGAATGTGAGGTGTTGTTCGCCAATTACGCGATATAAAAGTTGCTTTGTTGATTTTACGTTGATCTCATGTAACGCACCGAACCATGGTCCCTTAGGGACGTTCAACAACCAAGTAATGTGCTGACCAGCGAGCTTGTGCGCAATCGTGTCATTATTCAAGGCAAGAAAGTTTTGTACTTCGATGAGCTGATTTCTAGCGCCTACATAATTTGTACCGCAGTCCGAGCGGATGAGAACCGGGGCACCGCGGCGTGCTATAAAACGCTGTAATGCCGCGAGGAACGCTTCCGTGCTGAGGTCCGAGACCGGTTCCAAATGAACCGCCTTAGTCGAGAGGCACACGAACATACAAAAGTACGCTTTTAAGAGTTTAACATTACGTAGGGTACTAGATTTAACGAGGAATGGGCCGGCAAAATCGGTCGTGACTTGACTAAATACTGGCTGCGGCGTAACTCTATCGGCTGGCAGGTCGGCCATGAAGGGCGCTTGCGGCTGGGCCCGGCATCGAAAGCATCTAATGCATTTAAAGACTCGGTGTCTAATAATACCGCGCGCGGACAATATCCAAAATTGTTGGCGTAGGATTGCGTGTAAGGTGTCAGCGCCAGGGTGGCAGTGTATTTTGTGGTAGTGGTCAATGATCAGGTCTACAAGTGGGCTAGAGCTGGGAAGTATGAGCGGATGCTGCGCGTCATATCGGATAGACGCATGGGACAGTCGTCCACCAACTCTAAAGAGCTCATCTTTAATGAGAGGTGACAGCCGCTGGAGTCTGACGGAGCAGATTTTGCCAGTTTGAAGGCGGTGGATGTCCTCTGCAAATTCATTGTGCTGAACACTGCGCACCCAGTAAAGTAGGGCCTCTCTTCGTTCACTGACGTACAAGGGGCCTGAGCGTCGCGAATCTGGGTGGTGTCTGCAGTTGTGCAGAAAGCGTTTTAGACAAGCTGTCACTCCGACGAGCTTGTCTAGTGAACTGAACCGAGTGAGCAGGTCAAAGTCAAGACCGGGCACTGTGACCAGTGACGGGACGTGTTTGGGCTTAAGGCCGGGCAGGGCGTGATGGCCCAGAGCTAAGGGCATCACAGGCCAAGACTCACAAGGCTGTCCAAGCCACGTGGGAGACCACCATAGGTCGTGGGCTGACAGGGATTGCGCAGACATCCCTCTGCTTGCGCAATCTGCCGGGTTGAGCTCGGAAGGTACGTGTCGCCAGGTACATTCTGGTGAGCCTGATTTGACTACCCTGTTGGCTTCAAAGGGTTGAAGACGTTGAGGCGGTGTATTGAGCCAGGCCAGGACTATCGTACTGTCTGACCAACATATGTGTTGTTGTATACTGATATGGGCCGATAACTGAACCGACACACGGATCATGAGCTGGGAGAGTAGAGTGGCGGCCGACAACTCTAACTTGGGGATTGTGAGGCGATTCTTGATTGGTGCGACTCGCGACTTGGCGACAATCAAGTGTACCAAAGTATCTCCGGAGGCATCGAGCTCATGGAGGTAAACAACGGCGGCAAACCCGGCTTCAGAGGCATCTGCAAACCCGTGAAGCGAGTATGCAGCTGAGCCTTTGTTTGCACAAATGTGCCGAGGGAAGCGAATGCTAGACAACAGCGGCAGATCCTCTGAAATGTGGTGCCACTCCGTTTGTACTTCAGAGGGAGTGGGCTCATCCCATTCCAGCTTCAGTAGCCACAATTGCTGAAGCAGCAGCTTTGCGCGGAAGATAACGGGAGAAACCCAGCCGTTTGGGTCATAAAGTGAGGCTACGGTGCTTAAAATAGACCGCTTTGTGACATGTGTGATGGGGGGCAGAGAGATGCGGTAGGTGAACTCGTCTGACTGAGGGCTCCACTGTATACCCAAGACCTTAATGGACGTGGATTCTGGGTTCATGTCAAAGTCCTTGGGCATGTCGCATTGGTTGTCGGGAAATCTCTCGAGCAGCTTAGGCGAGTTAGATGTCCACTTACTGAGCTGAAAGCAGCCTAGGTCTAGCAGACTTATCAACTCGTCCTGAAGTGCTTGGGCGGATTCAACTGTGTCATGACCACACAAGATGTCATCAACGAAGATAGACTTGCGAAGAACCTGAGCGGCTCCAGGGTAGCGATGGCCTTCATCATCAGCCAGCTGAAGCAGAGTGCGGATTGCATGGTATGGGCTTGATCTTAAGCCGTACGTAACTGTATTGAGGGCGTAGGTGAGCAGAGGGTGATCTGGTGAGGACCGCCATAGTATCAGCTGATACCGTCTCTGGTCTGGGGCAACCAGCACATTTCTGAACATCCTCTGGATGTCAGTGCTGAAAACGACTGGATGCGTTCTGAAGGACATGATGATGTCCACAATGTCCTGTTGAAGGGCGGGGCCTGTGTGTAGGCATTCATTTATGCTGACACCATTGGAGCTTTTGCAGCTACCATCAAAAACAATGCGCAGCTTGTCCGACCCTGACTTAAATACGCCATGGTGAGGGATGTAGAAGTGAGGTTTATGGGCGAATGTATTTGGGTGACAGGGAGCCATGTGCCCTAAGTCGATGTATTCGGCCATGAAGTCGACGTATTTAGAACGCAGAGACGGGTTCGCCATTAGCTTCTTCTCAATATTGAGGAATCTGCGTAATGCGATAGGGTGAGTTTTACCTATTTGAGGGGCGTCCTTTAGAAAGGGCAGAGCGACCGTATATCTGCCTGAGGGATCGCGTGTAGTGGTAGAGCGGAAGATTTCCTCGCATTGTTCCTCCATGGGATCATTATGAGTGTGAGATTGAGGGAGGGGCTCCTCAGACTCCCAGAACCTTTCCAGACTCTGACGTATGTCCTGGGCTGATTCAGCTGAGTCTGGTTGTGAGCTGACGACGTGAGCTGAGTTAACCTGCTGCGCCGGCTGCGCGTACAAGTCCTCAATGGGTCCTATCAACGCGAAGTCGAAAATCGTGCCGAAGGCTATGGGCTTGCCCGGGCCCAACGAGACCTTAGTCCCGTCCAACACCTGGCCAAGAACGTCCGACCCCAATAAGAGGTCGATCGGGGCTGGTGTGTGGTAAAGCTGGTCAGCCAATGGCACGGGTGGCTGGCCTAGTACGTGGGAAATGTTTGGTACCTTCTCTAAGGGAAGGTAGCCAGTGACGTTTTTTAAAATGTGAGCTGTGGCAGTGCTTGTAGGAGTATCATTGTGAGTGGGTCGGCATACTATTGTTATTGCCGCCTTTGACTCATGTTTGTGCTGATTCCCAACTCCTGTAATTTTTAAAGAAGTGGGTTTTGATGGCAGGTTCAAAAGTCGTGCCATGCGTGACGTTATTAATGTCAGCATACTGCCACAGTCCAATAAAGCTCTGGCTGTGTGAAGATGGCCATGTACGTCCGCGACTCTTAGTGAGACGGTTGGCAACAAAATGGGTGTGCCAGTGGTGAGTGAGCTGATTGAGTATCAGCTGAAATTGTATGAGCTGAGTATGTATCAGCTGTGTGGGCATGGGTGGACTAGGCATGGGCTAAATCTACCTCTTCGCTAGGGTGCTTCGTGATAGTTGGGAGTCATAATTGCTGGCGGCGTCCGCGGGGCCTACCTGGCGAACCGGACCTGGGCGGGCTGGCTCTGTGAGCAGAGCTGGGTTGCACCTGTTTAGCCTGTGCGGGTTCGTGCCGCCTGCTGTGTCTGGGACGCACCCTCGAGTGCTCTGTCAGCTGTGGTGGGGGTACATGTACAGACGACGAATGAGCTGAGTGCGTTGGGCCGTCTGGTCGATGGAAGGACGTGTGGTGGTTCGTGCTCCCACAGTCCTTGCATGCCCCCCTTGACCTGCACTCGCTCTCGTAGTGACGGCCGAGACAACGCTGGCAGCGCTCAAGTGCCTGTACAAAGTCCCAACGGCCCTGTGTTGGCTGGGAATTGTACCATTTGCACGTCATGAGCCTATGTCCCCTAGTGGCACAATAGGGATAGTAGGGCGTCGAGTGTGAGGAAGAGGACGAGGACGATGATGAGGAGCAGCTTTGCTGGAAGGCCGAGTAGACGGGGAGGGGCTGACTGCGAGCCGGGGAGGTGGATGGGCGGTGACGCATTTGCTGCTCTGGGCGGAACGGTTGGTGAGTAGGCTGATCGTAGGCGCGGTGAGGCGATGGAGCTGAGGAGCGGCCACGGTAATGGTCGGGTTGTTGCTGAGCCATCTGAGCATAAGTGCGATGGGGCAACTGTGGAGGCGCGCGGCTACGAGAAGGGCCGGGCAGGGCGTGAATGGGCTGCGGCTGGGCTATGTTGGAGAACTCTGTCTCCACACAGCGCGCGTGCTCCTCGAGGTAGGAGATGAGGTCACTCAACGTGGGCAGGGTGCTGCTAGACCCGTGTCTGCGTTCAAATAACGTGCGGAGCTCACCCTTAAGCTTTCGCACCACTATCGACACAAACACGTAGTCGTCTCCTATGGGCAGATCCAAATTACTAAGGGCACACTGGGCGGACACCAGCGGAGTGAGGAAAAGTGTGCGTATGTTAGAGCGCGTGTGGATGCTCGGCAGCCCCAGGATTATGTCGACGAAACTATCGATGAGAACCCGGCGGTTCTCGTACCGCTTGGTAAGGATGTCCATGGCCACGGCAAAATTTTCATTGGTGACCTTTAGGTGGGACACCATGCTTAATGCCTCACCGCTGAGACTTGAGAAGAGATAGTGGAGCTTGACTGCTTCCGACAAGGTCGCCATGTCGTCAGTCAAACTCCTGAACAGTGCAATAAAGGAGGGCCAGTCCTTCACCTTTGAGCTGAACCTGGGCAGCGCTATCTTGGGGAGGACGGCTGTAGGCGTATTGATGCCGAGACTGGGCTGAGCGTTATGGGTTGGGGACGACGTGGAAGAGGGTAAGATTTCCTCCCTAGCCACAAGTATCCCCAGGTATGCCCCGGAGGCTTTTGTGTGGTTCTCAGTGTATGTCCTCTCAACCCCCTCGTCTAAGTTCTCTTCGTCGAGAATGTTGTAGTATACTGAGTCCAGCTTGTCCTTTATGCCCTGTATCTGTGCGAAACGCACGTTAAATTCCGTTATGGAATGTTTGGTGTCGCCAGCAATGATCCTTGATCCCACCTCTAGGAGCTGGTGTAAAGCTTTGGCGGCCTCCCTAAATATCGCAGCTTGTGACTTGGTCGGCATCGCGATGAATAAAAGGAGACAAAAAAAATAATAAAAAATAAAAAAATAAACAAATTTAAAGGCAGTAAAAAGAACAACACCCTGTATATATTCTATAGTTGAGCTGGACGTATTTGTTTACTAAGGTAATGGTAAATGGGCTAAAATTAACGCAACAATAAAGAAAGCAAAACTAAGTTGGGACGCCTTGTATATGGCCCACGGGTGGGCAAACGCATGTGTAAATGTATGTCTGTGTTTATTGAACGCGCGTACGTAACATTAGCCGACCGCAAAACAAAAAACAAACAAAACAAAACAAATAAAAAAAAATTACGTTATCCGTAGCCCACTACTGGGCAAGGCGCTCACAGTCGGGCTGACCTGTAGCGGACACTAGCGCGAAGAATGAGTCGGTCGCAAAAAAATAAATAAAAATAAACGAATAATAAAAACTTAATTAAAAGGTTGGGACACTCTGTCTGTGTCCCACAAGTAGGCAAACGTGTGTAGAAGTACTATGCTCTTGTGGTGAGCACGCACAAGAATGAGCCGATTGCCAAGGCAAAATTTAAAAACAAAAAAAATATATAAAATTAACACGAGCGAAAAATAAAGCACGCTACTTGGCACGCGTGTTGAGCATGCACGAGATCTGAGCCGATTTAACACGACACGAACATAAAAAATTCATTAAAAAATAAAACGGGAAATCATCTCTCGTCATAATACCCCATGCAACGTAATAAAACGGGAAACCTTCTCTCGTTATAATACCCTACGTAACGTAATAATTTAACTACTAAGTTACCGAACAATGTATCATTAGACAACGATCGTATAGGTCCCTACACATAGATCTGTGATCAGACAATCGGATGCATACACGAGATCAATATCAAAACAACATGCAGAAATAATTGCGTTAGAATAATCTTGTATACAGCGTAGCCGCAATCCTCACAAACGATTCACAACTACCTGACGAAACTTTTATTGGGACAGGGTAAAGTTATGTGAACAAATGAATTTAGAAGTGATGGCACGAATTAGATATAAGATTTAGACATAGAATAAGAATACGGGCGGAAACAATTATCTTTAGCGGACTGTATTTAAATTGAAAATTAAAATAAAGCTAGGTTCCGATTACGGGAAGGTCGCCGGTATTTAATATTACCGGCTCGAAGATGACCAAAATGTTACGGCGAAAGGCGTTCGCAGTAACAGCGACGAAATAAAGGTTGTGGGCCGGGTAGGTATGGATAGTGAAGTACTTACAGGGATGATGAGTCACAGGAACCGGGGGACGAGCTGACCACGGGCGGCGATGTAGGTTGGTTTCCTGGCGCACAGTCACTACACTACACAATAGGCATTTAGGCGGTCTCTTCACATTAGGTTCAGGAGTCACTATAAATAAGGGCAGATACCAGCGCGCGTATTTTGTGGGCGTCTCGCGGTAGCTAGCAGACAGACGAGTGGCGCCGGTCGGCTCACGACGCGCGCGGCCGCGAGTCGCGCAGCGGTGGCGCCGCGGCAGATAGGCGGATGCGGTCGTCAACAACCGCTGAGTCAACCGCCTTACAGATGGCGGTATGGTTTGAATGGCCGTCCCGGCTTTGGCGGGAACAATTATTATTATTATTATAAACGTCCCATTGCTGGACACAGGCCTTCCCGTATAGACAGCACATGGGGAAAATTCGAGATATAAAGTCAATCCCATTATCCTTTTCTACTTTAAAGCGGTCACGCCGCTTGTCTAGGCCGGTTATTTTATCTGAAAAATATTTAAATAGGTGCTGTACTTAAATGGGGTGGGCGTGTTGATCACGTTTCTGCTTGATCAGCGCAGCTAAGGACCACTACAGCCGCCACTGGCGCCGCGCCAGCTGTTCGCGATCGCGCGACTGCACTGCGAGAATAACGAGGGTATTACCTACTGTTTGGAAATTGCAT
Source organism: Scoparia ambigualis (assembly GCA_963921215.1). Taxonomy (NCBI): domain Eukaryota; kingdom Metazoa; phylum Arthropoda; class Insecta; order Lepidoptera; family Crambidae; genus Scoparia; species Scoparia ambigualis. Next base: position 23,446,068 of record OY992511.1, read on the forward strand.
CGAACTTTGTTGTTTGAGTAATTTTTTCTCAGTTTTTAATCTAGTTTCAAGGTAATTCTACCATTTGATTCTATACACTATTACTGTACTACTATTCATCAATTGTGGTGAAGAATTGAGGATTCCAATGATAGAGGCTTTTGCACAGCTGTGGAACAGCATACAGGCTGTACTTTAATTACTGTTGTAGTTGTTGTTGTATACTATTATGACTCTTCATCAAAATATAAAAACATTTAAAGATGTGTCTAGTCGCTGCATTTAAATGGGGCGGGCGTGTTGATCACGTTTCTGCTTGATCAGCGCGCCTAAGGACCACTACATCCGCCACTGACGCAGCGCTAGCTGTTCGCGATCGCACTACTGCACTGTGAGAATAACGAGGGTACTGCTGTTTGGAATTCGCATAGTACACTATTATTGTGATACTGCTATGCATCAATTGTAGTAAAAACTTGATGATTTCAATGACAGAGGTCTTTGCACAACAGTGGGACAGCATACGGCTGTACTGTACTATTATGTCGATTGTGTATAGTGTCGTTGTTGTTGTCCTTTAAAATGTGAATCTTATAAAAGCGGTCATCATGCCGCTTGTCTATCCCTGATTTTTTTTACTGAAAAATGTTTAAAGATGTGTCTAAGCGCTGTATTTAAATGGGGCGGGCGTGTTGATCACGTTTCTGCTTGATCAGCGCGGCTAAAGACCACTACAGCCGCCACTGGCGCCGAGCCAGCTGGTCGCGATCGCGCCACTGCACTGCGAGAATAACGAGGGTACTGCTGTTTGGAATTCGCATCGAACATTGTTGTTTGCATTTGGGTCGTTCTTCCGAATGATAAAAAAGTAATGTTTTGATTATCACATAATATACTCTTTATTGTTTGATATAAATTGTAAGTACTTATATCACATCAACGGGAGTGATTTGTGTTGCAACAGTGACACATTTTTTGAGTATTCTTACAAGATTCTAACAAAATGTAATAGGTGGGTTTGTAAACAATTAGTGTTCCTAATAAGTAAATAATAAAAATAATATTTATAATTATACAATTTAGACACAAGTATCTCAGGTTCACCTCTCAGGTTATAGTTTTTTTTTACCAAAAATTTCTTAAGGGCCTCCATCATTGAAATTAAATGTTTACTACAATTTGATGGGTATTTCCTTAGTCACCACGCTTGCCAAATACGGGTTAGTGATTTATAGGGTTGCCACCCGTAAACTAAAATAGAGTATTGTACTCTTTTTCATGTATGCGTACTCTATAATCTACGACACCAATAGTATATAAAATACTCTATTTATGAAAAACTGATCATTACTGGTTATGAGTACTACAGAGTTCACTGAGAGAGTATTCTCTCTTATGAATGTAAAGTGGAGAGACGACAGGAATAGAGCTACCCTAAATTTAATGAAAAACGAGTTGATTAAGTATATAATTTTAATCTAAATTATGATTGCAAAGAGGCTGTAAATATCTTCAAGAAAGACAAATATTTGTTCAATGTCGCAAAGAGCAACAAAAAATACGTTTTTAGGGACAAATAAATAAATACTCTTTTTTATGCTATGTACTCTATTTTTGTTCTTACAAAATGAAAAAATACTCTATTTGTCCTAAAAAAAAGGGTGGCAACCCTAGTGATTAGTGATCACAAACACGGGCTATGCATAAAAAAATCACTTATTAGCCACTCAGCCACCAATCTGTTCATAAAAAATGAAAGCGGAAGAAAACAACCAAATAAAAAGTAACATAAAAACGTTTGCGACACAACACTTATCAAGGCTCCGCATGCACGTTCCTTAAATAGGGAGATGTACAGAATAACACCAGGGGAGACTATTCGTGTAATTCATGTGTTCGGGATGGCGGGCTATTTGGACGCGTCACACGTACCGGGGGCGGTGCAGCGTTCAACATACAGTTTTTATTTCCCCACCCATTCGGTGTGCTTCCACTAGTCACGATAATGTTGTCCCGTGACCGGAGTTGACGGGGATAATGGTATTTTTCTTCCCAGAAGTTTCATTGGTTTGTAATATTTGGTTTTTGGCGTTAATAATGCTCAAACAAGGAGCTCCATGGGCCAGCGGTAAAAACGTTCGGTTAGCGATCGTTGCTGAGCATCTTTCGCAGTGCCGGGTTACTAGATGGGTAACCAAATTAAAAACCTCTCGAGCTCCTCCGTGCTTTGGAAGGCACGTTAAGCTGTCGGTCCCGGTTGTTGTTAAAGATGGCAGTCGTTAAAAAAACCCACCAACCCGTGTAGGGCCAGCGTGGTGGGTTATGGCCCAATATCCACAAGAGCACTTGGTGCTCTTGTCCACGTGGGTGGCCTGTGGGATATTAATAGGCTGATAATGAGGAACGCTCAAATAAACTCGAAGGTAACGAAACGTTGAAAAAAAATTACTACCTCAGGTGGGACTCGAGCCCACGTCCTCCGCACGCGTTTCATTGGTATTTCGTAGATGACGTATATGTCGACTTTTCCACATGAACAAATATTGTGACATATAACCCACCATGATGAAACAATGCGGGTTGGTTAGTTATTCGTTTATACACAGATAAACAAACGTGTAATTGACGTTTAGATAAATAAAGATCGGTATTAAACCCTATATATCACCCACGTGTTGCGAACCCGAAAATGTACCTACATGTTTTATATCGTAAATATTATAACAGTTCGTAACACAAAAGTCGCACGGGTAGCCGCTGGATACGAGCAGCACAATACCGGTTGTGGTGGAGATCCTTGTGGGAGACCTTTTTGCAACAGTGGACGTCTTTCAGCTGAGGGGGATAAAAGGGGTGCGTATCATTTCATATAATGACAAATGAACTAATTTAAAAGAACATAACGTTTATTGGATATAATTTTTACTTGTTATAAATACACTTCCTATAACAACATTACGTATATTATTAATTTGATATAATACTCATATTCTCTAACAACTTTTTCTATAAAGCTATATTTGTAGAATATTCATATTCTTTAACTTCATTTGATATAATTTTTGCCTAAAAAATAATAGCATTTTAACCCTAAAATAATTTCAAATATTGCCTTAAAACGTTGTTAATACGTTGTTTTTCGTTAAGGTTTAACCAAAAAAGTCAGTGACTGAAACGAATTGCGGCAAAACCGACTTCACGTAGACTTGTCTGCCCTACGCTAGAGTAATTTAAGCCCGCGTAGGCGCGGACGGGCAAGGCAGCTCGCGAGCTGAGGAGCAGGTGAGCGAAAGCCATCTGCGACGATAAGCTCGTGTGGGACCGCCGGAGTCCCGCAGCGCCGGAGCCGTGACAGAAAACATGTCTGCTGCATGCTGCATGCCTGCTTGCATGCTGCATGCCAGTTTGCAAAGTACATTATATCAAATAATATTATAGAATCTAAAATTATATTAAATGTTTATTATATTAGGTTAGTAGTTATATGAAATGAAATTATATAAAATGAAATTATTTACATATATTTATCTGAATGTTAGACCTTTATAAGTATTTATATCAAACATTACAGACCCGGATGATAGACACAAAATAAACAAACCCGTGTTGCGACTGTATCCGTACCACGTAATAAAGGACATGATAAAAGGACAATTCTAGAGAGACTGATGGGAATACACCACCCACTCGGGTAGCAAACAGACTTTGCATTCAGTGAGTACGGGGCGAGTATCGCATTTATTATTAAATTTTCTAGATTTTTCTGGCAACACCGTTGGCGTACCGGCAACGCAACATACGTATGAGTGTGGTCGTGTGACCGGAGCATGTAAGTGCAATTAATATCACTGTAGTGTTTTATAATTCTACAGCTATATAATAGCGAAATCTCTTCTGACGGTTAGTGAAATTTGCTAGTTGAGAGCGACTTAAAGCAAAATATTTAAGCAAGGTTCTATATATTAGCGAAATCTCTTCTGACGGTTAGTGAAAATTGCTAGTTGAGGGCGACTTAAAGCAAAATATTAAAGCAAGGTTTATTGTTCTTATATTTCATCATCAGCCTATTACGACATGGGGACATTGGGGCATTACCCACCACGCTGGCCCGATGCAGGTTGATGAGTTTTAACGACTGCCATCTTACGACAACAACCAGGATCAACGGCTTTACCTACATGCCATCCGAAGCACGGAAGTAAGCAATATTACAGTAAAAAGTGAGAGGTAGCTAGACTAATTAGAATACCATTAATCCACGAAGCATCATTATTACGATATTTGGGACAGTTAAATTCATTTGAATGCATTCAGATAAATAAATACTAAATTATTTTAATGTTTATTTATTTAAAAGATTTTTTAAATTAATCAATATCACGGGTTTGCTCACGATGCGATGAAAGACACCCTGACGATACCCTACCAGTACCAGCTGTAGGAGCAATCACCTATATACTTATATAATATGCTATTGACTACTTTAAACAGGGTGATAAACCTAAATGGGTCAGTAGGAAGAAATCAAAAACAGTAAGAGATAGAGAAATCTGTTCTTAGGAACCATGGCGTCGATTTTAGATTAATAATAACTGCAATCAATTTTTTTTTAAATCTTATACGTAATCTGGAGTCGGCTTATTCCCATGGGTCCACGACTCTATTGTTCCTCTATTCCCACTGGGTCCATGAAATTTTAAAATATATTTTAAAACTTTCATATACGAATTCCCAACCGGTCCACGAGACTTATCCGAAGTACAATCAACAAAAACGATACAAGAGCCCTTCGGGGATAATAGTCGTGAATATGTATGTATGTATAATGTCTATCCTTTGATCAAACATAAAGCACTGGTGACAAAACACGATAGTGGCAAAATGCGATTAGGGAAAAAATCCTACCGATGCAAAACGCGTTCGAGGCACCTATCGACCAAATCGGTCCACGACATTAAAAATAAAAAACATTTTCTTTCCCAGCAGGTCCATAAGAACGTTTGGTACAATCAACATTAAAAGCTGGGTTTTGAAAAGGGATTTCGTCGATGGGTGCCTCGAACGCGTTTTGCATCGGTAGGATTTTTTGGGAATCAAAGTATACACTTACAATTTTTGAAAACAATAGAGTCATGGACCATCGGGAAAAACCCCTGAAGTCGAACCCGGTCAATATCTCTGTAAATAATGTTTAAATTCTGCAATATTATTCGTTGTTATTGTTAATGGTGTGAATAATAAGTCACAAGATGTAATCTTGTTTAAATAATGAAAAGAAATCCCAAAAATAAATAATTATTAAATTAAGGTAAATGTTGAAAATTGTTGTCATTTTACAATTAATTCTCTTAGGTAATAAATGCAAATATTGCGTTTCGAATTTAATAGAGTGCATCTATGTTATGATATTTTAAGGATGTTGTTAAGTCAGATGTTATTTCATTTATATACTCATCTTTAATATAACTCCATAGAAAATAATCAAGTGGCGTGATATCAGGCGATATATCTCGTTGGCCATATGATGGCGCCGTCTGTTGTACTCATATGGCTATGTTGAAAATTAAAATTTCTGTTTAATGTCCACCTACACAAGATTTCTTAGCAAAATTTGGACTTTACACTCACAGGGTCAACTTGGTACAATAACGAATACAACATTCGATTACTTACAGAATTTTGACCAGGTATACGATTCCCAGCTACGCATGAGATTTAACAAAATTTGAATGCAGTTTTTATAATCTCAAAAATCGACGCCATGGTTCCTAAGAACAGATTTTTCTATCTCTTATAATTTTTAATTTCTCTCCGCTGACCCATTTGGATTGATCACCCTGTAGGTATACTGCTTAGCAGATATCATCTCCTCTAGTTTTGCGGGTGTCCATGGGCGACGGTGATTGCTCTCCATCAGGTGGCCCGCCTGCTCGTTTGCCTCCTTCTTATATAAAAAAACCATTTAGTTTATTTGAGCGTATTATAAGGTAAATAATCAAATATTACGAAGAAAAGAATAACTTATTAATTAAGTATCGATAAAAGTTATCATGTTACAAAAAAGGTGAAACCGATGGATAACCTCAGTGATATTGGATAAGTAGAGTTCAATTAATTAAAGCGATACCACAAACATTTCGGCAAGTTAATTATTTGACTTCATTCAAGTGGATACGTTATGTAAATATATCGTAATTATAATTGATAAACCAACAAGTACATTCACTGTTTACTACTGTTTCCGTAGTGTAATCAATTTTTTTTAATTTCACTTTCCATTTAACGTTTTTAGCAACTTATTTTGTCTCTTTCCTTTCAATATTTATGACCCATTTAAAAAAATGGGACAACTATTAAGAGTCTCATTTGGACTCCTTCTATGCTTTAGATAATGTTCTGAGGCCTAAGGTAAGGTGGCGGCTCGTTTGTAAAGGAATACTAAAACCCATCTTTTCCCTTGGGAAACTGAAACTGCATATACAGCGGCGATGGGCTCACCACCTGTCACGCTGAGCACATGTGCAGTTGTTACTTGGTGAAACGTGAACTTTGGCTGTACACTGCTTTTGCGGTCCTCATTGCCTAGTCTCTGACTAACCCTTTGGGGACTGTTATGTATATATATATGTGGCCTCTTTACTTCAACTTCATTTCATTCTCTCTTAGACTTCTTTTTACATTGTCATGTTATCGGGTTGTCACGGCAACGATTATCATTAAAATATGGAGTCTTTTAGAAAATACCTAATATTGGCGACGAGGATGGAGGCAGACTGGTGCGACTTACTCGCCTGCGCGCAAATATACGCGGCCAGCTGACCAAGTTTTAACATACACTTGCACAGTTACAAAATACTTCAGATTACGAAGTAAGTACACGTTTGACAAGTCTAACAAATTACGAACAAAAATTTGAAAAAATACAAAATGAAACTGAGTTATTACAAAGACATGATGCGGAAGCTGAAATTGAACAGCGGCATTCTGCAGAAGAGTACATATTACAATTAAAGATAAAGCTATATGGCTTAGGCCCTACATCACCGAACGCACCGTCGACTTACGTCACGGCTTCACTTCAATACTTACACCTGGGAACAGTACATATTACAATTAAAGCTAAAGCTACATGGCTTAGGCCCTACATCACCGAACGCACCGTCAACTTACGTCACGGCTTCACTTCAATAACACCTGGGAACAACCAACTGGAGCCTGAGCACGTGGAGGTGCAGGACACGGACAACTCTTCAGATACAGTCGATGACTCCACCCCTTGGGATATGAATATAATACGATCTTACAACACCCATACCATCCGGCCACGAACGGACAGGCAGAGCGATACGTACAAACGATTAAAAAGGCAATACATAGCATCAGGGCAGAGCCAGGCTCTCTGCAAGACAAACTGCTGGGTATTAAGGAACGCCTACGGAGGACAGCAACACAAATAAAAGAACATATGAGCTCATGTTTGGCAGGGAGAGAAACATCAAAAGTGTTCATTTCAAGACGAGGACGAGGGATGAAACACGTCCGCCGACTGATGTGGCAAGGGTACGCTCATTTACTGTTGGGCAGAGAGTGCAAATACGCAGGTACACAGAAGACAAAATTAAATGGGAATTCGGAAGCGTTTTAAAGATATTTGGCCAATTGCACTATCAAATAGAGACTGATTCTGGTCAGATTTGCAAAAGAAATGTTGATGAGATGCAGGGTACGTACATTAATACCAAGAGAGTAATAGTAACACCGAACACCTTTCGGAACTTAACAACTGGACGATTTGGGACAGAGGTGTTATATATATATGTGGCATCTTTGCTTCAACTTCATTTCATTCTCTCGTAAACTTCTTTTTACATTGTCATGTTATCGGGTTGTCACGGCAACGTTTATCATTAAAATATGGAGTCTACTACTAAAATTACTTATTTAGAAAATACCTAATAGGGACTATAGTCGTTAGTCTATGTTCGTATGTATGCGTAGCTTAGACCCCGATTTTTACTAGAGCAATAACATAGAAATGTAATGACCCTAGTAAAAATCCTACTAATATTAGAAACGCGAAAGTTTGTAACTATCAATGGATGTTTGTTACTCTTTCACGTAAAAACTACTGAATGGATTTGGATGAAATTCGGCATACAGTTTGTTTATAACCTGGATAAACACATAGGATACTTTTTATCCTGATATTCCCACGGGAACGGGAACCACGCGGGTAAAACCGCGAGCGGCCGCTAGTATAACAATAAAATACATTTTTAAAAGGGATGTGTAAGATGCGTTTACTAAGTAGTTTCCCTTTAAATCCCGTTTGGATACAATTTGTCCGGAGAAGTAGTAATAAAACTTTAAGAGCGTGACCAAATTTATCTGTATATATACCTCGAATAAGAGGCCTGACCCGCGGATTTTTTTTTAATTTTGAGCTCTTTTAATTTTGAGCTCTTCCTTAAAAAAAAGCAATAGCATGGGCACTTTAACACTAACAAGCAAATATTTGGTATCATTCGATAGCTAACAAGATTACCTGTTAGTAGAAGTAGCAAACATATATTTTGGGAGAATAAAGATTGATTTATGTAAAAAAAACAATTATAAAAACATGGTTATCAAAGTATTTTTATCGATAAAAGTGACCATAGATCGCGCTCTTAAAGTTTGATTACTATACTTTCCCGGACAGATTGTATGTCTAGCAATAAAAATAAAAAAACTAACCAGCACCAATGATAGTTCACATAATGAGTATCTAAAATAGAACGAGAATGGCATAGGAGAACAACGCTACGGCACGCAGGAAACAGGATGTGGTCGTGACGTCTCCCTGACTACAATGCTGCCGCGAAACAAGTAGCCGGGACAATACAGTCGCTTCTATACAAACATCATGTTACTAGCGGACTGAAGGAGGTTTCATGGTAGGTAGGTGTGTGCTTTTGTAGGTCACGGACTGTTGACTAGCAAAGAAAGGTTTATAGACTGCATTAATTTTGGATTGCTGTGTGTGCTCACTAAAATAATTCTACCAATGACTCTCTTCCCTTGGTTCTCGTAAAAGGCGACTGACGGACTAAAGTGCACATACATCCAACAGCATAGAGCCTGAGCTCAAGTGAAGTTGTAATTTGATAAAATGTGGACTATGGCAGTGGACTGCATCTGCGGTCCTCATTGCCTAGTCCTTGGGGCTAATAGTCGTGAATGTATATGTTATGTATATATTATAATGTATGTATATAGTATGTATGTAATTTTTCGATTGGTTTTTATTAGATGACAAAACTGTTTGTACTCGTTTAGTTGGTATCAGAAGTAATACTTTTAATGAATTATGGTTTCACGAGCGCGATCGTTCTGAATGAAATGGTACCGCTCATAAGGCTGAGCTTTTTAGGCTGACCGACCGTAGAAAACAACATTCTAACAGCTATACATAAAAAAACTTAGTGAAAACATACACATTACAGTAATAATTATAGCTATTGAATAAATGAGAGAAGAAAGTTATATAAAGATTATAATCTTTACCTACATTATGAATTACATCTAACTAAAATGTTACTTTTAATAATAATGTTGTTTAATATCGTCTTCATGAAATTGACAATTTTGATGTTCATAACGACACTACTCGTATTAATGTTACCCACATATAATATGTTTCATCTTTTTATCAGTGCGGCTTATTGTTTTGGCTTTCAGTGAATTGCGTAGGCAACAGCCTAGATTTACAAAACCAGACACAGCTGAAAATTTTTCGGCAAAAACCTTTTCACATACAAAATGTGTGCTTTTGTTCGCAACAACGGAACTGTTATAGTCGGAGCGTAGCTTCTAAGTAAGATGTTATGCAGTAATTAATTCCCATTTACGAGACTCGTCGAGGCGGGAGACACGACGAAAATTGCCATCTAAGTTGGCTAAAATAACATCGGAGTTGAGTTTATAGGTAGAAGTGGCACTCTCATATTATCACGTTTAGGGCTGCGCTACTGTAGGCAACTGTAGGTATGCATTAATTACTATATATTATTTTGTGGGATATAATTATACCTATGTTCTATTTAAATCACTGATACAAAACAAATTAATGAAAACCAAATAACCTTACTTTGTTGGATATTTGAAAAATATATAATTATTTTAATATAATTACAAAAATAATTTAAATACAGTATCTAAATCTATGTACTTAAATGGAAACCAAATGAACCCCACTTATTTGGCTCTATCTTACATGTATTCAGTGTTCAGTATTATTTATTGGCCATATAACAAAACGTTACATTTAACAAGTCACATTCACAAACAAAAAAACATATACTTAAAGGTAAATTTAAGAAGTAAATAATCAAAATAAAAATTAAATTAAATTAAATTAAATTTAGAATTATTCAAATTATTGCAACAAAATTTTAATGTCAATGTTAAAAGTATTAAATGTATTGAAACAAAATAATAATAATAAAAAAAAAAAAATTTCAAAATTGTTCATACAATAAAAAAACTAACTAACTTACGAGTACTGATACTTAAACGAAATTATAAAAAGAAGGAACATTTATTCTGTCGTAATTGCGTACAGTAGGAATTCATCAAGACTATAAAACGGATTCGAGAAACAATTTCACTTTATGCTTGAAGTTCAAAAATAATAAGTCTGTTATCTCTTGTCAAGGCGTTGTTTAAAGGAATTCTATATATCTAAATATTTAATAGCTTCCCCTTGTTTTTCAGTTTTCTTTAATCTAGTTCGTGGTATACTAATTTTTCATTTGTCATCATGTTCGAGACTTTGGTGTCCCATCCTCTGTATGTCCCACCGTTGGGCACAGGCCTTCCCACATGAACAACAGCACATATGGTTGAGCTATAACTTACAACCCCAATGCGATTTGGTGGGTTTTCAGTACTGCCAACAACTGACTGACACCAACCGGGACCAACGGCGTTCGTGTCTCCCGAAGCACGGAGAAGCTCGAGATGTTTTTTCTAATGAGTAGCCAATCCATCGTGCTCTAGCACTGATCACGACAATATCGCAAATCGATCGCCTCACCCGCTGCGCCGTCGAACTCTTCAATTAATACTAACAATAAAAGTATCCGACACGTAGCCCTATGAGACAATACGAATGCATTCAATACCAGCTTGCAATTTTCATAATGGCGTCGATCGGTCTGATCGGACCGTCGGAAAATATCCTTTTCTGAATTTTCTAAGAGAATGCCGCGCTAAAGGTAATTGCAAAGTTACTTTACACCAGTTCCAAAGATAGTGTCAACTGAAAGTTTTCTTTCCGTAGAGAATTTTCTCTCTAGAGCCATTGGAACCAATTTAAATAGTTAATGGAAGCTGTTTCTCGGACACTACGTATGATTGGAAGGTGTATTTTTTTTACTTTTTTAATTAACATTAACAATGCACACATATTTAGACGGGATTTAACGAAAAACTACTTAGTAAAGGCATTCTACGCATACCTTTTTATACCCGACGTTTTGATCGAGTTGCACCGGCTAAGTAGTTTTGCGTTGAATCACGTCTAAGGGTGGATTCGACCACACTGGAATAAGACTTACTCCGAGATTAGTCTATACGAATTCGGCGTTTAATCTTGGTATAAGAACTTATTCCAGTTTGGTCGAATCCACCCTAAATATGTGAATATGTGTGCATAATGAAACGCGAAAGTTTAAAAGTGTATACAATGTGATAGGGGTGGTACTTCTAACCTTTTAAGGCTAAGTACTACATCTAAATTCATAGACAAAAAATAATATGGACTTAAAAAAAGTGATTTTAAATCACAAAATAATAAAGTAATGACTTTTTTTCTTACCAAAATAATCTGAAACATACGAAACAATGTAATTTATTAGTTAGCCAGTGTCATTAGTTACCGTTTGCTATTTTTTTTATGTTTCTCCGAGGTATGAAACCTTTGATATCGCATAAAGTAAAAATAGTCATAAATTATAGGGGGAGGGGGTAGGACCCCCCATTTTATTTTTTTTGTCGATTAAATTAGATGTAGTACTTAGCCTTAACGGGTTAGAAGTACCACCCCTATCACATTGTATAACATTAACAACTTTATAAGTTGATTGGCTACTTGTAAAGACATGACGAATTCATATAAAAACATCATGGTCGTCTCTGTTCAACCCTATGGAGATAGTAATAGTCGCGAGTGATCAATAGAGTAATGTATGTATAACAACCATCGAGGCTTACGCTATAATGGTACTCCATTTTTTATAAATAACGATATATTATAACATAATTAATAATTATATAATTAAAATTTTAAACATTGAAAAAGACGACAACCTCAGGCGGGAAACGAACCACGCACCTTCCGCATTCCGGGCGGCTGCCTTAACCACTTGACTACCGAGGTCTGGCTTTCAACCGTCGAAAGGACAATGTTCTGCGCCCATACATTGTTAGCCTAAGAACCAACAATTATGAAATATTCTTTTCTAGGTTCGAAATTGCATGTAAATAACAGTAAAAACAAATATTTTTGACGGACACTCCCGAGAACCTAAATATCAGGAAAACTTGAGGTTACGTTTAATTACGGAATTTAAGTGATGTTGCACTCTTTTGTTTTATTTGCCAACACCCATGCACGTTCACTAACAAATAAATAATCCATCATTATTTCACATTAATATTCGACAAAACACAAATTAAAGAAAATAAAACAAAACTGCAAACATGACGTTTCACTTTCCCGCCAAGAAGTCTAGAACGTCAACTTTTTTTTCTTGACTATGGATACTAGTCCTTCAGTCGTATTATTAGAGTTCATTGATCGACTTAAGTCGACTAACGTTTACAGTTTGGAATAAAATGCGATGTATCGTATTCTAATGATGCTTGGAGTATTTGGCACTAAGTATATCGAGTCAGCCATGCATGCATAATATTATTAGGTTTGTTTGTACTGTAATGGTGTTGGGACGGAGACCCGAAATGAAACAATGTCTTGCGTTGAATCAATAATCTTTATCCTCTCGTGTATCATCTTAAATACTAATTAACATCACATCTATACGTGACTAGAGGAAGGACGCCTTGTCAATCAGGAAGACCTTAATTATCACGTACTATTGAGTACGTGCTGATAGTATAATTCACTATATCACACCTCCCCTGAAAAGGCTAGGCATCCCTTCCCTGAAAAGTAAACTCTTATTTTCTAAATATCTTAGTCCTATTCTTATGAACTATATATTCTTTATTATTCTTTAATATTTTTACAAAATTTAAATTTCAGCGAGTTGTTGACGACTTTCACATTTAGGGTATGTAAACACACTTTTAAATGTCACAATTAGGTACTCCAATTCTCTTATCTTTATTTTACCTCATATAAAACAGTCATAATATAGTAACATGTTCAACTTGGTTATTAATAATACATAACCGCGGTAATTCTTTATGTTTCATGAAAGTTTGGGTCAAAATTTTAATAAACTTTTTATTAAACCCATTTTTAATCACAACGACTTCTACAATATTATATTTTTTACATAATGCACTCAGTTCTCCTATCGTTGCGTCTCGGCGCGCCTCCGTTAGTAGAGATTCCTGATTTATGTAAATAGTAGAGTCACTAAATAACATATCACCCGTCTGTGAGACGTATCTTTTTTTTTTTTTTTTATAGTCGTACTATTTTTCTATACTTATTTATAATGGTACTTTTATTTATATTTATTTGTGTACTACACACATTTATTTATTTATAATTCTGTCGACTTTATTATTTAAAAAGGGACTTTATTTTAAGGTCTACTCAGACGCTGCGTACTCGCGCACCTTCGTCGTGAGCTGCCTCCAACTATTCTCACGGAGGAAGCTCGTTCCTGCCATGATCGAATGAAGGATCAGTTCTCCTATTTAGTACCATTTTATCTTATAATATTATTTTATTTATTTAATTTTATTGCCTTATCCTTCATTTCGATCTATGCCTACTCAAAACTAACAAAACAATCCTTATAAATATAACTAAACAGAAACTTGGTTGATCAGACCAGCATGAGAATCTGAATAACTATTTTTATTCCTACTTATAAACATATCTATACAATCCAAAGCCAAACTAAAAAAACCTATTCCTATCAGTCATATCACACAATAATTTATACTCATTCCTTAAAACCATAAACTGTACAATTCACAGCACCTTCCTAATTCCATATTTCGTTACGTTCATAATACTCGTATTATCATTTATTCATAGTCATATCCAGAAAGTAGTCCTAAGTCTGAGCTTTATCATTCCTTTCATCTGTATCTAATAAAACAACAAAATACAATCTCAATAGTCTAAAAAAACTTATGTAGGTAAGGTAAGTAGTCTATGCATGTTCCCGAAGTAAACAAATTAATTTATCCCAAGTGTTATAACACTTAGATTTCTAAATCGAATTAACAAGACTAGAGTGTGGCATAATTCCAATTAATTTCATTTGATACTTTTAAAACATACTTGCCGCATGCACTCCTTATTTTCGGCAGTCATGCGCCTGCGCATTACTTTACGCTGACACAATGAAAACTGAAACGAACTTGTGGAATGTTCGGTGGTCTACGTGCAATCTAAATTTAGAATGTAACTCAGCTATGAAACATTTCATCACGTCAATCTAAAGTTTTTGTAAAAAAAAACCTACATTTCAAAATCTTTTACATAGATAATAATAACCACTAACGTAAATCTTTGAAACAATTTTTGTTTTACAACAATTTGAAAATCAAGAAAATAATTTTTAACCTGCTAATAAATACCGTTACCAATAACAAACTATTTTTCGGAACACACTAAAATACACAACGGCAAAAAAATCCATTAAGTACCTACAACAAAAAAAATCTGTTTCTTACAATGACATCTTCTATTTCTCAAATAATAATTTTCATTGAGTTTACATATTATATTTTCACGTGTCGTCAACAACCGTTTTGCTAAATTATCTTTAATCTTATTACTTCAACTTTTACACATTATAGTATATCGATTACGTACCTACATTATTAGGCACTAAGAAAAAAAAATCTAAAATAAACTCTTCAAAATGCTAAACATTATTACAGCAATAATTACATATTCAAACAACATTTGAGTAACAAACCATATTTTTTTTTCTCTACATAATTCACACTTTTTTCAAAACAATAGAAACTTTAACCAATTGAAGCTTAAAATAAATTAACACAAAATATTTAAAAACCAAATATAAATAAATAATCTCGTATTCTGAACTAAATTCAGTTATGAAATCGTTAGTATATTTTATCTCGCATTGTTTTTCTGGGTACCTTATTTCTTTGCCTTGGTCGATGAAACGTTCTTGACACGATGTGCCGGAAAGGAAGCAAAAGTTGTGGGAGCCATTGAATGATGTTAAATGACGTAGTCGCAGCTCGGTGTGGCTCAGTGTAGTGAAAATCTTGTTGTGTCCGTAGCTGAATAGAATGTTACTGCCATGGTTGATGTGTAGATATTGCAAATGACTCACGTGTTCTTTTCGTAGTACTCCGTTGGAAGGTTGCTTGTTGCTTGAGCGGGGTCACCAACGAGTTTATAAATTATTATTAACAGTCACATATTCACTTTCCTAACCATCTGCCCAGCGCCGCCGATGGGCAGCACTGTCACGGTCGCCATGTAATGGTGTTGGGACGGAGACCCGAAATGAAACAATGTCTTGCGTTGAATCAATAATCTTTATCCTCTCGTGTATCATCTTAAATACTAATTAACATCACATCTATACGTGACTAGAGGAAGGACGCCTTGTCAATCAGGAAGACCTTAATTATCACGTACTATTGAGTACGTGCTGATAGTATAATTCACTATATCACAGTACATATTATAAATATTTTGGTCACAAACCTTTAATTCACTGGCTGAATGCACTGAACTCTCAATACCCAACCCATAATATAAAAATAATACTAAATATTAATGTCTAAAAAGTTCTTTTTATTATTGATTACTTAACTAAAAGTGTCCGCGAATATCTAAATACTGTTATCTGTCGTAAAAAATAAGCTAAGAATTATCATGTATGTCATGTTTGTGTTGGTTCTTAGGCTAAATTCAACAATGTCCTTTGTCAGTGCTTGATGCTTATGTTTTTAGTCAACATTGCTTCATCAAATCTTAGAAGTTTTCACCCCTGAGATCCGAACATTCGGTTAAGATGAAGCTGCGTTTATAGATTAATGTTTTATATTTTAGCGTTTTATTAACGCTTAAATATACTTAAGTGGTTAAGGCAGCCGCCCGGAATGCGGAAGGTGCGTGGTTCGTTTCCCGCCTGAGGTTTTCGTCTTTTTTCAGTGTTTAAAATTTTACTTAAGTATATTTAAGCGTTAATAAAACGCTAAAATATAAAACGTTAATAATATAATAATCATTATATTCGTAATAATCGTTCAAGGTAAGTAAATTACCAAATACCAAAATCTTTGTTATAAAAACTATAAATCTGTCCATAGAACACGTTGACTGCCACAGAACCAGACACAATTGAAATTTAATTGTTTGTCGGTCACCAGTGACCATGGCGCTTAAAGTTTTAAACGTTAGACCTTTCTTTTTATTTATTTTTTTACAAGGTACTTATACAGCAACTTGATACAAATATTAACGAACACACATAAACAGTTTTAAATACAAACAGCCCCCTTACTCTTAAAAGCGATCCCGATCGATCGAGATTGGTATTGTGAAGTTTCGTACTCCTAAGTTACGACACCAGAGCTCTTATGGATTCATATTGCGCGGATATTGAGTGAAAAAAAAGAAAACTCAATGCCATTTAGGTCATCCAATATGAATCCAAATTAGCGCTGGTGTCGTAACTTAAAAGTGCAAAATTTCACAATACCAATCCGATCTAATACCGATAGGTTTCAAGAGTAAGGGGGTTGGTGTTAAATTTACACTCGAATTATCAGTACCTTCGTACACAGTGAAGTGTCTGGATTTGCATTGTCAGTATTCCTCAAAAATTGGCAGAGAATAATATAGACAGCTTAATTATTTTAACAGGTTTAACTATTGGAATGAAAAGAGTAAGTGTCTTTTGTGTACCTACCTAAGTAGAATTTACTATCCTGGCGCAGCAATCACGAGTCCCGGTTCTGAATTGATTCCTGTCATTCGTCCACATGAAACTTTTCCAATTCCTTTAGCACTTACTTGTCTTTATTTAACCGATAATATAAAAATGAAATACGTAACCCGAAACACCAGAGAATGGAAGTTTCATATGGTTTTATCCCCATTGCAATTAATATTTAAATGAGCTTTTTTTACTGGCCGGATGCGCTATCCTATCCGCATATGCATGAATTTGGTTAAGCCCCCAACAGTGATTGGTCTAAACAATTTCAATTCTGGCGAAGATGATGAATAATCTGACATCTTGTTAATATTTAAATTTTCTTTGCAAGTACATTTTATAAAGATTTATTTAAAATAACACACCTATTTGTGGTATACCCTTCGATCAGGTATAAGTATACTAGAAATGTTAAATACGGGTGTTTAAAGTTGAACGAGAATCTTATAAGCACCAGGTTTAAGGTTTCTTAATGTAAGATTGTGTTTGTTAAGTACGTAAATACGTGATGATATTTGGTTTTTTATAAAATCTACGATTAGCCTTTATCTCACCATGGCTGCTACAACTACTGAGGAGTTGGTAATCTTATCTCTATCAGACGGAACACAATAGTTCGGAACTTAATTCTTTGAGTGATGACAGACTTAGATAACGTGGTAGGGATATAATAACACGCACCCCTACTACAGTAATCAAACCTTTAAGTAGTCAAATAGTTTTAAGTCTCAATTGTTACTAACCCATAGATCAAAATGGTCTGAAATAAATGATTTTATTATTATTATTTATTAAAAGGAACCCTAAAATCAGTATTACCTATTAATAATATACCAACTCAAGTTCATGACTCAGTCTAGCGAAAGGACTCGAAAGAACTCGAAAGGACTCAGAAGACTCAAAGAGCTCGGACTCATGTGACTAACGAATCCTAGTCTTGAAAAAAGACTCAAGTCTCGAAATGCAGACTAAAAGATTCGAGTTTCTTACAACACTACCTTTGAGTCTACGGCTCGTATTCTAAAACCAAATTCACACTCAAATCTCTGCTTGAGTACAGTTAGACAGGGATGGCGATAATATGCGATGAATAGCACCATCCCTTTCTAACTGAACTCAAGCAGAGATTTGAGTTTGGTTTCAGAATACGAGCCTAAGACCTGCAATCTGTTCGACACACTGTCTGTCTTTAGTTGATGTTTTGATCATTATTAGGTATTCACCTCTTGTCTGTCACGAAGTCTCCTACAGGTAACTATAATAAATTTTTCTATTATGTCCAGTTTTACGGCAGTTGAGCTTATAAAGTAGTCGAATATTTAAGTATAAAATGTAGGCAATTTACTTTATAGATTCCTATTCTTCGTAACATGGCATAGAAACAATAATCTACCTAAGTTTTATCTCAATTGGACAGGCAAACAATTATTTTTTTTGTTCCTACCTATTTCAAGATAAGCAAACTTTTCAAAAATATCTGTAAACATTTTTCCTTTACAGGTTGGATGGAACGAACGCGACCTGTCCCCTTTCCGAGTGAGTGGTTTTCGGATGCGCGACATATTTGTCACTGTCACGTGTATGGATTTGAAAAGAGACAAAGCATACTTTTCTTATGATACTTAAGTATTTTTCATTTTGACGAGCATTAAGTGCAAAATAGAAACTAGAACGAAAAGAGTGCACGCTCGCTCGATCCTCGCTGATTCTAGCACCTAGCTTGTACTATTATGTATTCTATGATCTAGATGATATCCTCATATTGTTCAGGAAGCAAACGACAATCCAAGGTTACGCTGTAGAACATAGCAACCGCAAACTCTTTACCCACTCACCCTATTTAAGTGCAGTAAACTCTTTAAAAAAATCTCTGTCAACTGAATTCAATTTTCTATTTCATGGCTAGCTAGATGGGCATATTGCTAGCTATGATTTAGCCAGTGTCTACTTGTTGGGCACACTATGTTACGTTCAGCGTTTGCCTGTGACTCTGTTTAACATGGGATATCTCGATAACTATTGTTTGATCGACAAATTTTGATATTTGCTAATAAATTTAAACATATTATTATCAACTAAATCGGTGCGTGATTTGAAGCCGATCTGAAGGGGTTATAACGTATAGTAGTCGTTGTGGTTATACAACGCAGAAACTGTTTAAAACTAAAACCTTGAAGAACTGTCTACTGAATTCAACCTTTGTCTCCAAGGATGTATTATTATTTTATACAATGATAGTTGGTTATCTAAATGGCATAACAAGTGAGACAGTACGAATTTGCTTTGACAGTCCTGCACTACCTCCATATATATCAGCTTATGGCTGCAGATTTAAAGTTGAGAGATATGTTTTCCCAGTCACACAATGTTCTGGCTGTTGGAAGTTTGGACATTTAATAAAAAGATACTGTGTCCAAAATGTGGTCAGAATCATATAAATTGTGAGCTGAAAGATATTAAATGTCTTAACTGTAAAGGTGATCATACTGTTCTAGATAAGACGTGTCCTGTATTCTAAAAAGAGAAAAAGCTCCGAAATATCATGAGCGAACAAAACATCACATATAGAAAGGCCTTGGAAATATATTTGGAGAAAGCGAAAGAAAAACAAAAAGTGTTCATCAATGACAACACAGATAGCCAATCAATTATTCTACTAGTGAATTAAGCCCCTATGAGTCGTAAATCATATAGTAGCGTAGCAAAAAATCTAGTTACCAAGCTGTAGTACATAAACAAAATAAAGACATTAGTCAGCAATTAGACATTACAACAAGAGAGTATAGAGATGCAGACAAATAAGAATAGAATTTTTAGAAAAAGTCAAGACAAACAAATTTATTCCAGAGAACACTCAGCAAGAAGTGAAGATAACTTGATGGACAAGAACAGGGTAGAGTGTGAAAAGGAAGGTCTAGGAAGAGGAAAAAAAGGTTCGATTTCAAGGTCGTGTTTAGAAGACTAAAATAAGTAATTACATCGGGTATGGAGGTTGAAAATATGTTATTATCGGTTGTAAAAATCTTGCATAATGAATTGGTATCATTTATTATGAGTTGTATTAAGGAGGGTGATTTTATTCATACAATATTTCAATATTTTAATCGATTTACGGACCTATAAAAAAATCGATGTTAATATAATGCAATGGAACTCACAGAGTCTTAGGCCAACATTAAATGCTTTTAGTGCACTTCTCAATCAAGAGAAGATTCATATTGCTATAGTAAGCGAGACGTGGTTAGAGGAGGAGTCTGCATTGTTCATAAGTAATTATAATATATTATAGAAAAGATAGGTATGATAACTATGGCGGAGTTGCAATAATTACTCATAAGTCATTGCAAACGCGTTTATGTAGACTTAGAGCAAACTTTTCGGGTATAGAGGTAGTAGGTGTGCAGGTGCTAAATTGTAAATTTGTTGAATATATAATATCTGTTTACAGCTTGTATCAAGCGGGGCCAGCCATATTTCACGTACCTAATCAGTTACTTTTAGTGAGCTGGCACACATAAAAACATTTCTTGATATCTCGGGCATTGTGGAAGTACATACTTTTGAAAATAATACGAGTTTATCGACATTATGACAACACTAACAAACAGCTGATCAAACAGCTGATTGGAGTAATGAACTCTGTCTAGTGTTACTTCCTCCTTTGCCCCTGCTGTGACACTAGTATTTTTGTGCCTATTGTGCTGACTCCACCCGCTTTCAACTATTTATTTTTGATAAAGTTTAAAGGGTTCCGTGTTGTTATTTTTTTCAGCAGGTCAGGTCAAGAATGTGTTATCTATCAGGTAAGTACTTTTGACGGTTAATTAGTATGGAGGTACGAATCCAAAACATTTATGATTTTGAGAAAATTAAATGTACTTAAATGTAAAGAGTCGTCTGAGTATTGTTCATGAATTGAAAGGCTTGTCATACGAAACGCACTGAGAAATGTCTTACTTCGCATAGCATTTCTACTTTGCTTAGACCGCGATTTTCTAAGCGACACATAGACGCTGTGATTGCTGTCACTTTCCGATTCTATGAATATTTATTTATTTTTTATTTTAATCTTTATTGCACAAAGAAAACAAAATGTACAAAAGGCGGACTTAATGCCAAGTGGCCTTCTCTACCAGTCAACCTTAGGGCTAGGCAGAAAGAGTTGTAGGCGGTGCAATTCAAAATATGAAAGAGACAGAGTCAATTCTCAGCGCTGCGGCAGCCGCTACTGCCAAGGCTTTAACTTAGAGAATCGCACTGCTGAACAATAACTAAAGCAGTATTGTTCTGAGGCTTAGACAAGTAAAAGTTTGTAAATACGGGTTTCATTCAGCACTGAACTAAACTCACCCGTTTACACGCAGTAAAAACAACAAAACAGAAAAATCTGTCACCATGTGAGTTTTCATTGTAACTTTTATGTCGGCTCTAAAAAAACAGAAAATAATAATGTTAATAATTTGAACAGTGATAAAAAAGACATAACTAATTTAAAAATATTGCTAGTTTTCTTAACTCAAAGTCTAATTTACGAGCCCTAAAAAGTATGTGCGGTATTGATACTAGGAGTCACTCCTGGTATGGGCGGAGTCACAAGAAAGCGTGCGCGTGCGTCTTTCTTCTTAATGGGTTCTGTAGCTCATTTTATTTTTCTAACCGCTTTGGTTGACCCGGTATAAATGTAAGCATTCCTGAAATCCTAACTAGTGTGATACAACATAGTTAAACTTTACTAACTAACTAAGTTTAACAATGTTGTATCACACATAGTTTCAATACTTAACACATTCGTTGTTGTTTACAATAATAATGTTCATAAGAATAACATTTTTAAACATCTGTGACATACGTACTAAATAAAACTTACGTGTGATGGAATATTTTATCACTAATTGACTAAATTAATAGCAACAAACCTAAAATAATACGCAGCGCTTAAGCCAGTTTACACTTTGGTAGTATTTTGTGATGAATTGATGAAAAACTTAACTAATTTAAATATATTGCTGGTTTTCGTAACTTAAGTTTAAATTTTGAACCCTAAAAACTACTTATGGGCGGTATTAACTTCTAGAACCCCAAGCGGTCGCATGAGACCGCAGTTGATAGTGGGGGCATTACTGTGCCTTTGTGGGAGCGGGCAAACTACACATTTCGGAATTCTAAGTACCAGGATAGGCGGCACACCCCCGACATAGCAACGCCCAACGGTACGATAGGTTTGTTTTCATGTTGTTGTTGTTTTCATGCCTACAATTTTTTCGCAGTCGTTTGTGAAAGCTTACAGAGTGCATACCTACTTTTAGATATTTTTTTGCTGTTTGGTTTCGATTCGACTACCTATTAAATTAATATGGCATTTCTAAGTAATCAGGAGTATTACGAAATGATTCTTTGTGTCGGAGCAGCTAATGGCAGTCTCCGTGGTGCTCGTGAACTGTACCGCGAGAGATTCATCGACGGCAGACCAGAAGCTGAGCAGCGACGCTTGCCATCGGCGGATTGCTTTCGACGAATGGTTTTGCGTCTCCAGCAGACTGGATCCTTTCGTGCGACGAGTCCGGAGGTCCAGCCAAATATGCGGGACTCGGGTTTTGAGGAGACTGTGTTGGAGCCACTTTTGTAAACTGTTTATTGTGAAGTGCAGTGGACTACACGTGCTTCGCTTTACCTCTCAAGCCCCAAGCGGCAAGAAGTGAATCTTTGTGTGCTGTTTTTATCAGATTTATCTAATGTAAGTAGGTACTGTTGTTTATTAGAAAATTATTATTCTGACTAATGATCAGTAGGTAATAAGTTGTAAGAAATACATCGAAATACGAGTAAAATAAAACGTGGTGTAATCCGTTAGCATTATTTCAATTTCCGAGTGAATTGTAACAATATTTGTTTTGTTTACTGTTACATGATAACTTTGTTATTTTTAATGTTTTAAACATTTTTTGACATTTCGATTCCAAGACTGAGAGGTTTTGATTTTAGTTATTTCAAAAATAAGTCATTTTAATCAAGGACCTATATAGGGTAGGTAGTTCTAAGTAGGCGTAGCTACCTTTAGGCCGAGTCCTGAGTCACGGGCGCATCGCGGAGGTGGATTGCGGAGCGTAGAAATAAAGTAGGTATGTAAGCGCCCGCTTGCAGTTCGGACAGGTTCTTACATGTCGAGTAAGTATTTGTTTCGTGCGCGGCGGATTCCGCCTGCGCGATGCGCCGTGACTTAGGACTCTGGCTAAAGGTGGCCAGAGTTTTACGCCAGGACTGACGCGCAAAACTGATCGTCAGTGGCCAGCTTAAGAGTAGTACGATTATCTATTCTGTGACTACACCTCAAAGTGCTTCGTTTTAGTTGTATTAAGTTATTTCAAAAATAAGTCATTTTAATTTAAGACCTATTTAGGTACCTACCTACTCGTAGGTAGGCGTACCTATCTACTTTAGAGTCGAAACAATGTGACTGTAAAATGATAATATTTTTATTACTTTGATAATAATTAGGTACTTAGGTTGGTAGGTACCTACTTAATACAAATTATTAAATCACGAAAGTAAAATAGCTGCCTACTTGTCTGTCTTAACAAATCCAACAAAAAATGCCGCCAAGCGACTGCCGACAAACAACCCAGGCGGTTTGTGTCAAAGGTGCCGCCATGGTCAAAGGTTTTTGATTTTCGCCGCCCGCCACCGTCACAGTAAAACCTCTTGATTGTAAAACTGTGCGCCTGGTAGGAGGCGGGGGCGTGGCGCGGCCATACTAGGGCACGCAGTTTTATAGTCAGGAGGTGCACTATAGGCAGTTATCATACAGAGTTCATGACCCTGCTAGTGATGGGTTTAGTTTGTTCTGATTTTAAATTAACTACAGATTAACTTTGTTTGTAAATGCAAAAACAAATTAAATTGAGCTTATCTTACTAGGGTATTTATAGAAATGGTCTACACTTGGGATAATTTGAAACACTGGATTAAGGCTGGCCCCGCTTGATACACGCTGTATTGTCCCTCATCTGTACACACATCTCAGGCGGATTGGGATAGCTTATTCGCCTTATATAGGCGAAAGTCACTAATTGCCGGAGACTTTAACGGCCATCACAGTAACTGCTCGTGTAAAACCGACCCCAGGGGCAGACAGATCTTTGATTCTTGTATGGAGCACGCTTTTGTGCCACTTATTAATGGACAAGCTACTAGGGTCAAACTAGTAAATCAAGTGTTACAAGAAACCTCGCCAGACATTACCTTTGCCTCGACAGACATAGCAACTGAGTTTGTCTGGAATGTAAGTCAAGAAAGTTTAGGCAGTGATCATTTAATAATTAAAATTTCAATTAATGAGTTACAGGGTCCGAGTTGTATAAAAAAAAGAAATTATAAATTGGCAAATTGGAAGGGTTACAATGAGAATCTTATTCTGTCACTAAATTATAAGGATTTTGATACATGTGATATACAATGTGGATATGACTTGTTTCAAAGTAAAATTATTGATGCGGCCAATGAAACAATTCCTTTAGTAAAGATATGCACGAATCCAGAAAGAAAGTTTAAGCCAAAAGCATATTGGAGCCCTGTTTTATCCCAGATGGTAGCACAACGCAGGTTAGCATTAAAAAAGTTTCGACGCAATCCAACCCCAGCTAATTTCAATATGTTGCAAAATAAAATTAAAGAGGCACACATTATGATCAGAAAAGCTAAGTCACAATCTTGGCAAACATTTTGTAGTAGTATTGACAAGATTTTTACCCGTGTGGTGCCGGGTCAGAATTGCACCACCCCCTCCCCTGTATCTTAGCGTGTGTCGTAAGAGGCGACTAAAGGGATTTTGCTGGTGGGAGAGCTTTGCTCGTCCGGCGCTACCACCATGCGGACTCGTAAAACCCGCCAAGTGTTCGGTGCTCGACCAGGACGCGTTCCGGGTTCAGAGCCGTAATACCGGAGCTTGGGGAGGTGCGGTGGCGGCAGGGTCAAGGTCCGGTGAGAGTCTTTGTAAACGCATTGTTCGGTTGACTTGGGTCGATTCGCCGGCCAGGGAGACCCGTAGAAACGGTGGTGCCGCTGGCCGCCCGCGGCATAGTACAGGAGCCCAACTAGGGCTAACCACCCTAGGAGGCTGCTCCACCAGGTCGCGCATAATCCCGAAGTGGCTCGTCGTGCCGGTTGGTGACCAGATTGGTGGGACCCGGCGACTACTTTCGGGGGGGTACGGGGGCCCTTCCGTCCGGCGGGTCGATTAACGTCTTACCGAACAACTACATGCACCAGTTCATGTTAGTCTCCCACACTTTGTCTTTTCGCCCTTGCCGCCACAGCATCTCCTTTTACTCACGCCCCCATCCAACCACCATGTCAGTGTCTAAAAACAATGCAGGTCAGACAGCGGCATCCCACTTCCCCACCACCAATTCGCTTTTTGAGGTGAAGTTCACTAACATCCGTGGACTCCATTCAAACCTCAACGCCGTCCACCAACACCTTGAGACGGCCCGGCCTGCATTGCTCTTTCTAACGGAGACACAGATCCGCCGTCCTGCCGACATTGCATATCTGCACTACCCCGGCTACGTGCTTGAGGAATGCTTCCTCGCGAAAGCCGGAGTATGCCTTTTCGTCAGGACGGACGTTTGCTGTCGACGTTTGCGCTGCTTGGAGGACCCCTCCTTCTCCATCCTATGGGTGCACGTGGATCTTGGTTCCGAGAGCCATGTCTACGCTTGCCTGCACCGTTCCCACTCCGGAGACTACGAGACAACTCGGTTATTCGACTACCTGAGGAGATTTTAATGCCCACCATGAGACCTGGTTGGGCTCTTCCAAAACAAATCACGCAGGCCGAACTGCCCACGCATTCGCTCTCACGCATGATCTGACTCAACTGGTTCTCCAGCCCACCAGGATTCCAGATATATCGGGTCAAGCGCCTTCCCTGCTAGACTTACTGGTGACGAGTCGACCAACCGGGTACAGAGTGTCGATAAGTCCTCCGTTGGGCACTTCCGACCATTGCCTGGTTGGTGCCACCGTACTGCGCCGTAAAAGCTCTCCCTCAGTGGAGTCTAAACGGCGTTTATGGCACTACTCGTCGGCAGATTGGGATGCTATGCGCGACTATTTTGCTTCCATCCCGTGTGGCCAGCGCTGCTTTGTCGGTAGGGACCCATCGGAGAGTGCCTCTGCTGTCACTGGCGAGATCATGTTGGGGATGGAATATTACATTCCCTACACTGATGTCGTCAGCGGAAGTAAGGCGCGCCTTTGGTTCAATCGCGAATGCGCCAAAGCTGTTGAACTTAAACACGCGGCGTATCGCGTTTGGACCAAGGCTCGCACGCTCAACAATCGTAACATCTCTTCCCTCAAGGTAGTCTTCAACAAGGCTACCAAAGTCTGCAAGAGAGCTCTCTCGAGAGCGAATGCCCAGCGCGTTGCTCGCGTTGGCCAAGAGCTGTTGTCGCACCCAACGGGTAGCCGAAGTTATTGGCAACTGGCCAAAGCGGTGCAAGTCAACTTTTGCGCGCCTTCTCTGCCCCCACTGCGGTACCCTGATGGCTCGTTGGCCCATCGGCCGCTAGACAAGGCTAACCTCATAACGAAGCTCTTTGCGGCGAATTCGCGTGTCGATGACTGCGGCGCGGAATCACCTACCATCCCTCACTGTGGTTCCTCAATGCCTGACGTCCAAATCAGACAACGTGACGTCGTGCCGTGCTGCAGTCACTTGATGTGCGGAAGGCTAGCTGTGCTGACGGTATAACGGCAGTCGTATTTAAAAAAAGTGCTCCCGAGTTGTCTCCAGTACTGACACGCCTATACCACCTCTTGTACTCTACTGGAATTGTGCCGGAGGCTTGGAGAAAGGCGAACGTCCAGCCGGTCCCCAAAAAAGGGGATAGGTCTGACCCAGCCAACTCTCGACCTATTGCTATCACCTCTGTCCTTTGCAAGGTTTTTGAGCGAATCATAAACAGACAACTCATTCGCTACCTAGAAGATCACTCCCTGATTCATGATCGACAATACGGGTTCAGACCGAAACGATCAACGGGTGATCTCCTGGCGTTCATAACACACCTGTGGGGTGAAGCTATGGACAAGCACGGAGAAGCACTGGCTGTTAGCCTGGACATCTCCAAGGCTTTCGATCGAGTTTGGCATCATTCGCTTCTCTCCAAGCTTTCGTCATACGGCTTGCCACCTCGCCTATGCGATTGGGTCGCCGGGGTCCTGCATGAGCGCAGCATTCGCGTACTCTCCGAAAGCAGTGCCTCACAGTTTCTGCAGGTGAACGCCGGAGTGCCGCAGGGTTCTATAATATCGCCCACGCTGTTCCTTCTGCATATCAATGATATGTTATCCTTGGGTAACATTCATTGCTATGCAGACGACAGTACAGTACATCGACGTTATTTGGGTCACCCTGCGGCAAAGCAGGCCGATGTAGTGGAGTCGAGACGGAAGACTGTCATTGAGCTGGACGAGGAGTTAGAACGCATTTATATATGGGGCTTTGATAACCTGGTCCAGTTCAATGCCAAAAAAACACAGGTCTGCGCTGTCACTGCTAAAAAGTCCGCATTTCTCCCCCAACCCTCCTTCCAGAGCAACCTATTACCCATCCAGACTGGTCTCAGTCTCTTAGGTATGAACATACACAGCGACCTCAACCCGAAGAGTTATATTGAGAGCATTATAACGACAGCCTCACGTAAACTCGGAATCCTGAACAAGGTGAACGGTTCTTCACGCCGGAGCAACGTTGTCTTTTGTATAAGACTCAGGTGCGCTCCTGCGTGGAGTATTGCTCTCATCTTTGGGACGGATCCGCCAAGTACTTGCTCGAAGCTCTTGACAGGTTGCAAAGACGTGCTGTCCGTATTATCGGTAACGATGACGTTACGACCAGTCTGGAGCCGTTACAGCTACGTAGGGACATTGCTTCCCTTAGTGCTTTCTACCGCCTTTACCACAGTGAATGCTCTGAGGAGCTCTTTGACCTCATCCCTCCCTTTCCTTTCCTTTCCAGATCGACGCGTGCAGGTCTTAGAAGCCATCCTCATACCGTACTGACCATCCAGACACGTACCAAAAAGTTTGGACAATCGTTCTTTTGCCGAACTGCCCGTATGTGGAATGCGCTTCCCGCACACGTGTTTCCTTCCTCTTTCTCTCCCGGGTTATTTAAGCGGGGCGTGAAAAAGCATTTATGCAGGCCGCCATAGTGTGAGCGTTCGACATAGCGTGGTAGCGCTGTGATGAACGCTTTCAATTCTTGGGCTTCACTGGCTGCTTTTCATCAGGCAGAGTGAAGCCATTATGGCGTGCCACAATAAAAAAAATAAAAAAAGACAAGATCCGTTTCAGAAATGTGGCAAAAAATAAGAGTCGCCGACAAAATAAATATTTTCCTCCTGCTAACAAATTGCAAGAATTGCTGTGTTCTCTTGCTCCTGACACCGCCTTGGAAGAGGCACCTGTTTTTGAATCAAACAATCTATCGATGGAGTCCGCTATCACTATGCAGGAGCTGAAACATTGTATAAAGAAAAAGGATACAGCACCGGGTGAAGATCAAATTACTTATTCGATGGTATATAATTTACCAGCTATGGTAAATGCTATAAAATGGTATATGCTATAAAAATATTACTAAGGCTATACAACGAAATATTTCGCAGTGGGTATATCCCTCTTCAATGGAGAAATATAAACATTGTGCCCATTCCTAAGGCGAGTAATGACTTAGTAACGGAACCAAAACTAAGACCAATCTCACTTATTTCATGTATGTGCAAAGTATATCATTTAATTATTGCAAAACGATTAGAGTGGCATGTTGAAAAACTAGGTATTTTATCTAACAACTCTACAGGTTTTCGAAAAGCACAATCCTGCATAGATTCGTTGACTAGGTTAATAACATTTATTCAGCTAGGATATTCTAAAAATATGCCCACCTTAGGATGCTTCTTGGATGTAGAAAACGCATACAACAATGTTAGTATTACAAAATTAGTTCAGATACTGGATAATGTAAATGTTGGTTCTAATATTTGTAAATACCTCTGGTCATTTTTAAGCCAAAGACGCCTTAAAATAAGTAAGGAATATGGGAGTGATGAGGAGAGATATACACACAAAGGTTTAGCACAGGGAGACCCTATATCACCGTTTTTTTTCAATATAGTTACACACAAAATTTGTAATGAAATACAACATGTTTTTGTCGGCCAGTTTGCAGATGACTTGAATTGTCATCAAGTAAATCCAAAGTATGTATTTTCAGCAGGGGAAATAGGAGACAAAATATTAATATAAATATAAATGGTAATTTAGTTATGGTATCGGACTGTGTAAAATATTTAGGTATGTGGTTGGACTTTCACTTTTATGAAAAAAACATATTAATGAAATTTACGAAAAAGCTCTCAGATATTTTAATAATCTAAAAATTTTAGCGGGACCAGGCTGGGGAGTTCATCCTCTTTATTTGCGTACATTATACATAACCTTAATCAGAAGTAGAATTGACTACGGGAGTTTTCTTTATAATAATAGCGCAAGAACTCATATTGCCAAATTAGACAAACTTCAAAACCAGGCCCTTAGAGTTATAGGCGGATTTATCAAAAGTTCACCCCTTCATGTGATGGAGAGCAAGACTAGCATCCCACCATTAGACGTAAGAAGACAATATTTAGCGTACAAATTTTGCCTCAAAGCACAATCATGGGCTGATAATACCTCCATTCAATTAATTAGCGAATTAAATGATGAATGTTTAACAAACAATTATTGGACAAATAAAAAGAAACCGCTTTTGTGTACTTCATATAATATCACAAGAGGAAATAATATTCATTCATCGCGTCCATTAGAAATGTTTCAATTAAATATCTGGTTGTCATACACCAGATAGAAGAAATTATCGTCGTACATTTAGAAAGTGTTAGTGGATCTAAAAAGGTACATGAGATTAATTCATTAAGATTTAGCATTTTATCAGAGTTAAATAGAAAATATGAAGGGTGGCAAAAAATTTATACAGACGAGTCTAAAAGTGATAATACACAAGGTGCAGCTTATTATTGTCCTCAAAATCAAGTTAACTGGGTTACTCAGTTTCTTCCGAAGTCTCAATAATGTCATTGGAATTAATAGCCATATATGAAGCCATTCTGACACAAGTCGTCTTGGAATTAGCAAATGTGTTGTTTTCTCAGATAGCAGAAGTGCTTTGCAGCACATAGCTCGATGCGCCTCTGGGCTCAGAGGCACATCGATAGCTTATAAGATACTCGCGAAGCTTCATGAGCTTAATTGTATTAATATTGGCCTTATACTCTAGTGGGTTCCAGCGCATATTGGTTTAAGTGGAAATGAAGAAGCCGATCGATTGGCAAAACTAGCAGGGATGGAGGGCGACAATTACAATATTTTACCAAACTATTCGGAAACTTTACATATGTACAAAAAGATAGTATATAAAAATGGAATGAATATTTTAACGAAAGGTCGAAAGAAAATGGAATATGGTACAAAACCATACAATGTGAACCAATCCCAATTCCATGGTTTGGTAACATTCAGCTAAGTAGATTTTACATAATAACTATGCACCGACTTCGATCTGGTCACTTCCATCAAACAAATTTGCATTTCTGATGAATAAACTAGACTCCCCTAATTGTGATGTCTGTGGAACGATTGACGATGTTCACCACTTGTTGGCGGAATGCGTAAAAAACTCCGGAGAGCGGCAAACATTGATGTCCACTTTATACCTAAACCGTTTAGATATAGGAACTTTTCAAAGTATACTAAGTCAACCTACTTCACTTGCAGCAATATTGGTATACAATATGATAATACAGGCTTAGGCTATGATATGACTGACATGTCATGTTTTAGTCTTAAGTCCCTAAATAAATAAAGAAAAAAAAACAATTTTTTTGTCCCTAACTATTTCAAAATAAACGAGCTTTTCAAAGATATCTGTAAGCATTTTTCCTTTATACAGGTTGGATGGAACGAACGAGACCTGTCCCCTTTCCGAGTGAGTGGTTTTCGGATGCGCGACATATTTGTCACTGTCACGTGTATGGATTTGAAAAGAGAC
Organism: Scoparia ambigualis; assembly: GCA_963921215.1. Classification (NCBI taxonomy): domain Eukaryota; kingdom Metazoa; phylum Arthropoda; class Insecta; order Lepidoptera; family Crambidae; genus Scoparia; species Scoparia ambigualis. Next base: position 23,477,337 of record OY992511.1, read on the forward strand.
AAAGCATACTTTTCTTATGATACTTAAGTATTTTCCATTTTGACGAGCATAAGGTGCAAAATAGAAACTAGAACGAAAAGAGTGCACGCTCGCTCGATCCTCGCTGATTCTAGCACCTAGCTTGTACTATTATGTATTCTATGATCTAGATGATATCCTCATATTGTCCAAGAAGCACACGACAATTCAAGGTTACGCTGTAGAACATAGCAACCGCAAACTCTTTACCCACTCACCCTATTTAAGTGCAGTAAACTCTTTAAAAAAGTCTCTGTCAACTGAATTCAATTTTCTATTTCACTAACTAGCTGGGCATATTGCTAGCTATGATTTAGCCAGTGTCTACTTGTTGGGCACACAATGTTACGTTTAGCGTTTGCCTGTGACTCTGTTTAAGATGGGATATCTCAATAACTATTGATTGATCGACAAATTTTCATATTTGCTAAAAAAATTAAACATATTATTATCAACTAAATCGGTGCGTAATTTGAAGCCGATCTGAAGGGGTTATAACGTATAGTAGTCGTTGTGGTTATACAACGCAGAAACTGTTTAAAACTAAAACCTTGAAGAACTGTCTACTGAATTCAACCTTTGTCTCCGAGGAAGTAATTTTTATTTAAAAAAAAAAGTATTATTTTTATACAATGATAGTTGGTTATCTAAATGGCATAACTAAGTACTTATTGTAAAATTTTTTTGAGCCATATGGTATAGCGGGTCACTTATTATAATACTAGCAACCCTTAACTTAACTTGGGTGTCGTAAAGGCGTCTAACGGACTAAAGCTGCACATACCGACGACGGTCCTTTTGTATAAAAGGCCATGTCAAAAACAAAGGCGTACAGGAGAGCAGACTAAAGGGTCATTTTGTTCTTAAAACCTTATGTCGTATCAAATATTTCTTACGGACTCACCTCACATGCGTAACTACCTCATGTGCTCACCTTGCTTGGCAATGGCACAGATGTAAACAAAATATTTATTGCTCAAAAAAATGCATACGAGCCATATTATGTAACAAAAGTCCATTTGACTCATGCAGACCACTTTGTAAAGTTGGACATACTAACCATTCCAAGTATGTACACATTCGAGATATACAAGTTTGTTAAACAGCACCCAGAATAGACTTGTCTTAGATTTCCGCCCAAATCTGCTCTTTCATAAAAGTTGTTACTCTATGTGCATCCTACTAATATTATAAACGCGAAAGTTTGTAAGTATGGATGGATGTTTGTTACTCTTTCAGGTAAAAACTACTGAATGGATTTGGATAAAATTCGGCATACATATAGTTTATAACCTGGATTAACACATAGAATACATTTTATATGGATATTCTCACGGGAACGGGAACCACGCGGGTGAAACCGCGAGCGGCCGCTAGTATAAGTATATAACAGAATCCCAAATCAATTTTAACAGGGACTTATAAGTTTAATGACAAGAAAGCTACGTACACTGTCTGTTCAAAAGAAAACTTGAAAAAGTCGCAGGGAGCTAAACCTGGTATACGGTGGTTGAGGCATGATTACGGTTTTGTGTTTGGCCAAAAAATCACGAACCAGCATCGATGTGTGAGCTGCTGCATTATCGTGATGCAGAATCCATGATTTGTTTTTCCACAATTCCGATCGTTTGAGCCGTATTGCTTAACGCAAACGTTTTTTAATGACATGTCTTCATCTGCGTAGGAACGGTCGATACATCCAACAGCATAAAGCGGCGATGGGCTCACACCTATCACGTTAAGCACATGATTGCGCAGTTCTAATTTGGAGAAACGTGGACTATGGCGGTGGACTGCTTCTGCGGTCCTCATTAAGTCCTATAATTCTCTGATTAACCGTTTGGAGGTTTTTTTGGCGGGAAAGTGAAGCGTCATGTCTGCAGTTTTGTTTTATTTTCTATAATTTGTTTTTTGTCGAATATTAATGTGAAATAATGGTGGATTATTTACTGTTAGGTGTTCGTGGACGTGCATGAGTCCCAACTAACAATTTACCCTTATAAAATTAAAATATAAGGTCAATACTCTTATAATTGTTTTAAAATAGCAATCAATATGTCAATGAACCTTATAATGATACATTATAAGAAGATTTAGCTAATAATACCATTATTCTTGTAATTTAGTTGGGTAAACGGTAATAAATCCAAATAATATAGCCACAATAAGGGTTCTAAATGTGGTATTCTTATAGGAGCTAGTTATATGACTTTTTAGCCATATTATATTTAAAAGCTACGTAAAGGTTTGTAATAGGGCCAATATTCCTATAAAAGCAATGCACAGAGTAACTATATTGCTTTTTAATTTATAGGAGCTTTTTATAAGATGTCTATATGACAAAAGAGTAAAAGCATTTTATATAGTCTTTATAAGAATGAAAGCAAACCATATTCGATTTCATATTATTTTATAAGAGCGTTATTCTCTATATGACTAAATTCAAGTGTTCTATATAACTTTACAAAACCATGGTTCATCATGTTTGAAATTATCTAGCTGTTACAAAAAACAGCCACGGGTTCCGTCGCCCTACTAAATCCATTGGAGTTTTGGTGTAGAGATTTATAAGACTGGGCAGTAAAAATCAATATTTCCTTTAATTAACTTTTAGCAATTTATTTAAAAATATTACAGCATGTAAGTAATTAGACAATTAGGCTCGTAGGTAGCTGGCTGGCTGCTGAATTACCTACTTAAAAGAAGGAAGGACTCAAAGAAGTCTATTACTATTATTTCTGCGTTTTCTTAATTTCTTGTTTCAATAGGTTAAGACACATTACATTTCTATTACTTGGGCTTTATCAGCCGTAAAATACTATTATCCTGCAAAAGAAATAAGAATTAAATTATGGACAAAACAGTAAAGTAAAATAAAATAAGTAAATGTTTTCTGGCAATAAAATATATGTGGGTACGGGGGATTATACTGGTGAGAAAAGAACCCTAAATATATACAAAATTGCAATAGCATAAGCTTAAGATTTCTTATAAACGATGTGCGATTCCTTTTCCCCTTATTAAAAACATGAATAAATAGTTAACCATTTTTATATCACAAAACAGCCTAAATTCAAGGGCGCGTTGATAGTATAACACACTGCGTACCACATTTTGCCATGCATTTGAATTCCTACACCGTTTTCACTATATACAAAGCACATACTCAGTAACAACATAAAATAAATTATAAACTCACTGATCTTGTCATCTTAATGGTTGACGCTGTCACTTTAATTTTTCACCAAGCTTTTACGAAAATGTAAATCACTATCTATCCATAATACTTATTACAGAATCATACATGGGCAAACAGCTTTATAAAATACTTTGCATTGCTGGTATAAATTTTACTCCCTTGTTGCTGGCCATAATAAAACACGTACAAGAAGAAAAAGCTAACAATAAATCCACTATAAGGTGGGTATAAAGTTATAGTCCTTGTAATTTGTGCCCAAACGCAGGTTTATAAGAGATAATGCGGCTATTATAAAGCTATTAATTTTGGCAAAGTATAAGCCATTATAAGAATAATTTTTGTTAGTTGGGTTAGCAAATAAAACAAAACAGCGCAACATCACTTTTCAAATTCTCCAAATGGAATGTGTGAGACCTCAATAAAGTCCCACAGCTTTATTGAGTCTCGAGGGGTTTGGGGGAAAATCATTTACAATAAAACCTTCATTACCACTCATTATCATCCACTTAATGTAAAAAAAAATAATTACCTAATATTAAAAACTTGACACTGGCTAATTGTGCTGAATAGTGCTGATCGCACGAAGCCATTATTTATGAGAAGAAAAAAAAAACCCTTTGGGGTTATCCGAAAAATAATCCACGACTTTATAGTCGTGGATTAATTTTTTGCCTCACATTGCCACTTCCATTTTTAAGAGGAACTCCCTGCAATTTCGTGATTAAATTACCGTAATGCCAAAGAAGTAAGTAGTAAATCGCATTATCCAAAATCATATAAACATTTGCCTTCGGCTGCACAAAAGACATATAACAGGATAATACAATAACATCTAATAAAAGATTCTATTAGACACAAAAGATAGTCATAGTCAACCGTCTTATCCCGTAACTTATAAGAATAATGTAGAGCTGGGGCATCGTTCGTCCTCCACCCCGCTTTCTTAATGGCTAATGTAGTCACGTATTTTGCTTTATGAATATGTGAGTACAAGGCGTTGCTTGGAGTGCTTCATGCGTTGTCGCGATAACACTGCCCATTATAGATAAACCATGGTAAAAAATATACAAAATGTATGCTTCCATGGAGACAGAGGTTCATATATACATAATTATATATACACGACTATTATCACCAAAGGATTAGTAAAATACTAGGCAATAAGGCCATGTGTGATTTTTAAAGTTAAATTTACAAAATAAATACGTTAAAACAACAAAAGATATTCAACATAGCGTTGATAGTATAACACACTGCGTACCACATTTTGCCATGCATTTGAATTCCTACACCGTTTTCACTATATACAAAGCACATACTCAGTAACAACATAAAATAAATTATAAACTCACTGATCTTGTCATCTTAATGGTTGACGCTGTCACTTTAATTTTTCACCAAGCTTTTACGAAAATGTAAATCACTATCTATCCATAATACTTATTACAGAATCATACATGGGCAAACAGCTTTATAAAATACTTTGCATTGCTGGTATAAATTTTACTCCCTTGTTGCTGGCCATAATAAAACACGTACAAGAAGAAAAAGCTAACAATAAATCCACTATAAGGTGGGTATAAAGTTATAGTCCTTGTAATTTGTGCCCAAACGCAGGTTTATAAGAGATAATGCGGCTATTATAAAGCTATTAATTTTGGCAAAGTATAAGCCATTATAAGAATAATTTTTGTTAGTTGGGTTAGCAAATAAAACAAAACAGCGCAACATCACTTTTCAAATTCTCCAAATGGAATGTGTGAGACCTCAATAAAGTCCCACAGCTTTATTGAGTCTCGAGGGGTTTGGGGGAAAATCATTTACAATAAAACCTTCATTACCACTCATTATCATCCACTTAATGTAAAAAAAAATAATTACCTAATATTAAAAACTTGACACTGGCTAATTGTGCTGAATAGTGCTGATCGCACGAAGCCATTATTTATGAGAAGAAAAAAAAAACCCTTTGGGGTTATCCGAAAAATAATCCACGACTTTATAGTCGTGGATTAATTTTTTGCCTCACATTGCCACTTCCATTTTTAAGAGGAACTCCCTGCAATTTCGTGATTAAATTACCGTAATGCCAAAGAAGTAAGTAGTAAATCGCATTATCCAAAATCATATAAACATTTGCCTTCGGCTGCACAAAAGACATATGACAGGATAATACAATAACATCTAATAAAAGATTCTATTAGACACAAAAGATAGTCATAGTCAACCGTCTTATCCCGTAACTTATAAGAATAATGTAGAGCTGGGGCATCGTTCGTCCTCCACCCCGCTTTCTTAATGGCTAATGTAGTCACGTATTTTGCTTTATGAATATGTGAGTACAAGGCGTTGCTTGGAGTGCTTCATGCGTTGTCGCGATAACACTGCCCATTATAGATAAACCATGGTAAAAAATATACAAAATGTATGCTTCCATGGAGACAGAGGTTCATATATACATAATTATATATACACGACTATTATCACCAAAGGATTAGTAAAATACTAGGCAATAAGGCCATGTGTGATTTTTAAAGTTAAATTTACAAAATAAATACGTTAAAACAACAAAAGATATTCAACCATTTGTCGATTGCCAGAAACAACAAAATAAATTTGTTAATTATGCCTATTCCCTATAGTTGATTTAATGTAAATTTTAATGTTGGAACCAAGCTGATTGGCATAACCCTTTCAAATGTTTGTCTCAACCGATCCACAAACAGTTGGGATAACAATATAAGCAGGTAAAAACCACAGCAAGACATAAAGTTAAACCAACACGTTCGAATGGTTAAACGTACACCCGAATGATGGTTAAAAAAATGATATAAATTCTATACAAAAAAAGTAATTGACACGACCCATTAAAATGTTTGTTTTAACCGTAACACAAACAGCTAAGATAACAGTATTAAACAGGTTAAAACAACAGCAACACATAAAGCTTAATCAATATGTTCGAATGGTAATACTAACTCAAGAGCAAGGGTTAAAATAACAACATAAACAGGTTAAGTCCTATACAAAAAAAAACGATTGACACAACCCTTTCAAGTGCTTGTTTCAACTGTCACACAAACCGTTGGGATAGCAATGTACACCGGTAAAAACAACACCAGTAAAAAAAAGCTAAATTAACCTGTTTGAATGTTTAAACTAGCCCTTCAGAGTGTTTGATTTAACCGTCACATAAACAGTTGGGATAATAATATAAACAGTTAAAAACAACAGCAAGATTTATAACTAATTCAACAAATTCGGATAGTTAAACTAACTCACGAGCTAGGGTTAAAATAAATATATAAACAGGTTAAGTCCTGTACAAAAATTATCGATTGACACGACCCTTTGAAATGTTTGTTTTAACCGTCACACAAACAGTTGAGATAACAGTAATCAACAGGTAAAAGCAACAGCGACACATAAAGCTTAATCAATATGTTCGATTAGTAAAATTAACTCAAGAGCAAGGGTTAAAATTCGCTTTCAAATGTTAGTTTTAACCATCACACAAACAATTGGGATAGCAACATAAACAGGTAAAAACAACACCAAACCAAAAAACTAAATCAACAAGTTTGAATGGTTGAGCTAACGCTTTCGAACGTATGTTATAACCGTCACACAAACAGTTGGGATAGCAATAAAACAGGTAGAAATAACAGCAACACATTAAGCCAAATCAACATGTTTGAATAGATAAACTAACTCACGAGCTGGGGTTAAAATAATAATATAAACAAGTTAAGTCCTACACACAAAAAAACGATTCACACAACCCTTTTAAATGTTTGTTTTAACCGTTACGCAAACAGTTGGGATAGCAATATAAACAGGTAAAAACAACACCAAGACAAAAAACTAAATCAACAAGTTTGAATGGTTGAGCTAACGCTTTCGAATGTATGTTAGAACCGTCACACGAACAGTTGGGATAACAATAAAACAAGTAAAAACAACAGCAACACATGAGGCCAAACCAACATGTTTGAATGGATAAACTAACTCACGAGCTAGGGTTAAAATAATCATATAAATAAATTAAGTAATAAACAAAAAAAACGATTCACACAACCCTTGCAAGTGTTGGTTTGAACTGTCACACAAACAGTTAGATACCTATCAATATAAACAGGTAAAAACAACAGCATGACAAAAAGCAAAATCAACGTGTTCGAATGATTGGGCTAACGTTTTCAAATGTATGTTGTTAAATTAAAGGCTACCTAAATGCTAAATACGAGTAATCTGAGATTAAATTACTGTGTCACATACCTACCTACAATACAGACAAACCGACATAGCGAAACTATATCTATATTTGTATTTGCTTTCGTATGTCTGGCTGTTCAGCTATAGTATAGGTCACTCTCTCAACCGATTCTCGTGAAAATTTGTGAGCGAGTTCGATACCTATTTATAGTTAGAGCAAAATGCTTTTGTATGTCCGGCCCTATAATCTTGTTTTGGAAGATAACAAGATGAAAAGTTGAATTAAACGCCATACTTACCTACCTAAATAGTGTAAGTAGGTCCCTACTGTTAAACGAGCTTTGATTTTTTAATGGATTGTCGAAAACGGCTGTACTTAACGATTTCGATGTTTACGCTATAATAGTGCTTTAACAGGACACAAACTTCTCAAATGTTTGTTTTAACCCTTTCACAAATAGTTGAAATAACAATTTAAATAATTTGTGCTGATCTCCTGGCAACGTCGCAAATTACTATACGCGCTCAAGAAGCAAGGGCTTTCACGAGAAGTTTGGCTATGCGATTCTCTAAGCGACACAGACGCAGCGCGCATGGCGGTGATCTGCTTTCTCTTTCCAATTCTATGAATACAAAAGAGACAGAGTTAACTCTAAGCGCTGCGGTAGCCGAACTTAGAGAATCGCACTGCTGTTGACAATGACATAAGTGAATGGACACTTATGATGTTATGGTTACATTATCGGGATTCGGCGAATGTTTGACCTGTCGCGTCGTGTAGCTATAGCCAAACAGTTTGCTGAACCTACCGCACAATCAAAGGGATATTTTCTCAAACTTGCAATGAAATGTTGACATGACTTACTTCAATTAGGTCTGGAAATACTACGTAACCGGTGCGATGAGTGAAGATGATATGTAAAGGAATTTCATACAGCCCAATACACCTACCTAGGCCCGTAAAGCAACAGTCTTTTGTTTTTAAACGGGGGGAGGGAGGGGGAGGGGGGCGCAGGCCCATTTGTTTTCATTTGATCCAATGTAGTTCGCCCGAAAATTTTATATAATTATATAGGTATAATAGTTTGCCGTAGAAAAAACACGAAGTTTTTATCGCGTTAATGCGACACGAATTTTTGCCCGATAATTTAGCATGATAGTAATATTGTTATGGATTGTCCTGGGTGTTAAAATAGGTCTTATCCTAATAATAGTTACGAACAATATTAATTAGGCATAACTTTTGAGACACATTTTTTTAAGGATAACTTGTATTAGCATAATAATTGTTAAACATACTATTCTAAAGCCTAATACTTGCTAACGCATAATAATATTTAAGCATAATTTTGTTAGGCATAATAATTATATAGGGAATAAGAAAGGTTTGGAAACTTTGTGTTTGCATTTGATAAAATACTTTTCGTATATAAAATAAACATGTTGGCGGCATAAGGGTGGCCTAAGGGCCACACCCACGCCGCGCCCTAACCTGCTATTACACTACAGTAACCAATTTATATTAGATATACCTAATACCTACTTTTGGGTTTTCAGATTCAAATAGCTATCACTAAAATATAAAATATTGCAAAGACAAAACCTGTTAAAAAACCAATTCAAATTATAGCCGATTTTGAAACTGTAACCTCACCTTCTGTTTTATGTTATCTACCAGACTGTCTTTATGCCTAATAACTATTAAACGAATAAACAATATGCCTTGTAACTTTATGGAAATCAAAATGAAAGCGAAAAACATTAGCCTAAACCATATTTATGATTAATGAAATAGTATGCCAAAAAACAATTAAGTCAAAATATTATTAAGACAAATGAAAATATGCCTAACTCGTTATGCCAAATTAAATTAGGACAAAAAAAATAGGCGAAAAAGAGGGATCCCGTTAAAATAACGGGCACTTTGATCACGTTTATGGTATTTATTATCAACTAATAACTAAATCTAGCTTAAAAATAAGTGAGCGCCAGGAGAATTTCGTCAGATGTTCAACTGGATATTTTGCCTAACCAAGCTCGTAGGTATTTCATCTAGCTCAGCCTTGTAGATTAAACCGTATACAAAAAGGGCGTGTCGTTGGTCTACAAAGAAACATTCATCGTATCAATACTTGCAACGCACTGGATAAAATTATGTATAAGCTGGCCCTTTCAAATGTTTGTTTTAACCGTTACATAAACAGTTGGGATAACAATATAAACAGTTAAAAACAACAGCAAGATTTATAACTAAATTAACAAATTCACATAGTTTAAACTTACTCACGAGCTAGGGTTAAAATAAAAATATAAACATGTAAAGTCCTGTACAAAAACTATCGATAGACGAAGCGACGTTGCCGTATCCCGCACGCGCGCGCGCCGCTGCCGCGCTGTGATGCCGACAGCTTAGTTGAACGAGAAAATTCGAATAATGTGCACGCACGGTTCGCAGCATAGATTAACTTATATCGTTTGCAGTACGTATTTAAGGAAGTGAGGTGGACAGTTCAGTGTGTAATGGATTTAGGTAAGTATGCGGACATATAAATGTGTTTTGATATAAAAACGTGTATCTACCCATCTAGCACATAAGTTTTATCGTGCTTTTTGTATTTTCGCCGTAAAACGCGACCGGCCTGGGTACCTTAATTAAATACTTATTTTAATGTTTCGTATATTTAGCCGAATGGGGTATTACGGCGGAAACAGTCAAACGTTTTGAAGGTACCTACGTGTTTATGGTTTTCGTTGTATGATTACTAAAGCTTAGCGCCACGCTGCGTGTCGCAACGCAATCGGTTACATACTTACATTTTGCATAAACGTGGTTACATTAGCTCATAGCCGATTTACACATCCTTAAGTAAGTAAAAACTACGTGTGGACGCCGGGCGGCAAGTAAGTCTGTCTACCTATCGCCTTAAGTAAGCAAGGAAGTAGTAAGTTCAACTTACTTACTTACTTACTTATGGGTATGTAAATCGGCCTTCAGTCCCGCGTGTCACCACGTTCAATACAAAGCTTTGTATTTTAAGAAAGGAAAACTGGTTTTAACGAAACATAATGTGTTTTTTTAACTAAAGCAAAGCTTTTGATTCAACTGATACAGATCGGTTGAATCAAACAAAAAAATGTGTTACTTTAACTAAAGGAAAGCGTTTGATTCAACTGATATATATCAGTTAAAATAACACATTATTTTTCGTTAAAACCTCAGTTTTCACTTCTTTATTTAAATGTTTGTGTTTACAGGGCACATCTCCGGAGGCGGCAACAGCAAGTGATAATGTTTATGATATAATATCAGCGCCGTCGAGCCCGGCATTACGTAGTAACAAACACTCGAAATCCTGAAGAATATCACGCGTAAGTGTTTGAATGAAACATTACTTGTAAATATTTTTAACCCACGACGCAAAAAGAGGAGTGTTATAAGCTTAACGTGTCTGTCTGTTTATCTATCTGTGGTATCTTAGCTACCAAACGGATGAACCGATTTTCGTTTAGTTTGTTTTTGTGTTATAAATAGTTTTATCCCGAGTGTTCTTAGCCATGTTTCACAGCCGTTTAAATATCATCAGCTCTTTTTTTTAGTTTCTGAAGGGATTTGATTAACTAATCTATTGTTATTTTAACTAAAGCAAAGCTTTTGATTCAACTGATATATATCGGTTGAATCAAACAAAAATAATGTGTTACTTTAACTAAAGGAAAGCGTTTGATTCAACTGATATATATCAGTTAAAATAACACATTATTTTTCGTTAAAACCACAGTTTTCCCTTCTTTATTTAAATGTCTGTGTTTATAGGGCACATCTCCGGAGGCGGCAACAGCAAGTGATAATGTTTATGATATAATATCAGCGCCGTCGAGCCCGGCATTACGTAGTAACAAACACTCGAAATCCTGAAGAATATCACGCGTGTTTGAATGAAACATTACTTGTAAATATTTTTAACCCACGACGCAAAGAGAGGGGTGTTATAAGCTTAACGTGTCTGTCTGTTTATCTATCTGTGGTATCTTAGCTCCCAAACGGATGAACCTATTTTCGTTTAGTTTTTTTTGTGTTATAGATAATTTTATCCCGAGTGTTCTTAGCCATGTTTCATGAAAATCTGTTCAGCCGTTTGAATATCATCAGCTCTTTTTTTTTAGTTGATGAGAGGATTTGATTAACTAATCTATTGTTATTTTAACTAAAGCAAAGCTTTTGATTCAACTGATATATATCGGTTGAATCAAACAAAAATAATGTGTTACTTTAACTAAAGGAAAGCGTTTGATTCAACTGATATATATCAGTTAAAATAACACATTATTTTTCGTTAAAACCACAGTTTTCCCTTCTTTATTTAAATGTTTGTGTTTACAGGGCACATCTCCGGAGGCGGCAACAGCAAGTGATAATGTTTATGATATAATATCAGCGCCGTCGAGCCCGGCATTACGTAGTAACAAACACTCGAAATCCTGAAGAATATCACGCGTGTAAGTGTTTGAATTAAACATTACTTGTAGATATTTTTAACCCACGACGCAAAGAGGAGTGTTATAAGCTTAACGTGTCTGTCTGTTTATCTATCTGTGGTATCTTAGCTCCCAAACGGATGAACCGATTTTCGTTTTGTTTTTTTTTTGTGACATAGATAATTTTATCCCGACTGTTCTTAGCCATGTTTCATGAAATCTGTTCAGCCGTTTGAATATCATCAGCTCTTTTAGTTGATAAGGGGATTTGATTAACTTCCATATGTCCTATCGATTCGAAATTTGGTACCGCGTTACTTCAATGATACATAAAGTTTTTGGTAAGTTAAACATGACCTGATCAGCCGTTTGTAGAGCATCAGCTCTTTAATAGTTGATGAGGGGATCTGACTACCTTCCATATGTCCTATCGATTCGAAATTTGGTACCGTGTTACTTCAATGATATTGAAAGTATATGGTAAGGTAACCATTACCTGATCAGCCGTTTGAAGTTCATCACTTTAAAAAGGACAAAATAAAAGTAAAATTAAAAAATTAAAAAGCCCCTCGTCACAAAAAATATACTGTAAAAACTAAAAAATAATATTTTAAACCTATTATAATTATTATCGTCACATATATTATATAAGTTCAAATATTTTTATTTTCCAGGCGTCGTCGCGTCGGGGCACCGTCAAGCGGTTTGACATCGGGCGTCTTCCGCGACACGCAATATTTCGTAGCCGAAAGTATGCTGCGACGCGCGGCTGGGTAATATAGACTTTAAATACTGTGTACATGATTTAATATCGTTTAAAGATTGTAAAAACCGTCACCAAATTGTGTAAAAATAAACTTTTTACCGTATAAATCGTTTTTTAATGTTCTTTTTACAGTACTTGCTATGTCGAACCAACTTAATTTCTTAGTTAGGCTAAAGATATGTATAGCTATGTATTAGTTAGAAGATGCTTTTGTTTAGTGTCGTGTCTACTTTCTACCTACCTTCTATCTGTGTGATTTAAATAATGTTAGGTCATTCTATTTTAGTGTCTTAGTGTTGTATTAACCTAGAATCTATAGTATTTATGACAAAGCCGTTTTGTTGTGTAAACTTCTACAAATTTTGTTGGGAATACTAAAAATGTTTTGTACATATTATCAACCTAGACATAATAGTATTCTCAACAAAACAGTTTTGTTGTGTCAATATTTTTTGTTGCATTTACCTGTCCCCCTAGCACGCTCGGTTAATTGTCCGACGTAAAGCATTTGTCCCTCTCGCACACGCATATTTGCCAGAAAGGGACGAATGCTTTATGTCCGACATAAAACTTAGCGTACTAGCCTCACAAATAAAAAAACTATTAAATCAACCTCTCAATGAAAATGTTGGCTTAACACGAGGTACAATGTTGAATCAACTTGCGCTATAATTGTTAGGACCATTCGAATTATATTGCCAAATTAACTACTTTACAATGGTATACGAGGTAAATTTCAACATAATTCAAGTTAAGGTAATCCATTAAGAGGGTTTACGCATTTTGGTTTCCCATACAATTTTTCAAGTCGAAATTTTTAAAGACCAATAAGCCAATTTTAGTGAAAATTTGCATGCTAAAGTAAAATACAGGAATCTAAATAGTTTGTCGATAATATTTTTAAAAAAGGTTTATTTGTCTGAGTTATTGCGATTTAAAGTTCACTATAGAAAGTTTAAAATCGCAATAACTCAGTTAAATAAACGTTTCTTGGAAATGTTTTCAACAAACTATTTAGTTTTCTATATTTTACCACAGCATGCCGAGTTTCATCAAAATTGGCCTACTGGTTTTTAAAAATGTTGACTTGGAAATTTAAATGGGAAACCGAAATGCGTAAACCCTCTTAAGTAATATTCACCCTAAGTTGAATAATTATTTGACAATATAATCCAAGTTTTAGTCCTAACAATTATAGCGTAAGTTGATACAAGATTGTAGCTCATGTTAATCCAACCTTTACTTCGAAAGGGTTGATTCAATAGTATTTTATCAGGTAGATGCAACACAAACGCATTTATTGACACAACAAAACTGTTTTGTTGAAAATACTATTATGTCTAGGTTAATACTACAAAATATTTTAAGTGTTCTCAACTAAATTAGTAGATGTTGACACAACAAAACTGCTTTGTTAAAATTACTATTGATTATGGGTTAATACAACACCAAGACACTTATTGCCTCAACAAAACTACACTGTTAATTTTACCATTTAATTGAGGTTAATTCAACAAAACATACGTATAGATCTAACTGTTACAGCAAAAGTTGGTTCAACAATGCAGGACTGTTAACCCTACCCATTTTTGAAAGTACATTTAACCTTTAAAGTTGGTAAGTTCAACACCTTGACATTGATCGAATCAACAAAACGATTTTGCTAAAATACTGTTGGTTATACCCAAAATATTTTGGGTTGACCCAACAATATAGTACGAGTTGATCCAATATAGTAACTCAGTTAACACAACCTTGAGTTCGAAGGTTAATCTAACATTAAAAGCAAGTAGATTTAACACAAACACACTCGTGTTTTTAATAATTCGAGTACGTTAAAGCAAACCTTGTTAGAAGGTCAATTTAACTGTCATGGTTGGTTGTTTTTACATGTTTGCACTAGGTGCAAACCAGTAAAACTAACCATTAAAAGCAAGTCGATTCAACACAAACATACTTGTATTTTTAACTTTTCGAGTACGTTAAAGCAAACCTTGTTAGAGAGTCAATTTTACTGTCATGCTTAGTTGTTTTTACAGGTTTGCACCAAGTGCAAACTAGTAAAACTGACAAAAATCTAAAGGTAGGTAATGATTTAACATATTGCTAGACGGTTAAAATTACCATTCTGCTACTGGTAAAAACAACTAAATTCCACGGGTTGGTGCTATATTAACCCCTTGTTAGAAGGTTAATTTTAGCATTTTAATGAAATGTTGAATCAACAAATATGTAATAAGTTAAAATTACCGAAACTGATCAACAATATAGTTTTTGTTCATTCAACAAAACTCAAGAGTAGGTGCTATATTAACCCTAAAATTTTGTTGAAATATGGTAAAACCAACTAATAATTTCTTTCCGTGTAGGTACTAGGTAGATTATGATTTTGGGGGTTAAAGTTACTCGCGTCCGTGGGTTTACCCTTGAGACTCTACACGTGACCCCTGGGTGGTGCTAAATGAGTGACACTAACTGAGTGGTAGAGCCACGCTGCGTTGCAGCACGCAATGGGCAGGCTCGCCCGGGGTAATACCACCCTCTCACGAATATCCGGCGTGAAATACTGGCACTTGGTGCTGTTGTGTTTCGTCCGGCCAGTGAGAGTTCCGGAGGCTCCTTCCCCCCCCCCCCCCCCCTCACAATTCCTTTTCCTTCCTTAACCCTATTCCTTTCTTATAGGTCGGCAACGCATCTGCGACTTATCAGGTGACCCGCCTGCTCGTTTGCCTCCTACTAATAAAAAAAAAAATTAGGTAGGCAGTTAAGTTAGATGATAAGTTTTTTCTCTGTTAGTTAACTTTTTTTATATACATACATATTTTTTGACGTCTTTATGTCTTAGAGCATGTAGGTTTAATGCTCTAAGCAATAAGTACCTGTAAAGGTTTATGTTGAATAAAGCATTTGACTTTGACTATAGTCCACGTTTAAATAAATTAGAACTGCACAATCATGTGCACATCGCCAAAGCTAAATGTCTTCATTATCAATTTATATAAACGTCTAACTGCGCACTTGTAACACTTCTGTCTAACCACAAATCCTAAAATGTGCTGCTGTGCAAAATAAAAACGAACTTAAAACATACAATGATTGGTTAACAATGAATTTTAGCTGTTGGAGTACTTACGTTGTTGTTTCATTCCATAATATCATATCAAATCAAATGATCTTACTTTAAACGTCCTACTGCGGGGCAAATATGATTAATTTAGCTAATTATACACTTTTTAATTATACACTTTAACACATTACCTTACATATTACCATTAAAAAATAGTATCATTGTTATATAACATACCAAGCTCGCTGGCCCAATGCAGTTGGTGGGTTTGAACAACTGCTATCATGAACAACCACCACTGGGACTAATAGCTTATCGTGGCTGATGAGCTCGCGATAACTATTTAAGGTATAAGTTCACGTCAGCAGTCTTAAGGTACCTAACTGAATCTTTACAATATTTTCTAACTCGAAAAATCAATTGAAAGTGCCAAATCAAACTCTAACTGCACAAACACTTTGCACCTGGGTCACGTTCCTTCGAAACTCAGCGGAATTGTCTTGAAGAAAGCTAGCAGTGTGCCAATCTAGAATGCTAGCACTCCCAACGCCGCACTCACATAGTCAAATGGGAAGATGGTACGTGACGACATTAGTCATTTTAGAAGGCTTAAGACATGTATTCATTGAAGCTCGGCGGCGTACTGACTACCGCATTCGGTACATTCGTGAGAACCAAGAAAATTTCCCGACACCGAGTCCTAATTTTAGATTTTTTTTGACTAGCTATCTTCTAAAAGTCTGTCGCCGTAACAACGATGTGTAAAATCATTGTTCTATTCCGACAATTTGAGATAAGATAGCCCGTTCCTCAGTGGTTGAGGATTCCGGGTGAAAGGCGCTTCCACCTTTGGCCTTATCGTCACTTACCATCAGGTGTGATAAAGGTCAAGCGCTTATCCGAAGTAGACTAAAAATCATTTTAAAAAAAGAATCTGTTCCGATACGATCTACAAAAGGGGGCGCTTCGAATTTTGCTGATCTTAGCAAATATCACTTGAAAAAAGCTTTTCTCAAGAATGACTTGAGTGGGGATAGGTTAACCGTCAAGTCACAGTATAAATATAAGCTCATATTTATACTGTAGTCAAGTCGACTGTTTTCAAGTGCATGTTTTAAAAAAAACAATGAATTAAAAGACTATTCTAAATAAGAGAAAATACGTATTTATTGTGTGTAACATTACAGTTTGGTAAATCTACCATAATACAGCTTTAAAACTGATGGAACCAATTTTTTTTTCTTACTTACCTTTTATATTCATTTGATTTTTGGGTAACTGATAAAGCTATCAGATACATATATACATATCACGACTATTATCCCCGAAGGGTCAGCCAGAGACAATGAGGACCGCGAAAGCAGTCCTCAGCCATAGTACACTTTTCACTAAATACCTAGCGACTGCACATCTCCTCAGCTTGACCGGTGGTGACCCTATTGCCGCTTTATGCTGTTGGATGTATGTGCAGTCTTTAGTCCGTTAGTCGCCTTTTAGGATATCTAAGGGAAGGGAGGAAGTGGTAGTATATTCTTATTATGAGCCGCTACGCGACACGGCTCTAAGGCTCGTATTCTAAAACCAAACTCACACTCAAACCTCTGCTTGAGTACAGTTAGAAAGGGATGGTGCTATTCATCGGATATATCGCCATCGCATCCGAATCTTACATCGCTTCTGTGTATTTCGCGCCTCAGATGAAAGATATCACTGATTATACATGGTGGAAAAAAAAAGACCGAGGTTGGAGGAAAAGTACCCTTAATATTGATGATGGCAAATTTTACTGAAATAAAACATTCCTTTATTCACAAAAATAATTATAACTGCATTTAAAGATTTTTGAGCATGGAATCGAACCGGTGAACAGTGAAAAAAAAAACATCCCGTATTTTATGATACCAACCGAAAGAGTCATTCTTAGTGATCAATTTATTTTAAACAACACAGTATCAAGACCAAGAATCCTTTCAGTCAAATTTGCCATCATCAATAATAAGGGTACTTTTCCTCCAATCACGGTCTTTTTTTTAAACCTGTATACATCTCAAGTAAATGTTTTATTATTGTACTAGCGTGGTCCTGTACTTAAACACTATGGCAGTTTTTTTTTCAGTTAAGTACAAATCTAGTTCTACCTTTATCATCAGGGTATTATATTCCGTTAGGAGTTCAAAGTAGAGTGAAACACTATGGTTTAAACACACGCTATAGATATTAATAAAAACTTTACTAAGATATCCTGTTCTCCAAAATTTCTCGTTCACTTAGCAGCTTATGTTGTTATATTCATGCTTGACTCTCTGCCTACTACTGAGTTAAGTAAATGTTAGTTTCAGGCTGTTGGCTCAACATTAAGTGTACCGAACTCTGCAACTAACGTGGGATAGGGTTTTTGCATATATTGCATAAAGATTGATATCACGTTTGTAAAGTTAAATTAGAATGCCTAATATATACCTATTTGTATGTATGTGTCTCTTATTCCTACAGTTCTATATTTATCATGAACAAGGTATTAACGTAGACCGGCACCAATGGTTGTCTTTGTTTGGTCATAACTTACAAGGTTTTGAATCAATAGGTGATCAGAATTAAATATAAAATGAAAAACCATTAGGGAATTGTTTTACATACTTTTGATTTGTATTCTTTAAACACTTTTTTAATAAAAAAATAAATACCTAATTGAAAACTCAAAATACACCAATGATGGTCATTCAAAATCCATTAATGGGCACCCAGTAATGGTCATGTTGTGAATACAAACATGAGTTAACAATAAAGAAATGTACTTACAGTATAAAATGTGCGACATTGTGGTAGGTAAGAATTATTATGGCATGACATTTAGGAGCTCTGGACCAAAGATCAGAACAGTACTCCATGTGAGGTCTAAACTTAGGCTTTGTACAACTGTAAAAGCTGGTTAGACGTGAAGTACCGTCTCGCTTTCCTAAGAACTTCTAATTTCTTAGATGCCATTTTCGCTTTGTCCTCTAGATACTTGCGGAACTGTAGGTAATCACTTGATATGTCAACACCAAGGGATCTCAATGCTGCTTGAGATGTTAAGTGGAGTGCTCTGGAACTGTAGTGCTACGACAAATGGATCCCTTTTGGCGGTGAACACGCAAACCTGTATCTTGGAGTGGTTGAACTGAACTAAGTTTGATTCACCCCATTTTGAGACCCTTTCCAAGGAGTTCTCAACTGTCATTCGCATAGCAATGCATACTCTCAATGTTGGCCATATCATTGATATGCAGCAGAAACAGCGTGGGACACAGAACCGAGCCCTGGGGAACGCCAGCATTTATGGGCATGACATCAGAGCAGCAACCGTCGAAAGCGACCTTAATGCTGCGCTCACAAAGAAAGCTAGCGACCCATTTACATAGTCCCCGGGTATTCCATATGCCAGTAACTTCACGAGAAGCGCTCTGTGCCAGACCCTATCGAATGCCTTTGCAATGTCTAAACCTAACCGCTAGAGCTTCACCTCGACTCTCTATGGCCTCTGCCCAATGGTGTGTGAGATGTATCAGGAGATCACCCGTTGACCGCCCATGACGGAAGCCGTATTGGCGGTCGGAAATCAACTGGTGACCCTCGAGATATAGTAGAAGCTGCTTGTTGATAATGCGCTCTATGACCTTTGAGAGGAGGGATGTGATTGCTATGGGCCTGGTGAAAGGGTTGGACTTATTTCCATCCTTACTGATTCTTTGGGCGCTGTCCAAAGGCTGATCCCTAGTCATAGGAAAATGCTTGTCACTAAAAGCCAGCTTTCTAGTGTGTCTTCTTCAGCCTTGATAGAACGGTGCTAGGTCCATTGGACTTTTTCCAGTAATTTTATTGTGGAGTCATACGGGGGAACACCATACTGCTTTGCAGCTGCAGATACTTTTTCTCCTCTTTGTACTGCTGATATAGCCTTCAGCATTTGGTCGCTCGAATATCTCTGTTTAGTTTTTAGGTGCCATCTAAAAATAATGAAAACAGGATCTGGGAGATTTGAAGAATGGTTAAAGTCATAACTTTTACTCGAACAATAAGTAAACTCTTTGAGACATGCTTTAATTTTTTGGCCCCGCTGGGAATAAAATCCAATACCCCTGGATCTGAGACAAGCAATCATACCACTAGACCACAGGTGGTTAAAAATCATTATCATTAGTCGATAACAGTTCTGAGAAAGTTTTATTAGAAAACTCGAGCAATATATTAAGATAAGTAGGTATTAACACCAGTAATGGTCATTCATTTATGGGCGTTAGGACAATGTTTAAATATTGTGCCATGCCAATGATGGTCATGCAATAATGGGCATTCGGTCTACGTTTGAATATCAAAACCAGTGATGGTCATCCAGTCATGGGCATTTTGACCATTATTGGATAAGAGACGTTTGTCTGAACCAGTCATAGGCACCGGCTCCAAATTCAACCCTGAATTAATTTCACATATCCTAATACTCAAAACGCAATCTATGTTTCATTGATACATGAAAATAATCGTAATTCCACATACATGCCACCAAAGCAAAATTGTAAGATAAATTAATCACTTACCCCCTTAGTGATTTCCTTAAAAATTGAGATTTTTTAAGTTTCTTCACTCGCAACGTTACGGTTTAGTTCGCCATTTTTATTCTTAGTGGCCGACACAGATCATGACTTGTCAAATGATAGCTGACAGTCTAAGCTCTTATGACTAAATGTTGCCGGTATTGAAAGACGAAGTTTACTTCAGATAACAATAATTTAAATTAAAACTGACCATGACTGGTGCCATGACTAACATTGGCGCCACTACGTTATAAATCAAATTATGATTTAGATCATCTAAGTTGATCCATGTTTAGAAATTATAAAATGTTTAAAGCTATTATAAATTTATAGAAAAAAGTTTGGTAAGTATTAGTTTTATAATCCCGTAACAAGGCCTTCGTATTTATTGCTAAAACAAATATATGTATGAAAGGAACTCAGAAATAGCGGGGGAAAATCAGCTGTTCTATGCATTTAAACCAAATAGGAGTTGCAGTTATGTCAGGCCTGGCGCACTCCGCGCTGTATCGCCTCTTCACGTCGGCAGACGCATCCGCAGATGCGTCTGCCGACGTGAAGAGGGGGCATTAGATATGAAGCTACAAATAGCTGACCGCGAACACCCTGTAGTCGTTAGAAGAGATAAGAGCTACGCGATAGAAAGAGAGGCAACTTCTAGGTGAATTTAACTGTAGGTATGGGAGTGGTGTGCGACCTGAATTGCACTTTATTGTGTCTTTGCAAGAGTCGCTATTTATTTAAATGACTTAGCGAATCTTCTGTACTTGTACTATTATGTATTCTATGGTTGTGTATGGAGTTGCAGTTTTCCATTCGCAAATTCAGAGTTGCTCCCATATCACATGAGCAGTGATCGGAGTAGGTAGATTGATTTAAGGTCGATGATCCTGAAACGTAATATTAGATAGATAGATAGATAGATACAACCCTTTATTGCACACACAAAACTAAAGAAAACATACACAAAGAGTAAGCATTTAAAAAAAAAAGCTAATGTGGGCAAAGGCGGTCTATATTAATATGGACACGACATACCCCCCGAACTCGGTACCAAATTTTTAAGTAATAAGTTTATTACCGCGATTTATAAATTATTTGGTACGTAAGGTCACTACGAAAGTTTTGAGATACTCGAAATTTATAAAAAGAACGCAACTAGATTGAACCTTTTTTTAAAGATAAATTATTTGTAATTCGAACGTATCAAATATTTAAAAATAAAAAAATGTCGTTTGATTTTTGTTTCAATTTCGCGGGCTTTCATCGTCAACTATGGATTTTATGCGAGAACATCTTCGTGCGATGATTTTGTACGATTATAAATTTGGATTAAATGAATGTGAGTGCAGAGAGCGATTAGTTTCGACGTTTGGGGACTATGCATCATCGCGTGCAACAGTTTTCAGATGGTTTGCTCAATTTAAACGAGGGATTTTCTCCTTAAATGATGATGAAAGAAGTGGCCGGCCTGCGACTTCAATTACTGAAGAAAACGTCCTAGTTGTGAAAAAAATTATTAAGGAAGACCCAAAAGTGACTTATAAATATATAGAAGAGGTCGTGAAGATTTCATCGCCAGCTATTAATGAAATTTAACACAACCGGCTTGGAGTCAGGAAATTATGTTCACGATGGGTGCCTCACCTCACTCGCTGACTTCAGAACAAAAAAAAAGCTCGCGTGACATGGTGCAAATATATGCTCAGAAAATTTGATCACGGAGAAGGACGGTCAATTTTTAACATTATTACTGGAGAAGGGAGTTGGATTTACCAATATGATCCACCGACTAAACGGCAAACGACAATTTGGGTGTTTCCAGATGATGAACCTCCAACAAAGGTGAAACGCGGGCGAAGTGTTGGGAAAAAAATGGTGGCCACATTTTTTTCTGCAAGTGGTCATGTGGCCACAATTTCCTTAGACGACCAAAAAAACTGTGAATGCTAAGTGGTATATTGAAGTGTGTTTACCTACTGTATTTAATAATTTAAAACAAAAACCAACTAAAACTGGTTTGAGGGGGCTCTTTTTGCATCATGACAATGCGTCGCCGCACAAGGCCATTGTCACCAAGGATTTTTTGAAGAGTACAGAGATTGAAGAATTGTGTCATCCTCCGTATAGCCCCGATTTACCTCCTTGCGATTTCTTCCTCTTTCCGAAAATCAAACTCGGACTTCGTGACACGCGATATAACAGTCCTGAGGATGCACAGAATGCCTACTTGAAGGTAGTAGAAGACCTCCCTAAAGAAGAGTACCGGGAATGCTATAAATCATGGTTTAGGCGGATGAATCGATGCATAGAAGCTAATGGAGAGTACTTTGAGAAACTGTAATTTTATTTTTTTAAATAACTTTTATACTTTTTTTGTATCTCAAAACTTTCGTAGTGACCCACGTACCTATGAAACGTATTAAAATGAGCAAGATCCTTTTATTACTACGCACTTACTACGCCAAGCTGGCGGCATGAGTGACCGGATTTTAATATTAAAAACTATGGTATTCAAAGACTTAAAGTCAGGAGGAAGAAAAGAGGAGCTTCTCAATTAGTCGGAAGCTTTTTTTTCAAATGATAATTTTTTATTTTATTTATTTATTCAGGAACAGCAAACCGTTACATTAAAACTTTTAACTAAAATAAATTTAAATAAATATTAACAGTAATGCAACCCACAACGCTATTCTCAGAGTTATAGAAATTGTTACTGTACGCTAGAGGTGCTGAAGTACGAAATAATACAAATTATACACCTGTTGGCAATCCAACCTCTTTTATAGTTTTTATTATTTTTATTGTTTTTCTACTTTTGGACAGAGTGCCTTTTGTCAGTTATAATTTGTTATAATTGATTACTACAGTTCCACATGCGTGTTCGCTACTCGCTTCGCCATTCGACGATATGTTCGACGAAACATTCGCCTTCCTTATACTGAGACGAGTGACTGTTTACACATTCGCGTGTATTCTTTTCTACTTCAACTTGCAAGAATGGACGACTTCTACGTTTTAGCAGCATCCGCGTGTCAATGATTATTAATAAATAATTTTTTGCTTATTTTTGTGTCGATTATGTTTTGGAAACCAAACCAAATAACTGGTTGAGCTTGGTAAAGTTCCCAAAACGTTAGAACTCTGTCGTTACTTTAATCCATTTTTAATATACAGTATATGTTTCTTGATCAACAATAAAAATACAATGAACGAGATAGTGAGAATGTGTAAACACTAAGTTCGCCTCGTCACTATTGCCCTTTGACTCGCGTCCAAAAAACCGCTCCGAACGCGAGCGTCACGAGCGGCGAGACGAGAGTATTATATTCAATACAGTCCACAACATTTTGGTCATTCGATCCTTAATTTCTTTTTACTAATAAATCAGCCTTAGTTCTAATTTAAGTACAAAATTTATCTTTCGTATTTTTTTACAACATAATGGTACGAACAAGGTCTCAATGTTCAAATGCCAATAAGGCTGCCTCGGCTGTCGAGGATTCGACGGCGGTGCTTGTTGCGGCGCCAGCGCCCGACGCCGTCCCAACGCCCACGCCAGCTGCAGGTAAGGTAGCCGTTAGTTTACAATCATCCAGACGGTCATCATCAACGTCCAGCGCCGCTCGTAAATTACAGTTACAGGCGGCGCATGCACGCCATCTTGCCGAGCTTGACAAAGTCGCTGCCGCCGAGTCCCAAAAAGTGGCCGCCGAGTCACAAAAGTCTCAGAAAACTGCTATTGAGTCAGAGAAAGCTGCTATGGCTCTTGAGCTAGAGGTCAAGCTTGCCGAAGTAGACGCAGCCTCACAAGGTGGCTGCGGCAAACGTAGAAAATCTGGTTCAGCCAACAGTAGCGTGAGAGAGTGGCTCGTAAACAGCCCTTTTCAGTCTTTAAATTATATGCTTCGCGGACTCATGATAGTGTGTTTTCCGCGCCGGTCGCGCAGCCACCGGAGGAGTGCTCAGGCCTTCCTGCCTCAGTAATGTTTGCGCATTCTGCCGTTACCATGGCGCCTAAGTGCTTCCCAGTTTCCAGTGGCCCACGCGCGCCTACCGTTGTCGCCAACACCATTGCCCCAAGCAGTCAGATGCTTAATTATACCCATTCCATTCATTTGATTATGCTTCGCAGGCTCATAAGTGTGTGCTTACCGCGCCGGTCGCGCCGCCACCGGAGGAGTGCTTAGGCCTTCCTGCCTCTGTAACGTTTGCGCATTCTGCCGTTACCGAGGCGCCCAAGTGCTTCCCAGTTTCCAGTGGTGTTTGCGCGCCTACCGTCGCCGCCACCCATGATGCCTCAAGCGATCGGATTGACGCCGCCTCGCTACAAAGAGTGGGCCCAACCAACAAAAAGGATGATGGTATAAATATTTTAGCTCTGGCCATCGAAAGACTCGCTTCGAACAAATCTAAGGTTAGTCATACTTCAAATTTACCTATGTTTGATGGTAGGCTGTGCGATTTCCTAATTTTTTAAAAAGTCTACGAAGACTCTAAACATATATATACCCCGGCTGAAAATGTTTGTAGGCTGAGCGTCGCCCCACGAGGCACAGCGCGCGAGGCAGTGTCGGTTTTGTTTGTTGCGGCTCACGATCCCGACGTTGTGGTAGCCGCATTGTCGCGGCGTTTCGGACAGAGTGAGCGCTTGCTTCTTAACGAGATTACTCGAATTAGGTCACTGCCTAAGATAAACATATCTGAAAGTACGACTGAATTAATAGATTTTGCATGTAAAGTTCGTAATTGTGTAGAGACCATTAAGCTATTAAACCAACCACAATATTTAGCATCTCCCGAATTGTTACATGCCATTATAGGGAAGTTGATGCCGGCATTACGAGCTCAATGGGCTCATTATTCATATAAAAGAGCACACTCCGTTTTTAAACTCTATACATTATCTCAGTTTCTTGATCACGAAGCAGAAGTTAGAAGTAGTTCTGGTTTTATGACTGAGTTGGAAGTAAAGTCTGCCAAGTTCGTCAAACCGGTCAGGCCTCTTCAACGTTATCACGACCACGTCAACATCACAAATTCGTCTAATGATTTTGTATCTAATAGCTGTAAAGCAAACACTACAAAAGGATCGGTCAATACTGTCACAGATCAATGTCGATATTGTAAAACCTTAAATCACGATATTGATAGCTGCCCTAAGTTTTTAATTTTGTCGATTAGTGATAGGTGGACTTGGGCCAAAGAGAATAAAGTTTGTGTTCGGTGTTTGAGGAAATACAAGCATAGGTTCAGTACCTGCCGTCCTAAAACTTTATGTTCGGCGGATGGTTGTTCCCGTAGACACCACCAGCTACTACACTATGACTTGCAAGTTAACAATGTATTCGACGCACCTCCGGAAGCTGCAGAACTAGGAGCTGCTGGGCGCGCTTATAGTAGCGAGGCTTGCAGCGGCCATATGTAGAACAGTCGTCGTAAAGCGCGTATTGACATGCGCACCTTTAAGCCATTCCTGGCTCACAGAATATATAGGCAAAGTAGCTGAATTAGGAACTGTGCAGGAGTGGCGTTGGGTGCCGACTCAGTGGAAGGTGGTTGACGACCCACTTGCGCACGCTCGTTGCCACATTCTGTAAGTAGCAGATGGTTTCAAGATCTTTCATTTATACTACTATCATTAGAATAGCGGCCTTATGAACTCACTGACAGCGGACATATTTCGTTGCTCGAAGTTAAAACTTCCGCGATACCGAAGATTTCGGATACAATTTGTTACAATGAAACTGTAGCTAGGATCAGAATGCCACTAGTGGCTGATTGTAATCGGTTTAGTTCCTGGCTCCGGTTTCTCCGTGCTACCGCATTAGCACAACTATATATAAGAAAGTTACTAACAAGAGTCCTTGTAAGGAAAGGAGTAGATATAGGAAAAGTTAGTTGGCTTAAAAACAAAATTGTCTCTTATACTTTATATCGAACTAGCATTTGCTCTTCAAGCACTATTGTTGTTGTAGAAGATTATGAACGCGCTGGTGTTCCTATTTTTAGAAATTGTGAATCTCAATCATAAGCTCCGTAGCTTTTATGTTTACAATCAAATATGCCTTTGAGTCGAGATAGCAAGTTGCACGGTCTTCATAGTTTGTCAGCAGATTCAGCAGTCATGACCATTCAACGCTTTGCAGCTAGACGTGGAACACCAATAGCAATGTGGAGTGACTATGGAACGGCGTTTATGAGTTCTACGAAAGAACTGAGAGAGCTCTGCGAAAAATTGAAAAATTCTGTGGAAGAGCATGCGGCTTACTCAAGTGACTGCGGGACATTTTGCGAAAGGGACATTACCGTCCGAATCGACTGCTGGTGCTTCACTTCTCCGGGTTCTCAATTCATGGGTGGAGCCTGGTAGAGGCTAGCTCAGTCGGTGAAAACTGCATTTAAAGTATTTTTAAAAAGAGCGCAAGCCGAGGGATGAGCTACTTATGCTTTTTTGTCAGAAGCAGAGGCGCTTATCAACAGTCGACTACAACCTACATTGCTTCGGAAGCTACAGAGGGCCCTCACGCCGAACCATTTTCTTCTTGGGTCTTTGTCGGGTGCTCCAGCAGCAGCTATCCTCTCAGTTTTAGATTTGTGTGACGGATCAGATTGGAAAAAGGCTATGCGCCTATCCGACCATTTTTTGACGTCGTTGGGTACAATAGTATCTGCCTTCACCGGTTCCTAGACCCGTCATTGGTGATGGACGTCAGAATTTAAGAATTGAAGATATAATTTTCAATTTTGACGGGGATAACATCCGTCTTCGTTGGAAAATATGGCTTGGTGCACACACAGAAGTACAGACTAGCGCGAGACTAATTTAAGCAACTTGCTAGGGAGTTGGTGCGTTTGCGTGCCAGTTAGGGTTTCTTTGTTCTTTCATTTTTAAAAGCCCATTGTTTAGTTTTTAGGTAGGTTAGTACGTTCGTCCTTTAAGTTCTTTAGTTTGTTATAAACATAAATCTTATTTTGTTTGTTTGTCACTTAGCAAAGTTTATTTTGATTTGTTAAAGTTACCTAGTATAATTTATGTTGCACAGTAGGTACATATTTTTTGTTTCTTTATTTTATTCTAGTTAAGGAAGTACTTTGTTTAGTTGTATAAGATAATCTAACTTTTAAAATCATAAGTTAATAGTCAATAAAGTCATAAGTCATATTTTAAAGATAAGTCATTAATCTTAAGGCGGGTCTCTTGCGATGCGACACTGTTTTGTGTTTTCTAACACCTAACATCAAACATCTAACAAATACCTATGGCATATTTTGTTAGATGTTTGATGATAGGTGTTAAAAAACACAAAATAGTGTCGCAGGAGCCCCCCGGTTTAGACAGTTTATTTTGTTCGGTCTCCAAACAACAAAGTAACATTTTCAAATTTCATCCGTGTTCTAATTGTTAGTTAGCGTCAAACTAAGTATGCTATATAAATCCGAAGCTACACTTCCATTATTAGTTTCCGTCCGACATACAACACGCGCACTACAAAACTACAATACAACATTGATTTAGCGTTGTTCTGTTACGCTATCATCGAACTTGCACAATTTATTGAGCAAGTTCTATCGCTAAGTTAATATATTAGCAGGTATTATCACGGCTGTAAATTAGTGAGACGCCATCCAGTGGACTCACCTAGTTAGGAGATTAAGGATATTCTTACGTCTTCCGATAATTATTTATTGGGATTGTAACTTCGTTTTGTTTATCCAAGGTCAGGGACAGTAATAATTATAACTATGTGTAAAAGTGATCTAAGTCATGGCAATTCAAAGGTGTTGCATTTTATTTGCAATAACTTATACATTATACTACATACATATAATCACGACTATTGTCCCCGAAGGGTTAGTCAGAGACTAGACAGTCTTTAGTCAGTTTTTTACGTTTTTCCCGCCTTTTACGACTCCCAAGGGAAGAGAGGGGGTTGTAGTATTCTTTCACCGCGACGCGACACGGTTGCACAGCAATAACTTTGCTGTTGCAAATATTATCTGTTTGCGTGTTTGTGCGTGACATAGATTACCTCCAATGGTGAACGAGAATGTGTTTGTTTGTGTGCTTTAATTAATTAATTGACAGTTAATTTTACAGCATAACATTTGAAAATAAATTGAGAGAGTTTTATTTATGAAAAACAATAACTTTTCTTTCACAAAAACATAAGGTAGGATTTTTAGGACACATCCTAATGTGTAGTATAAATGCACATAATACTATCTGTTCTCACTAGATAAAATAATAACCGTGTCGCGTGGTGAAATAATACTACCACCCTCTCCCTTCCCTTGGATGTCGTAAAAGGCGACTAACGGACTAAAGACTACACAAACATCCAACAGCATAGAGCGGCGATGGGCTCACCACCTGTCACGCTGTGCACTTGTGCAGTCGTTATTTTGTGAAAAGTGGACTATGGTAGAGGACTGCTTTTGCTGTCCTCATTACCTAGTACCTGACTAACCCTTAGGGGATAATAGTCTGTATGTATGTATAAAATTTTAGCCAATGCTGCACAGCATTCTACCTCATTTCAGAAAAATAATGGACATTCGAGGTGTAATCTCCTGCCCTGCACAAGCTTCATCTCTGTAAACTACCACGTAGGTACGAATAGGGTTGCTAACGAATATTAAATAAGTAAATATTGTTTAATTTAATAATAATTACTATTTAAAAACATAATCTTAAACCAGTTCCAATACAAGGGCAAGACTATTCTAAACTATTCTATACGCATAAAAAAGAATTTGTCGTAGGACTGTATGTACTGTAATGTAAAAAATGTTAACCTGTCTATAATATGCAATATTTCACGGCTGTGTGTACCTATGTCAGCTAAGTCCAACAGTTGGACTATTTTATGTTGATAATAATTTTCTATTTACTAAATAATTACTAATGTAATAATTGATAGGACTGCAGCCTTTCACAACAAATATTTTCAAGGTGTGCAACTTTGCAGAAGCAAACAAATACCAGCAGTTAATAAGTTTTTTTTTGAGTTTCTTCTAGTTGACATCCTTAAGTCACGTTTTAACATAATGGTGTATCCACACTGCCTCACGAAAAATATTTATTTGTTCGAAAAAAAAACCGCTTCTAAGCTGCTCTGTTAGTTGACTAATTAATTGACAATGTGACGAAAAACTGACGTGCGGGAATAGTGGGTCATCACTTTTGGCAATTAATTATGCGGAGATATGTAATTTATTTAGTATTTGCTCTTTTTAGCAATCTTATTTTTTTTTAATGGTAGGTTTTAATTTTTACATGCAATTTAAAAATTTGTATTATAATAATTTGAGTTTAATTTGATATTGCTGCACTACAAAAGTTTGATTCATTTGAATAGGAAAGCAATTGAATGTAGATAGACAGACAACGTGCTAAGGTGGAACAGGCGATTATATCGGTGTTTTTTTAAAGATTCATGCACAGCTGTGCGATGACAATTCAAACCTTTGCTGATCCTTATCCAAATAACACCTGAATCTTTATTGTCAAATCACATTGTGAAATATTTTTTAAAACCTAATTTAAAACTTTGACTGCTTTTTCATTTGTTCGATGTAGGTAGTCGTGGCTAGCGGTAGCGACGGTGTGTGACCACTCACGTATGGACACGCCATTACCATGTACCTACTGCTAATGGTAGCCCTACCAAGGGGTGATTATAAACATTCCCAATAACAAATACCATTGAGTAAACAACAGTTCGTTATTGACTGTCTCCAAAATGTAAAGAGTTATATATGTCGAGAAATACTACTGGGAAAAAAGAAAAGAAACGTGGTTCCGGGCTATCGCCGAGGCAGAGAAGGGATGGTAGGGTATATAGGCCTCCCCTTTTCCCGTTGAGCATTTTGTGGTTCGACAAGAAACAGAGGTACTTACATGAGTAACAGCGAAGATGTATTGTAGAGAATAGATGTGTTGTAAATCACAAAACGCCAATTCCCACAAGTTGTTTGCGCTAACGAAACCCTTTTGATTAAGTACGACACATCGTCTCCCCCTTTTCGTAAATTGTCACTTTGATAATGCCGCCGCGTCGTCGTCAGTCGGTCGTGTCGCCGCGAGTACTTACTTATTTTTGAAGGAAATACTCAGCTTTTTGTAGTCTGCTTGTTTGCAGCCTTAGTAAACATAAAGCGTAACCAGATTTATATATAGCGAGAGACTTCTAGTTCCTTTAGTTGAAAATTTCAAAGTGACCTAACAATCGTTAGAGGTTTGCTAGAAAAAGACATGGGGTGTCTTCGGTGATTGCTTATTTCAGTCCCGGCTCATTTCATCCCGGTCCAGGTTGATCCTTGACGGCACATTAAGGGAATTCCAGCATTTTGTAGTGGGTATTCATCTTCAGGTTCCACATAAACATAGCTTCTTCCTGCAGAGGTAGGTATGTAAATATTTATATTCTTCCATTTCAAAATAGTAGTAAAGCCTTGGTTCCGCTGCATGGCAAAGACCTCGGATCCATCATTGAAATTAAGTCATCGCTACAATTGATGGGTATTAACTTAATCATCACGACGAGAGCAGTGGACCAGCAATCCAAAGGTCGTGGGTTCGAATCCCATTCGAGCTTCCTGAGACTGCTTAATTTTTTTCTAGTAAATATTTTATCCTTAATCATCACGCTTGCCAAATGCGGGCTTGTCAAACGCGGGCTAAATGAGCCCATGGTAGGGGTGCCCATTGGCTAAACACAGGGGCGAATGCGTTCGGATGTTTATCGACACTCGCTTTTCATTTCCGCGGCCGCGACACGTGGAAATTGCAAGTCCATCCCGTGGAATGGCGATTTGTTTTTACTGGTAGTGTTTGTTTTACTGATGAAGCTGCTGGTCAACTGACACGTTTAAAATACGAAAATTATTTATTTTGAGATGCCTTTCCGGTGTCATGTCAATGTGAAAGAACTTTCAGTTTATCATGAATATCCTTAGGAATGAGATGAAAAGAAATGAACAAAAGCTTAGTATGACTCTCTCAACAACTCTGCTAAAAGTCTATAGCTCCGTTATGGCATTATAGAATGATTAATTAACTACCAGTTAGTCATCAGGCAGAACGGGGGTTGTTCTAACCAAACCAGTAAAATTTAAGTGACGGGTTTGATTACTACCGGGATCCACCCCAATAGTCTTCTGAAATTTAGGACCAGAAACTGTAACTAACTAGTCTAACCACAAGACCAGAAAGGCAATTGCCGTCTTTTAACCATTTCAGAGTCCTTGATTGTGACTATAGAAGTATATTATTTAACTAAATATACGATACTGAGAATATTCCCAAAGATAGGTTAAGTTCAACATTTGTCACTCGGGGAGAGTGAAGTGAGTGAAAAAGAAGAACTCTAGAAAATACGACGAATACCGTACAATCAGTCTAATGAGTCCCATGCTAAAGGTATTTCTAAGTGTCATATATCTGGGGAAAAGTCAGTTTGGTTTTCGAGCCGGTGTTGGCACTCGTGAAGCCCTATTGGCTCTCATGTCCTGATAAAAAAATGTAGAGACATGCAAAATGATGTTTACATATGCTTCATGGACTAGAAAGCATTTGACCGAGTGCAGCATGACACATTGATGGAAAGGTTGTAAGACATTGGGCTAAAAGGAAAAGACGTAAGAATTGTGCAAAATTTGTATTGGGACCAAAAAGCCACCGTGAGAGTTGAATCTGAGGAAACCGAAGAAGTCGATATCTCTTGGAGAGTGAGGCAGGGATGCATTTTGTCGCCTTTGCTCTTCAACGTGTACTCCGAAGCCGTGATGACTGAGGCGTTTTCAGGCGTTTTCACTTGAGCGTTGGCGTTATAGTAAACGGCAAGTCTATAATAATCTGCGCTATGCTGATGACACCGTATTAATTGCGTCGTCAATCACGGATTTGCAGATTATCGTAGATAGAGTTCCTGACGTCAGTAGTAGAGCTGGGCTTAATATGAATATCGGTAAGACAAAGTACATGGTAGTAGCCAGAGACAAAGACCTTGACTCGAAACTGTCTGTGGCAGGTATACAACTAGAGTGTGTATATAAATATCTCGGTGCTTGGGTTAATGAAGAATAGGATAGTGACCAGGAAATAAAAACCTGAATAGAAATAGCCCGAGCATCCTTCAATAAAATGCAAAAAGTCTTATTCTGAGGCTCAGAACGCGCTTGCTACAATATTACATCTGGCCCATTATGCTCTACGGATATGAAGCGTGGACCATCAAAGAGGACAGAAGACGACGCCTAGAGGCGTTTAAAATGTGGTGCTACCACCGTATGCTTCGTATTAGTTCGGTGCAGAAGGTTTCTAACGAAAGAGTCCTCCAGCGCGTCCACGGGACCCGAGAGTTGTTGCGTACCATCAAGAAGAGAATAGTTGGATATCTGGGTCATATTATAAAACACGATAGATACTAACTGCTTCAATTGATTATGATGGGCAAAATAAAAGGGAAAAGACGCGTCGGCAGACGGAAGAAATCTTGGCTGAGAAACATTCGGACCGGAATCACCAGCGTGGAGAAACTGCTCCAAATGGCGAGGGACAATTGGGTGAATTCAACAAGCTGACGGCTGACCTCCAGTAATGGAGTGCCACCATAAGAGGAAGAAGAATAAGAAGAAGAAAATTTTGACTAAAGACTCATAATAATTTTATTAACCCTTTCAGACCTGGCGTCCACAAATGAGGACATAAAACATTTTAAAATATTTAAGTACTAATATTAAAGTTTTTACATTTGAAAACAGTTGGGTTCATTTGTACACATAATAAACTTGCTAAAACAATACCACTAACGCCATCTCTTCTCGTTCTTAAGTACTATTTCGTCCGTTCACTAGCAGTGTACGAACGACATTTGAACTGTGTGGGTAAGCTGTTTTTTTTATTTGCTAAAAATATGATAAAGCTAAAATTACTGATTTAAAAAATATGAGTTGATTAGTTTGAACTACTAATAACCTGTAAAACATGTTTTTTTGTGTTTTTATTGATTACTTACACTATTTCTTAGGTTTTTTCGATATGTCCTCAATTGTTCCCAATAGGTATCAATTGATGTTTTACGTGATGTTCAAACTATGTAACGGCTTAGCAAATCTTTCGCAATTAATTATTCAAATAGACTAGTTATGATGTTTTTGCATTATTTTTATATTGTAACAAGTATCTGACATGTAAGTTTATTTATTTCAGATAATAACTCTTGATAATAATGTTCTCACGAGATGCGTGGAATCTTCTAGTGGATGGAAATCTGTCCGACTTAGAGTTATCTTCCGAAGACGATGAGCAGTATGGGAGAAGTCTCGATCTGGAACCACGGTCTGTTCGAGTCGGTGCAAACATTATACGACCAAACCAGAGGGAGATATTACCACCAGAATCGGATGATGAAGAAATACCTATCATCTCACAGGAACCAGGTACATCAGCTGATGTTCTTTCTGAAATGCCAAGCGACACACAAGAACTTCATCATATCTCAACTGACGACTCTTTTACGAATCTAACGCCTAAAAATAGGATTAAATGGAGGCACAGAGATATCGAAAATACTATACCATCCGATTGGTTACCACCAGTAGCAATAGACCCTCAAGTTTTAGCTCCTGTTGATTACTATTACAGATATGTTACTAAATCTTTATTTACCGTTATGGCAGAAATGACAAACTTATACGCTGTTCAGTCACAAAGAACAAGATTCAAACCCTGTAGTCCTGAAGAGTTAGAAGTTTTGTTCGGGTTGCATTTAGCTACTGGGGTGTTTAGTTATCCTTGTCTAAAAATGTACTGGGAAACGACTATCAGTATTCCGTTGTTTGCAGAAAATATGTCGAGAGATAGGTTTTTTGAACTACGCAATAACTTGCATCTTGTCGACAATACAAATATACCTACTGAGTGTAATGATGTTTTCCACAAAGTCCGACCGATCTACGATACTTTTAGGAGCCGATGTTTGGAACTACCACTTGAGAAAGAACTTTGTGTGGATGAACAAATAGTTCCTTTCACTGGAAAACATGCCGCTAAACAGTATATAAAAGGAAAACCTTGTCCATGGGGTCTGAAACTTTTCTTTTTATGTGGTAAGCATGGTCAGGCATATGATTTTATTCTTTATCAGAGCTCATCTCCAGAGCTAAGCGATAATATAAAAAAAATTGGTTACGGCGCGTCTGTGGTCCTACATCTTACAAAGCGTATTGGTGAAAGCACTGGTCACGAGCTATACTTCGACAACTACTTTTCGTCTTATCATTTGCTTCAAATATTGAAACAAAAAGGAATAATGTCCGCCTGCACAGCCCGTATCAACAGATTTTCTAACCCATCTTTGCTCAGCGACAAAGAAACTCTCAAAAAACCAAGGGGTTTTGCTCAAGAAGTAACCAGCACTGATGGTGATGTTACTATTATCAAGTGGTTGGATAATAAAATTACCCACCTGGCTTCAAACTTTGTCGGTATAGGTGAAAAAGATATAGTAAGGAGGTGGTCTAAAAAAGAGAAGAGATTTATAGAAGTTGAAAGACCTCAAATAGTAAAAAGGTATAATCACGCAATGGGAGGCGTCGATTTGCTGGATCAACTTATGAGCTACTATAGGACATTTATAAAATCAAAAAAATGGACTCTCCGTATGATTTTTCACGCATCGGATCTAGCAGTTGTTCAGGCTTTTCGGGAGTATCAAATTGATAGCGAACTGCTTCGTGTGCCTAAAAACAAACAGCTCACTTTGCTCCACTTCCGCCGCCGACTAGCTGAAAGCTTAGTTCTTCGAAATAAAATGTTTGCTGCTAAAAGAGGCCGTCCAAGTAGAAGTCCACTGCCTCAAGTCATTCCCAGAAAACCGGGAGAAGTTCGTCCGGCAAATGAAGTAGCTCGTGATGGTGTGGGACACTTTCCTGCACACGATGATGGGGCTGGAACCCGTTGCAAATTGGTAGGTTGTAAGGGGAAGTCACGTATAAAATGCATAAAGTGCAAAGTCCATTTATGCCTGACCAAAGATAAAAATTGTTTTTTAGCTTTTCATACATAACTCGAATATGAGTGCTTTTTAGTTTTTGTTCATTGATTCACTAATGGTTCCTATTTTGTTGTGATTATTGTATGTTTTTGCTAAAGTAAGGTAATTTAATTTTGTTATTTAGTTTAAATGTTTTTATAAATACAAATATTGATAAATAACAAGCATTTTGTTTTTATGATAAACACCGCATACATTCATTCAAACATCGCTTAGGACGGGTGACCGCATTTGTGCACATAAAGAAAAATTCATTTTTCTCAGTAAGGCAACAGAGGATTTTTTTTAAATTATTTTTTACGAAACCTCCGCAGTCTTTTTAAGCATATAAAAAAATTGGAAGCAGTTACGAGAAAAAAAAATAATTCAGGTCTGAAAGGGTTAAATTTCAATGCCGGTTTAGTTTCACATTTCATTACTTTTTTATTCTAAACGCTAATGCTTTCTTTGTATGTTACTAAGTTACTTACTAAGGGGAGGTATTTCGAGCGCTTCTCTCTCGCTCTCTCGACGGTACGGCGGTAAGGGACGGGTATAACAGCGAAGCGGCACGAATAATCACGTTTTATATTTTAAAATAATGATAGATGTAATAAAAAAAAACAATCAGTTATAATCCCGCAAGTTATTTGTCAACTTCATTTTGGTAAATAACTCATAATATCAAATCACTTATTTTAAGAATAAAACCTAAAAAAGAAGATGAAATGACACAAAAATTTGTAACTTTGTGAATTTATTCTATCAAGCCAACCTTATCAAATCGTGTTTCCATCGGGTCTATTCTACAGAATAAAGCCTTAACAATATTTCATAATTTTCGCAGATTTTAATTTTACTGTTTACTACTTCAAAAATTAATTCTAAGAATGTTTTATTTTAATTTTTTATTATCACCTAGCCTTATGACTAATACAATAGTTATTGATCAACTTTATATTGCCACATACCTACCTCTATACATACATACATACCTACATACATACATACAAACCACAGCTTTCTATTTGCTACGATCCTGACGCATCCTTTGCTTACATACATACATAATAATCACGACTATTACCCTCGATGGGTTAGTTAGAGACTAGGCAGGCATCGAGGACCGCAAAAGCAATCCTCTGCCATAGTCCACTTTTCACCAAATAGCGACACAATATGTGCTTAGCGTGACAGGTGGTGAGCCCATCGCCGCTCTATGCTGTTGGATGTATGTCCAGTCTTTAGTCCGTTAGTCGCCTTTTACAACACCCAAGGGAAGAGAGGGGGTGGTAGTATTCTTTCACCGCTACGCAGCACGGTTAACACGTTGCTTCATTACCATAAATTAACACAAAATCAAATAAAACACATTACCAACACTCAAATACGGTTCACCATCATTCCTTCGAGTTTCTCTTTTAACATAACAAAATGCATTTCCCTAGTGCGTCTAATGCGAGCCTAATGTGTCGAGTTTCTACCCGAGGTACAGACGCCAGCCTGCACTTCGACATACCACAAAATATCATTTTTTTAATACATTTTGAACTTTGTCACTATATAGTATAAGGATCAATATCGCTTGGAGAAATTTGACAGTTTCGGATAATATATTGTTCTGCAGGTGTGTATACACGCCGCACCCAGTACATTAAGGATGATGGGGACACGTCAAGTAACATTAGTAGGTGAGTGAGCACGGTACAGCGGAATGTGTTGCTATTTGCGAAGAGTGTCCTTGGTAATAAGGCCTTAAGAGTATACGTGTTTGCAGTGAAACTCTTTCGTGCTTTATGAATATTTATTTCAAAAAAACAAATGGAAAATAGTTGCCAGGTTGTAAACTCACATCTGTTTCTATTTTGAAACTATTTTAGCATCTCACAGTTGTAGTTTTGTTGAAATCTATCTGAGTAAAGATTATTTGCAAACGAAGGTATAAAAATCAATTGCCAGAGCCCTGTTTTTAAAAAAAAAAATGATTATTATTAATGTGCGTTTAACACATTATTAATATCATGTTAACCCACTAGTAGAGGATTCGAGTATACAACGACCTTCACCGAGCCGGTGAAGGTCGTTGGATGAAAATTATTTTATATCTGTTAAAAAATGTATTGCGGTTGGCTGAAAAATTTCAGTCCAATATAATTATGATTAATTAAATATTTAAAAATATATTTTTTAAACATTGCACTTGTTTTGATAATAGATAAATACATAGGTACCAATCGAAAGTATGAAGCCTATAGAATATGCAAACGTTAGGTTGACTATTTTTTTCCTGTCATAAAATTGGGTAGGCAGGTGTTAACAGGCAAGTCAATATTAGTAATTTGCAACCGTCTGGTTAAATAAATAAAACTTATGTTTATATAAAGATAAGCTGCTCATTACAAACACACACACCAAGCCAGTGCAATGTAAAAAAATATTTTTTTTTAAATATTAAATTAATTATTAAAGGTAAGTACTGGACTGAAATTTTTCAGCTAACCCACTCGCGATATATTATTTAACATATTAAATTTGATATAAAATACTTTTCATCCATTAACCTTCCCGGTGAAGGTCGTTCTATACGCGGATCTTAGCCTACGACTGTGTCGGAGTGGGTTCACGTCAGTAGTCTAACGGAGCTACGGGGATTGAACCACGATTTCTCGCGTTCAACCCGACCTCCCGATCGGTGGGTCGGGAGGTTTGATTTTGCAGCATTTGAATCGTCAAATGCTA
Source organism: Scoparia ambigualis (assembly GCA_963921215.1). Classification (NCBI taxonomy): domain Eukaryota; kingdom Metazoa; phylum Arthropoda; class Insecta; order Lepidoptera; family Crambidae; genus Scoparia; species Scoparia ambigualis. The sequence continues at coordinate 23,515,429 of OY992511.1, forward strand.
TCAAAACTGCTACACTTATTATTTTGCTAACTCTTTTATTGTTGGGTTTGTACATTGTCAAAGGGCAAGTGTTAAACAGATTTTTTTTGGAAATGGGACACGCGGATTAAGTCACGGGCTATTAAAAAAATATTGTTTCTTCTCTGTCATCGATCACTATCCTGTTGTCAAGAAAATATAAGTGCAACAATCAAAAACCTATCTCTCTGTGTTTTATTATTGTATCCAAATAAAAGGATTCATGTCAATATCATTCACAAATGCTGAGTGGAGTCCCTTTAGGACACATTTTTGCAGAATTTTTTGTCTAATATATTTATGACAGTTGTAATTATGTTACTGTGTGTTCTAATAAATACATTTTCATTTAATTTCATTTTCATTTCATTATCATCATTTGTGGGGCAGATCTCAAGATCTTCTCGCATGAGTAATCGGACATGATGAAATCGGGTCCTACTACCATGCTCACCCAATACGGGTTGGTTTTACAACTGTGATCAACTGCTTAACATGCCTTCCGAAGCATCTTATAGCTATAAATAACAAAAGTAAAGTTCGAAAAGAAAATGACTTAAGTTTGTATTTTTTAAAAGACATAAGAACTTTAAATGAGCAGCCTTATCTTGTCGACGATTTAACTACTGAGTATTTATATAATATTATTAATATTCAAAGGCAATTGAACTTTTGAATAACCTTATTACCGTAGAATAAACTCTGAGGAAGGGCCGTCGAACATCTCAAACCGCGATTTAGCAATCACTCGGTGATTTAATTAAAACATTTTGTTTACGCAGACGGCTTAACCCGACTTTGATAAATTGCTGCTGCGAATAAAAAAGATTCCTCCATCTTATCTCGAATAGGTACCTACTACCTATTTATAACTGTTTACATCTCTGCTTTCCTGGTAATTTTGGGTAAGAAATGTGACTAATCTAATTTTTTTGGTGTTGTTTGGGTTTTATAATTTAGCTAAGTGCCTATAAAATGTTTTTCTTGTTTTAAATACATCTAAACATTACGACTATCCCCAAGCTTTAGACAAAGACCGCAACCGCCTAAGGACCGCAAAAGCAGTCTTCTCCCATAGTCCACTTTTCACCAAATAGCGGCTGCACATGTGCTCAGCGCGTGACAAGTGATGAACTAATCGCCGCCTTATGCTGTTAGATGTACGTGCAGTCTTTAGTCCGTTAGTCCTTTTACGACAACCAAGAGAAGAGAGGGGGTAGTAGTATTCTTTCACCGCTACGCGACAATGTACCTACTACATTATTAGATGATCGAAGCCAATCGTACCTAATTACCTCATATTATTTAAAAGTAAGTATAATAAAAAGTACAAACATGATTTCTTAACTAAATTCATAAGTGAATAATAGCGGTCAAAGTCAATTAAAATAAAAAAGTAAGAGAGAATTAACAAGTTTCGGCTATATCTCAATTACGAGGTATGTGATTTAATGGGATCTGCAATTAAATCGTAGGATGGTTAATAAGACTCCGGGGTATGTTGGGCCAATTGTCAGAATGTCCATTCATATTGAATCGGAAACTCAACCGTACAGAGGACTCGGACTTCATGCATCCGGAATCAGTCCGGCCCGGGAAAAAACCAAATTCGGCAAGTAATCGACTACACGCGCTCCGTTTTGAATCCGGAGAGAAATTTACTCAGTCGGTCTCTATCTCTAGCACTTGCGCTGGATAGTCGTCCAGTCGACAATGGAAAGTTTAACTTTAGTTGAAATTGTATGCTTAGCTGTAGTGTAGCCGTTAAGAGGCCTATTACTTACATCTCGACTGTGATTTTTGCGTAAAATGCCCATTTTTGCATTTTGTTGTAATTTAACAGTTGTATTTATCGTTTTTATCCAAATAGGATAAATAATTCATGCTTAATATTACAAATGTCCTTCTGCGAGGATAAGCTGAGTTCGGACGGCCAGCGCATCGCATTTTGCAGTTGTATTTATCGTTTTTATCGAAATAGGATAATTATTTAATTATAAAATATTTATTCATTATGAAGTAACGATTATTCTGGTATAAATTTTGCTCAATAATATTATCGTAGGAGAAATTCACGGATAACTTAAAGCAATTTTCGAAGTTTTTTGGTTTAGAATAAGATTTTTTTTCTATATAAAATCAATGATATCTAAAAATTCCGAGGCGCTACGCACTTTAAGACTATATAAGTGATAACATTCTATTTTTTTCATTTCATTTGTTTAGAACAGTAGTTCAATCTAGGAGCTCAAAGAAGTGCCTTCGCGCATTTTATGAAAATCTTTATTTGCAATTTTGGGTTTAATTAAAAATCTTTATTATTGTAATTTTGCATTCACAATCCTATATAGATATAGGATAAAATGTTTACTAGAAAAAAAAACAACCAGTCTCTGGAAAGCTCAAACGGGATTCGAACCCGTGACCTTTGAATTGCCGGTCCACTGCTCCAACCACTAAGCTACCGAGACCCCAGAAGACTCTTGAATTTTTTCTAGTAGTGCTGCAAGCCAGCGGTATTACGTCACTGTGAAGTGTGTGTGTGTTATTTTCTAGTAAACATTTTCATTAAAAAGTTAAGCAAAATTTACAAAAAGCGAGGTCGCTACGCATTATTCCAAAAGCTATTCTACATTATTCAATAAGTCAAAATTGTTAATGTATTTTTGTTTCCGAGATCCGTAACTTGGCCATTTTACGCAAAAATCGCAGTCGAAATGTAATAGGAAACAGAGGAAAGTGAAAAGATATTGGGTTCATCCTTTTCACATAGACCGCATAACGGAATATGTATTCTACAAGTCTTATACAAAAATTAGGTTTTTTCCTAATAAATTCTACGAACACTACTACTAGTAGGTACTATTATTTATTCTGCGCTACTACTACTATCACCATAATGAGGCGCTCGGAATCGGAATTAACTACTATTTTGCAGTTTTTCTTGCGCACGCGACGCGACCGACCGCTTTGAGCGTCTGTCATCGACTGGCGCGTGATTCCTCCGGTCCGGACCGGAACGGACGTTTCTCGAGTTCTCGTGTGGTCAGCTGAGCTGGAGCTGTATGGAGCTGACTCAGCTCCATACAACTTCATACGATATTGATAGGCCCCACCCCCCGTGCCGAAAAATAACGGACCGGGTACTCGGAGACGTCCGGAGCATGTTTTGGTTCCTTCCGGGTGAAAATCGGGATCGGAAGGCCCCTGATCACATATAGTCGATGCAGTAAAAAATTATATATTTGTCTGAGCTACGGAATGAATCCGGGGCCGTGTTTTTTCGGGTCCGTGTGATTCTGGATGCATGTAGTCCGAGCCTTAGTGCGGGAAGATCGTTTCGGACACTCACTGACATGAACAACTTCTCAATTATTACGTTGCGCCACGAGTCACAAAAAAAATCTGTTCATTGAGCACTGCGATCAGTGCGCTGTTGAAAGTATGATAATAATTAGAAAAACTTTTTGGAACCTGTTAAAACGATATCTCTTGATAGAAATTGCATAAAAATTAGTAAACTGTCCCTCACTATTACATGCCTCTATCGTCATCAGCCTATTAACGTCAATTTGCCAGGCAGATGCCTTCTCACTTGAACAATAACACCTGAGTCCTAAGTAGTACTATTATTACTTTTTTTAAAGTTTTTAAGCAGTTCCTTGTACCCATTCTTCTCCGCACCTAAAAAAAGACATCTTAAATAGGTAATTAACAAAATAATATTGTTTTAAGCTATCAAAACTGCATCAATTAAATTTTCTTGTTCAAAAATATTTTGACTTTGACATTACGATATCGTAGTTTAACATGCCAGATAACAACCAAAGACGGAGCTACATTGTTATTAGATATAGCGACATTCTCAGACAAGATGGGAAGGGAATCGATTCCAAACGGCATGACAGCGCGAAAGGTCGAATTAGCGAGGCATCGTTGGACTTTGAGCATGGCTGCACATAGCTCCCAACTACTTACAGATAAGCGGAGGCAGTATTCGCTTAGCAAATCGACAGAAAAGAGAAGAAAAAAACGCCTTCCCTTGGCTCTGGTACGATAAACATTATTCTACGACAAGAAAATGTGTAATATTATCTCCTATATTCCTGCTGTACGATTCTGCACCAAATTCGACTATATAGCGACTACCACAATATATCAAAAGAAAGAGGTGAGGTACCATTTTCAAGCAACATTTTTTTAATACTGCTGTGCACCGGGTTTTTTTATAATAGAAGAAATCAAACGCGTTGGCTGGTCACCTGATGGAGAGCAATCACCGCCGCCCATGGACACCCTCGCCAAACCAGAGTAATAACAGAAGCGTTGCGGCCTTTAAGGAAGGTATAGGCTCGTTCCTTGAAGATCCCTAAATCGTAACGGCATGCTACCCTATCGGCTAAAAAATATGAATATGGACATGGGCTTCATTTGACATTTGAAGCCCATAATATGCCCATATAAGGACAAAATATGTGTTTCAAATGTCAAATGAAGCCCATGTCCATATCCATATTTTTTTGCCGATAGACCCCCTGGAAATACCACCGCTGAGAGCTGGTTACACATCACTGTAGTTCGTGGCAAAATAAGTTGTTTTATTTAGTTTATCCTTCTTTTAGGGTGCTTCTCCTACTAATGAAGGTTGGCAAAAGAGTTCAGCGGCATTCGCTATTCAACGACCAGGTCTCTATTTTCCTGCAACCTTTCCTATAATTATCAGTTGCAAGAACTCTTAATAGAATAACTCTTAAGACGTTTAATAAACTAGAGACAGATTCTGTCTTTAATTTATTAAACGTCTTAAAATCTAGTGAAATTACAAGGCATAGCATAAGATCGGAAGCTTCAAGGTCTGTTAGATACAGGCGATTTCCTAAATAGATCTTAGAATACCAAAACAAAGCGACTTTATCCTTGCATAATCCTACTTACCAACTCGCACTGGTCAAATTGGTGGATTGTTACCCAATCTCCTAATGCTCTATTGTCCATGGAAAGGCCGTAGCGTTACCATAGATAAGGATATTTATTGGCTGATAAATTGCTGATAGCGACCGTTTTATGTGAACTCAAATTCAAATGTTTATTTGCAAACTAATTGGTACATAGATCTTTTTGTCATGGCACAAGGCCTTTTACTGAGCGACCTTGTACGAGTACTCATGTATACCCTCAATTTTTATTCGTTTTAATTAAATTAAGGGTGAGCTCCACCCATGAAACAATTTTGCACCCATGAAAAAAAAAAAAATTTCGACCTCCCATACTATTGTCGTCAGCTAATCGGACAGTTTTGTATGGGAGGTGGAAATTTTGTTTGTAATTTTTGCACATAGGTTTCTTGGGGAAATTTGTTCAGTTTCATGGGTGGAACTCACCTTTAATTTCATTAAAACGAATAAAAATTGAGGGTGTATATTAATAAAAATCAATTATCGAAATGTTTGTACGCGCATCACTTTAGAACGGCTGTACCTATTTAGCTAATTATTTTTTATTGTGTTTGTAATTTGTCAGGACAAGGTTTGTATGAAAGAAATATTTTAGAAAAACGTCACGTGGTACGGAGTCCACGCGGACGAAGTCGACGGCTGGCCGCTAGTAACAAATAAAATTGGTGCCTAGCATATATAGTAGTAAGTAATGCGCATTTAATGTAATTTTATTAGTAAGGAGTTGTAATGTTTTTTAATTATCATCAGCCCATCGCAGTCCACTGCTGTACATAGGCCTCTCCCAAGACGCGCTACTGAGCCCGGTCTTCGGCTCTCCGCATCCGGCTTCTGCATGCAGCCCTGCTTCTCTAAGCTAAAGCTTTGATAGCTGCGGCTGCCGCAGCGCTGACAAATGACTTTGTCTCTTTTATATTCATAGAATTGGAAAGAGACAGCAGATCACAGCCATGCGCGCAGCGTCTCTGTGTCGCTTAGAGAATCGCATAGCTGCGCAGATCGTCGGTCCATCTGGTATAAGGGCGTCCCACACTGCGTTTGTTTTTTTTAATTAAATAAATAAACATAGTGAAATAGAGTTTTTAACAGAGTGAAACATTTGTATGTTTACCTGTTCAATACTATTTTGGTTTGGTAGCAAATAATTTAATAGAAATACTTACTACTATTCGTATGATAGAAACTCTGAAATTGTAAAATAAGAATCAGCGCTTCCATACAAAACAGTTAATATTTTTAAACCTCAATGTATGTAACAGCTCTGAGTTATTTGGCAATTTCAAAATTGCCCCCATACAAATAGTTATTATTGCATATATATTATAAGGCGACTGCTAGAAACCGCAAGAAACTTCAAGGGCTGGTCAGGTCAAGTGTTTTAAACATGACAAAAAAGAAATTCGCGCTTTTTACGGTTGGGTCAATGACCGGCCGCTGCCCGCGCGTTGTAAATAAGTAACTTAATCGCATTGAGATAAATGAACTAGAGAAGACGTCCCATACAATAAATGTGCAGTTGTGCACAGCTACAATGATACTTGTACCGTGGTGCGGGGCTTAACTAGTTGTCATAGAAATGTCTAAGCGCGCAGATGCGACACACAATTCATACAGTTTTATTACCGAGTTGTAAAGTTGTAAGATAATGTTTTTATTGTTGTTAATTGTAATATTGAAATCAAATTAAGTAAATTAATACCAAACATAAAAGTAAGTAAATAATTCATTAAAATATTTCATAACAATGATAAAAATCTTTTTCAATTATTTAAGAAAAATATTTATTTAAGTAGGTACGTGTAAAAATATTACTGAGTACAAATATTCAGATGCTCAAATTTTTCAAGCATTATTGAGATGAGATTAAAAATCGTATTTGAGTCCAATATAGGTATGAGAAATAAATAAAAAAAGTATTTCAATGGTAATAAAATATTTTAATTTCCTTGGAATAATACAAGTTTAGTAAGTTTCTGCAATTTCGATTAATTTTTAATTCAGAAAAAAATTTTGGGAGTACTTATCAAAAATTGAAAAATATTTTAAGTATAATAATTCTAACGAAATCCCCAATCAAACTGCCATCATAATTCCAACCCTAGTAATTATTTCACATAAAGCGTTAAAAGTGTCAAATCTGCACAAAACAGAAATATTGTTACTCTATGCAATGCTATTATCGAAACATGGCCGCCGCTTCATGGCTGGCGATTTGATAAAATAATTAGTCAAATGCATGTTAAAACGTTAATTTAATGCGTACTTACAGGTGAAAAGTGATTCCATTGTTTTTATACACTTTTAAACTTTCGCGTTCCATTATGCACACATACTTAGACGGGATTTAACGCAAAAACGCCGCCGGTGCAACTCGGTCGAAACGTCGGGTATGACAGGTATGCGTAGAATGCCTTTACTAAGTGGTTTTGCGTTAAATCCCGTCTAAATATGTGTCCATTGTTTTTATTTGTGTTTCCTGAGTTTTTTAAATAGTACCTTAGCACACATGAAGGCATATTTTTATTAAACAGAACACAGAATTACACACGTATTTGCATCTAGCGCCTACCACAGACTAATAGAGGTGGAGCGAGCTGGCTCTAACGCGTGTTGCAAACAATCTAGTTGAGATGTCTTCTCTAGTACGTAGTACATATTCATCACTTTTCACCTGTAAGTACGCATTAAACTAACGTTTTAACATGCATTTGACTAATTTTTTATCAAATCGCCAGCCATGAAGCGGCGGCCATGTTTCGGTAATACTCGTAGTATTGCATAGAGTAACAATATTTCTGTTTTGTGCAGATGTGACACGTTTAACGCTTTATGTGAAATAATTACTAGGGTTGGAATTATGATGGCAGTTTGATTGGGGATTTCGTTAAAATTATTATACTTAGAATACTTTTAAATTTTTGATAAGTACTCCCAAAAAATTTTTTCTGAATTAAAAATTAAACGAAACCGCAGAAACTTACTAAACTTGTATTATTCCAAGGAAATTAAAATATTTTGTTACCATTGAAATACTTTTTTTATTTATTTCTCATACCTATATTGGACTCAAATACGATTTTTGATCTCATCTCAATAATGCTTGAAAAATTTGAGCATCTGAATATTTGATAGTACTCAGTAATATTTTTACACGTAGGTACCTACTTAAATAAATATTTTTCTTAAATAATTGAAAAAGATTTTTGTCATTGTTATGAAATATTTTAATAAATTATTTACTTACTTTTATGTTTGGCATTAATTTACTTAATTTGATTTCAATATTACAATTAACAACAATAAAAACATTATCTTACAACTTTACAACTCGGTAATAAAACTGTATGAATAGTGTGTCGCATCTGCGCGCTTACACATTTCTATGACAACTAGTTAAGCCCCGCACCATGGTACAAGTATCATTGTAGCTGTGCACAGCTGCACATTTATTGTATGGGACGTCTTCTCTAGTTCATTTATCTCAATGTATGTTATTGCTTTAAAATAAATCAGATACTCAAAGACTATCTAATTAAATTTCACAAAATGAATTAAGTATTGAATTTAAAATGATAAAAGCACGAATTTTTTTTCTCATTTTTGTCATGTTTTAAACACTTGACCTGACCAGCCCTTGAAGTTTCTTGCGGTTTCTAACAATCGCCTTATATACTATACTAATATACCTATGTGCAAAAAAACCTTACAGTATGAGTATTAGGTAAAAAAAACCAATTACTTACCATTTTTCCACGGTGTGGATATTTGACAAAACATCACACTGAGAAGCCCGATCATACAGCTTCACGCGACATTTATTTAGTCGGCTTCACAATTTGTATTCGCCGGATTAGTGGGACCGTTAACGATGATACCTACATCAATTTGGTGGAAGAACAAAAGGGCTCTCACCCTCCTAATTCCGGCTGGCACCTAAGCGTTTTTCGATCGAACATTATATGGGAGCTATTCAGCAGATAAATATATGGCCCGCCCATTAAATCGTACACATTGTTCCGGGCCTTCACGCGCTTCTTTTGGTAACTATAACACGTAGATCTTAAAACACTTATTAAAATATACTTACTTACTTATATTAATTACCGTTTATTTGTAAGTTTTGATGTTTTTTACGATAGTTTATAAAGGTAGTGTTACCTTGAAAACACGACTTTCTCAGGTGGTATTCTACATCTGTTTTTTCCGCACTGCGAACAAATTACAAATGAAAAAAGTGAATGTTCTTCAAATTTTAACGAGCAGGTTTTGAACCTGCACCCGACTCTAACATGATTGACATTCGACCACACGTTAACGAAAACGCAAAGTTACAACTTACGGATACAAACTCGCGCTTTCTTTCATCAACGTACAGTCACGAGCAAAAATATGTTAACAATTGTAGCTCTTAATACAATGGATTAAGAGTCAAAGTGTATACATATTGGTGCTCGTGACTGTACATAAGTAATTAAATTCTTGAAAGGAGAATGCCCATTTTGTATAGGCGCTTGGTTCCCTTTAAAAAACTGTTGTGCCCTGATGATTGTTGTTCTATATATTGTAGAAAAAACACGTTATTCATAATTAGAAAACACTTTTAATTTATTCACCCAGGTTCTCCAGATATAATTTTTTTCTGTTGTAGAAATTGAGGTTAATATTAGAGATTGACATTAAAATTTCCTTTCTAATCAATACCGATTCTACATCACTATGGTGATTATGTCTTAACATAATGTATACTACAATAGCAGCGGATTCGCAATGTTTCAGTCAGCTTGCAGACAGCCATATATCCTACTTACCATTATTATGATAAACCTACATTTATGGACTCATCAATCAGCTACTTTAATAGATTTAGTAAAAACAATGCAAGTATCATCATCATCATCATCAGCCTATAAACGTCCCACTGCTGGACACAGGCCTCCCACGTGAACAGCACGTGGGGATATTGGGCCATAACCCACCTCGCTGGCCCAAAGCGGGTTGGTGGGTTTTAACGACTGCCATCTTACGACAACAACCGGGACTAACGGCTTAACGTGCCTTCCGAAGCACGGAAGAGCTCGAGATGTTTTTAATTGGTCACCCATACGGCGACCCGGCATTGTGAAAGTTGCTTAGCGGGCAAGATTGCAAGCCGAACGCGCTAGCCGCTGCACCATCGAACTCCATATACTCGTACAGCGTGTTTTAGTTAAACCGAGGGACATATTAAGGGAGGACATTAGGTAGTCGATTCCTATTCCGTTTCATTAAAAAAAATAGTACATTGTTACCCTAGGGAAGAAAGCAGCTTATTTACTCCCGTGACGGGGTTTGGCGCCCGCTGATATGCTGATATGGGGTATATTAAGAATAATAGTTCGAGGGAGTAAATAAGTCTTTCACCAGAGGTAAATACTGTGATTTTCAATACGAATATAAGGAATGTAAAAACATGAATGTCTTTAGTCCGTTAGTCGCCTTTTACGACACCCAAAGGAAGATAGGAGTTGATAGTATTTTTTTGATGAGCCCATCGCCGCTCTATGCTGTTGGATGTTTGTGCAGTCTTTAGTCCGTTAGTTGCCTTTTACGACACCGAAGGGAAGAGAGGGGTTGGTAGTATTATTCTGATAAGCCTATCGCCGCTCTATGCTGTTGGATGCATGTGCATTCTTTAGTCCGTTAGTCGCCTTTTACGACACCGAAGGGAAGAGAGGGGTTGGTAGTATTATTTTGATGAGCCCATCGCCGCCCTATATGCTGTTGGTTGTGTATGTGCAGTCTTTAGTCCGTTAGTTGCCTTTTACGACACCGAAGAGAAGAGAGGCGTTAGATAGTATAATTTTGATGAGCCCATCGCCGCATAATGCTGTTGGTTGTATGTGCAGTCTTTAGTCCGTTAGTCGCCTTTTACAACACCCGAGGGAAGAAAGGGGTTGGTAGTATTATTTTTATGAGCCTATCGCCGCTTTAAGCTGTTGGATGTATGTGCAGTCTTTGATCCGTTAGTCGCCTTTAGTACAATACTCAAGGGAAGAGATATGTTGTAAGTATTATTTTAATAATTACACAGGTCAGAAAAACGATTCTCCCTAGGGAGGAAAAGTATTACTTTCCTCCCGCTCCCCAGGCAACTTCAGACCTACTTTCCGTGTATGAGAAATGAAAATTCTTAATTTTTTGCATTATGATTCCATTAAATAATGTTAGCGTAAATACTAAGCGCGGGAAAAGATCAAATTAATATGATCAAGTATGAAGGAAAAACGGGCAACACCAACCACGACAGCTACTTATTCAATACCATTACGCATAAATGAGTCGAAAGCATTACTTGAGTGCCCAAACATTACGGAAAATGATATGAAATTTTACCATCGATTTTCTGAATTATTGTATATGCTTCGAGTAGTATTTTTTTATTTGATTATGTTTACCCAGGCATAAACTACCATAGGATTGAATATGTCCCTCGTGTGTTAACACGCTAACGTTAGTTATAACACGCTGTATAATACATGCATATCTAAATACAGTCAAAGACAAATAGGATGTATACAATACAGTCACGACTATCATAGTACCGGTAGAATGGGGCTATTTGGTAACCGTGGGGCTTTTTGGAAAAAAATAATATTTTTGAACGAACGCAAATAAATTAAAAATAATAAACGTGAACACAAACTTTTTTTTCTCCGTTATCTGTTAATCTCGACCAATCAGAGAGAAGAACCCCGCGCTTGTGAAGTTTCGGTTGGAATTAATATTTGCAAACATATTCTTATCTGCCCCCCCTCCCCCCCCCCCCACGTTCCTTGGACAAGGGCCCCTTCAGGGCATTTGCCCAATGAGGTTGAGATGCAAGAAACTTAATGTTAAGTACGGCCCATCTCCTAGACTAATTTCCTCTCATCCTCTCTTCCTTTAGACTAATTTAAACCACTCCGAAGCTTCAAGACCTCTTAGTGCAGCACATTATTGATTCGGATTTGCACGCTATGGTTGCCGCTGTGTCATCCAGCCCAAATTGGACTGTAGACACGACCAATACAGTGGCCATTGAAACCTCTACGGGCGCTGTCCACTCCCTTCCCCTCTCAATTAATGAGAGGGTTCGGTATTTGTGGTGTGCGCCTGAGGGGAAATAGCCCTCGTAGGGGTATATTTCTCCCCATCGGGGGGTTATCGGACCTAGAGGATTTTCTCCGGAACCGTGCGTGGGCGTAAGACGGTTGGCGGCGACCCAGGTCTGGACATGCATAGGGGACCTGAACTCCACTTCCACGACATGGGGTTCCCCTCTTTTGTTCGAAATTAGTTTTTAAGTAAAAATGTTAATTGTTTAGTGTTGACTTTTGCATTATTTGTAAATTTTAAAATGTATGTTACTTACCAAATATCGCCGTCCGTGTGTATATTGAAATAAAAAACAGTTTATAAAGATATTTTCTATGTCACTTTTTATTCGTACCAAATAACCCCACCCTGAGGATTATTCAGAAAGGCACCTTCTTTTTTTGTTTGTTCATTTTATGTTTTTATTTTTGTATTTTTATAGTTATATCTGTATTAAAGCAACACATACTTCTTTGTCTGTTAAAAATTAAAAGAAAAATAAATATTCAAATTGTATCCCTACTTTTTTACCAAATAGCCCCGTTCTACTACTATTAGTTATTCTGTGCTATCATTCCCAAAAGGTTAGTCACACACTAGGCGATGAGGACCGCAAAATCAGTTCACGTCAACAAAATTAAATAACAACTGTACATGTGCTCAGTTTGACAGGTGGTGTGCCCATGGTCGTTTTATGCTGTTGGAAGTATGGTCGCCTTTAACGACACCCAAGGGAAGAAGGTGGTTATATTCTACTAACTAGCGGCCGCTCGCGGTTTCACCCGCGTGGTTCCCGTTCCTGTGCGAATATCGGGATAAAACGTATCCTATGTGTTAATCCAAGTTATAAACCATCTGTATGTCAAATTTCATCCAAATCCATTCAGTAGTTTATACGTGAAAGAGTAACAAACATCCATTCATACTTACAAACTTTCGCGTTAGTAGGATTAGTAGGAAGGATAGAGCCACCACCACAAAGCTCCTGAAATTTTTCGTGTCTGTGGTCTCTGCGCCTACCCCTTCGAGATACCGGCATGATATGTTTATGTTTGAGTTGTTGTTTTGAGTCCCCGATATTTCGGCGCAGCTGCATGCACCAACTCGGACTCAAGGCTCAAAAACAAACACTCAAACACGGTAAAAATGCCGTTTTTTCATAAAAACAATTGTAGTGACCATGAAAGTTTAAAATATAATTTTAAATGATTATTCCAATATCATTATCGTAAAGGATTCCCTAGGTACCCTTCTTAAAAGTCAGAAGTTTGGAATCGCATCCCTCTCACCTCTGAATTAAATTAATTCATTATTCATATTAATTCCACTAAGTCTCAGAACTGCGCAAACAACCTTATCTGAACAGAAACACTGACACGTTACTTAGTAAAATAATTAGAAAATGTTACTAACACAAAATGGATCCTTATGTTATTATCATAGGTACTATAATTGTTAATGCGATTGTTTGGACGTTTGTTTGTGTTTGTTTTACAAAAACGATACCATTAGCTGCAGAACGAAACTTAGTACGCAGGTAAAACATTATTATCATCATAATTATTAATTAACCGTGTCCCGTAGCGGTAAAAGAATACTTCAACCCCCTCTCTTCCCTTGGGTGTTATAAAAGGCGACTTACGGATTAAAGATCACTGCACATACATCCAACAGTATAGAGCGGGGTGAAAAGTGGATTATGGCAGAGGACTGCTGCTTGCTTTTGCTGTCCTCATTGCCTAGTCTCTGACTAACCCTTCGGGGATAATAGTCGTGATTATATGCAAAATACACATATATGTATGTATGTATTTATATATGTTTACTGTTAATGAAACGCAGTTTGCATTTTTTTAGGAAGTTTGTTGTTAGCTGCATTTGGCCTTTACCCTTTACAGCATTTACCCTAGTTTATGGTAGTACTTGTAGGTAACTTACATTTAATTTACATTATTTTTATGTAATTATTAATATATTTACATATACATTTATATAATAAATCTATAGTTACATAATGTTTGTCTTATTCTAACTTATCCTATATTTACATACTTACAATATAAATCTACATCTGAAATAAAACTTAATTTATAGTGAATAATAATATTAATACTTAAAAGCTATTTAATATAAATTATATAAATTAATCACAAACTACTTACACAATAATACGAACACAACATAATTAACATCATCCGAATATTTCGTTGGACGGCTGATGCGCCCGCTAATTGGCTACTTGACAGTTTTCGAAAAAGTATTTAAAAAGTTACAAACGCTTATTTTATACCCCGTACAATATTTTCTTTCTCGAAAAACCATTATTTAACAGAAAAAAACATATTTTTCTTTGTTGATTTCAAACTTCGTGCGAAAACGGTTGGTCACGTGACATTTTGCTCGGTGACGTCACATTTCAATAAATATAGAAACTTAACATGAAACCTGACAGATAGTTTCTGTATACTTTGTGAAATGTGACGTCACAATCCGTCACATGAAGCTCAATCATGGCCGCCCGTGTTTTGGGTCTTGTAATCCACAGATAAAAAAACGCAAATTTATTTTGTAAAAATAAAATATTTACAATTTATCTTAATAAAAAAAACTATTGGATAATTATCGTTTAATCATAACCTACCATTTCCGACATATTTCATATTTTATTGTTACAACTGTCAAATAGCCAATTGTAGTGCTAAGGAAACACACAGTAGCAAAACCTGTCCGGCCGATTTCGCAATATTTCGCTCGCTGCGCAGGCGCAGACACTCCGCGGCCGAGCGCCTAGTCGAGATCTATACACCGCGCGGAGCCCGTGTTTCTCGATGCACGGACCGCTGCTTTCGCTTGCTTTGTTTACGCTTATATACGCTTTAGTTATTAGCCCTATAGTATTAGTGTTATTGTTGTAGTGCCGTAGTTTGTGCTTTCGCTTGTTTAGACGTATCTTTCTTCTGTTCTACCTTCTGACTCTTTAATGTATGTGCATTGTGTGTGTGGACATTACACTGACCTGTAAGTAAAATAAAAAATAAAATAAAATAAAATAAGTTTTATTCAGTTATAGCAGGTATATAGTACATGTAGGGGCTGGTGACTCCCGTCAAGCTTGAAAGGCCTGTGTTAGGAGGCACCGCTCTTCCATTAAAAACAAGTTGTAAATATTTTGCTAATCATCAAATGTACATTTAATTTATTACAAAAAAGAGAAAAAAAATAAATGAAAAAAGACTAACATTAAGTACCTACATAGTTAAATACCCGTATGTGTGTGTGTGTGTGTGTGTGCGTGTGTGCGTGTGGGGGTGTGTCAGTGTGTGTAAGTGTGTGTGCGTAGGTGTATAGCTTCCATCAACTATCCATTAAATCTTCAATCTCACTATATGATTTTGTTTCCAGCCATTTACTAACAAGTTTTTTGCATATGTAAAATGGTTTGGGGTACAGATCTAACTCTTTGTCCAGTAAATTGTACAGTTGGGCCGCACGTCTTCTGTACTGTCTCCTAGCGGAGGTAGTGTTTGTTCGTGGCACATTCACGGCAAAGTTTTTCCTTCTCCTGTGAGTAGTACTAGGGATATATGGTAGGTTCTTATGTTGTTTTAGCACTGTATTCGTAATGTATAGTTTCCTAACTGTTGCTAGTTTAGTCAGCTGATACAAGCTTTCCGTTGAAAATCTCCGTTTTTTAAAATACATGATTTTAAACAGGTTACGTTGGGCACGTTCTACTTCTAGGAATTTGGTTTTTGCCGCACCACCCCAAACAGGAATACAGTAAGTTATGATTGACTGTACAAGCGCTATGTATATTTCTTTTAGAAGGTCTCTAGTAAGCATTCCCGCATCAACGTCTACTCTCGGCACCACATACCTTAAGGTTTTGAAAATCCAAGTTAATTTTCTAATCCTTGATGTTACATGCTCAATTTGTGGGTACCAGGAGAGTCGCTGGTCCAAGAAAATGCCTAGATATTTCGTTTGAGCAACATTTTGTATACTCGGGCAAGTGCAGTGGTTGGAATAAATTGTGCTGTCGCAGCTGTGAATTTTTATCCTAAAGTCATTACTTGGTTGTGTATTGCTATAGTTACTGAAACAGATATAATTTGTTTTAGAGGCATTCAGTGTAAGTTCGTTGTTATGTAACCATTTGTTTATTTGTTTTAAACCATCTTCAGCAGTATCCCTAACAGAAGCCCAGGACTCGCCAGTAAATACAACGGCAGTGTCATCGGCGTACGAGAAGATTTTTGCATTTTTGATCTGTGTGTTACATAAGTCATTAATATATATTAAAAATAATGTTGGACCAAGAACGCTACCTTGAGGCACTCCGAATGACACATCCGCACATCCACTGACACAATTGCTCAATCTTACTTTTTGTTGCCTATTTGATAAGTAATTTGTGAATAAATGAAGTGGTGTTCCTCTGATACCTATCATTTTTAGTTTGTGTATAAGGATAGGGTGAGAGACAGTATCGAATGCTTTTTTAAATCTAGGAATACTGACATACATTTTGATTTAGGTTTATCAAGGTGTTCAATAATTAAAGAAGTAAATGCAGATACAGCATCCTCAGTAGACTTTCCCCGTTGAAACCCAAATTGACGATTAGACAGAATGTCATACTTAGTTAAGTAATTAAGAAGTCTGCTGTTTAATAGTTTTTCCATAATTTTTGAGATAGTCGGAAGGACGGAGATAGGCCTGTAGTTACCGATGTCGTCCTTAGCCCCACCCTTATACACAGGAGTTATTAGTGACAGCTTGAGTGAAGTTGGAAAAATACCTCTATCAAAACACAGATTAACTGTATGTGTGACAACTGGTACGATCTCCGAACTTGCCAGCTTCAAGAAAAGAGCCTGTATATTATCCCATCCGGGTGCGCTGTTCGATTTAAGCTTAGTCAATATACTATACACTTCATCCTCGTCAGTAGGTAGAAGAACAAAGGAGTTTTTCTGAGCAGGTAGGCTTTTTAGGTAATCATTAAAATCTTGTGTGGATTTTTTTGCATCTTGAGCTAACAGTTTACCAATACTAGCAAAATATTCATTAATGTAATCCGCTGACATTATTGGAGATGATTTAAGGTTTAGCAACTCGGAGTTCGCACTGTTGTTTTTGTTAGTATTTGTAATGTTTTTAATATTATTCCATAACATTTTATTATTATTAATAGATTTAGTTAGTAATTCTTTCTCATATTGTCTTTTTACTTTTTTAATGAGTTTATTACAGTAGTTTCTGTATCTTTTATATATGACTTTCTTTATTTCATTAAATGGATCCTTACTCATTTCCTTTTGTAATTTATTACGGTTTCTGATGCATCGTAGAATTCCTGGTGTAATCCATGGTTTAATTATACGATATTTTGATGGAATGTTTGATATAATTGTATTGTTTTTTAGTGTTTCAGATAGTGTAAATATCAGGCGATTTATTACTTCATTAGGATCGTCCGAAAAAAGTAAATCTGCAAGATTTGCGTTTTTTAATTCTATAAGAGCAGCTTCAAAATTAATAGTCTTTTTGGTTTTATTAACCAGTACATGTTTTTTTATTTTAGACAAGGCTAGAAATGTAGTATAGTGGTCAGTTGTACTTGTTTGTAATATTGCTATACTTGCAAGAGATTTATTTTTGTTTATTTTTAACATTATGTGATCTAAGCAGTTAATGCCTCTTGTAGGTATCGTGTGACCAGCTAAAATTCCATACATAGACAGCATATTCAAATAATTAGTTCTATTCTTTTGCTCAAAAAGGGGTTCAGATGGTTTTAGAGTAATATTTATATTAATGTCACCTGTAATAATTATATTCTTACTATTTGAATTTAAATTATCCAAATAAAAGTTTCTGCGTTATGATTTGAAGGAGACCTGTAAATACATAAAATTATATTATTTAATATGTCCAGTTGTAGACATGATGCCTGTGATAATTTAATTTCTACAACTTTGTGCCTCAGCGTTTTTTTAACGTACACTACTACGCCATCATTTTGATTGTGTTGAATACTCGTTGAGTAAACGTCATACTTAGTGAGAATGGGCAAAGTTTTGTTGGTATTAATTCTGCATTCCGAAAGGACTATTATATCAGTATCGAAATTAAAACTAGACAGAGTGAGCAGAAAGTCGTCAAAATTACAATAAATACTTCTAATATTTTGGGAGATTAAAGTTAGATCATTCTTACAAACGGGTAAATATTTTTTAAATTCTGTAACTCCACATTGAAATGAGTGTGCAATTTCAAAGTCGTCTATTTCATGCAGTGTGTTTAGTGTGTCATTCATTATATAATTTACAAAGAGCGGTAAGCAAGTCAATCAGTAAACCAATCAATATGTCATATAATGGCGTAAAGGGAAAAAGTCTTGTACCCAGGAGTGGGCAGATGTGGCCTGGTAATGATAATGATGATAAATTTATTATACAAAGTGAGTTTTTTATATAATGGTATAGGATATGAGATTGTGTGTGTATAAATATGTTTGACTGAGTTTGAGAGAGCTGTGAATTTCGGATGCATATGTGTATATTTTGTGGGGAGTACATAACTTGTGTAACTGTGATATGCAAGCTAGTGAGTGTGTGTAGTAATAGTGTGAGTATAAATAAAGTGTGGTTGAGTTTGTAGGTATGTTAAAACAGTAGTATATATGTCTCAAAATAACAAAACTTAATACAATAAAAAAACCTAACACATACTAAAATAAATATAAAATCTCTAAATATTGGAGCAATTGTCCAGTACAATCAATGACGTATATTAAGAAATAAGTGATATTAACCACTGATGGTCAATCTTCCAATATAAGATGATGCACTTGTTCTTCATTTCTGATTTGTATAATTGGTGAACTCTCTGTTTTGCGTACATAGACTTTGCCATAGTTAGTCAAGCAGTATCTATACCTCTTGGATTTTTGAAGGTCACGAGCTAGGAAGTGAAGACGAGCTGCACTGGAAGTCAAATGTTCTGATATATAAACGGGGGTATCCTCTTGGGTTTTGAAACCAAGGTGTTTTGCCGATAACTTTATTCTATTTGTGGTATTAAATAATTTAGTTTTACGCATAAAGTCCGTTTTTAACAGAGCCGAGTTTGTTTCAATTATTATTGGCGTGTTTTTTTCCTCGGATTTTTTTCCACGGACCCTGTATATATCTCTTATATCCGAACGAGACACCTCACAGTTGATAGTTTTAGACAGGTGAGTAATCATTTCAATTAGATCTTCTTTTCCCTCTCGATCCTTTCTTGGTACGTTTTTTAGTTCAAAGTTTCCTTTACGACTTCCCGCTTCAACACTTTCTAATTTATTTTCTAAAAAGAGGATGTATTGCCTGTCGTCTTTCGCGTTTTCTTCCAACCTAGTTAATCGATTTTTTAACTCATCGTTTTGTTCCGTTAAAAACTTGATCGAACTTTCAATATTTAGGTTTGTTTGTTTAATTTCCCCAAGAGTAGAATTTAGAGTAGCCAGTTCCTCCCTCTGGGACGCAGTAAAATACGTCATTAGTTTCCTCATCTCCACCTTAAACTCGCAAAGAGCATCAGCCGATAGACCACCAGGTGTAACCATATCTCGCTGCTGCCGGTGTGTGACGTTCGCGTTTCTATTAGGCGTTGAATCTTTGTCTTCTTCCGATAAACAGATTGACATATCTGTAATATTGTGTTGTCTGTCCATTGTGTACTAGGATAACAGAGGCACCCAAGAGTTTAGTAATAGCTGGGTGGTGTTTTAGCTTCGGCGGCGGGGAGCGGGGCAGTGCGTGTGTCTTGGCGTTAAGAGCCCGGGATACCAGGGCGACAGCGTGTTAGTAAGTACGCGCGGCGGTGCCCGGGGCGGTGCGAGTGTTGCTGCGGCAGGGAGCAGGGCGGTGCGAGTTGTGCTGCGGCGGGGAGTGGGGCGTCGCGCGGTGCGTGTGGGTCTACGTCAAGAGCCCGAGGTACCAGGGCGACAGCGCCTTAAGCAGGTATGCACAACGGAGAGCAGGACAGAGCGTGTGCTACGGTGGGGAGCGGGGCGGTGTTAGTGGTGCTGCGGCGGGGATCGAGGCGGCGCGAGTGGTGCTGCGGCGGGGAGCGAGGCGATCCGAGTGGTGCGACACGGCGGGCGGCGGCGCGGCGGCGGTGAATTAGGTGGTTATTTTGGTGACTCACATGTATAGGGTCTGAGCGCGTAGAACGGCTTGCGCGCGAACTCCTTAACACTTCTGCACTCCTATTTTTTTAAATGATTTTGTGATAATGATATTTAATTTAAAATTTAGAAAAAGATTAAAATAGGTTTTGGATACGTGTTCTCGCAAGTGAGGTCCGGGGGGAAGAGGTAGTAAGTAAGTACGCTGGACATTTTTATTTGGTGTTAACCTCACGTACCTAAGCACCCCATAGTACTCCTCCCCGGGTCGTGCTACATAAATATATATTACTAAGTCCGGTTTGGATATTTTCTTTTGTATATGTATATTTATCCGTTTTTAACGAGTTTCAACGAGCGATGCGACCGAATAACCGCCTCTTCTGTGGTCTAGTGGCTAAGCCACCGGTCTTAGGTCCCGGGTTGGATTCCCAGAAGAGGGTGCATTTTGGTTGGTGGTAGGGCTTGTTAAATCCACCTGGCTAGCTACCAGCGTCTTATCTAAAGTCTGACGCCATAATAATAATTTTAATAACGTTGTTAGTACAGTTTACGTAGCGTTAATTACTACGCTACTCAGTGGTTGAGGATTCTGGGTGAAGCGCGCTTTCCACCTTCGGCCTTTTCGTCACTTACCATCATGTAAGATGAAGGCCAAGTAATTACCAGTAGTAGATATAAAAAAATGTACTCTAATATTCTGCGGAGACAGATGGTTTATTAAATTCCAGCAGAATTTTTTTATATAAAAGAAGGAGGCAATCGAGCAGGCAGGTCATCTGATGGAGAGTAATCACCGCCGCCCATGGACACCCGCAAAACCAGAGGAATCGCAGACACGTTGCCGGCCTTACTGGCCCTCACTGGCCGGACGAAACACAACAGCACCAAGTGCCATTATTTCACGCCGAATATTCGTGAGAGGGTGGTATTACGCCGGGCGAGCCGGCCCAATGCGTGCTGCAAGCTGCAACGCAGCGTGGCTCTACCACTCAGTCAGTGTCACTCATTAAGCACCACCCAGGGGCCACGTGTAGGGTCACAAGGGTAAACCTACGGACTCGAGTAACTTTAACCCCAAAAAAAACATTAGTGCGAAAGGCTGTCCTACCTAGGTGTAACAGAGTAGTTTTAATATTTTGAAAATACTGAATTCTCATTGTATTCCAAATATTTATTTAAATTTAATCGGTTCGCCTACATTAATTTCAATAGTGTTATAAGCTTATGAGATTTGAAGACAGTTTAGGTTTTTAACGTTCAATTATAATTTTGTCGTCATCATCATCAGCTGTAAACGTCCCACTGGGCACACGTCATCCCGCACATTGACAATAAAGCACAATGGAGTGATTGGGTCCACAACGCAGGCCTAATGAGGGTAATTTTGTGTATTTTTGCCAAAATCAAACTAAATAAATCCCCGATATTCGCAAACCGTCTGGTGCACTAGTGAAATGTCGCCGCTAACACCAGCTGCTTCAAAATTCCGATATTTTTTAAACAAAAGCCGGTGCTGCGCGCATAACATACGCCCGGTGTCATTCGTTGCCTACGACACATACGATACGAGTACCTACCTCAGGTTGATAAATGACGTCATTTATTCCAGACTACCCTTCCGCTATATTCAAACAGTACGGTTACACGAAGCGTGCAATTTCGTGCCAACGTAAACCTTATTTCGAGCGAATAAACCGCACGATGTGGAACGTTGACGTGCTCAGCTGTCGTCTATTCCTGCCATGTGTCCATCGGTTTGATGTATTAATGCGATGAGTAGTTACAGCTTTTTGGGAGCATCGTCGTTGAGGTACGAGTAAAACCACAGAATGTATAATAGTGCAAGCTTAGTCTCGAATTAACCCATAATTGCATGAATTTTTGATTATTATAAAATACTTTTTCAATGGATACTATATGATTCCAACACATCGAAAAAAATATTTAAAAAAATTTTTAGCACTGCACTTTTTTAAAAAAAAAGGCGAAAAATCTTGAAAAAATGCTTTCCTTATTAATTTATTTTCATTTTGTTTATTTCATGTTATTTTTTCACTTTATAATTGTTTAATTAATTACGAATTCATTTCAATTTACCTACATCATTAAAATAGAACTTAAAGAAGTATTTTAATTTATTTTTTCAAAAAAAAGTTGCATTCTCGTATCCAAAGAGGTTTCCGTCAAAACTTCCTTGTCTATGATGTTAAAATGAAGAAAAATATATTATTATAATATTTTAAAAAAATCATTCAAAATCAATCATGTTTTAATTAAACAGAGTATAATCTAAATATTTATTTTAATATAAATACTTATAATAGTATTAAATTATAATAAAATTTTTAAAAAACAATTAAACCGGTTGATGGATGTTTCCATCACTATGCAAAGAAGGGTTAAGTTATTATCTAGGTATTGCTTATCATTATAAAGATTGATGGATATGAATGAAGGGAAAGAGGTATGTAAGGACCGTAGTAGATGGCGATTCATAGTTTTAACATTGAAAATATTTTTTCGTTCGCTCCAGTAGGGCCCCCATTTTCGCTGAAAGTGCGACTCGCCCGTGATACCCCGAGGTTTAAGGCCACGAGGACGTATGAGGGCTCAAAAGACAAGAAATTCGAAGGGGTTTAAAATTATGTAAAAATATTTTGGAAAAGTCAAAAACTATTTTGGAAATTGAAAAAAAAAACGACTTTTTTTGACCGATAAATCGTGTTTTCCCAGAAAATTCCCGCAATCTCGAGAACGGGTTCGAATTTAAAAAAAATATAAAAAAACACCTCGGTATTGAACTAAGGAACATTTTACCTTATTACACTTTTTTATATTAGTGACGGTTAAGGGTGTAGAGGTGCCCTTAGCCGCGAATTTGCGCGGCGCGAGGTGCGATATCGCGTGTATGAGAGTATGAGATGTATGAGAGCTCAAAAGACGCGGAATTCGAAGGGTTTTAAGATGATCTAAAAATATTTTTGAAAAGTTGGTTTTGAATACTTAAATAAATTTTTTTTTGGTTCTGAAATAAATATATAAAATGATCGTATTAGGTACATTTTCAATGCCCTTTCAGTCGTGTAGAGCACGAGATCTGTGGATTTTTGCCTACTCCTATGGGAAACAGGCGTGAGTTTATGTATGTACATAGGTAAGTATGTATGTTTGTTTGGTACAATTCGCTACTTTCGGTGTCGATCATCGCGACTATCGTGATATACACGTCTGTACTCATTGAAGTGTCTCGAAGGAATTGTGCCTGCGGCGCAGCAATCTAATACATGCTAATACCATAGTAGAATGAAATACGCTGTTATGTTACGTTCGGCTACGTAGCCAATCCGCGTCCGCTGTGTATAGACGCGTAGTTCAAAAATCGACCATTGAGTGTCAGCGACGACTACGCACTACGTAGGTAATGCCGCGACCACACGCTTGGCAAACCTCACCAAGCCGTCACAAATTCAAACGTGTGGATAGAGCATTTGGCTTCGTTTGCAAGCGCTTGTAGCAGATCCGTCGAACAAATCACAAATCCAAAAATGTGTAGAGATTTGGAGTTTGCGGCAAGTGGCAAGCGTGCGGACGCGCCATAAAAGTTAGACTGTGGTAATAGCGTATTGTCCATTCGGTGTGAACGAGAAGTAAATATATATGGAAAATATAAAAGTAAAAACCTTTTTAAAAAATAAGCTTTTATTTAGATGTGCTAAAAAGAAAAACAGTTTTTTTTTAAACTGTTACTATAAACCTATAATCAGTCACCCGGCGCTTGCGCTGACGTTCGGTCGTGTTGATGAGTCATTGCTATAAACGATGGCTTCTAGTGTCGTGAAATGCACAAGCTGCAATTTGGTGATAAACGAAGTTTTAGCTTTCATTTGTAATAAAATTGATGTGATGGACGAGCCTGGTATCACCCAAATATGTGTTAGTGCTTTTTCGGAGAGTGAAATATTGGATGCCAAAAACCTGTTATTTGATTCCTTAACAACTTCGAGGCGTAAAAAAATAAGAAAACGACATGGAAAATCGCAGCGAGATATCGATGACATTGTTTGTTTATTGAAGGAGACGGACCCTGAAGAAATTCCCGTGTTTGTGGCTCGAGACCTGCAAAAGTTACCTCCCGTGCTATTCGACCACGTCGACGTAACCCGAATTTTGAAAGATATTGTAAGAATGAGGAGTGATCTGGACCGCATGTCTAAAGATTGTGCTACATTGGATCAGCTGAGTGAACTCCGAACCGACATCGAATCGCTTAAGAACGCATCCATTGTCAATAATTTCTCGAGAAATGTGAATATGTCGCGGGGTGCTGCGTGTTTATTGCCTAGTTTTGAATGTGAAAGTGGGCCGATGGGATTATCTCCCGGTGTAACGGAAACAAAATTACCAAAAAACATCCCATTTCGAATCCTATTAAATCTTGTCTAACCTTTTCTGAAGAGGGTAATGTGAAAACACCACCGGCCGCGCAATTTGTTTCTAACGGCTCGCCAGTCGTGATTGTCAGCGAACCGAAGATTTCCGACCGCCCGTCAGCTGACAACCGAGCGGGGCCGAGCGTAGTGAGTCACGCGACGTCAAATACTACTGAGGATGTAGGCGCGAAAGTCAGTGAGAGTGTGAAGAAATCATATTTAAATGTAGTTAGGGAAGGACAAAAGAAGACTCAAATTCCAAATGAAGAATGGATTCTCGTGCAAAAACGTAGACTACGAAATCGTTTTTTAGGAAAATCTGGAAAAGCTATTGTGGATCAAAATGTTAATTTTAAAGCGGCCGAGAATAAGATCCCTATTTACTTGTATATTGTATCAACAGAGTATGGATATTAATAATTACATTAAAAATAAATGTAATTTAGAAACACAAGTGGAAAAGGTGAATATGAAACTATCAAAAAATTACAATGCTTTCAAAGTATTTGTTCCTGGACACAGCCTTGACATGTTTCTCAACGATGACTTTTGGTCCAGTGGGGTTCTGTTTCGCCGTTTTGTTGACTTTAGTCCGCCCTACGGGGGCGTCGCCTTGCTGTGGAGATCTGCGAAGTTCTCGACGGTGTCAGTGATACCGTGTCGTAGTGATCGTGTCGTCGCCGTCAATATAGTGCTTAGCGATCGGTCATTCCTTGTGATGTCAGTGTACATGCCTACTAACAGTAGCGAAAACCTAACTGAGTTCACCGAGTGTCTGAGTGAGTTGAATGCAATAATTGAAAGTGTTAATGTGGAATCGGTAGTAATCCTTGGAGACTTCAACGCACATCCAGGTGAGCTGTTTTTCAATGAACTGCGTACATTTTGTGTTGACCAATCGTGGTGTTGTGTGGACATGGAACTGTTGCCGTTAACTACTTATACATTTTTGAGTGAGGCACACGGGTGCCGCCGTTGGCTTGATCATTGCGTAGTGACAAGTGCAGCGCGGCCCTTAATAGAAAACGTGTCAGTGTTATACGATACCTACTGGTCTGATCACTTGCCGCTATTAGTTGAATGTAATTGAAATACTATTTTCCCCAAAATTATTAATTCTAACAATCCTTGCCAAAATGGTGTAAAATGGGGGATTAGGGATTTAAACCAAGTCTCACAATATAATAATTTATGTAATTCTGATCTCAAAAGTATTAATTTTCCTATAGAATTAAGTAATTGTGCTGATAAAATGTGTAAAAATAGAAATCATAATTTTTTGTTAAATAAAATGTATAATGACATTGTAAATATTTTATCCATAGCGGCGAAAAATAGCTGCCAGCCACGTAAACAGAATAAACATAAATATGTGACTGGGTGGAATAAACATGTTAGCGCCGCTCACAGGCAGGCTCGACTTTGTTTTCAAAGATGGGTGTCATGTGGAAGGCCTGGGTCTGGTAATATATTTAATGATATGATTGAATCTAAAAAACTCTTTAAAAGGAAGTTAAAGTTTTGCCAAAACAATGCAGCTCGAATTAAAATGGACATCATAGCGGAAAATCACGCTAATAAAGATTTTAGCAATTTTTGGAAAAACACTAACAAAATGAACCCCAGGTCGAGTCTCCCTGTGAGTGTGGGTGGTGCTTGCGAGCCCCGCCAAATTGCTTGCGCGTTCCAGCAGTCCTTTAAAGTGGTCTCGCCGCTCGAGCCCGTGTCTTGGCTGCTCGATGAAGAGGTTCTGTCAGAGGATTTAAGTGTTAGATTCTCGTGTAAAGACGTTGCTGATGTCATTGCAAAGATGGAGCGAGGTAAATCTCCCGGGTACGATGACCTGAGCATTGAGCATTTGAGACATGCAGGTGTACACTTACCAAGAGTTCTTTCTATGCTTTTTAATTTATGTATAAGTCATAGCTACTTACCTGAAAACTTGATGCGCACCGTGGTTGTACCTATTGTAAAAAATAAGACTGGCGATCCCTCGGATGTATCCAACTATAGGCCTATCTCGCTGGCAACAGTAGTAGCTAAGGTGCTGGACAGTCTGCTTGATCAACAGCTAGCAAAGTTTGTCAACTTACATGATGCCCAGTTTGGCTTTAGGCCTGGCCTCTCCACAGAAAGTGCTATCTTCTGTCTCAAGCATACTGTTCAGTATTACACTGCACGCAAAACGCCTGTGTATGCCTGTTACTTAGATTTATCGAAAGCTTTCGATCTTGTAAATTATAATATGCTATGGCAGAAGCTCCGAAATGAAACACGCGTGCCACAAGAGGTAACATCACTGTTTAAATATTGGTATAACCATCAGCAGAATAGTGTGCGGTGGGGAAGCGCGATGTCGGATGTGTATGGGTTGGAGTGTGGTGTGCGGCAAGGAGGGCTGAGCTCGCCCCGTCTCTTCAACCTTTACATAAACCGGCTGATCGGTGAGCCTAGCGGCACCAATGTTGGCTGTTCTGTAGATGGGATTTGTATAAATAACATAAGTTACGCTGACGATATGGTTCTGCTGGCTCCATCGATTGCGGCCCTAAGAAAACTCCTAAGCATCTGTGAAAAATATGCAGATGCCCATGGGCTTAGATACAATGTTAAAAAGAGCGAAATAATGATTTTTAAAGCGGGCGCTAAAACATACCAATCTGTACCTCCTGTAACACTCTATGGCACACCACTAAACTTGGTGACACAATTTAAGTATCTGGGCCACTGGGTAGCTGACGATCTATGTGACAATGTGGATATTGAGAGGGAACGCAAGGCGCTGTCTGTCCGGTGTAACATGTTGTCCCGCAGGTTTGCGCGGTGTACTGCACCAGTGAAGGTGACACTGTTCAAGTCTTACTGTCAGTCATTTTACACGTGCAGCCTGTGGTGGAACTTCACGCAGCGGGGATACAGCGCACTGCGCGTCCAGTACAACAATGCTTTTAGGATTATGTTGGGACTGCCCCGGTTTTGTAGCGCATCTGCCAGGTTCGCTGAGGCACACGCAGACGATTTCTATGCCATTGTTAGAAAGAGAAGTGCATCTCTGTTGGGCCGTCTTAGAGGGAGCAGTAACGGCATCCTGAAAGTGTTGGTCGGACGGTGGGATTCCCCTCTGTTGAGGAGGCATTTGCATCCAGCATTTGCACATCAGTGCGTCCCCTCTTTCTTATGTATAAGCTGATTTGATTTGTGTTTTCGTTTTATTTATTATTAGTTATCGTACTTACCTATTTTAAATTTAGTATTTTAAATTTTTGATTTTAATGTGCTTAGGTTATTTTAATTGATTTTTGAATTTTAATTTTGTATTTTTAATTATTATTCTCGTATTTCTTTATTTTCTTAAGTCTAGGTTTTTTATAATATTCCATATAAAAATAATAAACAAAACTACTATAAAAAATAAAACATTTAACATTATAAAAAACATTATAATTATTATTCACGTATTTATTTATTTTCTTAGGTGTAGGTTTTTTATAATATCCCATATAAAAATAATAAACAAAACTACTATAAAAAATAAAACATTTAACATTATAAAAAACCTAAACCTAGGGTGCCGCCAGCAGCGGGGCAGGGCCCAAGCTACCGGTGGTTAGGGCTGCAGAGAGAGGAACCTCCTGACGATGCGTGCCGTGTCAAGAAGTACCGCCTTCTGTATCTGGCCCTTGATCCAGCCGTCTAGCGAGAGTCCCTTGAGATGTTGGTCGAGACTCTTCGCTATTAGGCCGTTTGCAGATACGACTATCGGGACAATGATAGTCGAGTCAACATCCCACATGGCGGTAACCTCGTAAGCCAAGTCAAGGTACTTGCACAGCTTGTCCTTCTCAGCCTTAACGAGGTTCTCATCATGTGGGACGGTGATGTCGACTAGCACTGCCCGCCGCTGGGACCGATCGACTATCACGATGTCAGGCTTATTGGCAACAATAGTCCTGTCCGTGATAACCGATCGGTCCCAATAAAGCAAAGCACGACCATTTTCGAGAACTGGCTCAGGTGCGTACTTATAGTACGGCACCTCGGACTCAACAAGACCGTATTGAAGAGCAAGTTGCTGGTGAATGATCCTGGCTACAAGATTGTGTCTGTGCAAGTACGCGCCGTTAGCAAGATGAGAACAACCGGAAATAATATGCCTGAGTGACTCTCCGGGACGGCGGCATGCTCGACATATGTCGACCGTACCGTCCTTCATGATATACTTCCGGTAGTTGTTCGTCTTGATAACTTCGTCCGCAATTGCACAGACAAAACCTTCGGTTTCCCCAAAGAGGTCCCCGAATCGTAGCCAGTTCACCGACGCGAGCAGGTCCACATCGGGCCCTGTTAAGGCCCGATAGAACCGGCCGTGCAGCTCCTTGCTCTTCCATACATCCTTGCGGTCCTCAGTGCTCAGCACCTGAGGCTTGCGCCAGTTCTCTTTGCCTAAGGAGAGAGGCGTAAAGGTCTTGTCAACTGATACCACATCGCGATGCATCCCACACTCGTTGTTGAGGAAATATTCTCGGAGACTGCACACCTCACGATTGTGGAGGGTCTTGGCATTTAAAAAGCCTCGACCACCCCATTTCCGCGGGATGTACAGTCTCATAACAGACGAGCGTGGGTGGAGCATGCGATGTGATGTCAGTTGCTGTCGAACCTTTCTGTCCAGGGCGTCTAACTCGGTCTGAGTCCACCTTAGTATGCCAAAGGTGTATACCAGTAAAGGCATAACCCAGCCGTTGAAAGCGCGCACCTTGTTGCCTCCTGACAAAAGACTGTTAAGTACCTTTGTCAGGCGACCAAAGAAGCGTTCTTTCACCGACTGTTTTATACCGTCACTATCTATACCCAATGACTGTGACATACCAAGGTATTTGTAGGTGTCGGTTTCGGAGAGAGATCTGAAAGTCATCGTCTCAGAAAGCTGCAAATTCGTAGAATTTACAACTTTCCCCCGCTGTACGTGCATGACCGCGCACTTGTCTACACCGAACCCCATGTTGATGGCGCTGCTAAAAGTCTCAGTGACTTTCAGCAACGCCACCAATTCATGACGTTTCGGTGCAAACAGTTTGAGGTCATCCATGTACAGCAAGTGCGAAATAACTTCACCCTGCCTCCTAAGCCGATAGCCCAGCCCTGAATCCTCTAGCAATGTGCTAAGAGGATTCAGGGCTAGACAGAACCACAACGGACTCAGACTATCACCCTGGAAGATGCCTCGCTCAATCCTTACGAAGTCCTGCGGACCAGAGGGGCTGTCTCCACCACCCGGTTGACGAAGGACTGTGGTCCACTGTCTCATACAAGAACCTAGAAAAGATCTCAGAGTTGTATTAATTTTATACAGCTCTAAGATCCTCTCCAATTAGGTATGAGGCACCGAATCATAGGCCTTCTTATAGTCAATCCAGGCTGTGGAGAGCCCCTTTGTTCCGCCGGACTTGTTGGCAAATGGTCGTGTCGATGAGGAGGAGCTCCTTAGTACCACGGGACCCAACCTTACATCCATTCTGAGTGGGAGCCAAAATATTGTGCGCAACAATGTGCGAACTAATTTTAATTCTCAGAATGGATGTAAGGAGCTTGTAAAGCGTCGGCAAGCATGTGATGGGTCTATAGTTCTTCGGTTCCGTGGTACTACCAGACTTGTGGAGCAGGAAGGTGACACCGGTTGTCATAAATGTTGGCAAGGAACCGACCTCGAGGGCTTCTTGGAATTGCGTCGCTAAGCAGTCGTGTGAGCATCTAATCCATTTTATCCAAAAGTTATGCAACCCGTCCGGTCCAGGACTTTTCCAGTTCTGAGCCGTACGGATCGCACAACTAACGTCTTCGGGGCTAATGGTCACAGGCCCCATGGATTCGATAGACTCACACGCACGATCAACGACGCTAATCCAATCACCCTCTGTGTGTTCGACTGGTACCGACCAGATACTACGCCAAAAGTTATTTATGGTAGTAGCATCCGGACACTGCCCGTTGCTCACACATTGGTCGGTTCCTTCCCAACTCCGGTACACCTTCCTTTGGTCATTTTGAAAGAGGCGATTTTGACAATATCGATCAACACGCGCTCTATAGCGACGAATACGGCTTGCCAGCGAATAAACTTTCTGCTTCAGAAAGTCAATGCGCTCCGTGACACAAGCTATGTAGTCCCGGGGTCTTATCCCGGTCCCAACAAAGGCCTGGTTCACGAAACGCATGACTCGTGGACGATGGTTGCCCCCTCTGAAGCATATTAATTTTGCAATGAGAGTCCTAAACGAGTTGATACGACACTCGATTCTTTTTTGCCACGCGGGGACAGCGGGGTGTCGCGGTGCTCGGTCAGTGTCCGGAAACTTAACACGAGCGATGCGACACGCCGCTATGGCAGCGCAGTATAAAATCGAGTGTGTATCAACTAATGTTTCGCTAGTCTGCATATAGGGGACTAGCAAAACGTTTAGGGCTCCCATTAATGCCAGATTGCGTTTATTCGTTGGCAAGCGTGGTAGTCTCGGCCTAGAGTCGGTGGAACGATATTGCAAAATTGCGTCTTCCAAAGCCCTCCTCAATTGCTCATTAATCTGGGTACTTACGTTCGTATTCATACAATCATCTACGTCCAGTGCGGGATCCGTCAGGGCAGTCGTCGAAGACGAGCCTGTCGGCCCCTGCGTCAACAACGCAACATGCGAGTCCCGCGCTAAAGTAAAGGTAGTATGAATAGGTAACGCCTCCAGACGCAGTCGATCAAGCGTAGAGTCATCCAACAACTTGAGTCGCTGGATGGCCCGCACCTGATCCGACAGTCGTTGTGCAGAGACGACGGCGGCTGGTTCAAGGGACTGAAACAGAGGCAGTATCCTATCGCGGTACGCAGTCAAGTTAGTTCCTCCCTCTGTAACCCCGTAGTAGGCGCGCATGCAGTTCTGATTCATAGACTGTGTCCATCGCATGCGACGCACTACACCACCGGTAGCGAGGGCCGGGCGCGGAGCAGATTGCCCCACAGGCCCCAAGCGTGCCGGCAGCGGTGGCCGTCCTCGTCGTCGCGCAGGTGGTGGTGGCGGCGGCGGCGGCGTAGGCCCGTCGTCATCACTCGACGAGCTGCCCTCCGTGGGAGTGACGAAGTCGTCCTCCGACGATGAGCTCGGAGATGACGCGACGGGCGGAGGTGGTGGGTGCGCGCTAGTAGATTCCGCTAGACGTTTTTGGGATCTTGTTATCATTTTTATCACATTTGCTTGTAATCTTGTAGTATTGTTGACAATAATGACATAAATGTCAAATGCATAAAAATAGGTGTAGATCAAATATTATAAATTGTTGCTGGTTTAGCACTATTTCTTTTTTGATTTCTTTATGGCATTGTTTACTTACCGCCGTACTCAGAGACGTCAATTAAGTTTAATGACAATTAAATGTCTTTCCTTCTCTATTTATCACTATACATACGAAAGTGACACCAAGAGACTTAATTGTCATTAAAACTTAATTGACGTCTCCGAGTACGGCGGTTAGTTATATTACTGCCGTACTCAGAGACGTCAATTAAGTTTTAATGACAATTAAATGTCTTTCCTTCTCTATTTAGCACTATACATAAGAAAGTGACAGCAAGAGACTTAATTGTCATTAAAACTTAATTGACGTCTCTGAGTACGGCAGTTAGACTGTGTTGGCTGTCGTAAAGGGTGGAATCCAAAAAGACGTCTTGTTTGAGCGGTGTCAATTTTTTTTTTTTTTTTAATAATTATTATTATTATTATCCTCTTTATTTAACACAATTCTTAAGTTTAATTTTTTACAATATTTTATATAAAAACCTATTTACAATATAAAATATTATAAAAAACTTAACCTAGGTTGCCACCGGCAGCGGGGATAGACCCAAGCTATCGGTGGTTAGGGCTGCAGAGTGAGGAACCTCCTGACAATACGTGCCGTGTCAAGGAGTACTGCCTTTTGCATCTGACCCTTGACCCAACCTTTCAGCGAGAGCCTCTCTAGGTGTTGATCGAGGCTCTTCGCTATAAGGCCGTGTGCCGAAACGACTATCGGTACAATAATGGTTGAATCCACATCCCACATGGCGGTAACCTCGTGAGCCAAGTCAAGGTACTTACTGAGCTTGTCCTTCTCGGCTTTCACGAGGTTCTCGTCATGAGGTATGGTGATATAACCAATATTGCTTGGCGCTGAGATCGGTCGATCACCACGATATCAGGCTTATTAGCGGCAATAGTCCTGTCCGTGATGATAGAGCGATCCCAGTAGAGCGTTGCATGACCATTTTCTAGAACTGGCGCAGGTACGTACTTATAGTACGGCACCTCTGATTCAACAAGGCCATATCGAAGAGCAAGTTGCTGGTGAATTATTCTGGCTACTTGGTTGTGTCTGTGCAAATACTCTCCGTTAGCAAGATGAGAACAACCGGAAATAATATGTCGGAGTGATTCTCCCGGACGGCGGCATGCCCGACAGATGTCGACCGTACCGTCCCTCATAATATATTTCCGGTAGTTATTCGTCTTGATAACTTCATCTTCAATAGCACAGACAAAACCTTCGGTTTCCCCAAAGAGGTCACCGAAACGTAGCCAGTTCACCGAGGCAGGCAAATCTACATCAGGCCCAGTTAGAGCCCGATAGTAGCGCCCGTGTAGCACCTTTATTTTTAATGTTTGATTTTAATTATGTAAATTTTAATTTAATATAATATTTGTAAATAATGTTTTTAAAATTTGTTTTCAATTGTATTTGTGTTATATGGATCTCATTATCCGAAATAAAGATTTATTTATTATTTATTTATTTTATTATAACGTCATTAAAAAATTTATATATTATGATATCAAAGGTTATTGCGAGATTTAAGACAGTAGTCGTATATCCATAGGTTAATAGTTAAAATCAATCACATCAAATTATTTAATTTACTTGTTTATTTACATATAAGTACCTACTTATAGTAAATATCGCGACAACCTTTTATATCATAGAAAAATAACCGCGATTTTTTTTAATTTTTACAACTTTTAAGATTGCATGAAAATTAATTAAGCAGATTATAGTATTAGCTCTTAGTTTTAACCAATATCTATATATAAACCTATATTTATATTTATTATTTTCCCTCAGTAATTTTGATTTTAACTATGACTACTAAAACATTGTAATAGAGTGACATTTACAGTTAAATTGGAATAAATAAAGCTTGTTTGTGGTAATTACAACCCTAATTATAAAGAAAAAAAAAATACTGGGTAATACGGGTATAACAATATTTAATATATCCATACAAAATGACGTTCAAACGTAACAAGTACCTTTACACAACTAGCAAATCTAATACACATTTTGATACTTTTTTTTAACAGGTACCTAACTTGCGTAAACCTTAAATTAGTGGATCTTAATTAAGAAGACGCATGTTAATTAAATCTGTATTGGTCAAAACACGATTCATTTTCCGCGCATGATCGCGTCTAAATTGCTTAAGGTGCAACATTTTCGGTTACACTAAGCCAGTTTGAGTACTTTTCTTTTTGATTTTGCTCTGTGGACACGGACACCCACACTTCGATAACCCTGAAACCTATATAAGAACGGGCAGCGTCAGGCAGCTGAAATTTATATGCTATAATCTAGACATACTCCCTATTAGAGTAACATATGTCTCAAGTACAGCCGAGGTCGGCGAAAAGTTATAGCTCTCAATCTTATAAAAGTTTGGGAAAAAAATATAAAAAAAATCTAACTTGAATGAAATAGTCAATAGTCAATAGTCAAAATATATTTATTCAATAAACTCAATTAATAAGTACTTTGAAACGTCCAAATATTTTTTAACCTACCACCCATTCAGGACATCATTTTTTAACTGTGGCAAAGAACGGGCGCAAGAAACCACAGCGCACAGAAGCAACGACATTTACAAAATATATATATATAATATGTCGTTACCAGATCACAAAATACAAAATATGAATTTGAATGTAAATAGTTTAATTAAATATGGTGCTCTATATAAATTAATTATAGGCAATTAGAAATAGCTGTTGGAGTAGGTACTTGGAGCATGTCAGACCCAAGCTGTTTTGTCTTCTGTATAATCCGACACTTTATAATAAGCTTTTTTATAAAGCTTTTCTTTGATTTTGATTTTAAATTTATCAAGATCTAATTTCTGAATATCATTTGGTACTTTGTTGTATAATCGTACACACAGACCCTTAAAAGAATTATTTATTTTATGGAGCCTAGTATAAGGCACTGCTAATTTGTTCTTACTTCTAGTATTTAATTTGTGAATATCACTGTTTTTTGAAAACATTTCAATATTTTTATGAACATACACAAGATTTTCATAAATATATTGTGATGCAACTGTCATTATACTTATATCCTTAAATCTCTCTCTGAGAGAGTCACCAGCCTGTAGGTTATATATTGCTCGAATAGCCCTCTTCTGCAGCACAAAGATAGTTTGAATGTCGGCAGCATTTCCCCACAGTAAAATGGCGTACGACATTACACTATGAAAGTAACTGAAATAAACTAATCTCGCTGTATCAACGTCAGTTAACTGACGGATCTTCATTACTGCATAAGCCGCAGAGCTAAGTCTATTCGACAATTTAGCTATATGTGGGCCCCACTGAAGCTTGGCATCCAACGTGATGCCTAGAAACACAGTGGTGTCCACAGGATTCACATTCTTATCTTTAATTTGTACACTAGTTATTACCTGCTTAACATTAGGCAATACAAATCTTACACATTTGGTTTTTCCCTCGTTTAATAGCAAGTTATTAACACTAAACCAGTGAACAATCTTTGAGACCGCATTATTCACATCGTCATAATTTGGGTGTCGTCGTTTCACTTTGAATAAAAGTGAAGTATCATCAGCAAACAATACTATCTCATGACTGTCTTTTACAAAATAAGGTAAGTCATTAATATAAACCAAAAACAAGAATGGACCAAGTATTGAACCCTACGGAACTCCCATTTTAACCACTGATCCCGGAGATCTTTTACCGTTAATGTCGACCTTTTGAATCCTGTTACTCAAGTATGAGATTAGAAGGCTCAAAGAAGCATCCCTAATTCCATAGTGGTTAAGCTTCCTGACCAAAGTTTCATGTAAAACACAATCAAAAGCCTTGGATAAATCACAAAATACCCCTAGGGCATCCTGTGATTCCTCCCAGGTATCAAATATTTGGATTAAAAGCTCAACACCGGCGTCAGTTGTAGAGCGACCCCTAGTAAAACCATATTGTTTACAATGTAAAAGTTTATTTTTATAAAAATGAATTTGCATTTGATCTAGTATTAACTTTTCAAAAATTTTACTAAATGTGGGTAGCACAGAAATAGGTCTAAAGTTAGAGGGGTCAGAAGTGCTACCCGATTTAAATAATGGAATTATTTTACTATATTTCATGAGGTCAGGAAAAACACCACAGTCAATGCATTCATTAAATATGCAAGCTAAAACTGGAGCTATTGTCATAATTACAGATTTAGCGACGTCCACGGAATTACCCCACAGATCAGCAGTTTTCTTTTTATTGAGAGTGTTAAATGTTTTTATTATATCTATAACACAAATTTTTTGAAAACTGAAATTATTTTCACAATCTTTAACATTCTCCTTCAAAACAGATTCAGCTACAGTGGGGGAGGAAATCAAGGCGTTTGGTGTCTCCGTTTTACTGGAGGGCGGGTAAGTAAAAGTTAGGCGCAGTGGACTGTATGAGCGGGGGCGGTTATCACATATACTCGTATAAATATATAGAAAGGGGCAGTTTAAACGAAGGAAGCCAAGGGCGGCGGTTACGGCCTTCAAGTGTTCCCCTGAGCGAAATAAGCAGCAACACTAACCTGGTAATCGGCGTCTTCAGCACCCAGGATTCTGGCAGCTAGCTGCGGCGGCGGTGTGTGGCGCGGACTCGCGCGGGCGGAGCGGTTAGCGGCGGTGGCGGCGGCGGTGTTCGCGGCGGCGGCGAAAAGCGAACAAGCGGGAGCGGGCGTTCAGCTCAGCGGTGAATTTGCTACTGTCAGATGACAGTCAGAGGAATGCTGGGGCGCGCCGAGAATCGCTTGTGCGGACGGTGCACCGATAACCATTTATGGTGCTACTACCCTCCCACACAAGGAAACAAATAAAAGCGCGCAAACATCCTCCCCGGCTTGAAAATACTAGGGATTTTCGAAACCATAAAGCGGTATAGAAGTCTCTCCATCAGAGAGGATGAGCGGAAATACAATTATAGCGGGTAATAAGCGGAAATATATGTACATAAATATGTTGATATGAAGCTAAGTTAAACAAAAATATATATAGGACCACATTGGGATTAAAATAAACTAAATAAGTGCAGATATAACTGTATTAACTATTGCGTAGGCAGCGGGCACAACTTCACAACAGGACGTTTGTACGTGCCAGTTGTTGTCCGTACAGAAGCGACGCGAACTACTCCGTCTTTCCCTGGGAAGACTTGTTCTACAATGCCAGTAGGCCAGCGTAGAGGCGGAACATCGTCTTGGTGAATTAGTACGAGAGTACCGGGGCTGACAGAGACGTCAGGTGTATTCCATTTTTGTCTTAGTTGCAGGGTGTGTAAATAATCTACACGCCACTGCTTCCAATAACCACGCACCAAATTATCTAGCAATCTTTTACGAGCGGAGAGACTAAGCGTTGTATCCAGCTCACACGTGGGCAGTGACTGTAAAGGAGTAGTTTGCAAAAAATGAGCGGGAGTGAGAACAAAATGCGGCTGATCGGACAACAAGCATAGCGGACGCGAGTTTAAGATACATTCAATTTGCGTTAACACAGTTAGAAGCTCTTCATAACAAAGCAATTGGTTACCAATGGTGCGATATAAGTGAGTTTTAATGGATTTTATATTAGACTCCCACAAGCCTCCCATGTGAGGAGCGCGAGCGGGAATAGTTCTCCATTCAATTCTGCGGTTACTAAATTCGTTTTGAAAAGCGGCTGAGGTTTCATGAGCGACAAAAAGAAACTAAGTATATAAATTTCCAACTGTCGTTTTATATTGCGAAATTATCCAATAGCGTTGCCTTTATTATTAAAGACATAACAAGATGCGAGCCAGTGTGGCAGTTGGAGCGGTGGCAGTCATCGATACGAAGATCGACGATGTGATGATGTCGCGGCAGCAGCATTCTTACAAAAGTATTAATGTTACAAGGAGCGGAGAAGAATGTGTTCTGCTATTTCTAAATGAGAAACTTTAATCCGCGGGGACTAGAGTAATTTTATTTTTATAAAGCGTAAAACATAAATTATTATGCGTAAATACCTAATTGTTTCCAGGACGAGACCTGGAGTGCGAGTTTAATAAGCGGATGCATAACGGAAGATTAATTTCGGGTACATCTTCAGTTTGAGAATGCTCGAAAGGCACAATAGGCCATGCGAATATAGGGCTATGAGTCCACATTGGACCATGCCTCCACAAAAAGTATTTTACGCGAAACACAATTACTGGGGTTCACAGTTCCCGGTATATGGAAGAAGCGATCAGGAGATAAATTATCCTGTATTATACTAACACGGTTGACAACAAACGTTTGCCAACGGTGCGGCGAAGAATATATCCACGATAACGCGATAGTAGAATCAGAAAAGGCGAATATATCTTTTAATAGGGTAGCGATTATGTAATATGTGGTAAACTTGATTTATTAGCTCAGACAAAGCAGCGCGGTACATAACTCGAGCCTAGCGAGTATTATTGTTTTTAGCGGAGCGACTTTGGATTTCGAACATACCAAATCTATTGTGATACGTTGCTATTAGGATACGTAAAGTGTAAATAAAAGACACAGCCGTTAGCTTTCAGGCTTGCGTCACCAAAACCTAGATGTGCAGTACAATCTGTCGAAATTCCTAAATGCCGCGGTATTTATTTGTAAATGCGATAAAAGTGGTAATTCACTTTTAATTAAAGCGGTTGATAATTGGTTGAGGAGGTTCCTCAGCCCAATCCATTTTAGCGAGCCACAAGTCTTGTAATAACAATTTGGCATAAAGTGTAACAGGCGCGACTAAACCTAAAACCTAAAACGTCAAATAAGCGGGTTATTAAAGAAAGAATTGACGTTAAATTACGTTCGGTTTAGTATTAAGCATTAAATAATGTTTGGCGTAAAGCCGGACGCGAAATGAATTTACGTTCTATCGACGTTAACCAACGACGTTGAGCCGAAGTGTGCGAGTGCCCTAATGTTGTGTGACACTGATCGCCCTTAAATGGTGAGGATTCAATAAATCGACCAGAAGGGTGGCGCGTTACCGAAGATTGGTATGACCTTTTACATTTGCGATAGTCCGAACTTATATTATTTTTAAGCGTACACACTTGCTTGAGTTTAGAAAATTTTAAATTTTTATTTAAATTTTCCTTTAGTAAAGGACCAAAGGACAACGTCGTATTAGTCAGTTCCATTGTAGATATTTCTCCAATAACAATATAACCAAGCGTAGTTTCAAGCGCATATGGTGTTATCTGAACAGCGTTCTTACGATCAGCTGATCGCGACGGCGGCGGCGTGGAAATAATTTTATTTCCAAGTATTATGTGTGGAAACATTTGAGCGCCAAGTATAGCATCAATTTTCCCAGGAATATTCCACGAATCGTCAGCTAACGGTAAGTTTGCGAAATTATTAATAGCGTCTGACTTAATAATTTGGGTAGGCAGATAATCTGTAATTTGATTAACTACTAAACAATACAAACTGTATTGAGCATCCGTATAGCGCGATTTAATCTTGAGCGGAACGTATCCTAAAATAGGTGTACTAATCAGTCCTACAGTTTTTATGTTAGTGTTATTAAGCGGTGTAATTTTTAAGTTTAATTTCTTACAAGATGCGAGCGTTATGAGATTGTTTTGTGAAGCACTATCTATTAAACACCGTATAATAGCGTTATTGTTATCAGAAGTCGGCACATAAACTTGAGCGGTTGGCAAAACAGTCGTATTATTCTTAATCTGAGCGCGCGCGCAGCTATCACGAACTGCGAACGTGCCCTCTGTGTCGCTGCTGTGTAAACACAAGGACTCGCGCGGGCGGAGCGGCGGCGGCGAGATGTCTGAGCTGGCGGTGGCAGGCCTATTATTATCTAACGGCGCAACACCGTCGGGCGGGCGCGCAGCCGTGTCAGCAGTGTCCCGCGAGCGCAACATCGAACCGGTTTCCGTATTAAAATGTAAAAGCGAATGATGACCCTTATGACATACGTTGCAAGTATTAAGCGATTTACAATAAGACGTCGAGTGTTTTGCGCTTAAACAGTTTATGCATAACTTACTTTGCTTCACGAAATTAAAACGATCCCCAACCATTAATTTTTTAAATGCGAGACAATTAAATAATTGAGAATGATTGGACATATTGCAATATCCACAAGTGGAAGCGGGTGCTGACATTCGACGGTTATGATTACTGGTTAAAGCGAAGGTATGCGACATCTTAGTTACTGATTGGCGAGGTAGACTTCGAACTTTCGACTTTAAATTAACGGCGGTAGGTTCTAAATTGTTAACGGTCGACGTTCTCTCGAGTATTTTAATATGATGACGAACAAAGTTAATTAAATCGGAACTGTTAGGAAGATCTTTGTCCTTTAGCGATAGTTCAAACGATTGTACAAGCTGCAAGTCTAACTTTTTTAATGCTATATGCGTGACGATAAAATCGGCCAAATCAGAAATATCTAATTGTCTTAAAGCGGATAGTGACGA
Organism: Scoparia ambigualis; assembly: GCA_963921215.1. Lineage (NCBI taxonomy): Eukaryota > Metazoa > Arthropoda > Insecta > Lepidoptera > Crambidae > Scoparia > Scoparia ambigualis. The sequence continues at coordinate 23,555,927 of OY992511.1, forward strand.
GTGTATTTTTTCTATAAAATTATTTAAATGAGCGGGTGAATTAGCGGGCGGTTGCGATTCAAAAATATTATTTAAATATAAGGTACCCAACATTCTTTTATCTTGGTACTTAGTTATGAGCGAATCCCAAATTATGGGATAATTAGACTCGTTAGGTATAATACCTGCAAATACCGAAAGAGCTTTCCCACTCAGTTTACCCACTAAGTACTGGACCCGTTGCGCGTTAGACAAACTATTATTATTATGGATGTTTGCCTTGAATGACTCATAGAAAAGAGGCCAATGTTCCGGGTTCCCATCAAATGATGGCAATTCGATAGGCGGTAATTTGCATTTAGCAGGGGCTGAATTAGCGGGCGATGATGGCGACTCATTATTCCCAGACATTAGAGTGCGTGTATGGCTTATACGCGTATATAAGGTCTCAAAAGATTCCCAGTCATTGTAGTTAATTTCAGCGTCTGGTTTTTGCTGCAACAACAACAGGTTGTGTTCATCACACAATGAGCTGAATTGTTCATATGAACCTTTCAAGTTAGACGACATCGCCATAAACTCAGTTTTCGTTCTAGTGTCGACGGCGCCTGGCACCAATTGCTTTGAAACGTCATACAATTTGGTAACGCGTTTTTATATGGATTGCTTTTTCGCAATGACTAGTTTTAGTTTTGCTTCTTCGGCTGCCATTTTGTAGTCGAAGAAACAATTAAAGTGCTATAAGCGCGGTTGATTAAAATCCGTTAAATAATTTAACGGTGGGTAAGTGCCCCCTACCACGGAATGTGGGTAGGTATGTGCTGGAAAATAACGACTGTCGAAAATACAGTTATAAATGCGTGGGGTACTTAAAATATATATTTAAAATATATGTGATAAATAAATATGATTATAAGCGGAGCGGGTAAATAGATAAATAAACTAGTTTTAATCCGGGTCGTATGGACCAAAATTTATGGTGTCTCCGTTTTACTGGAGGGCGGGTAAGTAAAAGTTAGGCGCAGTGGACTGTATGAGCGGGGGCGGTTATCACATATACTCGTATAAATATATAGAAAGGGGCAGTTTAAACGAAGGAAGCCAAGGGCGGCGGTTACGGCCTTCAAGTGTTCCCCTGAGCGAAATAAGCAGCAACACTAACCTGGTAATCGGCGTCTTCAGCACCCAGGATTCTGGCAGCTAGCTGCGGCGGCGGTATGTGGCGCGGACTCGCGCGGGCGGAGCGGTTAGCGGCGGTGGCGGCGGCGGTGTTCGCGGCGGCGGCGAAAAGCGAACAAGCGGGAGCGGGCGTTCAGCTCAGCGGTGAATTTGCTACTGTCAGATGACAGTCAGAGGAATGCTGGGGCGCGCCGAGAATCGCTTGTGCGGACGGTGCACCGATAACCATTTATGGTGCTACTACCCTCCCACACAAGGAAACAAATAAAAGCGCGCAAACAGCGTTTGTAGTTGAAACTGGAATGTCAGTAAAAAACCTCTCAAATGCTGCAGCAACATCAGCATCAGAAGTCAAGGTTTTATTATCACAATTTAAATTGTACTCATTATTACGACTTTTGACCTTTCCTGTTTCACTATTTATAATATTCCATGTCATTTTTATTTTGTCATTACTATTCTTAATCTTAGAACTCAGATAGTTTGCCTTGGCTAATCGACATACTCTTTTGAATAACTTTGAATAACTTTTAACATATAATTTGAAGTCATCGCTGGTGTTATAGTTGCGTTCACCATAAAGTTCATAAAGGCGTTTCCTACTTCTGTGAATACCAATTGTAGCCCATTCATTAAAAGTTACAGTACCACTAACTGAGATCTTTTTTGGAATAAAAGTTTTATTAAATTCTGAACAATAAATGTTAAAAAAATTATTATAAAAGACATTAGGGTTGTCATTGTATTCTAAATAATTTAATTTTGTATCTAGATTGCTTTTAAAGCGTTCCAGCCGACCTGCAGTTTTTGGTACAACAGTGATATTCTTTTTCGTCACTTGTTTACGCTGGTGTGGAAAGCTGACCATTTGGCCACAATGATCAGAGTCCAGGTTATTAATAATTTGCTTAGCCAGTGGTTTTACATTTGTATATATGTTATCAATACAGGTGGCCGAAGTGGCAGTTATTCTTGTCGGCTCCAAAAATAAATGATTCAAGTTGTATGATAGAAATAGGTTTTTAATTTTAGTTGACATCGTGGAATTTTCTAACAAATTAATATTAAAATCCCCGCAAACAATTATTGTTTTACCTACATTACGGACTTTATGTAATGCCTCATCCATAACTTTTTCGAAAAAATCATATGATGCTGAAGGAGGTCTGTACACACTTAATACAACAAACTGCTCCAACTCCACACAAGCTATTTCTATTGTTCGCTCAACCGAGAGGCTCACTATGTCTTTGCGTTCCTTTAATTTAAACTTTTCACTAACAATAATTAAGGAGCCACCATGTATTGCATTTCCTCGACTGAACGAACTTCCTACCAAATGATTCTTAAAATTGAACATGAACTGATGGTCTTTAAGCCAGTGTTCTGTTATGCAAAGAATATCAATTTTATTACAGTTCACGAACAATTCAATCTCCAAATCTTTGCCCATCATTCCTTGGATGTTCTGGTGGACAATGTTTAAAGATTGTACATTTTTTAAATTTAATGATTGACATGGGCTTTTGCTAAAGCTATTTTTACATTCATTTAATTTCATTTTATTAACAAACATTTCGCAAGAGTTTTCCTCTTTTGTCATATAATTTAATTTAAATAATTAATTGGAATGTCAGTAGAAACACTACTGACGTCTATGTCAAATATACATTGCTCAATAGAAGCAACTTGTTTAGCCAAGTTTTTGGCTGACATTTGAATACAATAGGATAGCGATAAAGCTATTTGTCGCTTAAAATAATTTGGCAGATAATAACTATCTCTTGTCAAATAAAAATTACTAACATAATTGTTAGTGTCAATTCGTATAAAAAAAAAAATTCGTATAAAATTGAAATATGAGAATTTGTATCCAGAATATATAAATAATCAAAGTAGGTATATATCTTGTTCTTGCACCTCCATATTGTATCAACAACAAAAAACTTGGTTGTAAATGAGTGAGAAACGAAAACAAAACAACAAAGGGTTTCCGCCAAATCCCATAGAAAAAAACCCCAGTCCCGGCGCAAAAGAATTGTATCTCAGATTTTGGATAATTATTAGTAGAAACAATATCAGGTGTCGCTATTTCCTGATTCGGTGGCTAACATGTTTTTTTTGCCCAGAGAAGTTTCATAGGCGCTACATGCAAACATGACACTTTCTAGGAAAAACTTCATGTTACTGTACTAATTGACATTGAATTGGCAAAAAATGAATAAAACACACACATATACCCTAGTACATAATGTTGTTATTGAGTTAATTGTTGTTATGGTGTGTTTCTGTGTTGTTTAAATGTATATAAAAATACAAAAAATAATAAATCCTGCTAGTTTATCTTCTGATTTATTCTTATGTAATTGTGTGAGGTATAGATAGGTCCTAATGTTATTATTTGGTGTACCAAGAGAGATAAAATAAAACCACTATCATTTTTTCAAGTGTTTATTCTATAAGGGTATTTTAAACAAATCTCATTTAGAACAAGGAAGACAACATAAGTTTATTTATACATGTTTCAAGTATCTAAATCTATCAATATCGAATCTAGGCCTATAGCTGGATGGTCTATTTCATGATCATTGTGTCTAGCCCATCCCAGATAATAGATCACACTTATAACATGAGCGCAACTTCCCAGTGTTCGTTGACCATGAATACATGAACAATAATGTTCTTTTATTGCGTCAATTCCAGAACTTGCGGTGTTATATAATATATATGTGTAGTATATTTTTGATCTCACGTGGCGTGAATTTATACGGCATCGAATTAAGACGTTTGGTTGGGCTTGCAATTGAGACCTAACGATTTGGCCGTTTTGAATATCCATTTGTTCAGAGTGTCTGTATACTTCCATGTCGTATACACCTAATCTCTTGGTGTGCTCACTGCAATAAGACCTTGCGATTTTTACATGGTATGTGCCTATCGCAAACTTGATGAGTTCCTCGTACGTCAGCTGGGGAAAATCCGCAACTTGTGGATTGTTTGCATCCAGCCTGGTAAATGTTACTCGTACTCTGTTCAAATTATTTTGTCGAACATATTCCGCCAGAAGATTTAGTTTGTGTAAATTGCGGTTTATTGATTCCACAAAATCGTTTGTATATGGACTGTCTCCATATGGCTCCTGAAAACAGTTTATTAGGGCCGCTGCGATTTTAAAATCAGTAAAAGTGTTTGTCAGAGCGTTATTAAACATTTTGTGGCGGAACATTTTAAATGTTTTTTTAAACTTCCCATTTACGGTTTCCACAACCCAACGACATATTGTTACTAGCCGGGATTTGTTGGACTCATCTGTTGTTAGTTGAGTCTCACCTCGTTGTTTTGAGGGTGGAAAATGTGCCACATATCCGTGCTCTTCCAATAAATGGATTGCATCGCGAAACCCCCTGTCCAAGATAAAAACGTCTCCTTCTTCTAAAAAATAATGATAAGCATTGTCTTCAGGGGGCTGGTCATGATTTTGTAGAATTTGAGTCATGATTTCGGCATCTGAAGTTGTAGCCGCATATGGCCCTAATACATCTAAGATGTGGCCATCAGCACAAACAATCAAAAATGGCTTTATTAGGTTTCGGAATTTGTGTAAGCTGTAGCTTACTCTTTGAAACAAAAAGTTAGAACTTTTCTCTACGAACAAATAGGTCCCATCGCATATAATTATAGCTCTTGGCGATGCATCGCAACCAAATATGTGGTTGGGTAAAACTCTATTGCGGTCAATAACGTCATTCCTTGTTGTGTGGTTTAATCCAATATGTAGAGGAACGAAATCACTCGATAAACACGCTCTCGTCAGACGCAGTTTTCTTCTTACACTGGTCTCTGATAAACCGATTGTGGCACCTATTCTTGAATTAGGTTCCCCTGTTCTGATTTTGCACAAGTATGTTCCCAAGTCGGTTCGTGAAGTGCTGGACCGGCGACGGAGGGATGGAACTTGATCTAATAGTTGTTGAAATTGTGAGTGATCTAGACTAGTCCAGAATTTCAGGTCGTCTTCCGATACCTCGTTTATATTTTCAAAATCTAGTCGACTTCTGGATTCGAGGGCCTGTGTATACATATTGATTATGTCCACAAAGCTATTAGCATTAAAATCAGATTGTTGTTGATTTGCATTATTTGAGAATTCATCCAAAGCAGTATTCTGCAGGTGCAGTTGACAAATCCGAGCCCGGTCAGGAATATACAGTCGATAATAACTAAGAAGATGGACTTTAATAGAGTTTGGCACGGCCCGTAGCTGCACGTTGTTGCAATGGTTCATCATGCATCGCCTGGAAGTGTTAGCTACTCGAGCCATTTGAGGGACAATCACCGATGCTCCGATAGCAGGTACAACATCAGGTGGAGGTAATTGGTTTTGATTTCTGATTTCGGAGTCAATCCTATGCCAACAAGCATGGCATATTGATCGGGTACCGTCGAATTGAACCTGTTAACAATGAAACGCATTTTTAAACTATTATTTACTCCGTGCGCACTTGGTTATAAATGATCGGAATTAAGTGTAATAGGTGCGTTCCTAAACTAAACAATTTTTTTGCTCAACCTCCTACTTTTTAAATACCTACATAAAATACATTATTAGACGTATAACATTTTTTATGAAGCTAATAATGAAAATAAGGACGGTTTAAGAGCACATGCAGAATGATGGAGAAATAAGCTCAGCTATAATAAACAAAACTGACTTTTTGACAAATCAACATTTATTTAAAGCGCATTCAATGCGTTCCTTTACTAAAACAGTGATTCTTAGCGTATATCTATCTTAAAGTCTTCATTGTGGTAAAATAGATACTTTGTTTAAATGGAATAGTTTTTTAAACATACCTCTTGGGGCGGTTCAATAGCACGAACAATATGTACCACGAATTCTCGACGTGATTGAAGAAAACGTTCAGATAGAACATGTCTTCGAAGTCGCCGAAGTGACCGTGTACACAAAACACAATTGTCTGCCATATCACAAGAAAAACCAAAAATCCAGGGATTAATGCCAAGTCGCCGTAAAAACAAAGTAAATCAGGAGGAAAGATTTCAAACACACAGTACACAACACAACAAACGTTAGCAAAGGACTGCGCATGGGCAGCGGTGTAAACCAACCACGGGCCGGGGCGTTGTTCAATAGCGTCACTAGGTTTCTCCCTTTAACAAATTGAGTGTGAGCGAGAGCGCGCTCACTCACGTCACAAGCCCTTGTTGAATACTGAGAAACGATAATGAAGACCTATTGTAATAGTATAATAGAGAAAGGTTAAACACCGGTTACTAAAGGCGGCAGGTATGCGCATATTCTTTTCCTTATAAAATAAAGATAACTACACAATGTATATAATTATGATGTAGGCTATACATATCAGTGTGTACGCATATGTACCTATTATATTCATTACCCACACGTTTGTGTTGTTAATGAGTGAATTAATACAGTAAAATGAAGTTTTAAAAAAAAAAATGGCATATGTATAGGTACATTATATTACATATAGGATAATGTGTTAATATCATGTGTTTTATTCATTTTTTGCCAATTCAATGTCAATTAGTACAGTAACATGAAGTTTTTCCTAGAAAGTGTCATGTTTGCATGTAGCGCCTATGAAACTTCTCTGGGCAAAAAAAACATGTTAGCCACCGAATCAGGAAATAGCGACACCTGATATTGTTTCTACTAATAATTATCCAAAATCTGAGATACAATTCTTTTGCGCCGGGACTGGGGCAATTTTGGCGGATACCCTTTCGGTAACACACACCGACCGAGTAACCAAAATCAAGATGCTCTCAGTTCCGACGTAGCAAAGGTAATGATACTTTGAAGTAATTGGATTACTAATAATAGTTCTTTAAATATAGTTTACTAATCAATCCATTATCAATACTTAATTTGAAATCGGTAGGCGCAAGTGACTTTCATGGATTTATGGCCTATGAAAGAATCACTGTGCTGTGGAGCCTTTGAATACGTACAGATAAGTCTTATTTATCTACCAACATTTTGAAAAGCACACAAGTGCAACGAGAATTACCCTCAAACAAAGAGATTTAAATAGTAATAGAGCGGCTATTGGACACTATTTCATACAAAAACTTTGAGCTGGTGCTCAAGTTACGCCATCTAACGTTGAAAAGCAAAACCTTATATCAAGAATAATAAGAAGTATACTATGAACAATTAGAATAAGTTTCACCTACCCCACGGTAGGTGTCGCCCTGCAGTAGGGATGTTCTGTTAAAAATTCGACGTACCTATCGATAAGTTTGATAAAGATTAACCAAAATCGGTATAATATACAACATAGGAACAAGCAAGTGACAATTAGGAAAGGAAATGAAAATTCGGGTGTTTCAAATGATTATTTACTAAGTAATAAAGTGTAAAGTTATTAAAAATTCAACATACTTATCTAATTATAAACAATGAATGAATGAATGAAATAACATAAGCACCTAGCTAGTACCTATGAACAGCATACTGACAACACTCATTTTTGAAGTAAACCTACCCCCGCGATCACTCATCATAAATAAAGATTATTATACACTCCCGTATACCAAAATCAAGTCTACTTCAAAGCATATGTAACATGGTTATGTGACTGGATTAACAAATCAATTCATAGGAATGATAAGGTAAAATGGCTGACTTTAACAGATTAACACGAGTTGATCCATATAGTAATTCATTTTAAAATACCTAAGTATACATAGATATTATAGACCACATTACGTGTTAATGACAACTCGTAATCGGAAGTACAATCACGAGCAAAAATATGTAAACAATTGTAACTCTTAAAACAATGGAATAAGAGTCAAAGTGTATACATATTGGTGCTCGTGACTGTACCTATCAAATTATTTTTGTCGATCTTAATCTGTTACGTTATATTTCATTCCATAGATTTATTTGATACATTAGCATTAAACACTAATGTCATAACGGATGCGTGTATATGTTTAATTTGGATATCCTATTTTCTTATGTATCCATTCAATGTGTTTTAAGTTTAACCTTCGATCAACAATACCAACTAGATAACGCGTCATGTACCAAATCAAAGCTAAATTCTGTCCACTTGAATAATACTTATACAGCTACATTACTCTACCAACGAACTGAGACAAAAGTTATAAAACAGTTTTAAGTTCAACCTTATTACAACCATGGCACCCAGTAATAAAATTACAAATCTTCTAAGTATTATCATAATATACTGATCCATTACACAAATGTTGGCGCGTCTATTGGTCAACGTTGGCCAACCATTTGTAGCGTGTGGGTTAAAATCGGTAATTGTGTTTAAAATTTTATATAATTTGTTAGTTTAAAGCTATTTTTTATATTTTTTTTAACATTTACATAAGTAGGTACTTATCACGTACTTACTTAATGAGTAACTAAAAACTAAAACCAATTAACTAAAAAACTAAAAACCTATAAATATGTTATAAATAAAAAATATCTCTAACAGAACCGCTGCCGCGCGGCAAGTTTCCCAAATGGCTGGCAGCATTGCCCTTTTGAATGGCGTGTTTAAAGCTTAAAACATATTTTATTCTACATGTAGGTACCTACCGAAACTAAGACACACCGGCCGCTAAATTGCATTTTCGGGCATTATTTATGCAACTTTTAAAAACACGGCATTGTGAACGTGTTTACATTGGCCGTGTTTCAAGCAAACTAAACAAAATAAGAGCTCACTTTTTAAGTGCGCTGTTATTTAACGAGCCGCGCCGCGCGCCGACCTGACATCTAGTTGGTATTGTTAATCGAAGAGAGTTTAAAATAAGTACCTAGTAATATTCTAATTAAACGATCATCGCACGATACTGTTACACTGCATAACATTGCGCTAGGGACGCAATGATCATTGAGTCAGAATATTACCACTTAGATAAAACTTAAACTTACGATATAAAAATATTATCTACTTATAACATTATTCGTTAGGTAAAACGACATCACTTGAACACCACTAAATCATCTACTTCCGCTTCGACAAGTGTGGTGACATCCTAAAAGTAGATAGTTTAGCTTTTCACCACTAGAGGTCAGCATAGGGCAACGGTAAGTGTTCTAGAATAATTTATTAGAAATTATGATTATAGTCTGATTATTGGGTAAATATACAATTTTTTTACGAAAATAAACTGTAATCACATTCAGCCTTTTTTCCATATCGAGATTTGCAATATCGCAATACGAAATTTGGTATATTTTCTATTGTTTACGTGAAATTTGTTCACGCACATACACGACTGCACTAGAGGGCGCATAACATCATACTAAGCGACTTGTTACCAATTGGTAATAAGTTGTGGATTAAAGTTTTGATCGCTATGTCCTGTCTATTAGTAATAGTTTAATGTCTTTGCCCTCAAATATACTAATCTTTAGTGTCAGAATCGAATGACAGTGTGAAATTTGATTTTGACAATGTCAACTGTCAACAAAGTGTCAATTGGTCAATATTATTTGCATTTGACAGTTAGAATAGTGTTACCACTTTATGAAATTTGCCTGATAACTGGGATTCGATCACTCATTTTCGTATATTGCAAATCTTTACCCAAGGGCAAAATTGTCTGTAAGAACCACTTGTGTTACTCCTGTGGAGGTGTTACTGAAGCAGGATATAGAAGACTAGGTATGGACCGCAGAGGTACATGGAAGTGCCCAAAATGAAATGTCTCTTCGGTCTCCGTCCCGTCACCCAAGAAACCTGCTAGTTCGTGAGATGAAACGCCAGATCGTAAACCTGTGTACGGTGGTAGACGAGTTTAAAGATTTTAAAGAATAATTATCCGAGTTGAGATCGTCTTGTGAATATGCCTCAGCAAAACTGGACGAATACGATGCAAGGGTTCATAAAAATCGAGCGCCGGATTGGGGAGATTGCTTACCTGCAGGACGTTGTAGTGTCTACACACAAGGCAATGTCTCAATTAAAGGCAGAGGCCAGAGACCACGGAACAGTGGACACGCCTGAGTAATGTTGAGATTAGGGGTGTCTCTCCTAAAAAAGATGAAAATCTATTTGCCGTGGTCAATAGCATTGGCAGAGCAACCGGCTATCCGATACAGAAATCGCAGATTAATTATATTTCTCGCGTTCCTACGTACTCCAAGAAAAACAATATAATTGTGAGCTTTATAAATCAATACCTAAAAGAAGAGTTCGTTGCCGCTGCACGGGCATTTAAGGTTTTGAAAGCATCATATAGATCACAATAACAACATGCAGAAAATCTTTGTTAATGACCATCTAACTCCAGCAACCAAAAATCTATTAAACAAAGCTAACCGCCGTACTCAGAGACGTCAATTAAGTTTAATGACAATTAAATGTCTTTCCTTCTCTATTTATCACTATACATACGAAAGTGACAGCAAGAGACTTAATTGTCATTAAAACTTAATTGACGTCTCTGAGTACGGCGGTTAGAAAACAGCTAGTGATCTAGGTTACAATTACAAATGGGTTAAATACAGTAAAATTCACATCCGAAACAATGATTCTTCACCCGTGATAATCATCGGCAAGGAAAGTGATTTAAACAAATTAGTTTAATCTGCTGTTATTCTCGACTTGTTAATTTGTTTTTGTGTCTGTGATTTCTCTGTTTCGGCTGTTCGCGCTGTAATTTTGTTGTCTAATAACTGCCCCAATTTTACTTTTTGCCTTAGGCTGTCGTGCTATATTATTATGCGATCAGTTTGTTTATTGATGTTACTTATATGAATTAATTGCCTCTGCGCTGCACAGCGCTGGTGTTCCTCGCATATGTTCGCTATACATTGCTATTGTTCCTCGCTTGCTTTTGCTGTGTACGGTGCTTTATATTTTATGTGTATGCTTCTTTACAATAATTGCTGGCTTGTTACATGTACATTACTGTATTAATTCTCAAGCAATCAAGACTTATCTACCTACTTACTGCTGCTAAGTATATCTTGTGTACATTTTTTTCAATGATAATATTATTAATAACTATTGTTTATATTTATAATGACTACTTGCTAATTCTAATATGTGTTTATTGTAATAATCTTAAATGGCATCGAATAAGATGGGAATAAAGGAGACCTTTCCATTTCGGCTCAAAATGTACCGAGGTACACTTTATTTTAAAATATCCTCCTAATTATGCAGAATTACCTGATGATATCATTTTGTTATAAAACACGCCGAATCTAGTACTTTTTTGAAAAATTAAAAAATCATTTATGTGATTTTACAAATCGTAAACATGAAACGAAACGTGCAAATAGAGGGCGAAATATGACAGTGATGACTGTAAAGCATAGAAGGAGTACAAATGAGACTCGTAATAGTTGTTTTTTTTTTCAAATGGAGTAAAACTACCTCGAATATAATGGCTCATTTTAGCCCCTTGTATAACAATCTACTATTTCACACCACCTGCTCGACAATGTCAAATTATATGTCATGCAAACCTAACCTAAAGTAAGTCATTAAAGACCTGAGGTCTAGCAGGGCATTAATATTGTACTGAATTTCATTATGACCCGCTGGTCATTAATGTGATTTGAATTAGGAACATAAATAGCAATCGCATACGAACATTGACTATATAGGTAGTAGGAAGGTGTGCAGTCTTTAATCCGTATACGCCTTTCACGACACCCAAGGGACGAAAATGGGTTGATAGTATTATTTTGATGAGCCCATCGCCGCTCTATGCTGTTGGATGTATGTGGAGTCTTTAGCCCGTTAGTCGCTTTTACGACACCGAAGGGAAGAGAGGGGTTGGTAGTATTATTTTTAATAAGCCCATCGCCGCTCTTTGCTGTAGGGTGTATGTGCAGTCTTTAGTCCGTTTGGGTCATTTTAGCTCCTTGTAACAATCTACTATTGTTTTACTATTGCTTTTTATTGTCTCGTAGATGGTGTGAAAAGTAGAGTATTCTCCTCGGGGATAAAGGTGCTTCGTCTTGGGCGACCTTGAATCGCACGCTGCACTCAGGATTCTTGTCTTAACTCCCTCGCTTTGCTCGGGAGTTAACTCTAAACACCCTCGCTGCGCTCGGGAGTTAACGCTAGAATCCTTCGTTTTGCTCGGGATTCAATACGGGGCGCCCGCTACATAAGTCACTACTTTATCCCCTTGGTGCATAATCTACTATTTATTATGTCTTGCATAACAAAAAAGCCGTTATATAGCAATACATGACGTTAGCTTAAAACCGGCAAAATACACAAGCCCCCGCACCTCTCATAGGGATTTTTTGGTTAAAATTATTCTTCCTTGCAAGTGTTACAGAAAAGTACAATAATAAGATTTTTCTTTACATTGGAAAAATTCACATTGGATAACGTGTCGCGTAGCGCTGAAAGAATACTACCACCCCTTCTTTTCTCTTGGATGTCGTAAAAGGACTATCGGACTAAAGACTGCAAATTTATACATGTAACAGCATAGAGCGGTGATGGGCTCACCACCTGTCACGCTGAATACATGTGCAGTCGATATTTGGTGAAAAGTGGACTATATGGTAGAGCTATATTGCTGTAATAATTGCCTTGTCTCTGACTAACCCTTTGTGGATAATAGTCGTGATTAAAACAAATAAATACTTACTTAGACATTGCAAATTAAATAAAGGTTAGTAAAAATCACTTTCATGGCATAAAATCACCTTCGTGTCCAAAACGCCACGAAGGTGACGAAAATTGGTTTATTTATAAATTCCAGGAAGGAATAAGTGTAAATATTGATATAAATTAAATACAATATAAATATCTCGGACATTTTGTTGTAAACAAAGTCGGTTAATTCAGTACTTATCTATCTATGGGAACAGCTGTCCAACCACATTGTCATAAATTGATACCTCGGTAGTTATAACTACATAGTATAACTACATTTTATATAAACCATATTAGTATCTATTATTTTCTTTATTTCTTTTAAAAAAGAGCCAAGTCTCTCTTTTTTTTCAAACGCACACAGCAACAAAGTAATTTACATAGTTCTGCATTTATAGCTACTTTCAAACAAATAAAAGCACACACTGTAAATCTGAGGGGTGTTAGGTGCCTTCGTTTGTTCAATGTTAAAATTCCTATACACAAACTATCGATTTTAACACACCTCAAAAGAGATTATAAGTTACTGACGTGAAGACCCAACAGTGTCATTTTATTGCTCCGTGCATTTTAACAAACCTTAAAAATGTACAGTGCAGATCGCTAATATAATGATAGATTTTATTTTATGTAGCTTCAATGGACGTGTGCGTTTGCCAAGTCACTCTTTTATTCAAAGAAATATAGAAAATAATACTAATTATGGTTACTATAAAATGATGTTAGCTAACTATCAAGGTATCATTTTATGACAAGTTGCAGTAAAGCAACTTTTTCACAACGAAGTAACAGGGGGTCGAAAATGGAAAACGATGTCGAGAAAAGGATGCATGGCCGTACCTTTTTTTTTGCTTTTTCACTCGACTAGCCAGGAGCACTGCCGTGCTCTCGGACAAAAAAATCGGAATTTCAGAGTTTTCTTAGCTTTATAGGCTGCAAAATGTGGAGTATTGTTCCCATCTATGGGACGGCTCCGCTAAATACCTCTTTGATGCACTTGATAGACTGCAAAGGCGAGCGGTACGCATTATTGGAGATGCTGAGGTTACAGCCTCCCTTAAGGACCTCTAGCTGCGTAGACATTGCTTCTCTCAGTGTCTTCTACCGGAACTACTACGGAGAGTGTTCTGAAGAACTTTTTGATCTTATCCCGCCCTCTCCTTTCCTCTCCCGGACTACACGTGCTGGTCTTAGGAACCACCATCATACTGTACAGACTATCAGTACTCGTACCAAAATATTTGGCAAGTCGTTCCTCTGTAAGACCATTCGGCTTTGGAATTCTTTGCAGGCGCATGGTGTTTCCCAGCTCCTACAGTCCCGAGTCTTTTAAGCGGGGCGTGAAATGGCATTTATGCAGGACGTCATGAATGGGTGCGCTCGTTATCGTGCTTATTCCACGGTGGGGAGCGCTCTTATTATTTTGGACTGCATCGGCTGCTTACCATCAGGCAGGATTCAGTTATTATGACGAGTCGTTATAAAAAAAAAATGTACAAAATTTTGAGCTTGTGGGTCTGCTAGAAGTACCTTAGAATTTTGATGATCTGTGAGTGAGTCAGTGACAAAATGAAGCAACTTTGACTTGCAATTCTTAAAGTAATGGTGCAAATTTAATGTAATTTAGAAATATATCTAGCTATGTAATAAGTAATGACCTCTTATCTATTAAAAAAGCTAAATTCTAGTTCTTTCCACAATGAAGTACCCAACGAACCCGTAGGGTTCAAAAATAGCCCGAATGCTTTCGAGAAAATGATGGTACGGCCGTGCCTTTTAACGACTTTTTTTCCGTCATCGGAAAAAAAAATTTTTTTCGATCGCTCCGGTAGGGCCCCATTTTCGCTGAAAGTGTGTTTGCCCTGTGGTATATAGTGGTTTAAGGCCATGAGGACGTATGAGAGCTCAAAAGACGCAGAATTTGAATGGCTTTCAGATGGTGAAAAAAAATTTGTAAAAGTCGAAAACATTTTTCGAAAATTGAAAAAAAAAAACAAAAAAAACCTTGACTTTTTAACACCTTCCCTCGGAATATGTAAACGAAGTCGAAAATCGGAAAACTGAGAGAGACGCCTAGAGATATTGAGACGGGGAACATTTTATGTCTTATACTTTTTTTTTGTGGGAGTGATAGGTGGGTGAATGGCGGTATACTCCCCCTTAGCGGCGCGTGGAGCGTCGCCGTGCAGTATTACTCGGGCGACATAGCCCTGTGGAACTTCGCAGCTTTAAGATACGAAGATCTATTAGGACTTAATAGACGCGGAAAATTAAGGGCTTTTAAAAGGATAGTACAAATTTTGGAAAAGTCGATAATTTTATTTGAAAATAAAATATAATAATTTTTCATTAATAATCTATAATAGCTAGGCTTAGAATAATAACGCTATAGAAAGATAGTCTTCATCCAAGCGCTCTGTCAAAAATGAAGCACTAAACCGATTCACATACGCGTGACGAGTACTTGCTGCGCGCATGGCTGTGATCTGCTGTCTGTTTCCAATTCTATGAATATGAAAGAGACAGCGCTGCGGCAGCCGCTGCTACCGAGGATTTAACTTAGAGAATCACACTGCAGTACGTTTATATTTTGACCTAATTAACTACAAGATACTATGAAATAGTGAAAGCTTACTTGTGAAAAGTAATGTTGTTACACTTCTTTTGTTTTTCAGATGTGTTGTGAGTCACAACTTGTGACACAATTTAACTGCACAAACCGTCATATTTTTTTTGTTTTCGCGAGACACGTTCGCTGCGCTTTGACATTGAACACTACGGAGCGGTCCGGTGTTTCGCTCCATTTATGGCTCCGATTAAGGTGCTTCATAATAAGCGCGCGGACTTGGTTTCTATAGCGTTATTATTCTAAGTAGCTAGGTTCATTTTCAATGCCCTTTCAAGCCGTGTAGAGCACGAGATCTGTGATTTTTTTTGACTCGACTTGGCGGGGGGCACTTTAATTGTGCCCCCAGATTAGGAAACAAAAATAATGAAATAAATAGGTAATTAAAGTTGATTTTTTATTGTCTCATAAGTTTTGATACATCGTAATTACTTTTATTTTTTTATTACAATTTATGAATGATTCTGTTACGTATTAAATACAATGAATGTAGACATCGATATTGATGAATGATTATATTTTTCTAAATGAGAGTTCCTATCTAATACCTGAAATTTAAATTTCAGGAATATACTGTAATTAGCCGTAAAAAGTGCAATTTATGGTGAAATTGTTAATGATAGTTTTAAAAATTAATTGTTACACATAATTTTTTTTGGAATAGGTTACTATTTTTTAATTTTTTAATGTCTCCTGCCCTGTTTGATGAATGGGATAGTTATGTGGCAATAAATTACTGGCTTTGTAAAAACTTTGTTGGATTTGGTAAGTTTAACGTAAAATTTTGCAGAATTTATAAAAAACTAATTCAGTTAATGCTAGCCTAAAACGCAGTTAAGTATATGAAAAGGTTTTATCTTTAGCCGCTTTTAAGATATGCACAGCTGTATTAAAAGTTTTTAAAAAATAATGGAAAAGAAGTTAAGCGACATCTACTTGGTTAAAAGGCGGCTATGTGTAGTTAGCCGCGTTATTGTTGTTATGTATAAGATCAATATAAATTCATTCAGTTCTAGGTTTAGCAAACGCAAAACATTAATACTGCTATAAAGAGCTATGTAAATAATGTTGATAACTTCTTGTCGATAAATCCATAACTTTAAAGCAGTTATGAACTTTTAGCCGCCATTTAGTTATGCATACATGTAATGATCTTTAAAATTTTACAAGGTTAGAAAGGAAAATATGTATTTAGTTTAATGAATAAGTATCATTATTGAACAAAATCAACCATTTTCATATTTAAGTTGAAAAGAAAGCCTGTCTTTTGGTATACATAGCAACGTGACTAAATGTTTGTAATAAATGAGTAGCATATATCCGTTTGAAAATTTTGCCGCTTCTTTCGGCTCTAGCTCAGAACTAGTTTTTGTCATTTAGCGGCCTCTAAGCATATAGACGGCAGAGATGTGAAGCCGGTTACTAGGCTTTTTTGGATTATTATCATTTATAGCGATAACTAGCGGCTGGAAACGGCTGTTTACGTTTCATTGATGTTTCACATGATTTTGTTTTTTATTTTTTGGTGTTTCTCTTTTGATTTATTTATTAGAGAATACATTTAACATAAATAGACATAAATAATGACATTCGCTTGTTATAGTGTTAAAAACTGAAAATTATCATACAAAATGTGACACAGCAGCGTAATAGGACTATTTTAATAATTTAATTGTTAAAAATGTTTTGGAAACAGGTATTTATCACAGACATATAATAGATGTCTGTGGTATTTATCCATGAAATAAGTGTGAACAGATACCTAGTAATAGCAGGTGGTGTCACTTCGTAGTGTAAGTACGTTCGGCCGGCGCGCCTCCTGGGCAGGCGTATGGCAGTAGGTTGCCGTTCGGTGTTATTTAGTGAATATTATTTACTTAATAAAAAGAAGAAAAGGAAATGACGAAACGAAAGAACGAAGAAAGACGACTTGTTCACCCCCGCCACCCCGCGCGTGCTCGAGTCACCACGATCGAGTGCGCTCGCGCCGTGGAAGTAGCTACCGATTTACGACATTTCACACGGGCGGCGCGGCGGCGCGTAGGCGCGAGCTGGCGCGGCGCGACTTGTGATATCTCGCGCCGGCCGTGAGAAGCCAGCTTTTTAATGATGATTAGATCCAAAGTAAACTAATTTAGCTACCTTATTCTTATAATTTTCATACACCACCACTATAGTTGTAAAAGAGCGGCTTGTAAGCCGGTAGTTACCGAAACCAGAGGCTAGAAACTATCAACCAGCCGCTTGATACTGGGTAGATAGGTACCCGTCTTTAGAATCGTAAAAAAAAACGATTTTTATTACATTTTTATTGTTAAACTCTTTTTTTATACAGTAGCACTTATTATGTTAAGTTTTTTTGGTTTTTTTTAATTAATATAGAAGACAACGTTTATACCTAGGTACTTACATACTAATTTACTTAATTCAGAGACGAACAGAAAGAAGTGGTGTTTGAAAATTATAAGAATAAAGGTACTTAGCTAAATTATCTAAACGTCATGTTATACCAACAACAACTCGAAGTACCTACTGTCCGTGCCGCGCCAGCCGCCGCCGCCCCCCGCTTGCGCACGGAGTCGCGGCAAATCAGGCGCACAGGCTTGGCTTTTGGTGCACTTTACTGTGTCTGCATCTGTCCACGCTTATTTCATAAATAAATACATATTTCCAAAACATCTCTTACAAATAAATTCTTAAAATAGTTCTATTCCACTGCTGTGTTACATATTTTTGTATGAGAATTTAGGGTTTTTAATACTAATTAATACAGATGAAAATGGTCATTGTTAATGTCTAAATGTATCCTTATAGAAAATATCAGAAGAGAAACAACAAGAACAAAAAACTAAATCATGTCAATATAATATCAATGAAATGTAAACAGTCGTTTCCAGCCGCTAGTTAGTTATCTCTAGAAATGATAATTAGCCAAACAAGCCATCTATAAAACCACCTAAACACAAACGTTTTTTCAGTTTCCTGTTCGTCTCTGAATTAAGTAAATTAGTAGGTATAAACGGTGTCTATTCTGTTTATTTAAAAAATAAAACAAAAATTGCAGAACATAATAAGTGCTACTGTTAACAAAAATAAGAGTTTTACAAATAAAAATGTTACAAAAATCGTTTTTATTTTCGACGCTCAAGTCGGGTATCTACCCGGTATCAAGCGGCTGGTTATTCGTTTCTAGCCGCTGGCTACGGTAACTACCAGCTTACAAGCCGCTGGTTTATAAATATAGGACTGACACACGGGCTGATTAGGATGATGACGCGCTTTAGCAAAAGCTATAGGTATATAGCTGTATAGGTACCTACGTCTCGTCTACGTCGCCGGCCGTCTCAGTCGGTTAGGTACCTATGTGTAGGTACCTACCTACATATGCAAAGTATTTTCTATCTATCTTCAACTCGTTGTCCAAAACATGGATTAAAGTGAAACTAGTGCTGTCTTGAACTACCTACCTATCTTTAAGTTGACAAAAGCGTTTAAAACTTTTGTCGACCTTCTGGAATAATAGTGTAACACTATATAGTCTGGGGGTTACACCAAAAAATAAAAGGAATGCAATTTTACTTACACCACCTAATTCGCTTTGGTATAGACATCCACAATTTTATTCGACATTTCTCTTTTTTCACAATATTTTTAATACTTAGGTACATTCATTTTTTTTCTATATTTTTACGTCACTTAATTTTATAATATCTTATTAACTGAACATTAAGCCTTGTTTTAATAAAAAAATATATTTAATTTAAAGTGGCAAAAACTTTTTCTCCATACCAAAATATAACAAGGCAGCATAGACGTAATTTCTTTGCCATCCGAATAATAGTAGAAAAAGCTTAATGTCATTTTTTGTTGTTTAAATTTGCGCGAATTTGAAATTAAAAATTTATTTAAAACTAACTTCTTTGCGTAAAATGAAATCTTAGAACTTTTCTAACCACCCTCAATGTCGCAAGACAGAAATCCAGAAAAGATAAATCCTAGAGTTAATGTTGAATATTGGTTGGTATTTATAAGTTATTTTACTGATGTTATTTCATATCAAAAACGCATATTTTGCTGCATTTCTGAACCGATAAAGTATTTCTTTGAATTTTTTATGACTGTTGTCATTATTCTTTCTTACCAAAAAGTATACTTTAACCATTTACCTAATTAAACTTTTATGTATGTCTACATAATTCTTAATTAATTTTGCAGTGGAGTCTGTGATTATGGGGGTCACTGTCTTGCACTTGCAAAAACTATTCGCAAAGGTACTCCTGATGCTTTGGTCCATTGCAAGCGGGGACGGCAGGGCAAGTATAAACTTTAGCAACAAGATTTAATATCCTTATCAATAATTCAGTTTTAAGTAGGTATGTATAATAATAAAGTAGGTACTTACTTACCTAAGTATATAAAATGCAAAAAAATATATGGTATTGCTTTTCCAGGATCTTTTGAAGTAGAAGTAAATGACAAGTTAGTGTACTCTAAACTGCGGACAATGGCACTTCCAGACTATGATGAAGTATCAAAAGTTGTAAACGATGTATCGCTGGGGAATGAACCGAGAGAAATAAATGGACAACAGCCTATTAATTGTGCTATTTCATAACATTTTATTAAATTCACCATTTTTAACCCAAACTAGTATCTAGTTGTAGCTATAAATAATAACAGGTATAAATACATCTGTAATATAAATATAAACATGTAAATAAATTTCATTGTTTCACTTTAACAGCAGTAGTTGCCAAATTTTTATTACATAAATATAGGTAGGTACTTCAGGAAACTACAATTAATTTATAACACAGTTCTTTCAAATAAATACAGTAAATGAGGAGGCTGAATTCAGCCAGAAATTATCTAAACTAATTATTAAAAAAACCTTACATAGCTCATATGAATTAATGTTCCCTGGATAAAAATAGCACTTTAATGGTGCACAAAAGTCGAATATGCAAACAAACATACATTAAAGTACCTATAATAGGTACAAATGGAGAGCCTCCTTCGTTTTGATGACAACTAAAAAGGACTACTTTGGATGTTTTTCAAACTCACAAGCTTTTGCAATCTTCAGGCTAAGCTGCATAGTAGTATCCGTTTTCATGAGCTATTTTACAAATATTGTGATTGTAAAAGGCAGGTATTTAATCGCCTAACTAATAATTCCCTCTTGTCAAACAAAATAAATCAAAAATAGCACCAAAAGTAACTGACTTGCACACGAAAAACGCACTCTATGTAATTCAAACAGCATAACTCTTCTGGTCTAAGCAAAACATTGAATTGCGTGCTCATCTGTTTTCGGAATGCAGATTTAATAATTTATTTGTATAATAAAATATGTCAATCTATTTAATCAAATTCAAACATCACTTATTCTGAAAAGAACATCATTTATTCTAAATTGAACATCATTTTATGTCATGCATAATTATCATCCCTAAATATAATTTCCATTATATTTTTACTCATTAATACAACCGTGACCTGCAGGAGTAGAGCAGCAGTATTTTTGTTTTAAGAAAAATAAGTCTGTTGTATGAACTAAATTTTAGTTGTGAATAGATTTAAAAAGATATCTGGTTTTGGTACAGGTACATACTTTTTAAGTTTTTTAGAGAACATATTTTGATGAGCATAATAGTTTAATTGCAGAACAGTCATGTTTCTCATGTGCAATAAGTTTATTATAGGAGGTTGTTATGTTTGCATAATATTTTACCAGAGGTGCAATTAAAAATATCCCATTGTAAAATAACTAAGTATTTGTAAATATTCAATATTTCCTATTGCATGCCATTACATAATAAATTGATGATTATAGGGCAGTTAGCCTAATCACGAGGCGACTTATCTATCACGAGTTAGCTTAAGAGAAAACAAGTACTTCTTTTAGATAGGTACATAGAATCATGACTATTATCCCAAAGGGTTAGTTGGAGACTAGGCAATGAGGACCGCAGAAACAGTGCATTGCCATAGTCCATGTTTCACGTAATAACAATATTAATTAGGTACTTTTTTAAATAAATATCAAATTTTATGCTTTAACAAAGAAGTACTTATTTATAAAAACTTTTAACTAAATTACATAGTAAAATTTTTAACACTGAAAAAAGACGACAACTTCAGCAATGTTGACTAAAAACAAGCATCAAGCATTGACAAATTTCAAAGGGTGAAAACCAGACCTCGGTAGCCAAGTGGTTAACGCAGCCGCCCGGAATGCGGAAGGTGCGTGGTTCGATTCCCGCATAAGGTTGTCGTCTTTTTTCAGTGTTTAAAATTTTACTTAAGTATATTCAAGCGTTAATAAAACGCTAAAATATATAAAACAGTAAATTACATAGAACAAACAAATTTTTATAATATTCGATTTTTTGCGTTAATAACGCTCAAATAAATAAAAACTAATTTTAATAGAGATATAAATCATCAAAATTTTAATAAAGTGAGCACCTAATTTGTTGAAAATATTAATAAAATGTAATTTACTTTTCCAATTTTTTTATAATTTAATTAAGTACAACTTATGATCTTTTATTTTTCCTTTTGTTATTTTTTATACCAACACCACAAGAACAAGTATAATTACTTAAGAAATATGTATAAAACCAGTCCTTGAACCTGTAAATAAAACAAAATGGATTAAAATGGATGGGTTGGATGGCCACCTTTAGTTATAGCAATTATCAGTAACTTAAACATTTTTTTAATACGCATAATGAGTGACCTTAAGTATTTAATACTTATTAATTATAGTTATGCGTTATTTTTGATTTAATTAAAATAAATCCTAGCAAATTCAAACCATGTAAGTTCAAGTATTGTCGCGTCAAAATAAACACTATTCACAGCCCAGTAATAAAAAAAAATAACAAATAGGAAAAAAGAAATAAACACTAAACCACCTGTATAAGTTCATCATTTTAGAGATGTCAGTGCAATGAAACATAATAAGGTTTAATGAACATACATAGTAAACAAATAACAGTGCTATCAAACATTCTAAATACAAAAATATAACAGTCCCTCAATTCTGCCTTAGAAAAACGGCTTCTACATAGTGTCTTAGTCGTCAGAATGAACCACGTTTTTCGCATTCAACCAGTGTACAGTCACGAGCACCAATATGTATACACTTTGACTCTTATTCCATTATATTAAGGGTTACAATTGTTTACAAATTTTTGCTCGTGACTACCTATAATATATACCTTAATCATTCTCAATATGGTATAAATGTCAATGTTTTATTTGCGCAGAATTGTGGCCCTGTTTTCTTATCAGCCTCATTGTGCAAAATTTTCAAGAAGTGAAGAAGACACTTAACTTGTACGGATAGAGTATACGGAAGATAAGATTTCTTTTAGTTGTATAAAAATAGTTTTTACGCCTATCTCCATCATAGTCATGTAGGTATACTCATAAAATTCAATATGTTTGAATGAAACAAATTCAACTTTAAGGGGGTCCTGCACGAAATTGTGAAATTTTACGTATTTTTTAAGTAATTTGTACTATGCGCTGAATTAGTTAAATACATTAAAAGAACTTATTTAAGTTAGCCTGATCATTGCACAAGGCCATGGCCTTGTTGAAATTTGAAACAAATTCTTTAAACAATAACAAGCAATACATAAATCTAATGACTCCTAAAAACATATTTCTTCGAAAACTATTTTAATTTTACGCATGAAACAATAATTCTTACATGAAAATATTTGTACTGATATTCCGCAGGGCAGCCCTTTCTTTAAAAAGTAAATTTTAATTTTTAATTCAAGCGCGTGATCGATTTGCACATTTCGCAGAATAAAAACATTGCTCTAATTAAATTACTAGGTCTGAAACTTCAAAGCAGAATTGTTCTAATTAAGTATAAATATCAATATGATTGATTTTGCTTTGAAGTTCATTAAGAGACTTAAGTCAGTTTCTGCGATCACGCGGCACCCCCTTAAGAGGGTTTACGCATTTCGGTTTTCCATACAAATTTCCAAATTAATATTAAAAACTAGTAAGCCAATTTTGATGAAACTCGGCATGCTGAAGTAAAATATAGAGATCTAAATAGTTTGTTGAAAACATTTCTAAAAAAACGTTCATTTAACTGAGTTATTGCGATTATAAACTTTCTATAGTGGACTTAAAATCGCAATAACTCAGCCAAATAAACCTTTTTTTTAAATGTTTTCAACAAACTATTTAGATCTCTGTAAAATAAAAACTTTAGCATGCAAAGTTTCATAAAAATTGGCTTATTGGTCTTTGAAAATTTCGACTTGGAAAATTGTATGGGAAACCGAAATGAGTAAACCCTCTTAAGTTTATTTTTGTTTTAAATAATATGGATATCCAGGTTATTGCTACAGGCTAGGCTATCAATTATAGTGACTATCAGCGTGTTAGTGCCTTATGCTAATTAACATAATATTCCCAATCCACTCAAGACGACTCCGGGGTATGTTGGGCCAATTGTCAGAATGTCCAAGGTGACATAATGTCCCGATGATATATAGACCGTTAGTCAATATGTACAAGTGTCATAATGTCCAAGAAGACATATCGTCCAGATGTTATAATGACCGTTGGTCAATATGCACAATTGTCAGAATGTCCAAGAAGTCATAACGTCCAGATGTTATAAAGAGCCTTGTGATATAGTGAATTATACTATCAGCACGTACTCAATAGAACGTGATAATTAAGGTCTTCCTGATTGACAAGGCGTCCTTCCTCTAGTCACGTATAGATGTGATGTTAATTAGTATTTAAGATGATACACTAGAGGATAAAGAGATTGATTCAACGCAAGACATTGTTTCATTTCGGGTCTCCGTCCCAACGCCATTACATGGCGACCGTGACATGGTGTCACAAGTCCGCGCCGCGAAATCGCTAGTTGAAGTCTACAAAATATGTGCTACACGGTGCTACAAGAAGGACTCCCTTGGCCATTGGGACGGAGACCCAACGGCCTGATCCACACTGGTGACCCCGCTCAAGCAACAAGCAACCTTCCAACGGAGTACTACGAAAAGAACACGTGAGTCATTTGCAATATCTACACATCAACCATGGCAGTAACATTCTATTCAGCTACGGACACAACAAGATTTTCAAAATAAAATCACTATGCCGAGCCACACCGAGCTGCGACTGCGTCATTTAACATCACTCTTACAACTCACAACTTTGGCTTCCTTTCCGGCACATCGTAACAAGAACGTTTCATCGACCAAGGCAAAGAAATAAGGTACCCAGAAAAAACAATGTGAAATAAAATAAACTAACGATTTCATAACTGCACACATTATGTCATAAATTGTGCAGCGCAGCGAACGCGCAAGAATTTCCGATGCAGCACTTTTCGCCGTTTGCTCTACGCTTGCGCAAATTCAAGATCACGGCATTAATGACTATACTGCTATACGGAAACAATTTTGTACAGAGTTGTGGATTTTTCTATAGAAGTAAATAAATAAAATCCAAAGGAAAATAGAATAAATGTATGCAACGAGTATTCACCCGTTTAACCGCCTCACTTTTACCGACTGACAAAGTGGTTTGAGGTATGTTATTTATAATTACGGGAAGAGATATTTAGAAGCATTATTTTACCAGTCGATGGTTTTATGAGATATTATTACACTTCATAAGACACTTAAATGCTACTAGCTACCTCCAGTGCGAATTGATTTCTCCGGTTATCTGACAAAGAGCCAAGGAATACGCCAGTCTGAGGATAATTATGAAGCTATAATGAAGTTGTACTCAAAATGAAGATATTCAACAAGTTTAAAATGCTTTGTTTAGGCAATAAGAATACAGTAGAATAAATAAGCACAAAAATGAACCATGTTTGGGTAACTATTGTAATAATAAGATTTTAGTCAATTTTAATTATTTTTTTTGTTATTTACGTATTTCCTTATAATACATTGAATGCAACATGTCTTATCTCTATGTACTTAATGCTTAATCTTAGTCAAATCTAATTTTTATGTTTTGTTATTATGTATTTTATTAAGTCTATTAGTTCAATTTATTATTAACATGTAATGCGTAATTTAAAGTTCACTGTAAGAATATGCATAATTTAAAGTTGTACTTGTTTATGCCACTTAATTTGTGTGTATAATATAGTCTTGGTATAACGTGAAAAAAAAATATTTTAGTAACAATATTAAGATGTTGAGAGGAATTTTAGACATTTTAAAGAAAAATCAAGTTTCTTATAAAAATTATTCGTGTAGTAGGTCTTTTTTAAAAGATATACCTATAATAAGTATTTTGTTCAAATACAAGGAAACAGCTCTCTTAGCAGCATTCAGCCTGCCAGCCTGCCTCAAGGTTCCATCGCAGCAACGTAACGCTTCCTGGATCCTCGGCTGGGTTAGATATTTGTTCGTATGAAAACTTCGTGAAGTTGAGGAAAAAGAAAAGATACGTCTCACAGACGGGTGATATGTTATTTAGTGACTCTACTATTTACATAAATCAGGAATCTCTACTAACGGAGGCGCGCCGAGACGCAACGATAGGAGAACTGAGTGCATTATGTAAAAAAAAAAAAAAATATAATATTGTAGAAGTCGTTGTGATTAAAAATGGGTTTAATATACAATGCGAATTGACAAAGTTTGTAGAAGCTTACCCAATACTTGATAAGTCAGCTGAAACTGTTGCTAGGGTTTTTACTGAAAATTTTATTTTACGATATGGTACTCCCAGGGTTATTGCGACTGACTGTGGAACGGAATTTATTAATTCCACGTTAGAAACAGTATGTAAATTGCTAAATATTGATAAGTTAAATTCAACACCCTATCATCATGAGAGTATAGGTTCGCTAGAAAACTGGCACAAACATCTCGGATGTTACTTGAGAATACAAACACAGAATCAGTCGGCAAATTGGAGTACCTGGATACCATATTGGTATTATGAACGTAACGAAATATGGAATTAGGAAGGTGCTGTGAATTGTACAGTTTATGGTTTTAAGGAATGAGTATAAATTATTGTGTGATATGACTGATAGGAATAGGTTTTTTTAGTTTGGCTTTGGATTGTATAGATATGTTTATAAGTAGGAATAAAAATAGTTATTCAGATTCTCATGCTGGTCTGATCAACCAAGTTTCTGTTTAGTTATATTTATAAGGATTGTTTTGTTAGTTTTGAGTAGGCATAGATCGAAATGAAGGATAAGGCAATAAAATTAAATAAATAAAATAATATTATAAGATAAAATGGTACTAAATAGGAGAACTGATCCTTCATTCGATCATGGCAGGAACGAGCTTCCTCCGTGAGAATAGTTGGAGGCAGCTCACGACGAAGGTGCGCGAGTACGCAGCGTCTGAGTAGACCTTAAAATAAAGTCCCTTTTTAAATAATAAAGTCGACTATAAATAATAAAAATGAGACGTCTATAAATATGAAAAGAATTTAAAGATATAATGAGAATTATGTTAGTAGTTAACTACTTACTTTTTTTGTGACAAGTATTGTGGACTGGCCATCCACACTATTATGAATGTAACTGTACATTGACTAAGGATTAGGAATGTAAGTTGTACTTGTATTTTATTAAGACTCAAAATGTTCTATGAGAGACAAATATGTTACT
Source organism: Scoparia ambigualis (assembly GCA_963921215.1). Taxonomy (NCBI): domain Eukaryota; kingdom Metazoa; phylum Arthropoda; class Insecta; order Lepidoptera; family Crambidae; genus Scoparia; species Scoparia ambigualis. The sequence goes on from OY992511.1 coordinate 23,583,006, forward strand.
ATATTATGACTGTTTTATATGAGGTAAAATAAGGATAAGAGAATTGGAGTACCTAATTGTGACATTTAAAAGTGTGTTTACATACCCTAAATGTGAAAGTCGTCAACAACTCGCTGAAATTTAAATTTTGTAAAAATATTAAAGAATAATAAAGAATATATAGTTCATAAGAATAGGACTAAGATATTTAAAATAAGAGTTTACTTTTCAGGGAAGGGATGCCTAGCCTTTTCAGGGGAGGTGTGATATAGTGAATTATACTATCAGCACGTACTCAATAGAACGTGATAATTAAGGTCTTCCTGATTGACAAGGCGTCCTTCCTCTAGTCACGTATAGATGTGATGTTAATTAGTATTTAAGATGATACACTAGAGGATAAAGAGATTGATTCAACGCAAGACATTGTTTCATTTCGGGTCTCCGTCCCAACGCCATTACAGCCTTAGTCAATATGTTCAAGTCTCTGAATGTCCAAGAAGTCATAACGTCCAGACCGGGTGGCACGATCACGTTTTTACCGACATAAAGCAGAATTTGTGGTTTTTTTCATTGGCTATATGTCTACTAGACGTTTTGGCAATTGGGTGTTTTGATATTGGACATTATGACAATCCGACTTTTTAACAATTTGTTGTTTTTGTAACTTGACATTATGGCCATTAGACGTTTTAGCAATTTGTTGTTTTGACACCTGAATATTATGACAACTGGTCAACAATTAATGGGCATTATTGCCTTGTCATTTTGACACACTGGACATTCTGACAATTGGCCCAACATACCCCGGAGCCCTCAAGACGTGTGTTTAATATTTACTTAGTCCCTTTAGCAGTATAATTAAACTAACTATCATTGTAACTCTTAAATAGTGCTACATATATCACAAATCAACAATATACGACAAAACGTAAAAACAAACTAAAACACACACAGTGCTAAGGATACATAATGTTGGATAAAATGTTTACTAGAAAAAAATCAACCAGTCTCAGGAAGCTCGAGTGGGATTCGAACCCACGACCTTTGGATTGCCGGTCCACTGCTCTAACCGCTGAGCTACCGAGACCCCAGAAGACTCGTTGAATTTTTCCTAGTAGTTTGATTTACGCTGCAAGCCAGCGGCATTACGTCACTGTGAAGTCTACCCTCACATTCGAAAGAAATATTATTGCAAGTATTTAACAATCGATAAAGACGTAATTGCTTAAAAATATATATTTTATTGAAATTTTGCATTCACAATGCTATATAGTATAGGATAAAATGTTTACTAGAAAAAAACTGGTTGATTTTTTTCTAATAAACATTTTATCCTATATCTATACAGCATTGTGAATGCAAAATTTCAATAAAAAAGATATACATAATGTTTCCGACTAAAATAATGAATAAACACATTGAACACATTTTATACATAAACTTATAAGTAGGTTAACCTAATTGGCTGCCTTGCGTGTGTAACATAGTGGTATTCAGTCTTTTGATTACAAAAGAAACATTAGAAAAAATTGTGTCCCACTTTTAAAATGTGGAGGACTTTATAATTTAGCAATAATAAAATCGTACAATAGAATTTCGATATTGCTCTAGGTTGAACTTGCACACAAATCGTGCAAAAATATTCGATTAGTAGTCTGTTCTCTGAATAATTAGGGTTTTCTAACCATACATTTCAAAGGGGCTGGTTGCAGGCAACTTGCATCCCGCTAAATCGACCTTAATCAGGTCATCGTATAGAAATCTTCAGTCAGTATGGGAAAATCCGATACGATGAGACAGAGAAGCCTGTTCCAGGAACCATCGTATCCTCGATTTAAGTTTTAAGAAGAAATTTCCTTAAGTACAAAATATTTAAAGGGGGTTACACAAACTACTTAGTGTAGATCCTACGCTGCGAAGGTACGGGTCGGGGTCACCGTCGCTTTACCACTTTGAAGCGATTTTCGTATGAAGCGCACCGACCGCCCGGGTACGTGCCCGTACCAAATAGACGACGCGGTGTGCAGGGGATTTTGACCTTTAGACTGGTAAAGCGACGGAGTCCGCCATTGTACCTTTTATTTTCAGACTTACATATACTGGCTTTATTCAGATTGTTTACCCTGTATAGTATTACAGTATTTTTATAATAGTCTAAGAAATATAGGAATAGTGCACACCATGTCATACATGTTGCTAATATAAGAATATTTTAGTAACAAACATATTACGATCACTTAAACACAAACAATTTCAACAGCAATACTGTGCATTCGATTTATAATTCGAGATAAGCGTAAGGCTGAGGCCACATTAGTGCGTTGCGTTGCGTGGTCGTAACGGATATCAATGCATTGTATGCCACATGCGTTGCGACGACGCAACGCATAATGTTGTCATAAAAATATGTAAAACAACGCAGCGTTGACGCTGCGACGAACGCACTAATGAGTCCTCAGCCTAAGATAGCCAGACCCGCCAGACCATAAAGATGTTTTAGTGTTTTCAAGCTTAATTTCTGCCGATCAAGCAAGTTGATATTAAAATCATTAATCATACTTGTAGCAAACTGCTTACTACTACAGATTTGTTTTCTGGAGTTTAAAAAAAACATTGACACTAATGAATGATATAAACATTTTGGACAAATCTACTCGCGTTTAAAGGACAATGCCCATTTTGAACCTGTTTTGTTTTGAGAATGTATAAATATAAATCGTATTGGCAAAAATAGCTCAAAATTCACTTAATCTAACCATGCTATCATAGTTTCGCTTTAAAGTCAGGAAAAAACACAATACTTACTTAAATTAAATTTTCCCATGGTAGTATGTATATACACATATTTAGACGGGATTTAACGCAAAACTACTTAGTAAAGGCATTCTACGCATACCTTTTATACCCGTCACAAACTATCATCAGCGTGGAATTCGCAGTGTTTGCAAAAACGCCACTTCGTTTTAGTCAGCAATCGGCTAACTACCAGAATAATGCCCGCCTTCCACCAAGAGCGGAGCGGGCTCCGTACGGACTCCGTTTAACTCACAACGGCATTCTTCATAGAAGTGCTTCCACTGGGAACTGGGAAACTTCTATGAAAATTGCCGTTGCGAGCTAAACGGAGTCCGTACAGAGCCCGTTCCGCTCTTGGTGGAAGGCGGGCATTAGGCTTGTATACGGAATAGGGACACCGTTAGTGTTGTGTGTGACGGTAGTTGAATAAATCATGTGATGGTGGATGAAGACTCAGCGACGCAAACGGAGGCGATACACCGCGACAGCAGTCCACCCGTGACCACGGCCGGTGCAACTCGGTCGGAACGTCGGGTATATAAAAGGTATGCGTAGAATGCCTTTACTAAGTAGTTTTGCGTTAAATCCCGTCTAAATATGTGTGCATAATGGAACGCGAAAGTTTAAAAGTGTAGGTAGTATGTACAGTCTTTATTATTTGCTTCTTGAATAATAAATATGTGTTGGGGATGATTAATTGATGAAGATTGAAGCTATGATTGTATGTTGCTGAGAAGCTTCAAAAAAACAATGTCAATCCACAAACTTAAAATGAAATAACAATTTTCTTTCTTTCGCATAACTCTGGCTTTTTATAAAAAAAATCTGAATTTAGACCAATAAACAGTAATGTAAAAGATTACATTTTGCTACCAAGATCATTTTATACAAGCTAGCTCATTGTCAGGTTTTCGAATGTATGGGCCGTGGGCATTGTTCTTTACATATTGTTGACTGATGTTTCAACCCATTACAGAGTCCGTAGTTACAGGGAGACTAACTTGTCAGTCTTCTCATAATAATTAATAAGTAACTTGCTTTCCGTCAATTACTCTTATAGAGTGCGTTCCGGTACACGCAAAATTACAAACAACTCTGTCTTCCTAAAACGGACCCAGGGTTTAAATAGAGTACCTAATATTTTAAATTAACCGCTAGTAGATCCGTTTAAAAGTGTTTCATTTATTTCACAATAGTTTAATACGATAAGTAGATTGTAAAAGTTACCTAGTTTCATAAATTCCCTCCAAATGGAAATATGGTCGACGTCGATCGTTTGGGTCTGCAAGTATACAAAATAGTGAGAAAGCAATATTGTACGTTTCACCTGCTAATATCATCGTCAATGATAACAGGTTTGATGGGCGAGTCGACTTTCAGCGACCGGTCCTTCGAGCCGTCCACGGTGCCAATGTATGTGAGGTAGATTCCGAATCGCATCTTTCCACCGGACTGCTCGGATATCGTTCTTAGTGGTTCGACAGTTTTCTCTCCCGTGTTCTGGTCGATGCAAACCATTTGGCATCTCGAGCACTGCCCTTCAACCTGTAAAGTAGGAAGGATGGAGGTTCAATAAGACAATTTCACGGGATACTTAGCCGTGGCGCGTAGCGGTGAAAGAATACTACCACCCCCTCTCTTCCCTAAGGTGTCGTAAAAAGCGACTAACGGACTAAATATCTTTATTATTGTAATTTTTGCATTCAAATTGCTATATAGATATAGGATAAAATGTTAACTAGAAAAAAAAAATCCCACTCGAGCTTCCTGAGACTAGTTGATTTTTTTTCTAGTAAACATTTTAACGGACTAAAGACTGCACATACATCCAACAGCATAGAGCGGCGATGGGCTCACCACCTGTCACGCTGAGCACATGTGCAGTCGCTATTTGGTGAAAAGTGGACTATGGTAGAGGGCTGCTTTTGCTGTCCTCATTGCCTAGTCTCTGACTAACCCTTCGTGGATAATAGTCGTGATTATATGTATGTATGACATTTAGCCACTAGCCCATAGACAGGTTGGGTGACACTCCGTAATTCAGTCGACATATTCACCTACACGCTCGTTCCTCCCGGGTGGTCATTACACAGGCCGCACTCAATACGCAGGACGCGACCGATTATTTTATTTTCGCAAGTGGAAAGTTCACAGAATGGTGATACAAAAGCGTTACTGTTCTGTGTACCTACGCCTGGCGTACTCACCATGGAATTCTGTTATTTCAAGAATGCCAAAAAACTGTGCCCAAATAGTACCAAATAGAGCCCAAAGGAAATAAATAGTACCTTTATAGTTTAAAAGTTATAGACATAGTTTGGTGAGTACGCTAGGCGTAGGTTCTACGCCTAGCGTACTCACCTCGTTTCGCGAAAACTGAACCAGCAATGGCTCTCATTTCTATCTCAATAAATAGTACCGGAAATAGTACCCTCTAAGAGTGTAATTGTTATTTGACTTTTACACTAGAAAGTCATTAAATTTGATAGCAAACTTCTACATACAAAAATTACGTGTGGTACAGTCGAGCACAGTGAATGGTAAAATGTTATTTTTATTACCAAAGGAATTAAGATTGGAATAACTATGGAGTTCATTAATAGACGACGACCTAAAATAAAATAGGTACATATTTAATAACAGTAAACCAAGGGTGGCCAAAAAAGGGGAGTCTTGAGGTTGGTGTGTCTGTCTTTGGCACCATAGCTCCTAAATATCCTAGATTTGGATGCGGATTTTTTTATATGAAGGCTGGTTTTTAGCGGTGATTCTTACTTCGACTATAAATCTAGTGATAACTGTTATAAATCACAAAATTTGTAGTCGATCGTGAATGAGACCCACTCCAACTTATATCTATGTATCAAGCATTGCTTATTTATGATTTGTTGATCGTGAATGACAGCCCGCCCGCGACTTTGTCCGCGTGAACCCTTTACCCCGTGACGAATTTCCAAAAATGATCATTTTTATACAAACCTTGTCCCGACAATTACAAATACAACAAAAAAGAATTAGCCAAATTGGTGCAGCCGTTCTGAATTGATGCGCGTACAAACATTTTAGCAATTGATTTTTATTAATATAGATACATACCTACATAAATAGCGACTGCACATGTGCTCAGCGTGACAGGTGGTGAGCCCATCGCCGTTCTAAGCTGTTGGATGTATGTGCAGTCTTTAGTCCGTTAGTCGCCTATTACGACACCCAAGGGAAGAGAGGGTGGTAGTATTCTTTCACCGGCAAGTACGCGACACAGTTAAAAACTTTATACAGTCCGGAAAACTAAGAATATGATTTAATTTGTTATTCTACTACTATTAATAAAAAACAATAACGTATTTCTGTAGGTAAGTATACATAATATATTCAAACTGAGTAGGTACCAGTGACGAAGGTTCCATACAACTCGATTCCCACCGGCTTCCCTTCAGAAGTTTAGAACACAACCACTCTCTACTTGAATTGAGAAATGGCACAATCAGTAATTAAAAAAATAAATATATAAAAGAAACATTACAAATTGCCTACACTATGGACATTAAATCTACAAAATTTGCTTTTTAACAACATATTGCTTTAAAATAAGCCGCAGGCGCGATCGGCTTCTAGGCAGTTAAACTTCTGTACAAAATAAACGTCATGACATCACATAAAGGTCAATAAACCCACCCGCGTATTAGCAGCCGATAAGCCGTCTTTATCCGAGTTACTTGATAGAGACAGTTATACAATTTGCGTACGAGTGAGCGGGACGGAGGAATAACGTTTTCGGTTTGTGTTCTGTTGACAGATAATTTGACGTAATTGCAATTCATCATTGAATGCATGACTGTGTTTTATTAGTATTTGAATTTATTAGTTAGTTGTTTCACCTATTAGAATGATTAGTATTGTAGTTGGACTTTGTTTATTTGTGTTGTGTGTAGAAAGTAAATAAATAAATAAATAAATAAACTTTCCTACACTCACACCAATTATCTAGCCCAAGAGAAGCTTCGAAGAAACTCGTTGAATGGTTACGAAGACGTACGTTGTAATTAGGTATTTGCGGTAAGTAGATATTGTAATAAGTTGAAATTACGTATTTAGAGTAAGTAGATTTGCAAAGTAATCGGTAGAATTGTAAGATGTCGTCATTAATAGCTTTAGATTTGCGGTAAGTAGATATTGTAATAAGTTGAAATTACGTATTTAGAGTAAGTAGATTTGCAAAGTAAATAAAAAATAAAATAAAATAAATCTTTCCTATGGTTACTAGGCAACGGATAAACATACTTAAAATACTTAAAAACATACTTATTATACATAGAAAACACCCAGACCCGAGACAATTTAGAAAAACAATAATTTCTAAACTGACCCGACCGGGGATCGAACCCGGGACCTTAGAGATGGCGACACCATGAAAACCGGTGTACAAACCACTCGACCAAGGAGGTCGTCGATCGGTAGAATAGAAAAGAAAGTAATCGGTAGAATTGTAAGATGTCGTCATTAATAGCTTTAGATTCTTCCCGAGTTTTATGATAATGTCTTAGCGCACTTTGTAAGAAAGAATAGACGAATAGCTTTAGAGTATAAGTAGTATTATTAGTACTTAGTCGATTAAGTTTTGTTTAATTTACATCATATCAGCATTTCACCACAAACGGCTTTTATCAAAGCCACTTCTATTATGCTTGCAAGACACTGTTTCAATATCTCAGTGCTTACACGTATAGTAAAAGTGGACTGAAGATACATCTGCCTATACAAGACTGAAGCCAGGATGCCAATCACAGATTTTCGGTAAGGACTCAAGACTGCGTGCCCGCGCTCGGAGTAGGTAAGCATTTTTTTTTGCTCCGGCTTACCTCTCTCAATATTTCACGCTTCGCCACTGGTAGGTACCTACCTAGCTAATGAAAGATCAACTGCAAATCGACATGAACATAAAATGCTAACTATTACAGATGAAATATACATAGGTACTTACTCATTTAAAGATCACTCACATCACAATGAAGCGAAATCCAAAAGTTTTTTCATTAATTGTTTCACAAATTAACTATTCGCAAACCTTTGCGGTTGCGGTGGCAAGGCAAAGTAAACGACTAAAAAAATCGGTTCCAGAAAACTATGCGTTCCCACCGCGGCGTCAAGCAAATTGTTGTGAATTGCAATATTGATCTTTAGCACTTTCATAATACAGGTCAGTTTGTAAGTAACTTAAGTAAGAAGTGTGATAAGCGCCATCTATTGTAACTTGTTCATACTAAGATGCATCGCTGTCGCGCATCGATAAGTTGCACTATGATCAACAAAAGTAACAGATTGTTCTCGCACAATATTGAGCTTTCAATTTCAGACATAAGGCAAATAGTTCCTTATATAGAAGGTGCACTTTCCCTTATGAAATCCGGCAAAAATACGATAGTCAATATTTTGGAAAACATGGATCTTATTTATAAGAAAAATAATTATAATCAATGATATAACTGATGTTAAACTTCCTCGTTACGTAAATACACCTATTTATTTCAACAAAACTAAAAGTAATATGTATGTACCTACGTACATAATATTTGAAATTTAATAATATTAAAATTATTATGAGTTCGCCTGTACCTCATGTCAATGTATGTAGAAGTTTGCTATTAAATTTAATGACTTTCTAGTGTAAAAGTCAAATAACAATTACACTCTTAGAGGGTACTATTTCCGGTACTATTTATTGAGATAGAAATGAGAGCCATTGCTGGTTCTGTTTTCGCGCAACGAGGTGAGTACGCTAGGCGTAGAACCTACGCCTAGCGTACTCACCAAACTATGTCTATAACTTTTAAACTATAAAGGTACTATTTATTTCCTTTGGGCACTATTTGGTACTATTTGGGTACAGTTTTTTGACATACTAATTAAAGTTGTAGCTTGCTCAGTTTTCCCAAACTGAGGTGAGTACGCTAGGCGTAACCTACGCCTAGCGTACTCACCAAACTATGTCTATAACTTTTGAACCATAAGGGTACTATTTATTTCCTTTGGGCACTATTTGGTACTATTTGGGCACAGTTTTTTGGCATTCTTGAAATAACAGAATTCCATGGTGAGTACGCCAGGCGTAGGTACACGACGCGCCGCCGTGGTAAAAACTGGTTTGCGCCGGTTAAGTTGTGGTATGACGGACAGGGCCGCACGTTCGCGCGCATTAGATGAGATTTAGTTATTCGAGTGATTTTGTTGACGAATTTGGGATTTTACCATTACAGTGTTTTAAATATTTATATACATACATACACATAATCAGGACTTTTATCCCCGAATGGTTATTTATTACAAGCTTTTATTTAACTTGCAATGTATGTAATGTATGTACTTTTCTTTTGTTCGGGTGGAATTTTGCAACTCAATTTTAAAGCAGATATCTTCAACCGATTGAGCTGAAATTTTGCATACACATGTAAATCGCGTGACAATGCAATATTATGATGACATGGTGATGATCTGATAATGGAGCTGGAAGGTGGCCATAGGAACTTCGCAATGAAACGACACAGCCACATCGAGCTTGGGCCCGTTTGAATCGTCTTGACGAGTAGTTTGTCTTTCAATGGTAACCAGGGTCTGATAATGGAGCTGGAAGGTGGTTATAGGAACTCTGTAATGAAACGACGCAACCCCATCGAGTTTCGGCTCGTTTGATTCGTCTTGACGATTTCTTTGGTGCTAGATGGTATCCAGGGTCCGATGATGGAGCAGGAAGATGGCCATAGCAACTCAGTAATTAAACGACATAACCCTATCGAGTATGGGCTCGTTTGATTTGTCTTGACGAGTACTTTGGTGCTAGATGGTAACCAGGGTCTGATGATAGAGCTGGAAGGTGGCCACAGGAACTCAGTAATTAAACAACATAACCCCATCGAGTATGGGCTCGTTTGATTCGTTTTGACGAGTTCCTTGGTGCTAGATTGTAACCAGGGTTTGATGATGGAGCTGGAAGGTGGCCATAGGAACTCAGTAATTAAGCACACAACCGCTAGGTTTGGTTTCGTAGAGGGGCGTTATTAATGCTTAACCACAGTACCTGTCTACTAAACCTAGTCTAACTTTGGACCGCGTTTTGTGATAAGGTCGACCGCAATCAGTACCTAATCAATAAACTATTTACGAACTTAAAATCTATTCATGCGTGATCGCTGACAAATTGAGTAAATTGACTTTTTACACGCAGTTGGTAGGTACCTTATATACCTAACCTACAACGATAACTGCATTGAATTTGTCTACTTCTCTCATCAAACTAGTTAAATCATTATTATATTATTATTAATTGTCTATAAATACTACAAGCTACTACCTACTTGTTTACTTACCTTACAGGATTCTTGGGAAGTCAGTGAAAGGTTAAATAATTATCTTTAAATTTCGTGTGCATCCGAATGCAGAACAGTGTGTACCTACGCCTGGCGTACTCACCATGGAATTCTGTTATTTCAAGAATGCCAAAAAACTGTGCCCAAATAGTACCAAATAGTGCCCAAAGGAAATAAATAGTACCCTTATGGTTCAAAAGTTACAGACATAGTTTGGTGAGTACGCTAGGCGTAGGTTACGCCTAGCGTACTCACCTCAGTTTGGGAAAACTGAGCAAGCTACAACTTTAATTAGTATGTCAAAAAACTGTACCCAAATAGTACCAAATAGTGCCCAAAGGAAATAAATAGTACCTTTATAGTTTAAAAGTTATAGACATAGTTTGGTGAGTACGCTAGGCGTAGAACCTACGCCTAGCGTACTCACCTCGTTGCGCGAAAATAGAACCAGCAATGGCTCTCATTTCTATCTCAATAAATAGTACCGGAAATAGTACCCTCTAAGAGTGTAATTGTTATTTGACTTTTACACTAGAAAGTCATTAAATTTAATAGCAAACTTCTACATACATTGACATGAGGTACAGGCGAACTCATAATAATTTTAATATTATTAAATTTCAAATATTATGTACGTAGGTACATACATATTACTTTTAGTTTTGTTGAAATAAATAGGTGTATTTACGTAACGAGGAAGTTTAACATCAGTTATATAATTGATTATAATTATTTTTCTTATAAATAAGATCCATGTTTTCCAAAATATTGACTATCGTATTTTTGCTGGATTTCATAAGGGAAAGTGCACCTTCTATATAAGGAACTATTTGCCTTATGTCTGAAATTGAAAGCTCAATATTGTGCGAGAACAATCTGTTACTTTTGTTGATCATAGTGCAACTTATCGATGCGCGACAGCGATGCATCTTAGTATGAACAAGTTACAATAGATGGCGCTTATCACGCTTCTTACTTAAGTTACTTACAAACTGACCTGTATTATAAAAGTGCTAAAGATCAATATTGCAATTCACAACAATTTGCTTGACGCCGCGGTGGGAACGCATAGTTTTCTCGAACCGATTTTTTTAGTCGTTTAATTTGCCTTGCCACCGCATCCGCAAAGGTTTGCGAATAGTTAATTTGTGAAACAATTAATGAAAAAACTTGTGAAAATTTGCTTCATTGTGATGTGAGTGATCTTTAAATGAGTAAGTACCTATGTATATTTCATCTGTAATAGTTAGCATTTTATGTTCATGTCGATTTGCAGTTGATCTTTCATTAGCTAGGTAGGTACCTACTCAGTTTGAATATATTATGTATACTTACCTACAGAAATACGTTATTGTTTTTTATTAATAGTAGTAGAATAACAAATTAAATCATATTCTTAGTTTTCCGGACTGTATAAAGTTTTTAACTGTGTCGCGTACTTGCCGGTGAAAGAATACTACCACCCTCTCTTCCCTTGGGTGTCGTAATAGGCGACTAACGGACTAAAGACTGCACATACATCCATCAGCTTAGAACGGCGATGGGCTCACCACCTGTCACGCTGAGCACATGTGCAGTCGCTATTTATGTAGGTATGTATCTATATTAATAAAAATCAATTGCTAAAATGTTTGTACGCGCATCAATTCAGAACGGCTGCACCAATTTGGCTAATTCTTTTTTGTTGTATTTGTAATTGTCGGGACAAGGTTTGTATAAAAATGATCATTTTTGGAAATTCGTCACGGGGTAAAGGGTTCACGCGGACAAAGTCGCGGGCGGGCTGTCATTCACGATCAACAAATCATAAATAAGCAATGCTTGATACATAGATATAAGTTGGAGTGGGTCTCATTCACGATCGACTACAAATTTTGTGATTTATAACAGTTATCACTAGATTTATAGTCGAAGTAAGAATCACCGCTAAAAACCAGCCTTCATATAAAAAAATCCGCATCCAAATCTAGGATATTTAGGAGCTATGGTGCCAAAGACAGACACACCAACCTCAAGACTCCCCTTTTTTGGCCACCCTTGGTTTACTGTTATTAAATATGTACCTATTTTATTTTAGGTCGTCGTCTTTTAATGAACTCCATAGTTATTCCAATCTTAATTCCTTTGGTAATAAAAATAACATTTTACCATTCACTGTGCTCGACTGTACCACACGTAATTTTTGTATGTAGAAGTTTGCTATCAAATTTAATGACTTTCTAGTGTAAAAGTCAAATAACAATTACACTCTTAGAGGGTACTATTTCCGGTACTATTTATTGAGATAGAAATGAGAGCCATTGCTGGTTCAGTTTTCGCGAAACGAGGTGAGTACGCTAGGCGTAGAACCTACGCCTAGCGTACTCACCAAACTATGTCTATAACTTTTAAACTATAAAGGTACTATTTATTTCCTTTGGGCACTATTTGGTACTATTTGGGTACAGTTTTTTGACATACTAGTTAAAGTTGTAGCTTGCTCAGATTTCCCAAACTGAGGTGAGTACGCTAGGCGTAACCTACGCCTAGCGTACTCACCAAACTATGTCTATAACTTTTGAACCATAAGGGTACTATTTATTTCCTTTGGGCACTATTTGGTACTATTTGGGCACAGTTTTTTGGCATTCTTGAAATAACAGAATTCCATGGTGAGTACGCCAGGCGTAGGTACACGGCGCGTCGGTGAAGCTGTCGGTGAGAGGTCACGCACACATCGCCGCGCTTATGTATGAGTACACCTACAGCGGGCCGCTTACAGGCAGCTTGGATTCTGTAGGGTATTTATTCATGTGGTATTGGCGTGCGCCGTAGGTTGATATTGTATTGCAATTGTGTCGACAGTGTCGTTTCTGCTAGTAATATTATTCTGTGCCATAGAGGCGATTAAAAATCTAATGCGAGGGTAACACCACCGCAGCGGCGTATAGGACTTGTTCGGCCTCATCCGTCCTTTTTCTTTTTAAGTTAAAAACTTGGTAATTTAATAATGTTTTCTATACACTAAATTAATACTTTAGTTTCAAGACTAATTCATTGTTAAATTCATGATGAATTTTGTTAATAATAATGTTAATAATATTTATTTGTGTACATTGCATGCCTAAACATGGGCAAACTGTTGATACTTTTTTTTTTAAGAACTTGTGACTTGTGCACAGTTTAATCATTAAAGGAATTCTATTCTACGTTATTCTATTCCGGCGCTAAAGCACTGGGCGGGGCCTCGGATAGGAAGAAAACACCAGGCACAACATTATTTATCTGAGTTGTAGAGCCACGATGCGTTACAGCACGAATTGGGCCGGCTTGCCCGGCGTAATACCCTCGCGCGGAATATGGGTGTGAAACAATGGCGCTTGTTGCTGTCATGTTATGACCGGTGAGTAGGGTTTTAAAAGTCTAGGAATTTGAAAAGTCCAGACAAAAAGCCTGACATTTCGATAAAAGTCCGCACTTTTTAGTCACAAAATGGAAATTTTACTCATTTTTATGGTTTTTTTTAGATAGATGAGAGAATAATAAAGATTAAAGACTTTATTGATATTACTTAAAATGTAGTTTTGGTACTCATATTTCAAAATCCGGACAGTGTAGAGTCGAACTAGAGTCTTAAAAACCGGACATGGCCGGACTAATCCGGACTAACTCTACCGGTGAGTGGTGTGAAAGTACTAGAGGCTCCTCACTCCTCCCTTCCCCTCACAATTCCTACTCCTTCCTTAAAGATAGTACTCTTCACGGCCGGCAACGGATCTGCGGATCCTCTGGTTTTGGGGTTGTCTATGGGCGGCGGTAATTACTTTACCTCAGGCGACACGCGCGGTAATTCGCCTCCTTTTTACATAAAAAAAAATATTCTTACCTTAAACTCATGTTTTCCAATCACCACTCTATGCCAACTATTTTCAACTAACTCTTGGTCCGCTTCAATCATGATGTTACCTCTAAATCTGTCCGTCAACTCGTCGGTGGTATCCGTGAACAGAGGATCTTGTATCTTATTGCTCAACCATCTGACAGTTGCTTTGTTAACTAAAAGGAACTGTGCTTGGTTGCTGAGAGACAATAGCTTCAGTTCTCCTTGGCTTTTACTCTTTTGCTGTCTTCCCTCGTCCGATTGCCTCACTAAACGCAGGAAAGATACTTCTAAAGCGTTTGACACCCAATCGGCCGCTGTCTCGCCGCAATCGTAGCCTTCTATTACGTCGGTGCAGACTTTGCTTTGGCAAAACGAGGCGTTCGTCTTCTTGATGTCCACTAGGTCTAATGGCAAAGTTAGTGTAGGCATACCTGAAAATTATACATGGGAACATGTTTATGACGTCAGAGGTGCGTACCGGCGATTCGATGGTAAGTCAAGAAAATAAGCGGGAAAGTAAGTTCTACGTCCCACCCGTTTACAGCCTTATTAAATAATTTACGGATTCATGACACAAAATGTTGTCTCACTGAAATTATTAAACACATATAATTTAAGACAGACATTTCGAATCTGACCTAGTTGCATTGTAACTCTGTTTTTGTAAACATAAGCTGTTTTCACACGAAAGTAATTTTAGCAGAGAGATGGTTACATCTTAAATTGTTAAAATCATTAAAACTTAGCAGGGTCCTTTTCATAACTAGCTTATCATATTTAATAATATCAGGTTATATAGGAGCAACAGATCGAGTTTTGATAAGACTATTGATTTTTTGGATTAGCAATTTACGGTTACATAACTAGTACCTAATTCCATAAACCAGTTAACCATTTTAACATTAGAATTGCAATAAAACAATAATTATTTACCCACCTTCACAATTGAGAACCAAACTTCTTTGTTTAAGATCGATTTTAGGTATTATCAAACACATCTTTGTGTTCATTTTCTGTGTCAGGCACACACCATTGTCTTTAACTATCATCCATTCTCTATCATATTCAAAGCCTTTCGGCCCTATCTTCCAGGAAGTTTTAATTTTAAAAGCGCCACAAGATTTGACAGGAAAAATTGCCATTTCACTTAAAACAATATCTGTCTCAAACAGCGGTGCATCTTCAAGAATGTCAATTTTCTTGAAATACTGTTCATCGTCCAGCAGACGCATCGATTTTTCTTTGAAGTTTTTTTTAACGGAAAGCATTTTATATATACTCCTCAATCTGTTTGGCTTTTCAGGCTGCGTCTTTACGAAGCATCGGCATATCATAAAAATAAGTTTGTCTACGTCTTTGTATGTATTGTAATATCCGAACGAGACTCTTATAGCTCCTGTGGGCCGGCCATTGACCAGGTCTATTTCGTCGCCGCATTTGTGGCCGGCTTTGTACATGTCTTTCATTTCTTTGTTGGTCGCGTCTAAGTGTCGCTGGCAGGATCCAGAGTTGCAGAAGCAACCGGTCCTAACACTTATGTTGAATAAGTCCGCCATGTGCTGAAACTGTTGAAAATATAATAGTTAAAAAACTAGATATTTAAAATATTGTATAATTTTTTTATTTAAATAGAATGGTAAGTATATTCCGAATTGAACACAATACACGTTAAGTATAATAAAAAAAAAAAATAAGCCGTATATGGGCTTTTTTATTACTAATAGCTAAATAATGTTTAACAAAAAAGTGAAATAAGTATGGGGGTGTTTTCAAACCTCTGGCTTGCTTTTACGCCGCGACATTAATGTAACATTGTAACATTAACGTCTTAACGTATACCTACTAAATTATGTCGCTTGTAAATCTAGAAAATGAAGGCGAAATATGGCTTAACTTTTGCAATCGTGGAAAGGCACACATGAAAACCGCGTCGCCGCCTTCACAGGTGGATTAAAAACCCATTTGTGTAAATAAACAGAAAGTGTTATTTTTTTGGGCTAAGTTAGTTGTATATAATAAGGTATTATGATTTATTCATGTAATTGTCACACTAGCGTGATAAATCTCCTCACAAATATAAAAACTGAGAAAGTAAATTTGTTTGTCTCTCGTATTGTTTGCACATATTTAAGGTCAAATATACAAATACGTCTAAAATAATAATCTTAAGTAATATATCTATCTAAAATAGCTTGAGGAAATATAATAAAAACTTTTATTTAATGTGAAACAGCATCCATCTAATCATCATCACCACAGGCCTTCTCACATCAACTTATTAGTAATTAATTACTTTTTTACTTATAAAATTAGGCCATACCATAACCCACCATGCTAGCCCAATGCTTGTTGGTGGGTATTAACAACTGCCATCTTACAACAAAAACTGGGACCGACGATTGACGTGACAAATAAAAAAATCTTTAAATCTTACCTCAGAATATCCGATATGCGATCCATCTTCCCTCATAAGACTGAAAGTTACGATAGCACCCTGTTTTCTAATATCCGTGAACTCAGTATCCATATAAAACACAACAGCTTTTATGTCATTGTTGTGGTGAAGTAAATTCAGTTGATGATACAAATCTTTAGCTAAATTATATGTGTGGTATGATATTGTCTCCATTAGGTCATTGTTCACGATTTTGGGAATCAACTCGTTCATTGTGTCAAAACAGTGTTTTAAAGCCACTATTGATAGAAACGGGAGGGTGCCGTCTTCAAACCTAGAAAAGAGTATACCAATAACTGTAACTATGATATTGCAACTCTTATTTTAATCATAAGGCTATAAAAATAATTATGATAGGTATAGTGGCTTAGTCGATAAATTCCTAATTCTTAAAATGCCCAACCGCTTAAAAAAGGACTAATTCGCTGAATACCTAGTTCTGAAAATACCAATTTTTTAAAAAGACCAATTCTTTAAAAGATCAATTCTTAAAAATACTAGAGATGCACCGGGTATCCGGCTAGGATCCGGTACCCGGCGGTTTAGGCACTTTTTCAGGATCCGGCCGGATACCGGATAATAATGACAGATAACGGGTAAAGCCGGGTAATAAAAAAAGAAACCAACTGTTTTCATAGAAAAATATTTACTTATTAAACTTGTACTCATATCAACTGATAGTTTTAACAAATTTTAGTATTAAATCAAGTCTTTATTTCTCATTTAATAACCTTTATTATAGTCACTAGTCATTGAGATCTATTTATTTAAGTATGTGTTAATTTGTTAAATTTTTAATGTGAATCAATAAATCAAACTTCAAATTCGGCAGATTGTGATGTAAAAAAACGCAAGTTTTTCATCCCTCCCCTCACTGCCTCACCCCGCACCGCTTAGCCCTTCTGAGTGGTGGATTTTAAAGGCATTTTAATGCTGGGTAATTTTACTGGTTACCCGGCAGATCCGGAAAATATTATGCCGGGTACCCGTTACCCATTACCCGGCAAAACCAGAAACCGGCCCTAAAAAATACCAGTTCTTGAAAAGACCAATTCTTTAAAAGGCCATTTCTTAAAAATACATATTTGTTTCACAGCGGGAACCGAAACCGCGTCTTCTGCGCTGCAGGCTGGTATTTCACTACCACACCACAGAGGTTGCAGTGTCAGTATAATACAAATAATATGTATGTATATAAATACTTATTTTACAAATAAATACTCAATTTATGTTAACTGTCAATATGTACTTGAAACAAAATTTTAAACCTACATAATCCAGTAACTGGGTCATTCTACTAAGTGCCAAGAACAACTATTTGTATGGGAGCAACCTCTTCAATATATTAGGTCGAAAAGTGTTTACAGTTTTGTATAAGGGCATTTTTAGACTTTACTCTTTTCATTACATTATTGGACAAGACAATATCTGTTAAAAAAGTAATAACTAAAACAGCTTTAGCATTATACAACTAAAAAATTACATTAACTATAACTCATATTTCGAAACACAATTGAAACTGTTTAAAGCACTACTGTTTAAAGTTTAAATGAAACAAAATAAGTACATTACAATTTTACATCAAACTATTACTCCACACAAAGTTTAATGTTTAATCAGGTGTGCAATTGGTTTACCATAAAATTAGCATGGAGGCTAGTAGATAACTAACCTTCATGCATATTAAACACTTGATTATTAAAGAAATGGAAAACAATTTTACCTTTCATGTAAGAGTTCCCTTTTAACATGATAAGCTTCAGTAGTCAGCACAATATCAACAGTGCCACCACCGTAGTATCGTTTTTGATTCAACACATCAGCACTACTATTTTTCACCAATAGAGCGCCCAATCCTGTCGGGTATCCGAATATTTTATAAAAGGATAAACAAACAAAATCTGGTTGCGTCTGCGACAAATCCAATTTATTTGTGGATAAAAAAGATGCTGCATCCAATAGCACATACCAATTGCAATTGACTTTGCCTAAATGCCTTTTAATATAACTGTTGAGGCATCCATCTTTTATATCTTCTATACAGTCAATTGGGTACTTGTACCCATTGAAATTGCTTTGAGCAGGATACACTAGCAGTGTGTTGCCATCCTTTTTCTGTTTGTCCTTTCTGAATGATGCTGGAGTCACTCCAGAGGTACCCACCGCATTCAAGAAGTCATCATGACATATATGAATAAGATCTGCGTTCTTGTCAGCAGCTAATTCTCTTAATCCAAGTACTGAGGTGTGATTATCTCTTAAATACACAAATGAACCAGAGTTGGTCTCTTTATCCGGATCAAAGGCAAATTGAAATGATTCTACCACTAATTTGAGTGATTGTGTTGTTCCAGATGTAAAAATAACAGAGTAGTTTGAAGAATCAGTATTGAAAAATCTCAGTATTGATGATCTTATCTGATCTACACAATCTTTAGTGTATTTGTCTGAATGGGGATTCATATAAACATTACTAATTAAATCTTCATTTACACGCATTGGTAAACTTTGCGGATATAGTGAAGATCCAGCATTTTCTAAATAGCATTGCTCTGGAAACATACAATTGGTTATTTATTAGTATAAAAAATGACTTTTGTATACATACTATCAATTAAAACTAGCACTAAACACCTTAAATAATGATTATTTTATAAATAAAAATTTTAGTAGATAAAATTCTCTAAATTTGACTATGAAAATAAAGAACAATATGATAAAAAATTATGTAAGTAATTTAAATATAGATAAACAAAAATTTCAAAAATAGATCATGTTACACTTTTCTAGAATAATAATTTATAATTACTTACTATTGTGCTAAGAAAAAAATATGTTAAGTGCTGAACTAAATAAGATAGGTAAGTATTTAATTACAATTTGAAAGCTCCCTTACCGCCAAGTCTTGTAAATTCAGACAATATGTTTTCCATTTGCTCATTTTCTATAACTTTGCTCAACGTAGCCATCTCAATAAGATTTTATTTTTTTATTTGTGCTGTATTAGAAATCAAAAGGTTTGTGTAATGCGACCACACATTCATGCTTCAGTATGATGAAATGACTACAGCTATTAACTTTTTGTTTGTAACCTTGTATTACTTGTAAGCATACTCTGCAATTTGTCGATAATAGCGGCTCATTACGAGCTATCTGCAAATGTAAAAACATTATTTACAGAATACGTTTGTAGATGTAGATGAACGAAGAAAGATGCCACTTTGCTTATTTTCACGGCTGTCAGTCATGCATTTTGCTGTCAAAATTATGATGTAGAAAAAGCATAGGAACTTCATCCATACAGCCATATCTTCAGTATTTTTCGTGATAACGATTAATGGGATAATAATGGATGAATATGAACCCGAACCCTTTGAGGTTCAGTTAGGATGTGTACGACTTTACTATAACCTCACCCGGACTTTTAAGAGTATTTTAAAAGTGTAGTTACCACTGTTTATTTAATTTGCCAACACTATTGGCGCACGTTCATGAACTCTTACCGGTTAAAATATAGGTAGGTAATAAAATAATATTTTACAAAACACTTTCGACAAAATAATGCAATACTGACTACATGACTGTTATCTTTACTTTCAAGTCAAGAACAATAATTTTGTTAGTTTGTTATTAGGTATAATGAGTAAAGAGCTACGTTAAATAATTAGTAGGTAGGTACCTACTGTAACTTTTTTTTCTAAAACATAGCGCTGTAAATTAATAATTCGATACTTTTAAAAGTTAAGTTTAAAAAAAATCATTGGTTGATTGATTGGTAATTTGGTAACGTAAGGTATTCTAATTGGTGACATTTGGACCTATCTATACCTAAACATTAAAAGTTACTATAGTATCATTATGTACCTACTAAACATTTTACCAACTTTTGACAAAACAGAAGGAATATTTTCCATAACGAAATAAACTTTACTATTCCGCCAAAACCATAGAATAATAACATTAGTAAATGCCTGGCCAAAACGTACTCAATTAAAAAGTGATATTATTTTAATTATAATCTCGCATTTATCAAAGGGATCTAACGACTACAGCAATGTTCATTATTATTTATTAAATATCTGTTTTTTTAAAGATTTTCGATTAGGTAGTAAAATATTGGACCCTAGAATAGAATAGAATAGAATAGAATAGAATAGAATAGAATAGAATAGAATAGAATATAATTTATAGCCAAAACTGTTTACAAATTGTGCAGATGTTAGTACATGAAGTTAAAAACAACAGAATACCCGTATCGGATATTATTAGGCAATATAACAAAATAAATTGTAATGTAATTAAACTAAAACAAAAATGAAAGGATAACAATTATAATACTACAACGACAAACTACAAACTTAAAATAATTAAAATTAAATGACACTATTATCAAATATTTTTTGTAACAAAATATTCGGCTAGGCTGTAAAGGGTTTTTTTACCAACCAAGCTTTTAATTTAAATTTAAATGTAGGTAAGTTCAACGCTTTAATATCAGAAGGCAGGTGATTAAATATTTTGATACCGAAACTAAAAGCTGTTTTGTAGTACCTACATAATATGGTTGTTAATTCTAGGCACACACAAATTTTATCTTTAAAAATATTTCGAACTGTTTCTATTGAATATAAATTATAAATTATACGCAAACATCTCTTTTGTAAAATAAAAGTTGATTGTACATTTACTGAGTTTCCCCAGAAAATGATACCGTAAGTTAGCAGTGGATAAACTTGACCAAAATATGCGGCATGCCCTAACCACATCTATGGAAGTTGTTTCAGCAAGTAGGTATAGATAAAGCTTATCAGTACTGGAAATTTTTTGTTCATTTTTAAAATGTGTGACTTCCAGTTTAAGTGGGCATCAATATTTACACCAAGAAGAAAGTTAAGCTCATCAACTTCATCAATCGTGGTGTTTTGTTCTTTGATATTTAATTTAGACAAATTTGATTTATTCGAAATTGCATTTTTTTTTTTGGACAAATTGACATTACAATTGATTGAATTTAGATATTGCGTAGTAGTTTTTAAGATTTTTTTAATATTATCTTCAACGGCACTATTATTTCTTAATGTGTTTGGAATAAAAATAGTTGCGTCATCAGCAAACATAACACACAGGTTTTACGTAACTGATTTACGTACACTAGAAAAAGAAGGGGACCAAGTATGCTTCCCTGTGGTAGACCCAAGAAAACTTCTTTCTGTTCTGAATGCACTTCTTCAAAAAATTTACGTTTCTTGTCAAAATTTTAAATTACTGTAACTTGTCCTCTATTTTGCAAGTAGCTTTTTAAGAGATTTAAAGCTAAACCACGTACGCCTAAGTTGTCTAACATATGTAATAAAGTGTCATGCTCAACACAGTCATTATGCCTTGGACATATCAAGGAAGAGTCCAACGCAAGGACTTCCTTTTTTTAATAGTGGTTTGATTTTCGCTTTTTTTAAATCCTCAGGAAAGACACCTAGTAGAGGATCCGAGTATACAACGACCTTCACCGAGCGGTTAATGGATGAAAAGTATTTTATATCAAATTTAATGTGTTAAAAAATATATTGCGAGTGGATTGGCTGAAAAATTTCAGTCCAGTATATGATTAATTAAATAATTAAAAATATATTTTTTTAAATATTGTACTTGTTTCGATAATAGATAAATTATTACATAGGTACCAATCGAAAGTATGAAGTCTATAAAATATGCAAACGTTAGGTTGATTATTTTTTTCCTGTCATAACATTGGGTAGGCAGGTGTAAACAGGCAAGTCAATATTAGTAATTTGCAACCGTCTGGTTAAATTAATAAAATTTATGTCTAAATAAAGATAAGCTCATTACAAACACACACACACCAAACCAGTGCGATGTGATTTCTTTTTTAATATTAAATTAATCATTAATGGTACTGGACTGAAATTTTTCAGCCAACCCACTCGCGATATATTATTTAACATATTAAATTTGATATAAAATACTTTACATCCATTAACCTTCCCGGTGAAGGTCGTTCTATACTCGGATCTTAGACTAACCTGTTTCAATCATTAAATTTAACATATGAACTAGGGGATCGCATAAATAAACTCGAAAGAGTTTTTAATTACTTGCATTTGTACATCATTTAACAGCTTTTTTTGTTTTTTAAACTCATCACGATTTTTATTACCTCTTGTTTATTTACTGGTGCCAAGTATATACTACGTGAATGTGCAGATTACGGATTGGAAGGAGATATTGTTTATTTACTTTGTTAGAAATATTAGTTTTAATAAATGATCATTGAACAAATTAACAATATTATTTACATCAGTGACAACATTATCATCAATAGTAACATTATCTATTGTACTTTTAAAGGTATTCTAAGGTTTTATATGCAAAGAAGTTTTTTTTAACGAGATTCCATGTGGCTTTATTTTTGTTAGTGCTATGCTTAATAAATAAAATGTTTGATTTTTGTTTTGCTGAACGTATTACAGATTTAAAAGTTTTACAATATTTTTTTTAGTAGGGTAAAAGGGGACACATTTTTTTTTATAGGACACATTGATATGCAATGCCCTTTTTACTTTGCTCGCCGTAAATATACCCTTTGTATGCCAATTCTATTTGTTTTAGTTTTGTAATTTCTTCTCTCTGGTTTTTTGTAAGGATACATAATTCATCTAACAATTTAGATATATCAATAAATGTCTTTTAAGCTAAATTTACATAATTACATAGGTAAACTTCTGAGAAACTTTATTGAGACATATAATTTAAAAAAATATCCATACATTCATAGACATTTCGTTTATTTATAGTATACCAATACTTTTCGACAAAACCTTGATATCAAGGTACGCTTATCATTAGTCCAGAGTGTTCAGATAAACCCACGTGCAGAACCTTAGAATTATAGCTTTTCAAATTAGTTAGGTATGATGTTGTCTAAGCATGAATTTACTCTAGTAGGTTCATTTATTGTTAAATTTAATTTATAATTTAGCAAAGTATTTTTGATTATAGTAGTTTGTGTATTATTTTTCAATATATTTATATTAAAGTCTCCGGCCATAATAACTTTTCTTTTCGAATATCGGGACCGGATTGTTATTTTGTGTAATAACAAATCTAGTGATTATTTAAGAAAAACGTTAAAGTTGGAATCTGGTGTTCGGTACATGCATATAATAATATAATTTAATTCTGATAACAATATACTTACCACAACATTCAAAATTTAGATCCATACTTAATGACTCAGTGCAATAATTGAAAATTTGTATTATTCTTTACGTATAAGCAAACGCCTCCTCTTGATTTATTTCGACACTAAGCGGCAGCCACTTTATACCCCGGTAATTGGAGAGCATTTACTTGATGAGACCTAAGAAAGGTTTCGCTAAAACATAAAATATCAATTTCTTGTAATGACAACAGAATTTCTATCTGACCAAGCTTAGATCATATACGTTGTGTGTTCTGGTGAAATATATATAAGCCAGTTTTATTAAGTGATGTTTGCATGTCAAGACTAATCCTCTGTAAAGGAACTAAAAAAGGTATTTCTTGCTCCGCAACTATTTCAGTAGCATTTCGATCAAGTGTGTTTAAATTCTTAGATGTTTCACTTGCTATATAAAATATTAATTGGTTCAAATCGTTCAACATAATTTTAATACCACTACTGTTAATAGTACCTGAGTATTACATCGACAACATATTATGCGAATATTGAAGATTTTTCAATATTCGCATAGTAAGAAGAGATTCGAATCTAATAGTAAACAATGTTTATTTAATTTGTTATCCCTATTTATAACAGATCATTAAATAGTTCAATTCTTTTATTAAATATATTAGAGTAAGGACTAATCTTAAACGTAGTGGCACACAGTATAATATTTGTATGCTGCACAGCCATAATGCGTTGTTTTATTAAAATGACTTTTTCTTTATAGTTTCTTGACATGTTAAAATCAGCAGTATTACGAGTATTACACAATAATCAATAAGCGTGAAATGTTTAAGCTTCTCTTCTAATCCACGTGATAAATGCTCTATGTCACCTCCAGGAGTACGGTAATGACAGCATGTGTAATCGTCTGCAAAGTAATTTCTTACTACATGAGAGATTTTATTTCTATTTATGCTGCTAATTTAACAAAGTTTTGGGATTGATTTTGCTCGACGGTTTGAGATTACGCTCTTTTTGTGTTACTCATTTTTATTATTCACCATTTTGTCTTGACTTTTTAGTGGTGTGGATATGAATGGCCCATATGTTTTATTGCTGGTGTTGATGTTGTGGGCTACTCCCACTTTGCACACACTAATATAATACCATATATTTATAATACATAGATATCTATTATATTACATACATCCATACATAAATAATTACATTAAATATTAAACTTACTTTAATATATTCACTTTTGTTCGTATACATACATATACCTACTATTATTTACTCAATAAACATAAATAAAATATTAAAACATATAAGTTAACAATAATACATACACTCATAAAACATATTTATCATATAATATTTTATGTGCTAAGTTGTCGTGTTGTAGTTTAGCGTTGCGTTGTGGAGCCGCGCACTTAATTACCCTGCCATTGTTCACGGCTGAGACGGGCGACCCGACTCCCGCGCACGCCAGTCGGCCCTATGTTCCTACGGCGAATGCATACTTGACTGGCTCGCGCCGCGCTTACTAAGATACATCGCTATAATTATTATTGCTTGTAAATAAGTTTCTGCAAAAGTGTGTAGATATAGTATAGCTACCAGCTTACGATTTCTCCTGCTCATTGTGTATGTGTACTGACGTTAGTATCGTGAATAAACTTATAAATTGGAAATTGTGTGTGTCATCATTCGTCTTCAAGTGACGAGAAATACCACGACACCTACTACTAATACCAAATTGGTGACCCCTATATTGGACACAATCCGGCGCTGGTGAATAAACGTATAAACTTCAAGCATTAATATTACGCACTTACAAGATGGCAACCGGCGGAACTAAGCAAGACCACGTTGAAGGTGACGTCGAAGAGCGCGTTTCCACGGCACAATCTCACATGTCATCCGACATTTTTAAAGTTGGTGTACGAATTCCACCTTTTTGGACGGAGGAACCAGAAATATGGTTTTCGCAAATCGAGGGTCAGTTCCAGATTGCAGGCATCGCTAATGACCTTACCAAGTTCCATTATGTCATCGGACAACTAGATAGACAATTTTCAACAGAAATTAAGGACATTATTACGAATCCACCTGCCAGCGAAAAGTATGAAAAGCTTAAGACCGAGCTCATAAGACGACTAAGCGCATCGCACGAGAAGAAAGTGCAGCAGCTCATCATGCACGAAGAGCTAGGTGATCGCAGACCTTCTCAGTTCCTGCGACACCTTCAAAGCTTAGCCGGAAATCAAATAACCGAAGACTTTCTTCGCATAATTTGGACTAATCGCCTTCCCGGGAATATCCAAATTGTCCTGGCTGTTCAACCCTCTGCGAAACTGGACATCTTAGCCGACCTTGCTGACCTGATTCGAGATATAGCCCATCGATGCCTCAAGTAGTTTCTACATCCTCTCCAGGTTCTAGCATGGAGGTTATGGCTAGAGAAATTGCCGAACTTCGTCAGCAGATAAAGTCTATGACCACGCAGAACAAGCGAAGACCCCGTTCCCACAACAGACGTCGCGACCAATCATCCAGCAGGTCCCAATCCTCGTATAGAAGGTACCCTACCTGTTGGTATCACTCTAAGCACGGAGACAAGGCTCATAAGTGTATCAAGCCATGCGATTACGGGAAATCGGGAAACGAAAAGGGCAGTCGGTAATGGCGACAACTGATAGCCCATCCTCTGGTCGCCTGTTCATTACCGACAAAAGGTCGAAGATTCAGTTTTTGATCGATACTGGCAACGATCTCTGTGTCTTCCCCCGGACTCTACTACATGAACGCCGCGCACCAACCACCTACCAGCTATCCGCAGCCAACGGGACCACCATAGATACGTTTGGTTATTATTATTTAAATTTAGACCTTAAGTTACGTAGAGCTTATCCGTTATTATGTTGCGAATGTTACTAAACCTATTATAGGAGTAGATTTTTTGTCCTTTTATAATTTAATGGTAGATTGTAGAAATCAAAAACTTGTAGATAATACTACTAGCCTTACTGCTTCTGCTTTGTTTGCTCCCGACGAAAATATTATTAACTCTGTGAAGGTGCTGACTGGTGAGTCACGTTTTCATCGTCTGCTTTCCCAGGAGTTTCCTGAGATCACGCGACCATCTGGCACACAACGTATTACACCTCACAACACACAACACCACATACGCACAACACCAGGACCTCCTGTTTCTAGCGCACCACGACGTCTGGCTCCAGACAAGCTGAAGATAGCAAGGCAAGAGTTCGAGGCTATGTTGGCTGATGGTACAGCTAGACCTTCACAAAGTCTCTGGTCCTCACCTCTTCATCTTGCCCCGAAAAAAGATAACGCTTGGAGACCCTGCGGGGATTATAGGCAGCTCAATGCCCGTACGGTGCCCGATAGGTATCCAATCCGTCACCTTCATGATTTTACGCACAGCATTTCAGGATGTAAGATTTTCAGTACCCTGGACCACATGAAGGCGTACAATCAGATACCAGTACATCCGGATGATATACCTAAAACCGCAATCACCACCCCGTTTGGTATGTATGAATTTCCATACATGACGTTTGGTTTGCGTAATGCTGGCCAAACGTTCCAACGTTTTGTGGACGAGATGACACGTGGACTTGATTTCCTATATTGTTACGTTGACGACTACCTAGTCTTTTCGGAGAATGAGACCCTTCATGAGCAACACCTGCGACAAGTTTTCACCAGGCTCCGCGAATATGGTATGGTTATTAACCCATCCAAGTGTGTTTTGGGAGCTCCCGAGGTAACATTTTTAGGTTATACCATTTCGGAGAGCGGAGCCAAACCACTTGACACCAAAGTACAAGCCTTGCGTGACTTTCCACCACCAAAGACTGTTAAGCAGCTAAGAGGATTCTTGGGAATGGCAAATTTTTATATGCGATTTTTACCCAACGCCGCCCTCACTCAAGCCCCTCTTAACTCGCTTCTTACTGGTGCAGTGAAAGGTTCTTCTCCCATCAACTTGGCTGGCGAGGCTCTGATAGGTTTTGAGAAGACGAAGGAAAGCTTATCTGATGCAGCGCTCCTTGCTCACCCTAATTGCCAAGCCAAGCTAGCATTAGTGACCGATGCTTCGGACATAGCTATGGGAGCAGTTTTACAACAATTCCATGAAGGTGTGTGGCAGCCCTTAGCGTTCTTCTCGCGTAGGCTTAGCCCATCTCAAATAAAGTACTCGCCTTACGATCGGGAACTTTTAGCGATCTACGAATCTATTAAGTATTTCCGACACATGCTTGAGGCGAGACACTTTATTGTATTCACGGACCACAAGCCTATTATATATGCTTTCATTGAACGTAAACATAACTGTTCGCCCCGACAATACAGACACTTGGACTATATTTCTTAACTTACAACCGATATTAGACATATCTCCGGAAGGGACAATATAGTTGCTGACACCCTGTCACGTGTGGAAGAACTGGAGGCTCCTATCAATTTAACCGATCTAGCTAACCCTCAGACTATTGACCCTGAACTGGCCGAATATCTTAATAACTCTTCGTCCTCACTCCGCTTACAAGAGTTGGTATTACCTTGTAGTCGTAAACCATTGTACTGTGACGTTAGTACACCGACTCCTAGACCATTTCTTACCACCATGTTTCGCAAGCGAGTTTTCAATAGTCTCCATTCATTAAGCCATCCAGGAGCCAACGCGACTGCTCAACTCGTTGCAGAACGCTTTGTATGGCCTGGAGTTCGCAAAGATGTCAGAAACTGGACCCGAACGTGTCTACACTCCAGCGTTCTAAGGTAAGTGGGCACGTTTCTGCACCATTAGGCAACTTCAACCTGCCTCGTGCACGGTTTAAACACGTACATATTGATTTGATAGGCGCTCTTCCTCTCTCTAATGGTTATCGCTACTGTCTAACAGCTATTGACAGATTTACACGGTGGCCCGAAGTCGTTCCTATTGCTGACATTACTGCAGAGACTGTGGCAAAAGCATTACTATCAGGCTGGATATCGCGGTATGGTTGCCCAGTAGATATTGTCACCGATCGTGGACGGAAATTCGAATCTGCACTTTTTAAAAAACCTATCAAAATTTGTAGGGTTTCAGCGCAAACGCACTATCGCATATCATCCTGCGTGTAACGGCCTTATTGAGCGTTTTCACAGGCAACTCAAAGCCGCTATTACATGTCATGCCGATATCAATTGGACTGAAAGCCTACCAATTGTTCTTCTTGGTGTCCGAACCGCCTTCAAAGAAGATTTGCAAGCTTCTTCAGCCGAATTACTTTACGGCGAGCCGCTACGACTGCCCGGCGAATTTTTCAATTCAGGTGTAACTGGTACCACTGACATGTCTGATTTTACCGCACGGTTACGCTCATTTGCCAAGAAGTTGCATTCAACTCCAGCTTCGCGACATTGCAAGGGCAAGGTATTTAAGAGTTAGCGACTGCAGAACATGTCTTCCTACGTGAAGACGCTTCGCGTGCTCAATTTCAACCAGCTTATACCGGCCCACACAAAGTTTTAGTACGCGGAGACAAATACTTTAAAATTCTTTGCAAGGGAAAGGAAGTCACGGTCACTGTTGATCGCTTAAAACCTGCGTTCATACTGGCTGATGACAATTCAACTGACCATTTTATTTCACCATCCCAGACAATATTAAGTGATGTACCCACCATACCACCACAAACCCCTATTACACCTATAAGAGGATATAAAACCACACGCGCTGGGAGACAAGTTCGTTTTCCAGATTATTATCGTCCTTGACCAGGCCTCTGGAGGGAAGTGATGTGGGCTACTCCCACTTTGCACACACTAATATAATACCATATACTTATAATACATGATATCTATTATATTACATACATCAATACATAAATAATTACATTAAATATTAAACTTACTTTAATATATTCACTTTTTTTCGTATACATACATATACTATTATTACTTAATAAACATAAATAAAATATTAAAACATATAAGTTAACAATAATACATGCACTCATAAAATATATTTATCATATAATATTTTATGTGCTAAGTTGTCGTGTTGTAGTTTAGCGTTGCGTTGTGGAGCCGCGCACTTAATGGGCGATTTTCTGACAGCCCAAATTAAAAATTTAAGTAAAAATTAGTTCAAAAACACCCGATAGATGTCGTTTTATAAAAGCCGGCCACCAGCCGTACCTACCTAAGGGCTGTAATAAATTCTACACTTTTACTTGTCTACCAAAAGAATGAAAAAATAGTAAGTCCTTACCTATTTCTATCAGGACATCCAGAACCTATTTCTATTTTGGGATAGAATAAATATTACGCAGCCATACACGTGCTCTTCATGAACCCGCCTTTTACCATGCGCCATACTAATCTATGCTAAGCGCCATCTATGAAGTCATTTACGAACCAATTTCTTTTTTTTTTTGATCTCGGAAAATCGCCCATTACCCTGCCATTGTTCACGGCTGAGACGGGCGGCCCGACTCCCGCGCACGCCAGTCCTTGTTTAAGTGTTCTGTACGCCTGTCGGCCCTATGTTCCTACGGCGAATGCATGCTTGACTGGCTCGCGCCGCGCTTACTAAGATACATCGCTATAATTATTATTGCTTTTAAATAAGTTTCTGCAAAAGTGTGTAGATATAGTACAGCTACCAGCTTACGATTTCTCCTGCTCATTGTGTATGTGTACTTACGTTAGTATCGTGAATAAACTTATAAATTGGAAATTGTGTGTGTCATCATTCGTCTTCAAGTGACGACAAATACCACGACACCTACATACTAATACCAAATTTAATACCAAAATGTCATCTACATTTATGGTTTGGTACTCGGACCAAATATTACAAATATTACATGGACAGAGTCTTACGACGTTGCCGCTTTTATATACGTGTATCAAAGTAAAGTATTTGTATCTCTGTCTGTATGACTGTAGTGTGATATGAGTAAAAGAGATAGTGAATGTACGTTTGGCAGCGACGCACTGTCGGTGTGAGACGTATCATTTCATGACCGACTACTCGGTCAAAACATTGTTGGATTGTGCGAAATAATAGTGAAATATTAAGAAATCTTAGTGTTTGTGTTATTTGTGTAATATACAATTGACATAATGTCTTGTTCAGCGGTTTATTGTTCGTCAAGAACAACAAAAGGAGGTGTGAATGACCAGGAATTATCATTTCATACGTTAGTGATTTTTCATAATATGTATGCTTTACTATGAGTTTTTTAATAATTAAAACGGCAAAGCATTAATTTTTGCTAATTCTTAATCATACTATATCACAAGAATCAGGTTTTAAGTGATTATATCGATATACTAGTCACATCCTTAGTCACGCACACATTTACAGAGAGAAAGCTGCACACTAACAAAAGACGGACATGCTAAAATTCCAAATACTCTGTCCATTGTGATATTTGGTCCGAGGTTTGGTACAAATTTATAATTTTCTCATAGTCTTGGTTTTTTACTTTAATTCATTATTAATACCATTTAACTGTTTAATTTCATTATTCGCCATATCTAATTCAGTATTCTAACCTATAGAAGTAAAGTACCAATATAATTACAGGATCGCCAAAACCAAAGAGGATTTAATCACTACGTTGCCAAAAAATTGACGTCCAAAAAAAAATTAGGTCCCTCGTCCGAATCACGCCCATGTATGTATGTACATATACCATCCGCGATTTTTCATAGTTTTCGAGTTATGATTTTTTTTCTGAAGTTCTGAGATTTTTCGACCTGTCCAATTTTAAAAAAAGTACCTAAAAGACTCCGTCGAGACTTTTTTATTGCAACTGAATCTTCATGAGTAGTACTTTTATGGATAAACTAACTAGCTTCGTAACTATGATGAAAGTTATGAAAATGTTGGTCTACAGTGACTTTATGGTTCCTAAGGAGGCTTCAACAATACACCAGACTCTCAGCTTTCATTATTATTTAAAAAAGTAGTCCTTAATTAATCTACCTCAGAACAGTAATTTAGTTATTGTTCTGAAGGGGCTACTTTGGCTAAAATCAAGCTTCAAAGACAGCGAGGTGAAAAATTCTTAAAATTAACCAATTGATATTTTTGCTTTGTCATGACAACGAATGGCCAGTACTCGCGGCCGCCCTTTATGCTCTATGCTAGCCGTCACAATAACAGTCACCACCTTAGTCCGATGTAAAATCGAATTGTTAAGACTGCCTTAATACTTGGATTAGAGTTACTCTTGCCTTAGTCAATGTTTATTAATAAGACAGTTTGTGTTTACTGCTACTCGTGGTCGTGCCGCTATTTTGTCTTTACCACACTTGCTTTGCCCACTGACCCCGCTGCTTTCTTATTTGACTACTTTGCTCGTTTATTGGACTTTGTTTACTTGGAAGTGTAAGAGATGAGTTACACGTTATGTGAATATGCAGAAATGCATTATTTTTATAGAGTTGCACGAGAAAACGGCCGAGCAGCAGCGCGGTTGTATCGCGAACAACGTCAACGTCGTCGTGGGCCACAACCTGAGCGATTTCAGCGAGTCAACGCAGCAGTCATGAAGGAATTCCTAGAGCTGACCCGGATCGCAGAGAAACGGTGCTGGAAGAAATTCAGCAAAATCCGTCTACGAGTACGAGAGTTTTAGCTTGTAATCTGGGCATCCCAAGGACTTTTATCCAGAACATACTCCGCGATGAAGGATACCATGCATTCCACATCCAACGAGTCCAAGCTTTACTACCTACAGATCATCAATTACGCGTTGATTTTTGCCAAACCATGTTACGAAAGGAGGAAGAGGATCCTGGCTTTTTTAATATAGTTTTATGGTCAGATGAGTCACGATTTGAGCGATTTGGATTATTCAATGTTATAAAAAATAATAGTACATTAAGATATAAGTGCGGTAAGATGAAAATTACAGCCGAGGCGATATTGCTAGCCCGAGCCGCAGGCGAGGGCTACAAGAAAGCAGAGGCTTGGTAGTATGGTTGAGGGGTTGGTAGTATTATTTTGATGAGCCCATCGCCGCTCTATGCTGTTGGATGTATGTGCAGTCTTTAGTCCGTTAGTCGCCTTTTACGATACCCAAGGGAAGAGAGGGGTTGGTGGTATTATTTTGATGAGCCCATCTATGCTCTATGCTGTTGGACAAAGAAAAATATATGTTGGCTTACCAAAGATTCATGCACTAGTAAAACAACAAAAAACGCAGTCATTTTCGGAAAATGTGTTTTCCTCGCAAATATGTTATAAAACGTCGTATGACATACGTGCGCTTTGATAATTACAGCCTCTGCTTTCTTGTAGCCCTCGCCTACGGCTCGGGCTAGCAATATCGCCTCGGCTGTAATTTTCATCTTACCACACTAATATCATAATGTACTATTACTATATCATCTGTGTTTTATAACAAAACACTTCGTACTTACAACTTGTCATAAGTAACCTCTGAAGCTAATTTGTTGGTTAGTTTCCAGTATTATTATCAATAATTAAACATAGGAATGATAAAATGACAAAAAAAATGTTTTTTATCAGGTGGCTAATTTTAAGAATTTTTCACCTCGCTTTCTTTGAAGCTCGCCAAATAGCCCCATTAGGGACTACTTTTTTAAAATGATAATGAAAGCTGAGGGTCTGGCGCATTGTTGAAGCCTACTTAGGAACCATAAAGTCATAATTCACCAAACGTAAATTTTTCACTGTAGACCAACATTTTCATAACTTTCATCATAGTTACGAAGATAATTAGTTTATCCATAAAAGTACTACCTACTCATGAAGATTCAGTTGCAATAAAAAAGTCTCGAAAGAGCCTTCTTCTTTTTTAAAATTTTATTTTAAATTGGACAGGTTGCAAAATCCCAGAACTTCATAAAAAAAATCATAACTCGAAAACTATGAAAAATCGCGGAACATACATGGGGGTGATTCGGATACCCCACGACACGCGGGACCTAATTTTTTTTTGGACGTCAATGTTTTGGCCATTCTGTATAGTATAGTATAATAAAGACGTCTTTATGACACCCCAACGTACGTGAATCAGGGCAATTAATGTCATTAAAATATCATAAATACTCTCCGTATATGTAATAATGAATATTATTATTGTTGTAGTCGTTAGATCCCTTTGCTAAATACGAGATTATAAAATTAATATCACTTTTTAATGTAATTAGTACGTTTTGGCGGGATAATAAAGTTAATTAAAATGTTTCATTTGCTAATTTTGCCATTTCGATTTTCGTTTATGTACCTAAGTAAGTCCTTCTGTTTTGTCGAAAGTTAAGTACCTACCTAATGTTTAGTAATGACGGTAGTATTATTTAGTTATTCTGTGAATCTGTGGTACTGATATAGTACGTACTTAACTGTTAAATGTTTGTAGATAGGTCCAAATAAATGTCACCAATTTTATTATAAGCATTTTATGTAACAAAAAGTAGTAGGTAGGCCTTTAATTTAAGTAATAATCCATAACATGTCCCTAGAAACTTCGCGTGGTGTCAACATTGAGGGTGTCAAACAAAACTCTTTATAGCCATTAAACCCAGAGGTCGCGGGCCGATTCCCCACCATGATTGGTGTGTAAGTTCACATGTCTAGCTACCATAATCTTATCTAAATAATACGTCGCCATAACACCAACGTAGGTAGCTTCAATGATCAAGTTGAGGTATAAACTAGGACTTCTTGGCGAGAAAGTGAAGCGTCATGCTGCAGTTTCGTTTTATTTTCTATAATTTGTGTTTTGTCGAATATTAAAGTGAAATAATGGTGAATTATTTACTGATTTAAGTGTTCGTGAACGTGCATGAGTGTTAGCAAATAAAACAAAACAGCGCAACATCACTTTTCAAATATTCTCAAGAAGTCCGTGTGAGACCTTAATGAAGTCCCACAGCTTTATTGAGTCTCGAGGGGTTTGGGGGAAATCATTTACCATTAAAGGTTCATTATCACTCATTATCATCCACCTAAGTAATGTAAAGAAAATAATAATTACTTACTATTAAAAACTTGACACTGGCTAAATGTGCTGATTGCACGAAGCCATTGTAAAGGAGAAAAAAATACCCGGGCTATGTTTAAAAAAATCCGTAAAACACTTTTCCCGACATGGGTATTGAACCCTAGACCTCCGTATATCGGGCAGAACGCTTTCTTACTAAGTACCTATAATACATTATATTATTTACTAGAGGCCGCTCGCGGTTTTTCCCCCGTGGTTCCCGTTCTCGTGATAATATCGTGATAAAAAGTATCCTAAGTGTTAATCCAGGTTATAGACTATCTGTATGCCGAATTTCATCCAAATTCATTCAGTAGTTTTTACGTGAAAGAGTAACAAACATACACACTCACAAACTTTCGCCTTTATAATATTAGTGTGATATTACTAGCGGCCGCTCGCGGTTTCACCCGCGTGGTTCCCGTTCCCGTGGGAATATCGGGATAAAAAGTATCCTATGTGTTAATCCAGGTTATAAACTATCTGTATGCCGATAGATAGGGTATCGCAACTGGAACTACGGGTCCGGTTGCGTTTTCAGGGGTACTACGGGGTTCCGGTTCAAGCCCCCCGCTGGATGTGCCTTTGACCAGGCGCCTCCGGCGGGATCCGGACGTGGGGTGGACTCGTAGTGGTTTGTGGTTAGTTGTAGAGCTTGGGAATGTTCGTCTGTCCTGGTATTGTGTGCCAGGACTTCCAAACTCGTGCACAGCGAGCGGGGCCTAGTAGCGGTCTCTGAGGGGCCAGAAGCGAAAAGTCCTGCGGGGAACGTGAGTTTTCCTTATAGTTGGCAGCTTTGTCCGGTGGTTCTCATTGGACATTGGTGTTGACATCTCCGGTACTAGTCTGGATAACTAGTAGAGGCGGCCTCTTAGATGCCGTAGCCTTAGATGACGTGGGAACTGGCTAGGCGCCTGGATGGGTTCCGAGAAGTGAGTGTGCTTACTACTCCGCTACCAAGGTGGACACTTGGGAGTCGACTTTAGAGTCGACGACCCTTGCAGTGGCAACTGCGAGTTGTGCCCTTCGTGCAACGAGAAGTGAGCGCGCTCGACAGCTCCGGCTACCTATCTGGACAATAGGCAGTGAACTACACGTGTTTACGGGGATACTCTCCCGAGACACTAGTCTTATAAGTACCGAATGAAGAGCGCGCTGCGGCGGGCACTGATTTGGCGTCAAGACCTAACGTTGGTGGTCTCCTGCGCCAGTGTTCTAATGGCGCAGGGACGTCTGGCACTTCTTGCATAACCTAACGGTTGGTCTCGAGGTGCCAGTACAAATAAACTTAGTGATGTAAGAAGAGGGGATAACTGTATGCCGAATATCATCCAAATTCATTCAGTAGTTTTTACGTGAAAGAGTAACAAACATACACACTCACAAACTTTCGCCTTTATAATATTAGAGTGATTATTATGATTATTAATAAATCCAAAAAGGTACCTACTTGATGATTATAACTAAACACTTTACACATTTAATAATAGAGTTAGTTCAACAACCATTTAATTAAATATTATTTTATCCAGGCATAATATTTTCAAGACGACCCGTTACTCTGTGACCCCGAACTCTAGAATGTTAGAAAATTTAGCACACTTTCGTCCGTAATATTTTATTTAAAACTAGAGGCCCGCCCGTGACTTCCTCCGCGTGAACACCCCGTATCCCGTGACAAATTAATAATCACGACTATTATCCCAAAAGGGTTAGTCAGAGACTAGGCAAGAGGACAGCAAAAGCAGCCCTCTATCATAGTCCATTATTCACCAAATAGCGACTGCACGTGTGCTCAGCGTGACAGGTGGTGAGCCTGTCTTTGCTTTGCTTTGTTTAAAAATAAACATCTTTTTTTGCCGTCTTGTGACATTGACAGATGGTCACAGCTTCCTTTTTGATAGCGTCGAAATATGGCGTTCGTTAATTTTGATCCGGAGGAAAAGATCCTCTTAAAATCTCATTCTGACAATGATTTAAATCATTGAAAAGGCTTTTAGATGCCATAATTGTTTATTATTTCGAATTATTTTTACGTTTCCGACGGTATTACCTTTATTTATGGTTGAGCCCATCGCCGCTCCATGCAGTTGGATGTATGTGCAGTCTTTTGTTCGTTAGTCGCCTTTTACGACATCCAAGGGAAGAGTGGGGGTGCTAATTAGTATTCTTTCACCACTACGCGTCACGGTTATGGCGTGACAAATTTCTAAAAATCTTCTTTCATACAATCCTTTTACTTACATTAATAACTTTTATAATTATCTATGTTATTATTTTATTCACTACGGATAAGCACTTTGGCCTTGATCTCACCTGATGGTAAGTGACAATAAGGCCGAAGGTGGAAGCGTGTTTCACCTGGAATCCTCAACCACTGAGGAACTGGCTACTCAAATTTTTGAACTGTCAGAACACAACAAAGCTGATATCATTGTTGTTATGGCGCTAGACTTTATATAAGATTGTGGTAGCTAGCCAGCTAGCCAGCTAGCCTGGCAGACTTAATAAGCCCAACCAACCAAGTACTTAATACTAAAGAGAGATATCACAAAATCTATAAAAAAGGGGGTTAAGTTACTCGCGTCCGTAGGTTTACCCTTGAGACCCTACACGTGACCCCTTTGTGGTGCTAAATGAGTGACACCAACTGAGTGGTAGAGCTACGCTGCGTTGCAGCACGCATTGGGTCGGCTCGCCCGACGTAATACCACCCCCTCACGAATTTTCAGCGTGAAACAATGGCACTCTGTGCTGTTGTGTTTCGTCCGGCGAGTGAGGGTTCTGGAGACCCCCCCCCCCCTCACAATTGATATGGCAGCGAACTTTAATTTAGTTTTACCCCAGGGGTGTACCGACACATCCAGTGTCGGAGAATCCCCCCCTGAGCGTTCTCGCTCAGGCTGCCCTACGTATTCTGGAGAGGGCAAAAGTCCGCTCGTGCCAAGGCATGCAGCAGGCAGGAGAAAGGCAAGACAATTGGTACCCCCTCCTACGCTTCGTGTGGACTTCTGCAACATCAGGGGAATCCACTCTAACTTGAGCGCCGTCCATTACCACCTCGAGACGGCGAAACCGGCCTTGCTCTTCCTCACCGAGACGCAGATATCCCCTCCTCCTGACATCTCCTACTTGCGCTACCCGGGATACAACCTGGAACATGCATTTGTGCCACAAGCCGGTGTTTGTGCCTATGTCAGGGAGGATATGTGCGTCCGTCGCCTTGGCAATCTTGAAGATAGGAACCTTTCCATCTTATGGCTACACGTCGACTGCGGACGTCATCCTCGCGTCTACGCGTGCCTGTATAGGTCCCACAGTGGTAACATCGGAACTGTCCAACTTATCGGGACCGTCCAAGCGGTGACGGACTCCCTTCTCCAACGGATCCCCTCGGCCGAGATTGTGGTATTAGGAGACTTCAATGCCCACCACGTCAAATGGCTTGGTTCACGCACAACTGACCACGCGGGTAGAGCCGTTCATGACTTCGCTTTAGCCTACAGTCTGTCCCAATTGGTAACCGAGCCAACACGGGTTCAGGATGTGGAGGGCCATGCACCTTATTTATTGGACCTTCTGCTGACCTCGCACCCAGACGGCTATCAAGTTTCTGTTGATGCACCAATAGGCTCATCAGACCACTGTCTGATTTGCAGCACTGTGCCTCTCACAGAAACTTCAAAACCGCAACCAGCGGCTAGCTGTTGAGTCTGGCATTATAGGTCAGCGGACTGGGATGGGATGCAAAGTTTCTTTGCGTCCTACCCGTGGTGGCGAGTTTGCTTCTCGCTGGATGATCCTGATGTCGCCGCTGACTTTGTCGTTGATGATGTTGATGCAGGCAATGGAACTTTTCATTCCAAACTCTGTGGTTCCCATTGGCGGCAAGTCCCAACCATGGTTTGGCCGTTGCTGCAATATGGCGTCTCGCCAAAAGCGACAACATTACCAAGCATGGGCTAATGCGGTGTCATCAAAGGATCTAAACACCAGTGCGCTCAGAAAGAAGTACAACTTTGCTGCCAGATCCTTTAAGAAGGACATTGCCAAGGCGAAGTCATCATTCATAGGTAGAATCGGCGAGAGGCTAGTGCGTCTTCCTTCGGGGACGCGTGCGTTCTGGTCTCTCGCCAAAGCTATCTTAGGGAATTTTTGTCAGCCATCCCTACCACCATTGCACAAGACCGATGACTGCCTGGCCTATACTGCAAAGGAGAAAGCCGATCTCTTGGGCTCTCTTTTCGCATCAAACTCGACCCTGGACGATGGGGAAAACTCTCCACCAACCATACCGCATTGCGCTTGTACAATGCCAAACGTTCAGTTCCTGCAAAGGTCAGTTCGTAAGGCTCTTTTTTCCCTTGATATCTATAAGGCGAGTGGGCCTGATGCAGTTCCACCCATTGTGCTTCGGACGTGTGCTCCTGAATTGGCACCAGTTCTAACGCGCCTTTTCCGGCTCTCTTACACTACTGGCGTTGTCCCGAGCTCTTGGAAGACAGCCCTTGTCCACCCGATTCCAAAAAATTGCGATCGCTCAGATCCGTCCAACTACAGGCCAATAGCTATTACCTCTTTACTCTAAAAATACTGGCTATGGAGAAGAGTCTTTTGTCACAGGTATTTCCATACCAAAAAAAGACCTCCAAAACAACTTATTGTAAAAACTTGTATTTTACTGCAATAAAGATTTTATTATTATTATTTTATTTATTACTCTTCAAAGTAATGGAGTCCATGACAAACCGCCATCTTATAAGGTACCTAAAAGAGAACCAGCTACTAAGTGATCGCGAGTATGTTTTTGTCGTTCGGCTGGTGATCTTTTAGTGTACCTTACTCACCGATGGGCGGAGGCAGTCGAGAGTAAAGGGGAGGCACTGGCAGTTAGCTTGGACGTAGCGAAAGCTTTTGACAAGGTATGGCACAGGGCTCTTCTCTCTAAACTTCCATCAAACGGGCTTCCTGAGAAATTGTGTTTATAAGTTGCCAGCTTTCTTACTGGGCGTAGCATCAGAGTCGCAGTCGACGGTTCGTGCTCCGACATGAAGCCCGTGAATGCTGGAGTCCCGCAGGGGTGTGTGTTGTCCCCTACTCTATTTCTTCTGCATATCAATGACATGCTGCATAATAACAGCATTCATTGCTATGCAGACGACGGTACTGGGGATACGCTCTACACCGGGCGAGCTAATATTTCTCTGGAAGGCGTCATCGAGAGCCGGAATAAACTTGTGACTGACACCGAGAACATGTTAAGTCATGTCTCGGATTGGGGCCGACATAACCTAGTCCGCTTTAACCCCTCCAAAACACAAGTTTGCGCATTTACCGTGAAAAACATCCCTTCGTCGTACCTCTGAACTTTGAGGGAACTCCTCTTGATACCAATCCGACTATTGGAATCCTTGGCATCGATATTTCGAGTGACGTTCAGTTTCGTGGTCATTTGGAAGGTAAAGCTATTATAGAGCGGGTCAGTATTTCACGCCGGCCCACCGTTTACAACTGTATAAAGCACAGCGGCGGTGATTACTTTCCATCAGGTGACCCGCTTGCTCGTTTGCCTCCTTCTGCTATTAAAAAAAATTGTCTCAAAAAATAAAAAAAAATATTATACATTGTGAACAAAGTATTTTACTATCATTCGATAATACCTAACTATAGTTACAGAAAACAATAACAATAAGATAGTTTAATTGTAAAAAGACTATAATATTTATCTAAAAAGTCAACGTGCCAAGAGAAACCGCGCGAAAAAAACAAAAACAAAACAAAAACACTAATTTCGAATTTCCCGCTGTAAAGTTCAATGGACGCGTACTAGAGTGAAAAGGGTTATATATCGCTGGCTTATTTCTTTAACTGACGTTAGTGCAGGTAAAACGGTAAAATATGCTCTATTGTATTTAATACATTATAAAAACCGAACCCTAAACTGCGTGAACCCGCCACGGGTTCTTGGCAATCATTACCCTAGATTTCATCCCATAGTGAAGCCATAGCGGGATGTTGGCAAGCAAAGGGATATAAGTACAAGATACATAATTATAATCACGACTAGTATTCCCGAAGGGTTAGTCGGGGACTAGGCAATGGGGACAGCAAAAGCAGTCCTCTGCCATAGTCTACTATTCACCAAATAGCGACTGCACATGTGCTCAGCGTGACAGATGGTGAGCCCATCGCCGCTCTTTTCTGTTGGAAGTATGTGCAGTCTTTAGTCCGTTAGTCGCCTTTTACGACAACCAAAGGAAGAGAGGGGGTGGTAGGATTCTTTCACCGCGACACGGTTATTTTTTTATAATACATTTAAATACACGGTTATTATTAAAGGTAACAAATATCTTAAACTTAAAGTTCCGTTTATCTAAGAATACTAGGATGCTGTTTCAAAATGCGTCTATCAAAACTAATGCATAGATAAAAGTGGGGTCTATGTGACCGGGGCGTACCTTTGACAGCGTCGCCTTACTAAATTACGTTACGCCAATATAATTATTGCTTTTATGGAGGGGCTTTTAGTAGCTTTTAGTAGCAAGCGGTGGCGTGATCGACCCCCTAAGTGAATTGACGACCGTAACTGAAGTTCTTTACTATTTCACATAATATTTTCGTAGAAATATTTATTCATTGATTGTTACACAGAGATCTGAATTTTGTTATGTTGGGTTGGTTTTTGAGGAATTTTAAAGGTCGAGGTTTTTAGTTTGACGTACTTTTTATGAAGGCACACATCGCTAACAATTTTATTTATCTATGACCAATTTCCTAATACTTATGTACTCGGACCAAATATTTGGTCCGAGCTTAAGTATGAATTTTTATCTTTCATTGAAAATATTAAGCTTCCGGTTTAATTTAATTGATAGGCAGGTATTATTCCGCTGTAATTTATAACAAACAAAATTTTACCTAATTAACTCTTCATTAAGCCGATAGGCCGATAGGATAGGTTTTGTTTTGTATTTATGACGTTTGAGTGTTTGCAAAAAAAGCCAACAAAAAGCCATGCACTTGCCGGTATACAGACTTTATGCTAAGTAGAGGATCCGAGTATAAAACGACCTTCACCGAGCAGTTTAATGGATGAAAAGTATTTTAAATCCAAT
Source organism: Scoparia ambigualis (assembly GCA_963921215.1). NCBI lineage: Eukaryota > Metazoa > Arthropoda > Insecta > Lepidoptera > Crambidae > Scoparia > Scoparia ambigualis. Next base: position 23,624,787 of record OY992511.1, read on the forward strand.
TTAATGTGTTAAAAAATATATTGCGAGTGGGTTGGCTGAAAAATTTCAGTCCAGTATATGATTAGTTAAATATTTAAAAGTATTTTTTCTTTACACATTGCACTTGTTTGGATAATAGATAAATTACATAGGTACCAATCGAAAGTATGAAGCCTATAGAATATGCAAACGTTAGGTTGACTATTTTTTTCCTGTTATAACATTGGGTAGGCAGGTGTAAACAGGTAAGTCAATATTAGTAATTTATAAAATTTATGTTTATATGAAGATAATCTCATTACAAACACACACACACCAAATCAGTGCATGTAAAAATATTTTTTTTTTAAATATTAAATTAATCATTACAGGTAAGTACTGGACTGAAATTTTTTAAAACCCACTCGCGATTATATTATTTAACATATTAAATTCGATAGGTATAAAATACTTTTCATCCATTAACCTTCCCGGTGAAGGTCGTTCTATACTCGGATCTTAGACTACATATAATACCGACATTGATTTGTGGTTACAACGTTTCAAGCTCCACAATCGCTTGGATTACTCACAATCGGGGGTTAAAGTTACTCGCGTCCGTAGGTTTACCCTTGAGACCCTACACGTGACCCCTAGGTGGTGCTAAATGAGTGACTGTGACTGAGTGGTAGAGCCACGCTGCGTTGCAGCACGCATTGGGCCGGCTTGCCCGGCGTAATCTCACGAATATCCGGCGTGAAATAACGGCACTTGGTGCTGTTGTGTTTCGACCGGCCAGTGAGGGTTCCGGAGGCTCATCCCCCTCCCCCCCTCCTCACAATTCCTATTCCTTCCTTAACCCTATTCCTTCCTTAAAAGCCGGCTACGCGCCTGCCATTCCTCTGGTTTTGCGGGTGTCCATGGGCGGCGGTGATTACTCTCCATCAGGTGACCCGCCTGATCGATTGCCTCCTTCTCAAATTAAAAAAAAAATGGAGCTTAAACATTTGAATTTAGAAGGCTATAATAGGTTACTAATTTCGGAGTTTGCTGTCCATAGGCCGCCGCAACGCGACTCAGTGCGCAAAATCTTGCTTCGCGGTGTCGGTCATCCTTATAGTTACTGTTATAAAAAATACCTCAACGTTTAATGTACGCGCGTTTTTCCTTTGTTTACACTAATAATGTAGCATAAAATGATTTTGTCATAACTAACATTTATCAACATCATGTCAGATAATTTATCGAATTGCTTAAAATTTTAAACAAGTTTAAGGTAAATCGACTTTACCAGATTTAAGGCTAAAGAATGAGTCGAAAAAGCAAATCATAATATTTTTACTTTACTAGTCTTTACCTACTTAAATCACAGAATACATAATAGTAGGTACAAGCTTAAATGCAAAAAAGTAAATTCTCCGTTTACATAATATTAATCTAAGTACCTACTTACTAGGAATAAATATTACTGACCTTTAACCTCTAGCTGGTTTCCTGTCCACCCTTGAAGTCAAATGAGTTGGACTATTGTCACCACCTCATATTTAAATCGTATCACTCCACAGCACTTTTACTAACTGAAATATTGACAATACACTGAACTTCCTGAATGGTCATTCACCGATGATTGTTTACATACGGGAATTATTATCTCATTGCTGATTTCATAATTGATGTTTACTAATAATTATAACAAAAATGAATGGCCACTGTTTTGACATCAACGGACAACGGAGAGAAAAAATGGTATTATCATTTTGTCTTGTCTTCCCATAATTATGGATCGTGTTACCAATTATGTTGTCAAATTGATAATAAAAAAATCGTTCTAAGGCTTGACCTGTAAATACTGCTCGGACGCTTAGACAGTACGGACTTTTTGGCGGGAGAGTAATGCGCCATGTTTGCAGTAAGTAATTTCAATTTATTTTTTTTATTTGTGTTTTGTCGATATTAATGTGAAATAAAGTTAGTTTATTTACCGTTAAGTGTGTGTGAACGTGCATGAGTGTTGACAAATTAAACAAAACAGTGAAAAATCACATTTAGAATTCTAACATTTTTACTGAATCTCAAAGGATTTGAGGGGATATCATTTCCCACATTATTATTTCTATCACCATTCATTATTATCTTTACTAGCAAATAAAAAGTACGTTAGTACTCTATATCAATAACTTAACATTGGCTAGATGTGCAAATAGCACCAAGCTAGAAAAAAAACTGTTAGTACTCCTATGTGTTCTAGTAAGTACACCCTTATCTACTTGATGCTATGCTATTCCCTATGTTAGGAAAAGAGAGCATTTAGTTCTCTTTGCGTTATTTACCGACTTTTTTGTCCCATGAGACACATTATGTGATACACTGATTTTGTGAAAAGTGAACTACTTTTTTAAGAAATAATATGAAAGAATTTGTATTTTATTTATCCTGCAAGTGCATACGATCCTAGAAAAGATATAGTTCATCGTTATAATTTGGTAAACTAGTAATTATAGACCGAAAATTAATTAATATTAAAATAAACTATTAAACTTTTCTTTGTTTTAGGAACAAAGAAACAAGTGAGCATTTAGAATACCGGTAGTAATAATAATAATAATTATTCATTTATTATGTTTAGCACAACATAGAAACACAAAATTATGTAATCTTTAGACAGAAACAAGTATGCGGCTGTACATGTAAATTTAGGCTTAAGGTCAATGATTACCTCTTGTAATCTAGTTAGCTACTATCTGACATTGAATGCGATCAAGGTGCGTAAATACGACTCCAAATAAGCAGGCCTTACCAGTAGTTCCTTGATTTCCGCCGATTAACGACGTATTTCGTAACAGTCATGACATTAAAATCCAGCCTATTCTATTTTGTCACTCTCGTCAGTTTTCATTTTGGTACAAGTAACTTTCTTGAGGCCAGTGGAGATATACTGTTGAGTGATCTAGACTCAGACGCGTTTTTAGATTCATTTGAACTGTTGACTAAGTACGGTTACACACCTGAGAAGAATTCAGTGACTACAGAAGATGGATACATTATAACTCTCTTCCGCATACCAAGGAAAGGACCCGCAGTGCTGCTAGTCCACGGTCTTTCCGATACATCTGACGAATGGTTGATTCTTGGTCCAAATCAGTCATTGGCATATCAACTGGCTGATGCTGGATTTGACGTGTGGCTGTTCAACTGCCGTGGCAACAGATACAGTAAAGGACACAAACGGAAAATTTCAAATGAGAAATATTGGGACTTCAGCTATGAAGAAATTGGGACCAGAGACTTACCTGTCACGATCGATTATATATTGAAAAGGACCTCACGTGAGAAAATATCGTACATAGGGTTTTCCCAAGGAACTGCTGTTTTCTTCATCATGTGCAGCATGAGACCCAAGTACAATAACAAGATAGAACAAGCGGTTCTTCTTGCTCCGGTTGCTTGGGTTAGTAATATAAAATATCCCTTTATGCCTATTTTAAGTCAGAATATAGAATTTATTTCAGTACTAACAAAAACTTTAAAACTATATGAATTGTTCCCTTACAATCCAAAAAAAGTTTTTAGTACTTTAAATTGTTATAGAACATTGCCCAGACAATTGTGCGACCTGGAATACTTTATAAATTTTGGTTTAACAAATTCCAGTTATTTTCCACTTGAAAGAGCACCTGTAATTACTAGCCACATACCAGGAGGTGTCTCTGCCAAGACCCTAATACATTATATGCACAATTACAAAAGTAAACGATTTCAAAGGTTTGATTATGGTGAAATAAAAAATGTTGAGATGTATTCGACAAAAACTCCGCCCGCATACAATGTGTCCTATATAACGGTCCCTTTATACATAATAGCCAGCGAAGCGGATTGGTTCAGTGATCCAGATGATGTTGAAATGTTAACAAAAAATTTGCCAAATATTAAGAGATTTATTATGTATAATGAAAGCTTGGAGTTTTCACATCTTGAATTCGTTTTTGGCACTAGAGCGAATTCGTTAGTAAATAATAATGTAATAAATATGCTGATAGAGGGAATACAGCAAAATTCCCTAAAATAAGACTGATATGTTTAATTCTTCCTTGTTATTTTTTTAAGGTTAAATTATATTATTAAATACTATAGAATACTCTTTTATTTCACGTAAAAAACTAACAGCTATTTTAATATAGTGATAGTTTGTATTTTTGGAAACCGTTCCAAATGAGTTATACAACTTAATTATTAATCACTTCCCTGTCTCATGAGTCACATGTGTGTGACGCAAAACAATGTTCTTTATATTGTTCGGTTATAATTTTGTTGTTAAAATAAAATCTCCCTAAGGCTCCAGATCCTGCAAAAGAATACGTTTTACGAAATGTTAAGGCAATATAAAAATAATATACTTAAACGAGAGTAAATCAGTCTTACGAGTTGGGTTTCAATGTGTTCGCTTAAACTTTAGAAAATTACAAATAGATTGTGAATGGGTCTACGAAGGTATTCTTACAACATATACAGTAGACTTGACTTTAATGTAAATGTTAATTTTTTAACGTGACACATCAACAACACAACTGATTTTCGCACAATCATTTACATAGGTACATTACAAGTAGTTTTTGACCGAGGTTCTACCTGATGGTTTTGAGGAATGCAAGTTATTTTAATTTCTTATTATTAACAGTGGCTTACATATTTTTATTCAAATATTTTATAAAATGGTTTTAGGTTATTAAGCCGATATATTCATCCATATTGTAGTGGTGATTAAATTAATTTCAATTATGTGATAATAGCCTTGCCTAGCAGTCAGAGATATAGGCTAATTTCGGCTATTACTTATAAAATAATTGTCGATAAATACGTCTTAAATAATCACGGAATAGATATTTCTGTTCTGTGGAAATAAGAATTGAAATTTAAAAAAGGATTTTTTATTAATATTTTAAGTATAGATACGAACAAAGAGTACCTACTTACAATTTAACAAACTATACTCAGAACAATACAACAGCTAGATCACCACAACAGTTTTATTGTACCTATATTGGATAAATACGTAGTATATAATAAATTATAATTATAAATGTACTACACTTAAGAGGCCTATTACATTTCGACTGTGATTTTTGCGTAAAATGGCCAACTTTGGCGTTATGGATCTTAGAAACGAAAATACATTAACACTTATGACTTATTGAATAGTGTAGAATAACTATTGATATAGTGCTTAGCGGCCTCGCTTTTTGTAAATTTTGCTTAACTTTTTAATTAAACCCAAAACGGCAGAGGAAGATTTTCATAAAGTGCGCGAAGGCACTTTTTTGAGCTCATCGATTGAACTACTGTTCTAAACAAGTAAAATAAAAAAAATATAATGTTATCTCTTATATAGTCGAATAATGCGTAGCGGCCTCGGAATTTTTAGATATCATTGATTTTACATAGGAAAAAAATCTTATTCTAAAACAAAAAACTTCGAAAATTGCTTTAAATTAACTGTGAATATCTCCTATCTGCGATAATATTATTTAGCAAAATTTATACCAGTATAACTGTTACTTCATGAGGAATAAAGATTTTATAATGAATTTATTATCCTATTTCGATAAAAACGATAAATACAACTGCAAAATTTCTACAAAATGCGATGCGCCGGCCGTCCGAATTCAACTTATGCTCACAGAATGGATATTTGTAATATTATGCACAAATTTATTATCCTAATTCGATAAAAACGATAAATACAACTGCAAAATTACTACAAAATGCGAAAATGGGCATTTTACGCAAAAATCACATTCGAGATGTAATAGGCCTCTTAAATACTTACACGTAATGAAAGATGAGATGATTTTATTCCCCAAATAAGCTGACACCAAAATCATTTCCGAAGTCAATTTTATCTACACCTATAAACGTCAATCTTCTAAACCGCGTTTGAACTCAATAATCATACAGTCTTTATCATATCACCTGGATTGGCTGTAACCATATCTTTCGTGTACCAATACGTCATAATATTATTAGCTCATTCATAAGTTACAGATGCATAACAGACGAAACATTTTTGCGCGATTTAGAACACAGCGTTTACTTGACATTCTTTTTGCGATTCATGCATTTTGTAAATACATTGCACGTTGTTCGTTTAGCACGCTGTGTGCGATGTTTCCTAAAATGTTGTGTGAATTCCATTAAATTCATGTATCAACTTATAGTATAGTTGCCATACACTTTGCTGTTTCAGAGTCAAGCCTTCAAGTGCATTTACGTAGTTTCTATCATGGTCAACTTAGTTCCAGCCAATCCCAACATTGGCTGTACGTTGCAGCCCCGTGTAGGGGGTGTTATAAATATTTAATTAGTTACCTAACCCCCGGCTACGACAGAACGGTTTAATTTGGCCCCTATCGACTATTCATTCGGAGTTTATCAATTTGAGCACGTAACTATTCGTTAAATATTATGAAATTTTAATTTGTGGTATTTTGTGTCCGTCCGTCAGTTCGGAAATGCGTTGGCTTGTTAACGTTTGGTTTCAGTTCACTCGGTGTGTGATTCTAATAATTGTGTCGAGTAGCAGTTTAGTAGTAGGAATTTGGTTGTCGTTTATCTAATAATTAGCTAAACGTCGTTTGTCACAAATGTCATTCATTACAATAACTATGAAATTGTGTTATTTCACAATTTCATAATTTGTTTATAATTAATTACTGTTGATTACACAAGAAGTTTTTATAACTTGACATTTGTTACAATTAGCTAAACGATAATCGAGAAACTTAACATTCAAGATCGCCCGATCCAAACAAGCCACCAAGCAACAGAGTTCACTAAATACCTACCTAATGTAAGTTTCGTTATCTTATATAATTTAATCAATCAAATGTCAGTCTCTATTTCAATAGATTTAGACACCGATGGAGGCTTACACCAAATCTCCGGCTGAAAAGAAGAAGAAAGAAGTACACCGACGAGTGATGAAATTAAAATAACTTAAAGTTCCTTCGGGTATTGGAAGACACGTCAATAAGCCAAGTACAAGTTGTTGTCGTAAGATTGAAACTCTTTTTCTTTAAAGTTGTCTTCAGTTTTCATGTACACTATTTGTAAACTTATGGTATGATTCTTGATGTATTTCTGTCAATTAAAAAAAAACTGTTTTTTTTCTTTTCAGGACGTTTCCTATATATAATAAGTACGTTAGTTCTATCTAACCAGTAAAAAAAGTTATGAAAAAACCGTAACTTGGTTAAAGTTCATTGGTGTGAAAGTGAAATGGTTGTGGATTCAAGGCGATGCGCGCTTCGGACCACCTTCGGACTTATCGTCACTTACCATCAGGAACGATAGATGACATTACCGTGCATCAGGTGAGATAAAGGCCAAGCGCTACCCCGTTGTTGATTGAAAAAAAACATCACGCCGGAGCCCGGAGGGGTAGAGACAGAGAAAAGTAAATCTGTTCGAATACCATACGCAGGCTTTCTTTTGACACTGCTGCTGTTGTGGTTGTAGTATTTTTGTGCACTCAACTAGATCGTAACGTCAAAGCAAGGCTAACAACATCTTGTATCGGATGCTCAGCTGAGAGTACGTGCTCAAGCTACATTGGCAAAGTTTCATTACATGCTTGATACCACACCCATCGACATTACTTTTGCTCTGTCAGAGGTGCCATTGAATCTAAGGTTAGGGATCAAGATTCAAGATAGTGACATCCGGTTATGAATTTTTAAATTTGATTAGTAATGCATGTTCCTTACCGGTCTATAAATTAATAAATCAATCTTTATGTTGTCTTCCTTATAGGAAATAGATGTTTTTCTTAAAATGCAAAAAATAAACTGAGTAGTTTGGGTCACAACCATAATCCACCACGCCGCGAATCGATGGATTTTAACGAGACTGCCATCTTCATACATAACCGACAACTTTACAATTTTATTGTTTTTAGTGCCTCAAAGCATGGAAGAGCTTTGAATTTGGTCAAGCATTGCTTACCACCGTAGCTAGTCTGGTAGAGATATCTTTAATCCAATCATCATTATAGGCTCCTTTCTTAACATCTATAAAAGATCATTCCATTCTTAATCTAATAACCCCAGTATAATAGGTCGATAATTTAATATTCGGTTCATTTCCGTATTTTCATCACGATCATTCGATATTTATTACGAAGGGGATTCTACCAAACAAAATTTTACAGCATATAGTCTGTAGTTTGATGTAACGTCGAATAACCTGATCTGAAATATGGTTACGGGATGACATGTGATTGTGAGTGAATGACGTTTTTTACTGTACCTTTTCGTACTACCCACATACAACATTTCTATCATATATAGGTCCCTTTCTACCTTTTGTTCACGCGAACAGTCAATCACTGGAAACACTGGAAACTTATTTCGGCGGGTCAAATTCGAACGCACCTCGCAATCTGTAAACTCGCAGAATTCTGGTTAAAACCATAGACTATCGAAGGTTTTACGAAACCAAAATTAAATAAATACTAGGTTATACAGTTTTTACATGAATGTGGCTATGGCTATAGTGGCTATGGCGAATCAGTTATAGTCATGAACCTGAATGTGTAGTTATAGTTATGAACCTATAACTATATGTTCATGATGGTTATACAATCCGTCAATTAAACAATACATAGGACATATATTTTCATAAAGGTTTTCTGTTTTAACCTTTACTTTAAACACGCTGTGACCGTTTAATAAAATGTTAAAAAATAAAGAGATTATTATACACTGGCTTGCAAAAATAAGTATCACACTTATAAAATTTCATTTTTTTGTAAGCTATAGAAGTTAGAGATTTAAAATAAAAAACGTTTTATAGCAATTTTATCAGCTTTCTTTGAAACTATAGTAAATTATACAATAGTAACATTTTTAAGTCTTGTATGTCTTGTTTATCTTGTGTACTTTAAAAGTTATTACAATTTTAAAAGTGTGATACTTATTTTTGCAGGCCAGAATAGATAAACAATAAAGTCTCATAGGTAGTTATCTAACGGTACCTGTGAAACATAATTAAAATAGTCTGGTCTTGGCTCAAATTATAATGTTGAATGCCTAACTATGTTAGATAGAGGTATTAAGTCATCATGAGACTCTCATATTGCGTGCTTCTAGTTAAGACGTGGTTAATTATCAGAATTACAAGTTATTCATCCAAATATGATATAAAATATTCAGTGCTGGCATTAGCAATGTTAACTCTATGGTTAAAACAAATAACAAGGCGAGTAGCGGGCTCGGGGCCAAAAATTAAAAACCCGGGTCTGTCAGACCGCGGGTGTCGTGGCCAGACGCCCAGTTCGAATTGCCTCTCTACACTCAATTTAACGTGGAAAACACTCGCCTTTGTCCACGTAATGAACGGGGTACCTACTGTGCTCCTTCATTGACAAAAAACCGATTATGTGGGAATGTTATTTCCTGTTGCTGAAGTGCAAGAAGGTTGAGGTTTCGAGGCATTTAATATTAAAAATGAGTTGATAATAGTCTAACAATAGATTATTCTAACAATATAATGTTTATACCATGCGATCTTCCTTGATGTAGGTATGTTGATTGATCTTTAAATGAACGGGGTAAGTACCTACTTGACAAAAACCGATTATGTGGGAATACTATTTTTCCTGTCGTTGAAGTGCAAGAAAGTTGACGTTTCGACGCATTTAATGTTAAAGATGGTTTGATAAAGAGTTAGTCTAACAAAAGATTATTTAATTTATTTATCTTCCTCCATGTATGTTGATTGATCGTTCAATGAACAGGGTACATACTGTGCTCTTCATTGACAAAAACCAATCATCAAAACGTGGGAATGTTATTTCCTGTTGCTGAAGTGCAAGAAAGGTTGAGGTTTCTAGACATTTAATAATAAAGAGTTGATAATGAGTTCTAATAATGGATATAATATTAATTGATCATACGTGTACCAATAAATGATCGAGGTACAAAAACCAAGTAAATGTTATTTTCTGAAGCTGAAGTGCAATAAGGTTGAGGTTTCAAGGCATTTAATAATAAAAAGGAGTAGATATTGTGCTAGTCTAACAGTAGATTTTTAGCTCTTTCATTGACAGTATTTTCTGAAAAGTGCAAAATGGTTGGCGTTTCAAAGCATCTAATAATGAAGATATAGGTATTGTTTTCATTCGACCCCCCTTTTTTGCACATTTGATAACAAAAACAAATTATATTTATATATAAAACTTTATTCCTATAATTGCACCACGTAATAGTCTTGTCCTTTATCCTATATCTATATAGAATTGTGAATGCAAAATTTCAAAAATAATTATAATTTTATTCCTAAATAATATTGAAATAGCAGTACTTTTTTATTTTTCATTACTTATCAATAACATTAACAGCTTAATTGTGTAATCAAAATCGTCGCTATTGAAATATCGTGTCTCTCACCTATTAGAATATTATGTCATTAAAATGTATTTGCATGATTAACGGTCATAAAAATTTGACCTTTAAAAAGTTACTGCACTGGCCGTGCACAAGGTTGTCCCGTTGTCTTCGATTGCCTATGGGTATGGCAAAAAATTGTGGCCATACAATTTCACGGTCCTTTTTCTTTTTTCCAAAAAGAGTGCTTAAAACCTGCTTTTAGACACTTCTTACAATAAATCCTAATTTATTCCAATCGTTTTTAAACTAGCGTGAACATCTGCCACATCTCAAATTAAACGTATTTATGTACCTACCTATATTTTTTAATAATATGTACTTATATATACACCGAGACATTTTAGTGGTTGTTTTCCCGCGGCAGAACGATTTACCTTTAGTAGTACTATCGAATCATGCAAGTTATTTATTGAACATATTTTTTTTGTTCTTAACTAAATAATCAAAAAATTATCATCAACTCGAAAGCGTGAGAAACGCTAGTTTCGTATACCTACGAGATCTGACGTATTTGGGTACTGCCTGCCGCACGAAATCAATGTTTATAGGAAAAGAAGCACCCGCACTAAGTAATATTCTCACGCTTTCGAGTTGATGATTATTTTTTTGATTACTTGAGAACAAAAATATTTTTATTTTCAAAAAATAACTCGCACGATTCGATAGATGTACTACTAAAGGTAAATCGTTTTGCCGCGGGAAAACAACCACTAAAATGTCTCGGTTTATAGCTCAATTTGGCTTATAACATCAATATTTTATGATAGGTAAGTAGTTAAAAAGTGTATAATTTCAATAAATATTAAATTTTACCAATATTTGTATTGCGAGCCGTGTCGTGTAGCGACTTATTAAAAGAAATCCTACTACCACCCCCTCTCTTCCTTTGGGTGTCGTAAAATGCGACTAACGGACTTAAGATTGCACATACATCTAACAGCATAGAGCGGCGATGGGCTCACCACCTGTCACGCTGAGCATATGTGCAGTTGCAACTATTAGGTGAAACGCGGACTATGGCAGTGGACTGCTTTTGGGGTCCCCATTGCCAAGTCTCTGACTATCCCTTTGGGGATAATAGTCTTGATTCTAGGAAAAGAAATGATTTGTACTACCTATCGTTAATATTATGTAAGTACCCTCAAACCCCAAGCGGTCGCATGAGACCGCACCTACAAAAACACACTTGACTTTGTACCGTGTTTTCATAGACTTCAGACTACTTTAGTATGAACAAGTTTCGTTATTTCGGTTCTGTGGTACATCTTATGTATTGTTATCGCAAAATATCGCATAGTCTATGCTCGATTCTGTCAAATTTGACGTTGACAGTTGCGCCAAAAAAAGTGTCAAAAAAATCCAAGTCTGAGGGGATAAGGATGGATTCGACCAAACTGGAATAAGACTTACTCCGAAATTAGTCTAGACAAATTTGGCGTTTGATCTAGGTATAAGACCTTATTCCAGTTTGGTCGAATCCACCCTAAAGCAAAGAACACCTTCTTTATCTATTCAGTTAATTACACAACTACCTCACTTATTAGTCAGGCTATTTTCATTTGCTACCATTACGATGCACTTATGGTTTAACACAAACTTACCAAGGAACACCATACCCTGCTCAAACTTGAAGGATGAAGATTAGCGCGAAAGCGGTGCAAACTATCTTTTGCCCTTCGACTGTTTTTACTTGATTGTAAGTTCACTAGTTTTGTATCCGGCAACACGTGGAATGTCAAGGAGAAAAGGTGGACGTACTCAGTTATTCTACAGCAGATATGAGAAAGGATTGTGTCGGTACCTTTTTGGTGTCATGATCACACTTTAAGACAAAAAACGGGTTTAAAAATTGTGATTGCCTGTGCTGTTGCAGTTATTTTTTATGTACATGTCCACTATAATCTCTACATTGTTATGTAGAGATTTTTGAAGATTATAGTGGACATGTAGTACATTAAAAAAAATGTTTTTTTTTAAATGTTATAATAATTTAGGTAGCTAAATAACGGTGCGGCCAACAAATAAACTTTCCATGACATAAGTTGCTTCTATTCGACCTCTATCCATAGAACCTAAAAAAAGAGTTGCCAGCCATCAATTTTGTAATGTTTTTTTTTGTTGAAGTTCTGGTGTGCAAGGGTAAATTTAACTTCTTTTTAAACTCATAGTTAATAATAATAAGCAAGGCGACATTGACCCACTGACACTATAAACATTGTACTGTACACGAACTATTTTTAATGTTCAAATGGCTGTAAATGCACTGCATTTTTTTTCCACTTCCTTATTATCCTAATCTTAGATGTTGAAATGGTAAATGCACTGTAGGTATATTTTTACTATTTCTTTATTTAGTTTTGAAGAAACCAAATAGTCCTTATTAGCTTATGGTAAGGTTAATAAAGGCAAAACACCTAGCCCGATACCCGTAGTTAGGATCTATTAACAGTTCAGTAAGGTACAAAAGTTTTTGATTCCTAACCCACAAATGTAGCGATAACATACATACAATCACAACTGTTATCGCCGAAGGGTTAGTCAGAGACTAGGCAATGAGGATAGCAAAAGCAGCCCTCTACCATAGTCCACTTTTCACCAAATAGCGACTGCACATGTGCTCAGCGTGACAGGTGGTGAGCCAATCGCCGTTGCTGCTGTTGGATATATATGTGCAGTCTTTAGTCCGTTAGTTGCCTATTACGACATTCAACTGAAGAGAGGGGGGTAGTAGTATTCTTTTAATGAGTCGTTACGCGACCCGGCACACTTTTTCCTTAAACTGCACGATTATTAGTTCAAAGCGGTGGACACACAGTAATGTTAATAACTTTTTCACTCCTCTTGCTCAAAAAGACCGTCATTGTAGCGTTCCAGAGCGGGGCTAAAATATCTTTTCTTGCCCTAGAGGAAAAAGTATTTTTTTTTTAAATTTTTGTATGTCACATGCAAGTCACAATGACAATGAGCCTACAAAAACGAAAAAGTATTTAGTGATATGTAGAATAATCATGAATAAAGACTCGACTTATTACTGTTTACTTAGATCAACAACTTTTTTGAGATAGTTATTATTAAATTTATGGTAAAATTAGTAATCATTTGAATCTATGGACAACACAGACCACACTATAGCAAGAAAAAACTGCACAGTCTGCACATGTGCTTAGGTGGTGAGCCTTTAGCCCGTTTTTAGCCTTCAGCACGACACCCAAGGGAAGAGAGGGGTTGGTAGTATTATTTTGATGAGCCCATCGCCGCTCTATGCTGTTGTATGTATGTGCAGTCTTTAGTCCATTAGTCGCCTTTTACGAGACCCAAGGGTAGGGAGGGGTTGGTAGTATTACTTTGATGAGCTCACCGCCGCTCTATGCTGTTGGACGTATGAGTAGTCTTTAGTCCATTAGTCGCCTTTTACGACACCGAAGAGAAGAGAGGGGTTGGTAGTATTATTTTGATGAGCCCGTCGTCGCTCTATGCTTTTGGATGTATGTGCAGTCTTTAGTCCGTTAGTCCCCTTTTACGACATCGAAGAAAAGTGAAGGGTCGGTAATATTATTTTGATGAGCCCATCGCCGCTCTAAGCTGTTGTATGTATGTGCAGTCTTTAGTCCGGTAGTCGCCTTTTACGACATCCAAGGGAAGAAAGGGGTTGGTAGTAATATTTTGATGAGCCCATCGCCGCTCTATGCTGTTGGATGTATGCGCAGTCTTTAGTCCGTTAGTCGCCTTTTACGACACAGAAGGCAAGAGAGGGGTTGGTAGTATTATTTTGATGAGCCCATCGCCGCTTTATGCTGTAGAATGTATGTGCAGTCATTAGTCCGTTAGTCGCCTTTGACGACACCCAAGGGAAGAGATGGAAAGACTGCACATACCTACGATCCAACAGCATAGAGCGGCGATGGGCTCATCAAAATAATACTACCAACCATTTTCTTTCCTTGGGTGTCGTTAAAGCAACTAACGGTTAATTTTTAATAAAATAAACCAATTCATATTGTATTGGATTGTTTTATTTTCTCGCATTCGTAGTGAAAAGCAGAGTGTAACACACGGCGCTAAAAACCCATTAAAACTCGGTTTCTATTTACTCCCTCGCTAAAGCTCGGGAGTAAAACTACCTCGTATATAATGGGTCATTTTAGCCTCTTGTATAACAATCTACTATTGATTTCTTTAGATTCTTTAGATCAACCATTAAGGATAGACATTATTATTACATTGTTGGTCGATTTTGAATATCCGATATTTCGGCACAATTGCATGCGACGTGATCACGAATGTCACTGACCGTTAATGATTACTCTAATTTTAGTGACCATGATATGTAGTTTTACAATGTTAAAAACAGTCATACCGATATACTTATTAAGAAATAAAGGACAAAGATTTGAAGATAACAACGTCGTACGTAAAGCTTCTGGTGCTATTTTTCATGTGGTCAGCACAGCCTTTTATTTTAATCAACGAAGGATCTTTAAGAGATAAACTCCAATCTCTGTTCCTCTCATGTAATATATCGGTTTTTTGTTTTTTCCTTAATGTTCGGATGAATAGCTATTAGAAATAAATAACATTCTACGCTCATACTAATTACCTACCTAACCAAAGTTAAGCTTTTTGTGAAACTTATAAATGGTTAACTAGATAACGGATAAACATACATAAATATAGAAAACACCCAGAGCCGATATCAATTTAGGAAAACAGTTTTTTCCAAATTGACCCGACCGGGAATTGAATCCGGGAACTCAGAGATGGCGAGACGCCAGTCCCGGCGTGCTAACCACTCAGCCATGGAGGTCGTCAAAATCGTACTTCTACGTGTATTTAATATGAAATTCTAATCAAAAACTGAATACGTATCTCAAAACGTCACAGTCAAAGTAAATATCGAACTTGCGACCGGCAAAGGATGCGACTGTCATGTCACGTGATGTGATATTTGCAATATGGTTTTCCTTAAAAAATGTTGGCGTATCGGATCTGGATTTTTTTTCCAGCCAACTAAAAAAACGGTTATATTTGCTTACGGCTCCCGTGTGTCGCCCGTCGCTCTCTGTCGATATGTCGACAGGTTTTATTTCCGCATGTCGATGTCGCGTCGAAATACGAATACCATAGCTGCTGTTATATTTCATTTCAATTTCAATATTTTGGTACCTACCTAATCGAAATGGACGACAGAACATGGCGAACTATGAGAACGCAGAAGTGAACATGTATGTACCTACTTAGGATCGTTTTTGCTGTTTTGTCACTTTATAGGACATCTTAGTTATACCATGGTCAATTTGCATTTGCAGCTGGTATTATTTTACATGTTGTGGCACTTTAATTTTCCCACTTTCCCCAAAGTTACAACGCTTAAAATGACTCGTTATTCTTACACGAGATGAAATCTCAAAATAGCCTACATACTGTCTCACTACTAGGTAAAGTCTTCCATTTACTGATTCAATTTCAATTTAATACAATTCAAAATTAGTCGCTATGCCATCGGTTCGTAAGTCTAAAGACGGGTCTCCAGCGACACTGTTTTGTGTTTTCTAACACCTAACATCAAACATCTAACAAATATGGGCATGGCCTACGTACATATTTTGACATATTTTGTTAGATGTTTAATGTTAGGTGAAAACAGTGTCGCTGGAGACCCGCCTTAACTATGGGGCGGGAGCCTAGTACTAAGAAGAACCGGCAAGAGACTCAGCAAGGGCATTTCTTTTCTCGATTTCTTTTACAGCGTTAATGCAAATTGGAAAATGCCCTCCCAATAATAGAAGGACATTTTCCATTACAAGATAAAAAAAAAATATTTAGTACGATTACAAGACAAACACAAAAACATACAAAAGAATAAGTACCTATCTAATAAAAAAAACAGGTATTGGTCAATTTAGAATAAAATCAACACATGTCATATTCGTGAGCGGGTGTTCACGAGTATGACATGTGAATCAGCCATCGCTTCGCTCAACCATGTTTGAAGTCAAGTCTTCGTTACAGTTGATGGGGATTGGCTTAATCACCACGCTTGCCAAATACGGGTTGGTGATCACAAACCCGGCTTATGCCTCAAAAAAATCGAAACGCAGTTTGCCTGACCTGGGAATTAAACACGTCCGGTTCCGGTTATCGTTTCGAGCACTTAACCACTCGGCGACCGAGGTGTTTGTAAAATAAAATGTGTTAGCTAAAAAATAAATTGCCAATGTAATGATTACTCAAACCCTTCGATCAATATTATAAATTATAAATTGCTACTTGAAAACGGCACATATCAGAAATATGCCTTGTTTTGCTCTCAAAATTTCAAAATTTAGAACCAACTTTGTTCCAACTAGCTTGAATCTAGCGAACCTAGTTAAGTGGTGTAACTCCAATAATATTTTTAAGAAGTTATACTTAAGTGCCTAAAGTTTAAGGTTTACATAACAATAAATGTTTATCTATATATCTCGTTTCATTTCTGAAGTTGATCTATGGATGTGTATGTATTTACGGGGGGAAATTATTTGAGTTTGATTTTTTTTCTCATAAATAATGGCTTCGTGCGATCAGCACATTTAGCCAGTGTCAAGTATAGTTAATTTATTATTATTTTCTTACATACATTAAGTGGATGATAATGAGTGATAATGAACGGTTAATGGTAAATGATTTTCCCCCAAACCCCTCGAGACTCAATAAAGCTGTGAGACTTTATTGAGTCTCACACGAACTTTTTGAGAGAATTTTAAAAGTGATGTTGCACTGTTTTGTTTTATTTGCTAACACTCATGCACGTTCACGAATACTTTACAGTAAATAATCCACCAATATTTCACATTAATATTTAACAAAACACAAATTATAGAAAATAAAACAAAACTGCAGACATGACGCTTCACTTTCCCGCCAAGAAGTCTTGAGTTTGATTTTGTATGAGACCGTGTACTTAGTTTTTAAATGGGATGATCGAAGCTACTCATTTTCTCTAACGACTTCTAAAGTCAAAGTTAAATTTATTCAGGTTACAATTTTAATTACATACTGGTACTTTAAATTAGATATTTATATGTTTATTTTTTTTAAATGGTTAAGGTTTCTAAGGATTCTATCGGTCGGAACTATGGTACCTACTATTTTTTTTTATAAAAGAGGGAGGCAAACGAGCAGGCGAGTATCTGATGGAGAGTAATCACCGCCGCCCATGGACACACCCGCAAAACCAGAGGAATCGCAGACGCGTTGCCGACCTTTAAGGAAGGAATAGGAATTGGGAAGAGGGGGGGGGGGCTCCTGAACCCTCACTGGTCGAACAAAACACAACAGCACAAGTGCCATTATTTTACGCCGAATATTCGTGAGAGGGTAGTATTACGCCGGGCGAGCCGGCCCAATGCGTGCTGCAACGCAGTGTGGCTCTACCACTCAGTCAGTGTTACTCTTTTAGCACCACCCAGGGGTCACGAGTAGGGTCTCAAGGGTAAACCTACGGACGCGAGTAATTTTAACCCCCAAAATTACTAATTTGAAATGACCAATTTAAAAACTAATAAAGTAAGAAGTAAATTAAACGCGTGACTAATTTTAAGCCTAAAAATTGGCAAACCTGGTATTGTATAGTTTCATTATTTCTTTATTTAAAAGTTATAGGTAAATATTTTAGTTTATAAAACACATAGCAGCGTCAGGGACACAGGGTCCTTCAAACGAGGCGTTTGTGGGCCGGCAGAGTAAGGGTGACTGACGCTACGTCTCTTACGCTGCACCAGTTGTCCTCGCACCTGGACTTCACTTAACATCAGGCGGAGTGTGGTCATTTGCCGAGCTTAGTATAAAAAAATAGCAAAAAAATGTAATGGGGAAGTCAGCTCAATGCGGCCATAGAAGGCAAAGCGGACACACCCAATTTTTCGGTAACTAAAAACGATAGCGCGGCGTTGCCTTTGTGCCTTACAGCCAACCTCCCGCCCCGTACACCAAGCAGTCATTCGGTGGCGATTGGAGTAAACGCATTGCCGTGGCGATATGTGCAAGGAATTTGTACATTTTGTTAAAAAAATCCAGGTAAACTTCAACCGGTTTTGATGAAACCTCTTCAGAATTTAATCTTTTTATTACACGTCTATTGTTACTTACCTATTTGGCTTTGAATGTGTAACATTTCTTCCGACATGGGATAATTATTGTGAGCTGAGTTTATTTTTTAAACAAAATGGTGGAAAAAGGTAAAGCGGACCGGGCAAAGTGGCCAATTAATAAGGGCAAAGTTGGCCGATTTAATAATATATGTTTTTGTGTATTACGAGTACTTATGATTAGAATATTTATATTTTTTTTGATTTAAGTACGAGTATTAGTTAGTTGTTGATCACAACTACAAAAGAAAAACTACGCAGGGGGAACTTTTTGTACATGGATTTTAGTAAGAAAGTATGAAGACTGAAATTATTGTTCCATTTGAAACTTTATTAGTTACTTTTTGATTTTATCTTAAATAAAGCTTTTTTTTTTATTTTTGGTGTTTTGTATTTTAAAATTAATTTCTTGTTATATTTAGGCATGACCACTTTACCCTTACCCCCAACACGGGCAAAGTGGTTTTTTTGACTAGTTTCTTAATTTACAAATTAAAATAAACCGTTTAAGTTTTTGCAAAATGTGCCTACACGTTATGAAAGCTTATTAATTTCCCTTTCTTTTGATATAAAAAACTTTTTTTAAATTGATTCTATAGTGGTATTTTTTTAAGTCAAAGTTAAGGTGGCCGCTCTGAGCTGACCTCCCCTAAGTATTATAATACAAGTTTTAAAAAATACATTATCCGGAATTTGACTTTGAAAGCTTTCATAATTGAAATGCTACGGCATAGCACTATATTATTCTCTTTTTGAAAATACCTACATATAATTTCACTTCTACATAATATGTATGTATTAAGTATCATTATATGATATTAAATAATGATATTAATAATTATTATATTATGTCATTTCTTTGTGCAATAAAATATTACTAAAATAATTTTAATGTTTATCTTCCTTTGTTCAACCTATTTTGTCCCACTGCTGAGCAAAGGCCTCCCCCTAACCCTTCTACGCATAATAAGTATAAATCCTTGGCGGTTCCCACTAGCGCACTAAGTAATAATAATCTTGAAACATATAAATCATCTTTTCTCTCAGAACTATAACTGCTTTAGTTATTGTTCTGAAGTTTTTCTACACATTCTACAAAAAAATAAAATTCCTATCTATGGAAGATTCACGGACATAAACGTTCATAGGAAAACTTATGTCATACTTAGTTGTAACTTCCGTATTCATAGTATGACGGTTTGTCGGTCATGGAAATGAAATGGCAATGAAAATGTATATTGTATAATTTGCTTATTTGTCATTGATTAAAATAAAGTATGAGGATGTGACATGTAAAAAATCTTAATAATTTGATGTCATAGCTATGTTAATAAATGCTCATTTACATATTAAGCCTAAATGTATAAGATAATATTATATGTAAAAAATAATGTAGTGCCAAGTGAAGTGTAGTAATAACAATAATGTAAAATTTTATATTAAAAAAAAATGACCAGGGCGGTTGCGTTGACCACTCCGCCATTGACAGTTTTCGAAAAGTATGTAAAAAATTACAAACGCTTATTTTATACCCCGTATAATATTTTCTTTCTCGAAAAAACCTTTATTTAACAGAAAAAAACATGTTTTTCTTTATTGATTTCAAATTTCGTGCGAAAACGGTTGGTCACGTGACATTTTGCTCTGTGACGTCACATTTCAATAAATATAGAAACTTATCTTGAAACCTGACAGATAGTTTTTGATAATTTTATGAAATGTGATGTCACATGAAACTCAATCATGGTCGCCCCTTGCCGCCCGTGTATCGGGTCTTGTATTCCACAGATAAAAAATCGCATATTTATTTTGTAAAAATAAAATATTTACATATTATCTTAATAAAAAAATCTATTGGATAATTATTGTTAAATCCTTAGATTAATGATTGGTCTCGCTGCGCTCGACTAGATACCTCCGTCGTACTTGTCAAATGCGGCAACAAATACTACGCCGAAATCGGCGTACCCGAGCCAGTCACACTGACAGCTGTGGGTGACGTGTACGTCCCGAATGTTTTATTCAATTTTGGGCTTAATTCAAACTAAAATGCCAGTTTGCGTAGTAAAACTGTGTAAAAATAATACTTCTAAAAATAAGAAGGACACTGGGATCACATACCATCAGTAAGTATCGTATAATTTCGAAATTTCATCATAAAATAATATGAACAATAAACGCCATTCAGTGTTACCGCTTGTAAAAGAATAAAGTCCCCGTGGTTGAGATTTTTATTATGTGAATTTATTGTTATTGTCTTTTATTTTAAAGGTAACCAATTTCATTTGTCTTACAAAGTTACTATATACTTTAACCTAGTTCTATGTTATTTCATGTTAACTTATATTTGTGATCTATAATAAGGTGTAAAAATATACACTTTTAAACTTTCGCGTTCCATTATGCACACATATTTAGACGAGATTTAACGCAAAAGCAAAAGGTGCAACTCGGTCGAAACGTCGGGTATAAAAAGGTATGCGTAGAATGCCTTTACTAAGGGTGGATTTGACCAAACTGGAATAATGTCTTATACCTAGATTAAACGCCGAATTTGTATAGACTAATCTCGGAGTAAGTCTTATTCCAGTTTGGTCGAATCCACCCTAAGTAGTTTTTGCGATAAATCCCGTCTAAATATGTGTGGAAGGTGTAAAAATGTTAGCTGACACTATATCAAGGGGATTCTACCGATGAAACTGAACAACTTTCCTTAAGGAATATGGGTCGAAAATGTTTTATTTTGCCCTATACAAAATGTGCAATCAGCTGATTGACTCAAGTATGGAAAAGCTATTTTTTTTCATTTTGACCTATGTTCCTGAAATGTAAACTTTTCGTGTCTGTACTTACATTGAAAATATTTGCGAAAAATATAATCTAGGGGATGAAGGATACGTGAACAGTAGAATCACTTTTGGAATTTTTGTCTGTCTGTTTGTTTGACGCGCATCACACAAAAACCGCTGGACGGATTTTAATGAAACTGAGAACAGGTATATAGCTTATGATTCGGGTAATATTATAGGGGAAGTCAGCTCAATGCGGCCATAGGAGGCAAAGCGGCCACACCCAATTTCTCGGTAACTAAAAACGATAGCACGACGTTGCCCTTCTGCCATATGGCTAACTTCCCGCCCCACACCGCAGGCAGTCGTTTGGTTGCGATCGGAGCAAACGTGTGGCCGCGGCGACATGTACAAGGGATTTGTGCATTTTATTAAAAAAATCCAGGGTAAGTTCAACCTGTTTTGATCAAACCTCTTTAGAATTCAATCTTTTTATTACACGTCTTTTGTTACATACGTAACTAATTGGCTTTGAATGTGTAACATTTGTACCGACATGAGATTAATAATGTGAGCTGTGTTTATTTTTAAAATAAAATTGTGGAAAAAGGCAAAGTGACCAAGTGACCACTTTGCCCGTATTCAATAAGTGAACCGCGATGATGGCAAAGCGGCAGTTAGCCGCTTATAAAAATATACGTTTTTGTATTATTAAGATTAGAATGTTTTATTAAACTATTATTTTTTTAGATGGTCAACAACTATAAAAGAAAAACTAGGCAGGGGGAACTTTTGGTACATAGATTTAAGTAAGAAAACATTAAGACTGAAATGATTGTTTCATTTGAAACTTTATTGGTTACTATAGGTATTTAATTTTATCTTAAATATATATTTTTTAAATTTATTACTTATAGGTGTTTTTGTTTTTTAAAAATGAATTTCTTGTAATATTTAGGCATGACCACTTTGCCCTTACCCCCATGGCCGCTTTAGGCGCCAACAGGGGCAAAGCGGTTTTTTGACTAGTCTTCGTAATTTACAAATTAAAATAAACTGTTCAAGTTTTTGCAAAATGTGCCTCCACTTTATGAAAGCTTATTAAGTTCCCTTTCATTTGATATAATATTTTTTTATATATCCTTTCCTGTGTGGCATTTTTTTTAAGTCTAAGTTAAGGTGGCCGCTCTGAGCTGACCTCCCCTAGGTTAAAGGTTGCTTCACACATATCAGTGAAGCCACAGTTCCGACACAGTACCGGCAGTGTTTTTCATACATTCTCTATGAACGCAACCCCACTTGTCAGTGATAATGCTCTCAGTGTCAGTGCTGCCACCGGCAAATCACGGACGTATTCGTTTTGAAAAAATTCATAGACAATGTTTGAAATAATATTTTCACTCCTCTTGCTCAAAAAGACCGTCATTGTAGCGTTGTAAAGCGAGGCTAAAATAGCTTTTCTTGCCTTAGAGGAAAAAGTATTTTTTTTAAATTTTTGTCTGTTACATTGTCAAGCCTACAAAAACGAAAAAGTATTTAGTCATATGTAGAATAATCATGAATAAACTCGACTTATTACTGTTTACTTAGATCAACAACTTTTTTGAGATAGTTTTTATTAATGTTTATGGTAAAATTAATAATCATTTGAATCTATGCACAACAC
This sequence comes from Scoparia ambigualis, assembly GCA_963921215.1. Classification (NCBI taxonomy): domain Eukaryota; kingdom Metazoa; phylum Arthropoda; class Insecta; order Lepidoptera; family Crambidae; genus Scoparia; species Scoparia ambigualis. The sequence continues at coordinate 23,647,768 of OY992511.1, forward strand.
AGACCACGCCCACACAGTCCACGCTTCAGCAAGAAACAACTGCACAGTCTGCACATGTGCTTAGGTGGTGAGCCTTTAGCCCGTTAGTCGCTTTTACGACACCAAAGGGAAGAAAGGGGTTGGTAGTATTATTTTGATGAGCCCATCGCCGCTCTATTCTGTTGTATGTATGTGCAGTCTTTAGTCCATTAGTCGCCTTTTACGAGACCCAATGGAAGGGAGGGGTTGGTAGTATTATTTTGATGAGTCCATCGCCGCTCTATGCTGTTGGATATATGTGCAGTGTTTAGTCCGTTAGTCCCCTTTTACCACATTGAAGAAAAGTGAGGGGTTGGTAGTATTATTTTGACGAGCCCATAGTTGCTCTATGCTGTTGAATGTATGTGCAGTCTTAAGTCTGTTAGTCGCCTCTTACGACACCGAATGGCTCTTCCCTTCGGTGTCGTAAGAGGCGTTGGTAGTATTATTTTGACGAGCCCATCGCCGCTCTATGCTGTTGGATGTATGTGCAGTCTTTAGTCCGTTAGTCGCCTTTTACGATACCGAAGGGAAGAAAGGGGTTGATAGTAATAAAAAAAAACTACAAAAAAAATGAGGTCTAATCATTGCTAAACATACCTACCATTTTTCTACAGAAGAAACCTACGTCTAACCTACATAATAAAATATACAATTATATTGATACATATTTGTTTTTAATTGTAAATTTTTAAATATTTTCTGAGCTACATTTATAACCAGCAACTTAACTAATACATCACAGCAAAAATATTTTTCCCATTAACTCGGGTAACAGTTGAGCAGCAGGCAACAAATTTTCCACGCACACTAGCATCCTTGCAAATTGTCATAGTGTTTATGACTACAATAATGAGTTGCCGCATTTACGGAGCTGTGGTATATAGGTAGCGCGGTATCTAGACGAGCGCAGCGAGACCAATCATTTATCTATGGTTAAATCATTAACTACCATTTTCGACATATTTCATATTTTATTGTTACAACTGTCAAATAGTCAATTGTTTTTACAGCAACAGTGACTCATTAAATCTTTTACATTATTTCCATACTTACATAACATATACAGTGTAACGCCATAATAAATGAAATAAATAAGATAAGATTCTTTTTTTAGTTTTATATACCTACAGAAATTCTTTTATTACTTATTTTATTTATATATCATTTTTTTATGCAGCAGGACAGCAAACAATAATTTAATTTTGTGTTTTGCGTACTGCTTACTGTTTGGCGTACTGTCCGCGAAAATGTTAACAACGCACACAATATCGTTGAAAGGTTAATATTTATACAGTTAAATTCTATATAGCCCCATAAGACAGGATTACCTAGTATGAGCGCTATAGGTAATTTGTTATTGCTGTACCTATATTGTATTCTTTTTGGTAATAAACGTTTTTATGTTTGTTTATGTTTACATCCTCAGATAATGAAAACATTTTAAACATTCAGTTAAGACTGGTAGTCCTACACTATTAACCCTTTAATTGGCAAAAACATAAAAAGTAAAAAAAGTAAAGTTATTATGAATATATTGTGTTAGTATGCAATAGAGAACAGACAAAATAGAAAAAATTTAAAAAAAAATATTACTGAATAGTTTCCTGAAAACATAACGTTAAGTATACTCAACAAAAACGGATGGTCATAAACTGAAGGTAAAATATAAACGTTGAGTATACTTAACAAAATCCGATTAGGGGTATTAAAATATAATGTGACTCAAGAATGTTAAAACAAGTTTAATGAAAAATAAGTTGTTAGAATTAACTCTTTCTGTTAAATTAACAAGTCTGAATTCTTTTAAAGCCCTAAGTTTCTTAATACCTTCCGTCTGCATATCCCGCCTATAAAATAACCAAGCATTATTGATGTACTGATATCCAAAAGTTGTGAAAATATGAAAATCGAGCGCCTTGTTTTCTTTTCGGTCCTATATATAGTGCGATCAGCATGTCGGCTATGTCTAGGTACACCTCCCATATGGGCATTGTGTGCTTCACCAAGTTTGGGTAATCAACATCAATTCGTTGCTTCTTTTCCATATAGTAACGTTTTGCTTTCGTTTTTGGATATGCGTCAGCGTAACTTAAAGCTAGAATAACGCACTTGATAACATTCCATTTTACAAGTTGTTGCAAACAGTCTGACTAAAGGCTCATCTACCTAGTTTTTTTAGGTCCCTGTCCGTTTTCAGTTTATCAGCAGCATTTCTGAGTCCATTTGGACGAATTAACAAGGAAAACCAACCCAAATAAATAAAATAACACACAAAACCATCCTAAACTAATCCAATTCAATAATTCACATCATGCCACTTTGTTGAGTATACTTAACAATAACTTTGCAAAGTAAATTTTTAATCACTTGATTATGTTAAGTGGGCTCAACATTCATGTGCACCGATCTTTCATGTCCATAACAAGTAGGGTCGGGGCTTGAAAATAACGTAATATTTAAGTTTACATATCTGTCAAACAAAAATAAGTATTTTTATTTCTTATAAAGTCAATAAACACTAAAAAAATTAATGATTTACCTGCACAGTTCGCAGAGTTCTTCGTCTTGTCGCCTTTTTGACACACAAATATCAATTGCAATGTTACCATCGAGTGAAAATATTTTTAAACCAAATAAAAACAGTCTTACTTGTAATAAATTAAATAAAATCTATGCTATCCGTATAAAAATATACGTCTGTATTTTTTTATCCAATGTTGAGTATGCTTATCAAAATCAAATTAAGGGTTAAAGACATTAGAAATTAAGAGGGTTTACGCATTTTGGTTTCCCACACAAACTTCAAAGTCGAAATTTTTTAAAACCAATAAGCCAATTTTGATGAAACTTTGCACGCTAAAGTAAAACACAGGGATTTAAATAATTTGTCGAAAACGTTTTTAAAAAACGTTTATTTAGCTGAGATAATTCGATTTAAAGTCCACCATGGAAAGTTTAAAATCGCAATAACTCAGTTAAATAAACGTTTTTTAGAAATGTTTTCAACAAACTATTTAGATCCCTGTGCTTTACTTTACCATGCAAAGGTTCATCAAAATTGGCTTATTGGTTTTTAAATGTTTCGACTTGGAAGTTTGTATGGGAAACCAAATGCGTAAACCCTCATGAGGAAAAGAAGTGTTTCAGAATCGTAGCCCAACTGGATTCGTATGGTCGCTGCCTACCGCTCTGGGAAAGGACGTGATGTATAAATGTGTTTTTGTCTGTATTTATTTGCTCCGTGGTGTTTAAGTTTAATTATTGTGACATTGCAACGCTAGCTATTTATTGACATAAATAATTGTAACTGCTAAACAATATAACCCTGACCGCAATCCAAAAAAAACCGTTGAAACACAGGGTCAACGCCTTTTGCAGTATCTATCTATCAATAAGTTTTTTTAAATAAATGAAAACATTGATTTTTAGTAGCAGAATGTACTTAAGTATGTACCAAAGTTAGTATAAAAAATTCGGCATTCAATTGCATAAACAAATATTTTGTTATATGAGTATATCGGATTACGATAATTATATTTACGTCCAATTGAGTTACGATAAACGTATAAATTATAAAATAAATATTAAAATTTTATTGATTTTTAGTATTAAATAATGTAATTGAAATTTGTTTGATTCTGATTTCTGATTTATGATTATTATTAATGTTATTTATTTATTTTTTCCTCTTTCAATAATTACTCTGTAAATTTAATTTTAAAATAATGTGATTTTAGTGTATCTAATGATTTTACGTAGTGTGCATGATCAATGTAACTGTAGCCAGTCTGTGCATACACATTTAAGGGTATCAATCTAGCACAAAAATGTTTTAATTGATGTTCTAAATGCCTTTTCGATTGATGTCTGTTGTAATGTCTTATTGAATAAATAATAAAAAAATCTTCGTTATTTGTACTTTAAAAATAAAAAGTTTAATAAATATGTTTAATACTCTTTAAATGTATTTTTTTACACTCTAATTAAGTACTAACGTAACTTTATAAAATAAATGATTTAAAAAGTAAAAATGACTTACATGATTTTCATCTTAGTTATCTTGACTAATAGTCCCAACTCTACACTTTTAATCCTATTCATACACATCATCATTAAATAATCGCAAAACAGAAATTACCATGCAAGTTTTTTTTATTACAACACCATCATAATCAAAGCATCAAACAGTGTTCAATCTCGTAACATCAAACCAATACACTGTTATTAATCATCTATTCTGGCAACCCTTATTTTGCTAATAACTACTATTTTCGTCCAACAAACTTATTAACAATACAAAAAGGCTTCTATGCCCTCGTGTTAAAGTCTAAATGTTAATGCGACGTGTGATCTATTAAGTTTGCACAGTTATAAAAGGTCCTTTGCTCAATAATATGTTCTAATTTGTCTAATGCGATCACTCGGCCCACCGGTCGTGTGAATCTTTCACCTAATTAACCATCACGGAGGAATGCCTCACTTCAAAGTGGGATGTAAATAAAATCCCCTATAACTTGTTGAGCTGATAATGTTTAGTGGAGTAACGCATTGAGGTTAATGTGTAAACGTTTTGAAGGCTCACCTGCCTCGATGGATATTAGAGCCATGGCAAACATAATTATTTATCAAAACCCCTCAAAATGTAATAGCTGCTGCTACTGCTATTAGGAACATTTGAATTTAAACTATACATGTTCTTAGGCAAATGTCACCGGAAGATGATGTTGTATAATTATACGATTAATAGAAAACTTTCATATGTCAAAACCATTATTTTAAGGTAAGGAATCGTTGTTTAAAATTTCCCTAAATTAAAATGAGCACTCTGTATAAAGAAAACGAAAAACATTTTGCCTGACCTGGGAATTGAATCCAGGACGACCGATATAGAGCCGAGCACTTTTCCACTCGGCCACCGAAGCGTTCTACTCTGATATTGAGAGTAAATCATATTAACGTTTCAAATCCAATATTGGGCACCAACTAATTGTTTTAAAAGCTTTTCCGTGATGGTGGATAAGCGCTTTATACCAACTACAAATTTATTTTTCGATGAAAATTATTGGCAAACTAAAGCACTTCAGGCGAAATTGGTTGTAAGTGCCTACATCATATGGATAATTATATTAATAAAAGCTTTTCAGTTAAATTTATACGGTGCAGAATGTTATGAATGATTATGATGTTGAATTCAGCGATATAGATAGATAGATAAACACTTTATTACACATACACAAGGAACAGTTACACATGACAACATTTTTAGAAACACTTCAAATACAAAACACTTCAAACCAAAACATTTTAAGATAAAATGTTTACTAGAAAAATATCAACCAGTATCAGGAAGTTCGAATGGGATTCGGACCCACTAACTTTGGATTTTATCTTATATTTATATATCATTCTGAATGCAAAATTTCAACAATATAGATACAAAACATTTTTTAAATCTTTATGTACTAATTTAATAAAGAGGTATTTTTTTTGAATTTTTTATAATATTATAAATTATATACAACATTACAATACTTATTATATACAATATTAAAGTTTAAAACTAGGTACACATCTGATTTCAAAAGTTCTTTCATCAATATTTTGAATGTACTTTTAGGGCTGATTTATTGTACATACATACATATTATAATCATGACTATTATCCCCCAAGGGTTAGTCATAACGACTGCACATGTGCTCAGCGTGACAGGTGGTGAACCAATCACCGCTCTATGCTGTTGGTAGTATGTGCAGTCTTTAGTCCGTAGTCGCCTTTACGACACCCAAGGGAAGAGAGGGTGTGGTAGTATTCTTTCACTGCTATGCGACACGGTTAAACACCAAATCATACCGAAACAATTTTTATACACATATATTTAAACGGGATTTAACGCAAAACTACTTAGGGTGGATTCGACCAAACTGGAATAAGACTTACCCCGAGATTAGTCTATACAAATTCGGTGTTTAATCTAGGTATAAGACTTTATTCCAGTTTGGTCGAATCCACCCTTAGGGATTCGACCAAACTGGAATAAGGTCTTATACCTAGATTAAACGCCGAATTTGTGTAGACTAATCTCAAAGTAAGTCTTATTCCAGTTTGGTCGAATCCACCCTTAGTAAAGGGTTTTATACCGACGAACGTTTCGACCGAGTTGCACCGGCCGTGGTTCCGGGCTGACTTATTTTTTATAATATGTACTAATTTAATAAAGAGGTAACATTTGTTATTTTGCATATAATCTTCGATCAACAATACTAACTGTTGATCGAAGTATAATAGTATAATGTTCAAAACTAGGTACACACACATCTAATTTTACAAGCTCTTTCATCAATATTTAGAATGTAAGTACCTTTATGGTTGATTTATTGTATTATTATGTATTGTATTATTAGGCATTGAACTTGGTTATGGCCTGATACGTCTAAAGCTACAACGCATAATTTGAAATCCAGAACATGGTATGTCGGACCAGCTAAGAATTGTTTTTGGAATTTTAATTTAATTAGCTATAAAATGTATGTTATTTTTTTGTTAACTGTACTTCCGGTCGAGTGTGGCCTGAAGCAGAGGGCGGTATAGGGTGCTACCCAGCAAAACACGTTGGGTGTAGACTTGCCTACCGATGACTGAACAGTTTTATCTCATTCGCTTGTCACCTTGCACTATTAATATTATAATATTAAAAAAGAAATAATATTAATTAACCATACACAGGATGAAAGTCAATGTATCAAAGACGAAAGTGGTGGTGTTTGAGAGAGATGAAGAAATGACTGACTGTGCGCTAATGATAGGCGGCGAGAAAGTGGAACAAGTGCGTGAGTTTGTCTATTTGGAGAATTTGTTCACAAGGGATGTAAAGTGTGAGGAAGATATAGAAAGAAGAGTTAAGAAAGGAAACTCAGTGAATGGCGCTTTGCACTCGGTTATGAGTAGTCAAACCGTGACAGAAAAGGCGCAAATGGCTATTCATAGCGTCTTAGCGGAGTATTGGTGCCCACACTGATGTATGGAAGTGAGTCATGGGTATAACAGAAGAAGAATGAAAGCAGAATAAATGCGGTAGAGATGCGTTCGTTGAGGAAAGTATGTGGAGTGAAACTGAGCGATAGAGTGAGAAATGATGTGATTCGAGAAAGATGCGGTCTGAAAGATGATATAGTGACAAGTATTGAGAAAAGAATGCTCCGGTGGTTTGGTCACTTAGAAAAGATGGGTTAAAGTCGAATAACGAAAGAGATATATTGTGCGAATGTGGAAGAAACGTTTGCGCAAGAGCGTCCCAAAAAAACCTACGCAGACCAGTTAGGGGTTTTGATAAAAAGACAGTAACAAAAACCGCCGGGCGTGCATGAAAAGATTGATGGATTTGAATGAAGGGAAAAAAGTGTGTGGACTGTAGCAGATATCGATCTATAGACTCTGCCTACCCCCATGGGAACCAGGCGTAAGTCTATATATTGTATGTAAGTATATGTATGTATGTTAACATACACACATACATACTCGTATATTCACGACTATTATCCCATAAAAGAACAATTTCATAGAAAACGGTTTGTTAATTGTAAAACAACCAATTTCATCATAGTTTGTTAGTTAAACAAATGTTTGTGTTTAATTCTAGATTAAACACAAAAGAGAAAAGGCTATTTTTTTGGGAATGTTCATCTAGACAACAAAGAAGTTTTCTTTTACTAACTGAACTGGTCTTTAGACACATTACCATGTTGTGTAGAATTACGAAAAGGAAGAATCCCGATTGTGTTAAAACAACGGCTGTGTAGAATCACGAATGTAGTAAACTTCAGTTGCGATGAACCTATATTGTGTAGAATCACGAATAGGAAGAAACCCGATTGTGTTAAAACAACGGCTGTGTAGTATCACGAATGTAGTAAACTGCAGTTATGTGGAATCCATATTGTATGGGTATCACGAATAGGAAGAATCGCGTTTGTGTAGACGATAGCATAAACCGTAAAACTCATGTTTTTGCTGCTCTAAAAGCAGTAACAAAGTTTTACGTTTACTTGAAAAATACTGGACAGTCTGTAAACTAGTGGTAAAACTAAGTCTTTAGATTTTGCTAAGTAAATCATTTAGTGTTATCAACATTACCTACGTGTCGTCATAGAATACATAATAATACAAGTAAGTATATCTTTAATCTAATCTTCATAATATAATAAATTCGTTGTGTTCTACATGAAACATTGGTCAGGAAGCTTCACCATTATGGAATTAGAGATACTTTTTTGAGTCTTCTAATCTCATACTTTAGTAACAGGATTTAGAAGGTCGACATTAATGGTAAAAGATCTCCGGGATCAGTGGTTACTATGGGAGTTCCGCAGGGTTCAATACTTGGTCCATTCTTGTTTTTGGTTTATATTAATGACTTACCTTATTTTGTAAAAGACAGTCATGATATATTATTGTTTGCTGATGATACTTCACTTTTATTCAAAGTGAAACAACAACACCCAAATTATGACGATGTGATTAATGCGGTCTCAATGATTGTACACTGGTTTAGTGTAAATAACTTGCTGTTAAACGAGGGAAAAACCAAATGTGTGAGATTTGTATTGCCTTATGTTAGGCAGGTAATAACTAGTGTACAAATTAAAGATAGGAATGTGAATCCTGTGGACACCACTGTGTTTCTAGGCATCATGTTGGAAGCAAAGCTTCAGTGGGGCCCACATATATCGAATACACTTAGCCCTGCGGTTTATGCAGTAATGAAGATCCGTCAGTTAACTGACGTTATACAGCTAGATTAGTTTATTTTAGTTACTTTCATAGTGTAATGTCGTACGGCATTTTACTGTGAGGAAATGCTGCCGACATTCAAACTATCTTTGGGCTGCAGAAGAGGGCTATTCGAGCAATATATAACCTACAGGCTGGTGATTCTCTCAGAGAGAGATTTAAGGATATAAGTATAATGACAGTTGCATCACAATACATTTATGAAAATCTGATGTATGTTCATAAAAATATTGAAATGTTTTAAAGAAACAGTGATATTCACAAATTAAAGACTAGAAGTAAGAACAAATTAGCAGTACCTAATACTAGGCTCCATAAAATAAATTATTCTTTTAAGGGTCTGTGTGTACGATTATACAACAAAGTACCAAATGATATTCAGAAATTAGATCTTGATAAATTTAAAATCATAATTAAAGAAAAGCTTTATAAAAAAGCTTATTATAAATTGTCAGATTACACAGAAGACAAAACAGCTTGGGTCTGAAATGCTCCAAGTACTCCAACAGCTATTTCTAATTGTCTATAATTAATAAAGCATCTTAATTAAATTAACTATTTACATTCAAATTCATATTTTGTATTTTATGACATGGTAACGACATTTATATATTTTTTTGTAAATGTACTTGCTTCTGTGCGCTGTGGTTTCTTGCGCCCGTTCTTTGCCACAGTTAAAAAATGATGTTGTAACACTCCCATCCATCTAGCTCTTCAACTTGCTGTATATTTCTCTAAATACATACATACATCACCGCCGTTGCCTTAACTTATAGTACTATTTTAATTCTTAAAACTAATTAACCTACAACATACCGCCATGCAAGATTGCCATCAATTACGCCTTCCCTAACTCTCAACTTAAATTATATTATACTAACTCTTAACTTAACTAAAGGCTATGCGACCTATATCTAATGCTTGTGTAGTTTTGTATAGTGTGTTGTTGTTGTATGATAATGGCACCTTAATCTAGATCTAACATAACTTAAAACTATTAGTGATAAACTTCAGTCAAGCGATGTAATAAAATAATAAGATAATATTACTGGCCAGATCGTCTAATGGAACCTACGTTGATAACCGTGTCTAAGTAACCCAAATTTTTTCGTAAAAGTTTAGTAATTGGCATAAGCCAAGGCAGGGATAACCCTGTGTTAAATTATTTCCTACCAACCTATTAACCTAACCATCAATACATAACATCCCAGATGTACATAAGTCTATCCGTGTCTTCATCCAAATTACAACCTAAATCCCTCACAGCAGCTGCGGGAAAGAAATGCCTAACCACTCAAAGACCATAGGGAAGACAGCATAACTCGCAGGCATTATTAGGGCTTATAAGGGAATTTATTACACATTTAGAGGGTTCTGGTAATTTAATAGCCCCGCCCCGCTATTAGCATGCCAAGCAACTCATTGTTTATATTGACCCCGACCAGATAGGAATTTAACTTTTATCCATTAACTGAGAATTTACATCATTCCTCAACTTTAATTTCATATTAGATTATGAAAGTTACTATTTATTAGGTTCTATACTCTATTATTTCTTATAAAAACAATAGAATGTTGCCTTGGCAGAATATTCCATCTTAAGTTTATTAAAGATGCATAATTTATTCTACTTCCTATTTCTTTTAGGAAGTGAACTTAGGTTAATTATTTTCATTAACTATACCCCTGTCTCTCAGACTGGGTGATTATTTAGTAGCCTATTAAATCATAGTTAGTATACTCCAAGTAGGTAGGTATCAAGTAATAGTCCACAGTCAACCTTGTTGATAATTAAGTCAATTATATTTAAAAGTTATTCTTTACTCACTTTAATAGGTATAAAGCAGACCAAATCAAATATTTCTATGTTTTCATAATATTAGTAAGTACATAACTTACAAGATCTTTGACCATTAAGGGGCATTCACATCTCCAGGCAAGATAACCTATGTTCCCAACTGTTTCCTGATTGTTTAATATTAGCTTAAATTTTACTAATATCTGGATGGTCAATTTATAACACATTGAAGAGTGCAATTTAAGGCCGTATCGTACCTCAGGGAAAGCTAAAAATGCCTGTTTGGCCATTTCAGTATCAGAAATCAAACATCACAGTACAGTTACGCTTATTTGCTATAACTTAATAATATTTTTGTTGTAATAGGAAACCAGTCTAGACTCTTAGGTAATCCATACTAATGATGGTTTAATATTACTTTAATTCTGCTTATTATTTCAGATGAATAGTTAATTAGTAACACCTTGAAGAAAGCAATTAGAGTCTTATTGTCCTCTTGTAATAGCTTAAATGCCTAGATTGGTCATTTCAGTGCTCATAATCAAACATCACATCATAGCTATGTCTATTTACTATATCTTAATTATCCTTATTTTTATTAATTGAAGTTAATCTAGCCCTAGCTTCGCGTGCCTACGTACCCAGCCTATGTTGACCTAAGTATGTACATACTGTTTCATCTCCAATTACCTAATAACATATAGAGACGCCTACCTATAGATTCCTACAGCCTGCCTCACTTGAAATATGATGACCTATAAGCACCTACTTATCTAGAAGGTAAATAACCAACTAACAGCCGCCTACCTAACCTACAGTAAGTTTTCGACCAGTATCTGTCCCCTTGTCAGTCTAGACAAATTTCACTCTCAAAAGACAATCTCCACCTGGCATTAGATCGGCTTTCACACTATCTTTACCATGGCACATACAGTAAGTTCCGGCTTTACCTTCAACAAGGTATGGAGATTGACCCGAGAAGGAGACTGCCCTCCTCTGACGAGGTTCCAAACACTACCCGAAATCTCCCTACATTTTGTCTAACTATCAATCCCTACTTGTAATACCTTTGCAACTTAGGGCCAGGCCAACATTTAAACTTAATTGTGTGGGTGAGTTGTGTAGGTTGAGTTGCCCTTGCAAGCAACCGACCTCTAAACGGACTATAAGTTGGGCCAGTATACCCGATGTATAAAACCTAACACTACACTGTGTGTTCGAAGATAGACTCGAAATTGGACTGGGTCAAACGTGTCTACCTCCAACTAACCGGTGTATGACCTATCTTCGATTTTCACTAAGGAGGCAAACTTGCCGCTCCTCCGTTACTCTGTCGAATATAGGGTATTCTTTAGCGTTGTAATATATAACGCTGGCATTATAGAATACAATCAAATGCCTCTGGTCGAAACCAGTTGAAAGTTATATGGCTTCGTTGCCACCGTGATGCGTGTCCACCATATAACCCGAAATACTTCATTTCGTTAACAGATTCGAGTTGCGACAGCAATAAATTTACTTTAATAGTCACTTTCAATTTCACAAAACAATTCCAGTTAATATCGCAGCTCGAATTTAAACTTAGCGCGCTTTAAAAGCTAGGACGCTATTTCCGCGCATGAGATTTTTACTACAACTCTCGTGTTTGGACCGCTCGCCCCTCCAATCTCTAATTGAATGCCCCGCTATTTTCCACCGCGATGCCAAAGCCCCCTACCCCTCGCTCGACCTCCCCTCGCCCGACTTCCGCCCGCGCCTTCCTTCATCCAATCGCTCGCCCTACAGCCCACTCGCCTCTGTTTCAGATTCGCTTACAAAGCTTACATGCCTGACTTCAAGCCTTTCCACGTGGACACAAAATCTCCTCTCTCTTTCTATATTTCAATCTCAACTTCCGCCCGCGCATGACAGATTTCCCCGCGTGAATTTTAGTGCCCACATGAATTAATCAAATCTCTTTAGATAGCCAATAATATTACATGTTTGGATATCTAGATGCAGCCTTCCATCAACAGTTTACTTTTAATAGACAATTACTAATGCTAATAAAGCAATATTTATTAAAATTCTAAAAGTTTAGTATTCAGAAACATAGATGGCGCCTGGTTGTATGTGAAGCGATTTGACCGCGTGGAACAATCCCCGCGAAATTCAAATAAATAAAGCTAGTGGTCTATTGACTAATTCTTATAACTTTTAAACATAAAGCTACTCGTCCACACGACAATTATTTTAAACTAGTTTATTTTCTCCTTTTATGCTATCACAATAGTGGTGCAACGCATTACTATTGATTTTAGTGCAATACTCATATTTTCGTTATTAACGGACAGATACCATTCATTCTGTACCGTTACAATGTCCTGAATGGGTGGTAGGTTAAAAAGATTTGGACGATTCAAAGTACTTATTAATTGAGTTTATTGAACAAATATATTTTGACTTTACTTTAATCGATGTTAAATAAAATACATTCCTAAAACCTTCGTGTTCATTTACAAACAAAATGTTTAAAACAATGTTTTACGCAAACTACATAGATAGTTAATTTAAAAAAAAACATTGCGACTACAGCACTGCAGTCTGCCCGTGGCCACGGCCAGTACAACTCGGTCGAAACATCGGGTATAAAAAGGTAGGCCCTTGTTTAGTTTCTTGCGGGCTTTTCTCAGCACAAGATCTCCTGCCCTATAGGTTTACGAACTACTATCGTAGTGACTTTCATAAGTCCTCAATAATAGCTTAAATAAGATTTATTATATATCTTTACTATATAGGTACATATAACAGTTATCTTATGGGGATATTGAATCCCTGATGAAAATAAAATAAAAAATAGTTATATTAATAGTCTCTCTAAATACTAATGTAGACATTTGTCATAAATTCGATATAGACACGCATGCACACACACACACACACACTCACATACAGACACACAACACACACACACACAAACACACACACACGCACACACACACACACACACACACACACATTATTAGTTATAACTTTTTATTGTTATGTTACCCCTTAAGTGCGGTGACGGAGAAAGAATACCAATCGCCGCCCCTCTCTCCGTCCGGTGGGTGTCGTAAGAAGCGACTAACGGACTCTTTCGAGCGATGATCTGCTCCATTGGTGGTAGGGCTTGACCCGTCGGGTTGGTGACTACCGTACGCATGGTGTAAAACCCGTCAAGTGACTGCTTGTTGGTCGAGTTTCGGGATCAGCCAGCGTATAACCAGAGCTCGAGAGAATGATGCTGCGATGTATTTGGTCTGTGGAGGCTTCCGTGAAACCAGTGCCAGGAGAAAATAGAGCTCCATAGAGCGTAGAAACGGTTGTCCCGCTGGCCGCCCGTGGCACAGTACAGGGGCCCAAGCGAGCCTAACCAGCTCGTGAGGCTGCCTCACCATGCCACGCATAATCTCGGGGTGGTCCGTCGTGCCGGTTGGTGACCGGAAGGTGGGGTCCCGGCGGCCATTCCCGGGGGGTTCGGGGGCCCTTCCGTTCGGCAGGTTAATAATACTCGTCTGTGGGCAAATTCCCGGGGAAGGCCACCACACTTTGACCATTCGCATCGCGGCATCATTTTCTCGATTGACGCCTCTCTCTTTCCACTCCTAAAATGACAGCGCCTAACAACAAAACTGGTACTACAGCGGTGCACACCCCCACCACAACCTTACCGTTTGAGGTGGAGTTCACTAACATCCGCGGACTCTATGCAAACCTCAATGCCGTCCACCACCATCTTGAGACGGCACGGCCAGCAATGTTGTTCCTGACGGAGACGCAAATAAGCCGCCCAGCTGACACCACCTACCTGAACTATCCCGGCTTTGTTTATTCATTCGGGCGGATGTTTGCTGTCGCCGTCTGCGCTGTCTGGAGGACCCTTCCATCTCCCTCCTAGTGGTACACGTCGACTTAGGCTCTTATTGCCGTGTCTACGTCTGCGTCTATCGATCCCATAACGGCGACATGGAGACAACTCGACTAATTGAACATCTTAGTCGGGTAGCAGATGATGCGCAGGAGCGGTTTCCATCGGCGGAATTGGTGTTTTTGGGGGACTTCAACGTCCACCATGAGTTGTGGTTAGGTTCCTCCAAAACAGACCATGCTGGTAGAACTGCCCACGCATTCACTCTCACGCATTACCTGACGCAACTGGTGAACCAGCTCACCAGGATCTCAGACATAGTTGGCCACGTGCCCTCCTTACTCGACCTTCTGCTGACGAGTCCCCCAGCTGGATACCGGGTGGAGATTCGAGCTCCTTTAGGTTCCTCGGATCACTGCTTGATATCCAGCACAGTGCCCTTGTCATCGCGCCCGCCAACAGCGGTTTCGAAACGCCAGATTTGGCACTACGCGTCGGCAGACTGGGACGGTATGCGGGAGTATTTTGCATCCGTCTCTTGGAGGCAGCGCTGCTTTAGTGGGAAGGACCCGACCGCTAGCGCCACTGCCGTTGCTGATGAGATAGTATTAGGAATGGAATACTATATTCCACACTCTTATGTCATCAGCAAAGGCAGACGCAACCGCTGGTTCAATCGCGAGTGTGCCAGCGCTGTTGAGAGCAAACAGACGGCATACCGCGCTTGGATCAGAGGTATAGCTCATGGGGATCCCGAAACTCATTCGCTTAAAGCAGCCTATAAGAATGCCACTAAGTCGTGTGAGAGGGCCTACATTAGAGCGGATACCCAGCGCGTTGCACGAGTAGGCCAAGAACTCCTGACGCATCCTACGGGCAGCCGTAGCTACAGGCGTCTGGCCAAAGCCGTGTAATCCAACTTCTGCCAACCCTCGCTGCCACCACTGAGATGTCCTGACGGAACTTTAGCTCACAAGCCGCAGGAAAAGGTCGATCTCCTGGCCAAACTCTTTTTGGCTAACTCCCGGATCGACGACTGTAATGCACAGCCACCCTCAATTCCTCACTGTGGCCACACAATGTCTGATATTAAAATCAGGCAGTGTGATGTCCGTGCGGAGCTGCAGTCAATCGATGTCCGGAAAGCTAACGGTCCTGATGGCATCCCAGCAATAGTCCTGAAAATGTGTGCAGCGGAGTTGTCCCCTGTGTAAACGCGTCTGTACCGTCTCTCGCTCTCTTCGGGCTGTGTGCCGGAATCTTGGAGAGAAGCTATGTGCAACCGATCTCTAAAAAAGGAGATCGGTCAGGTCCGACTAATTACCGCCCTATAGCCGTAACTTCAGTGTTGTACAAGATCCTAAAACGAATATTGAATTCCCTAATTCACGATCGTCAATATGGGCCAAAACGGTTAACGGGTCATCTTCTAGCGTACGTCACACATCTCTGGGGTGAGGCTATTGACAAGTGAGGCTATTGACAAGCGTGGCGAGTCACTGGCAGTTAGCCTTGACATAGCCAAGGCTTTTGATCGCTGGCACAAAGCTCTTCTCTCCGAGCTCCCGGCATACGGTTTGTCCGCTCAGTTCTGTATCTGGATTGCTAGCTTCCTGCATGAGCGTAGAATTCGTGTCCTTTCGGATGGATGCGCTTCGCGGTTCATATCAGTGAACGTTGGTGTTCCTCAAGGCTCCGTTCTATCCCCCACGCTGTTCCTTCTGCATATCAATGACATGCTTCCTCTTGGAAACATTCATTGCTATGCAGATAATAGCACAGTGCATGGGGGATATAACGGTCACCCAACGGCTGGGCGGGTAGACACTGAAATGAAGCGAGCAAACCTTGTCACTGAGCTCGATCGGGTGTTGGACCTCATTTCTAAATGGGGCTCCGATAATCTGGTGGAGTTCAATGCCAAGAAAACACAGGTGTGCGCGTTCACAGCGAAAATGTCGCCATTCCTTCCCCTTCCCTCTCTTCAGGGTTCATCTCTAGACCTGCAGAGCAGTATTAACATGCTCGGTATGGATATCCGCTGCGATCTGAACTAAAAGGACTACATCGAAACCGTGATTAAAAATGCCTCACGTAAACTCGGTGTCCTGAACAAGGTGCGGCGATTCTTCACGCCTGATCAGGTGTGTCTATTATACAAGACACAGGTGCTGTAATGCGTGGAGTATTGCTCTCACCTTTGGGACGGCTCCGCAAAGTACCTTCTCGATGCCTTGGACAGATTGCAGCGCCGCGCTGTGCGCATTATCGGCAATGCGGAGGTCACTAAAACTCTCGAGCCTTTGCAATTGCGTAGAGATATTGCGTCACTCAGCGTCTTTTACCGTTTATACCAAGCTCTCTAATATTCCATCACGCACAAAGAAATTTGGTGACTCGTTTCTTTGCCGCACTTCCAAAAGATGGAATAGTCTACCAGCACACGTATTCCCTCCTACCTATGACATAGGGTCCTTCAAACGAGGCGTGAAGAAGCACTTTGTGGGCCAGCAGATTGAGGGTGGTTGATACTACGTCTCTTACGCTACACCAGTTGTCCTCGCGCCTGTAATTCATTTCCACTTAACATCAGGTGGAGTGGGGTCATTTGCCGGGCTTAGTATAAAAAAAAAGTTAAAAACTCAATATTTTGTTAAAAACAAGTATTAGGAATAGCGGATACTCCTTACACACGGGTTTTCATAATACTCAAAAGGAGTGTCCCAATAAATAGTGTGATATTATGTTGATTGAGGAACTGAAAATAAACACATTTTTATTTTTATTTTTATTTTTTATATTATTTTCATAACTATCATATCCAAAAGATAGTCAAAGATTAGGCAAATAAGACCGCAAAAGTAGTCCACTGCCTGCTCAGCGTGACATGTGGTATAAAGGCCATCGCCGCTCTTTGCTGTTGGATGTATGTGTAGTGCAGTCTTTAGTGCGCTTATCGTTAGAAGGGTCGGTAAAAGAATACTTATTTTAATTAGTGTCACCACAACATATCTTTACTTAGTATATAGGTTACGTCAAATTCCCACACCTAATAGTTCTAAAAACAGATTCGCACCAAAGGCTTTTTATGCTTTTTTTGTGAGCCATACCTACGTTCATAGCTAAAGGGCGAGTAAGCGATCACAGGGGTAAGTGTGGCGTGATGAGGAGCGCTAAGCACGTTCATGAATTATTAACGTCTCACGACTACCGATGAGTGTCCCGCAGTCCCGCTGCACCTTTATTAAAGAGATCGCTTCGACTCCTCTCTAGTGGCGCATCTTTTTTGTGGATCGGCGGCAGACCGGCGAAATTGGAGACAATTGATCACACTGCATGATAAATACGTACACAGTTTTCCTTTACCAACCATTGTGTATTGATTTAGCTCTAAACAGCGCGGTGGCTTTTGCGAATTACTTAAATGAAACCATCTATTTATATTTCATGGAGTTTTAAAGAGTTTTTTGGTGTACCACTTCCTTTGATTTGGGTAAATGTTTAATGATCATGTATGATTTATCTAGGTAAATTGTTTGAAAGACGTGCTTTCAACATGAATACTTAGACGCTCTAAACTAACGCTCTCGTGCTAGAGTTTACTACGTTGTTTTCAGGGGCTTTGTAAAGTGGCTTTCAGGGGTATTTAATATATGAAATTCAGAATATAACCCGACAATCTCAGCAACACTAACAGGCATATGAACATTCTTGAAGGTGTGTATGCCATTTCAAGAATCAAAACATTCTCTCTATACATTTCACCACTATTTATCAATTTGATGAGCTAACAGTTACAAAAGACATGTGAGACTGAGTTATAGGCAATAACATGCAAGTGATGCATGCAAATGATTTGAAATGCTCTCGTAGGTTTTTGGTAATTTCATTTCACTTTTTATCAACCAAAATGTTTGAGTACGACGGTATATTTACAGTAACATTGATGTGAAGCCTGGTTTGCGACACTTGAAAACAAGTGACGGAGGCGAGACCAAAGCAGCTCTGCACCAGTCACCGCAAACTTTTTCTGTCCATTGAGTTTTAATGTACTACGTACTAGAGGAGGTATCCCAAGCAAAAGTCTTGTTCTATTTATTTAAAAGTTAATACAAAAGTGCGCTGCAGCGCTAAAACAATAATTTATCGTCTTTCTAAACAATCCAAACATATAGCGCTAGACCGCTTTTAGAATGTTGTTTTCTCGCAACCAAAAGGTCTAAAACGCCGAAACATGGCCGCCGCTCATATCTTGGCGGTTTAATAAAATAATTAGTGAAATGCATGTTAAATCGATAATTTTGTGCGTATTTACAGGTGAAAAGTGATTCCTTTGGTTTTATTAGTATTTCCTGAGTTCTTTAAACAGTACCTTAGCACACATGAAGGCACTTAAATTAAATAAAATAAAATAGAACACAGAATACACATGTATTGTTGCGTCTAGCGCCTGCCACAGACTAATGTAGTTGGAGCGAGCTGGCTCTATCGCGTGTAGCATACAATCTAGTTGTGACGTCTTCTCTAGTACGTAGTACATTTTAACTCAATGTTTCTGTCATGCTTTTGGTAGATAGATCATGCTTCTCTCGCATCGGTCTATTTAGCCTGCTTTAGTTATTATTCTGAGATTTAGCCATCAAAAGCATAGAATAATAATTCTGAGATCAAAAGCGATGTCTGTCAGATGTTGCATCTTAAATCGTCTGCTATAGACGGAAAGGCCACTGATGATGATGATAATTGGAATGTGCCATTTATGGACTTAGTTAATTCATTAGCTAACTGTCAGAGGCATTGCGATAACAACACGTTATTGTTTTAATGATCGATGACGATCTGACTGGTG
Organism: Scoparia ambigualis; assembly: GCA_963921215.1. Taxonomy (NCBI): domain Eukaryota; kingdom Metazoa; phylum Arthropoda; class Insecta; order Lepidoptera; family Crambidae; genus Scoparia; species Scoparia ambigualis. The sequence goes on from OY992511.1 coordinate 23,667,113, forward strand.
GCTCATCTAACTTAGGTGCTTACGTTGGCACAATATCTTTTAGCATTGGACTTATTATCATGTCATCATTTGATGTGAAGTTCCATATAGCAAAAGGGTTTTATTGATCAGCCTAAAAAGATTAAGAACCGTTGCCCTACGGAGGAATTGATAGTATGTTATTCTTTGAAAGAAATTTAGATATTAAACGAAGAGAAAGTTTTCTCAAAATACCTAGAATTGTATTGTTCTAATAGCACCACAGAAATAGATTTAAATAGAAGCGACATGTAGCTTAAATGTGTGAAAACCAAGCGTGTCACTTTATTCGGTGTTAATTTAAAAACAAAATTACTTACTCTCATATACTGACTAGTCGTCTCCATAGCAACGGATATATGATTGATGGTCATTATGTGATAGTAAGAATATAAAGTGCTTATTGTACTGAATAAATATATTACTCACCAATGTATGAAACTGGTTGATTATCTCGTAACGTAACCTTTCTTGTACAGTTTTTACAGCTTGACACAGCGCAAGTAGTATTTTTTTACTTATGTCCGGCGCTGACTAAATTAAACGCGGTCGATAGATGGGACTTTACTATCCTTTTGACACTATTTTGGCACCCAAAGTACGTACACATGCCGCTTCTACTTAGATCTATTTCTGTGAATAGCACTCTTTCGCTAACATGTCCTATTCCACCCAAGCCAGTATATATATTGTTTTTTTTTAATTTTCCGTTTAGTTTTTGATTTAAAAGAAATGTCTTATTGGTTAATTTCAATCATCAGTCATCTCCAGTTTACCTTTTCAGTTAACTGTATTACAGCACAGCGTGTTGAAATTTTCATTGGTTTTCGACCTTACGCTATTAGAATACAGGTCAAATTTTGGTGTCCAATATAAAGACAACTTTATTAAAGTGCTGTGACACTGCTTTTGCGGTTACAGCTCAGCTCTGCCACTTGATTTCAGCGTCTTCACACGGGTGCAATGGCTGCCCAACAGCGTGTGACGTCATTCTCCGCAAACGTTAATTTGCACAGCCATAACAGTACCTTACAGCGAGCGTCCTATGACCCTACCAAGAATGTACGCAAACATCTCGAACGCTTTTGTTTTTTCATGCCATAAGTAGTTCAGTGGAAGTTGTATGATGCTGTACAAATCTTGCCCGCTGATAGGGTTACCATATAGGAATTTAAATCATTTTGATAAAAATCCGGATTTTATAGTCAGAAAATGGAAACATTACTCACTTTTTAAATTTAGTTTTTAGATAAATGAGAAATTAATAAAAATTAAAGACTTATTTGATATTACTTCTTATGTAGTTTTGTTACTCATATTCCAAAATCCGGACAAATTGGAGAGCCGGACAATGTCCGGACTAGAGTCTAAAAGTTCGCACATGTCATTGCCAAAAATGTCATGCCAAATGTGTCAAACAATTACAATGCGATCCAATTGCGATTCAATTATGCCATTCGTAAATTAGCAGACTTGGGCCCCTGTTTGTCTGCTTTGTTTGACTGTCGCCGGGCGAATCGGTGGCGAACGGCGATCCACCGTCCGCCCCCGCCGCCCGCGAGTCGCGCACTGCCATGCCACATGAGTAACTACCCTACAGAGTGCAAGCTCTCTAACAACGCGCAAAATTCATACCTATTCTGATAGGGCTGACACCCGTTTCACGTGTAAAAAATTAGGGAGGAAAACTAAAATAAGGTAAGTAGGTAGAGGTACATAATAAAACGTGTATTTCAAAAGGTATAAAATAAGGATTAGTGTAATTTGACACATACTAAATTTAAATTAGTTCAAAGATAACGAAACGTTAAAAAAAATGTCTTCTGTGTTGAATCGAACCCGCGTCCTCCGCAAATAATCAAATATTACGAATCTATAAAGCAGTCTTATCTTAACTAAATGTTTAAAATATTAAAAAAAAGAAATATCCTTATTTTTTCCGGAATTATTCATACACACGGTGCAAGAGTTGGGAATTGTGTAACTAACCCGACTTTGTTTTATATATTTAGATTAAACACTAATATAAATAATTAACCGTGTCGCGTAGCCGTGAAAGAATATACTACCACCCCCTCTCTTCCCTTGGGTACCGTTAAAGGCGACTAACGGACTAAAGACTGCACATACATCCTACAGCTTAGAGCAGCGATGGGCTCACCACCTGTCACGTTGAGAACATGTGCAGACTCAATCAATTTGGTGAAAAGTGGACTATGGTAGAGGACTGCTTTTGCTGTCCTCATTGCCTAGTCTCTGACTAATTATTAATATAATTTTTTGTTTCTTAATTTTATGTTTGTTTTTTTAATGTGATTTCTTTTTGTAGTTCTCTGTAGTACTGATTCAATTAACTAATGTTCATATAATTTTCCCGAAATTACTTCCGATTATTTTTCATTATTGTCATGTTGTGTTTGCCTATAATGTTGTTGCATTGTAACTATTATTATTCACATTACCATTTTAGATATAAGCTGTAATGTAACAATGTTGGCAAACCTAATAATAATAAAAAAGTAAAAAACCTTTCTAAAAAAGGAACTTTTATTTAAATGCGCTAAAAAGAAAAATATAAACTTTTACTTTAAAACTTTTACTAACAACTTAAAACGTCATTACATAATTTATAATGATATAAAAGGTTGTCGCGAGATTTATGTACTTGTATTTTCTTAGATTGAAAATTTTAATTGTCAAAAACAATCGCATCAACTAATTTAATTTACTTGTTTATATACAGGGTTATTGGAAATACGTAGCGATCCCTTTAAGGGGTGATAGTGGAGATCAATAGCTATCAAATTGCCCTCGGGTAGATGGAGCAAAAATGTACCGATTTCGAGAAAAATATTTGCAAAGAAATATTAAAAATATCAAGAAAAGTGGGTCAGGCTACATCAAAGTGGATTAAAAAATAAATTTACGTATTAATGGTTGTTTTTGTGTGTTTTTAGTTTGCTAACACTCTAATAAGTGTAAAAAAAGAACAGGAACTAAAAAAAGAGAAAAAAATATTTTTTCTAATTCGGTACATTTTTGCCCCATCTACTCTAGGGCAATTTGATAGCTAATGATCTCTACTATCACCCCATAAAGGGATCGCTACGTATTTCCAATACCCTGTATAGTAAATCTCGGAACAACCTTAGTTATCATATAAATTGTGTAATGACGATATAAGTTGTTATTATAGTAAAAGTTTATTTTTTCTTTTTAGCGCATTTAATAAAAGCTTGTTTTTTAAAAATCTATTTTACTTTTAAATTATTTGTTACTCTTTAGTTATCCTTGGAAACGTGTCCAGGGATAACTAATTTTCATCTGTTCATCTCACTGGACGTGTAGGTATACTACAGAATTTATTCACGTCTTCCAAACCACCACTACCCATCAAAAACGGTCTATCCATTAAGACGCATCAAACTCGACGCGATGTGTGCTTAATTACTGAGTTTCTATGGCCACCTTCCAGCTTCATCATCAAACCCTGGATACCATCTAGCACCAAAGAACTCGTCATAGCAAATCAAGCGAGCCCATGCTCGATGGGGTTATGTCGTTTAATTACTGAGTTCCTATGGACACCTTCCAGCTTTATCATCAGACCCTGGTTACTATCTAGCACCAAAGTGCTCGTCAAGACAAATCAAACGAGCCCATACTCGATGGGGTTATGTTGTTTAATTCCTGAGTTCCTATGACCATCTTCCTGCTCCATCATCAGACCCTGGTTACCATCTAGCACCAAAGAAATCGTCAAGACGAATCAAACAAGCTGTATTTTTGTCATAAAGACCTCGATAACGTGATCGAATGCTAAATTAAACTCGCTCTTATTACTCTGTCTGTACCTACAACAAAACAAAAAGTACCATATAGCGTATGTCATTGCTTTTCTCATTATTCTACTACCGGTAAGCACTTGGAATTAATCCTACTTGATGTTAGGTGATGATAAGGCTGATGGTGAAAGCGCACTTTACACGAATTTGGCTATCTTATCTCTGTCAGAACCCAACAAATGCCATATGATATGATGACATGTCTAAATATTATTAATTTAAGGTGGTGGTAGCTAGCCAGACAGACTGCTACCTACCAAAATGAGACATGTAACCCCCGCTGGGAATCGAACCCAGATCCTCTCGGTCTGGGTGTTTTTAACCAGTAGATCAGAAAGGCAGTTAAAATCTATCCAATATAATATTATCTCCATCGCTAGCTTAAAGCAAACACATGGTAGAGGATAGGGCAGCTGAACCTACGAGTTATTGAGCCACCTTGCTCTAATTGTGATCTCTTGGTCCTAATTACTGTAGAGGGCTGGGGTAACATCTTAATAGGTAATTAAGGTGGTAATTAATGATAGTGTCCTATTCAATGGAGGGCGCGCATATCAAGCCACTCGTTAAGTGAAATGAAAGTAAGTTGCTTTAATAACATTGTTCCTTTACCTACTGATTGTCCTTTCTTTTACTGTTATTGTGTCTCTACGGATCATCAAATTAGTTTATTCATATATTGTAACGCTATGATATGGTATAAAATTGTGAGGTTCAATAAGTAGGTAACTGGTAGAAGAACGTGGGAATTTTTTATGATAATTATGTTACATGGATACAATAATTACATAGTGTATTTTGGGTCTTAAACGTTCCGGCGAGATTAGCCCTGAAATCGCATTATCGTTTTATATTGTGCAGGTATAAAAAAACTAAAGATTAATTTCTCTTAAGTAAATGTTTATTATACGAGGCTTCGATGCTGCAAATTAACCCCCTTTCAGTCCTATCTGCTAACATTTCTGTATCTAACATTTCGTGTTTCTCTAGACAGACAAACAACACTAAGCAAACTTGAATTATTATCATAGTGTGCGTGAAAACACTCCTAGCTCTCAACCGGAAGCACAAAGATAGCGGGCTGAATGTAAAGTGACATTATGATTTTCGGTGCTTCTCAATACTGAATAGTTTCCCAGTCATACGGCAGTGGCACTGTCGGTGGGAGGAAATAAAACGTCACTCAACGCTTGGTGGGGGCGTAATAGTCCCACGCTGCACGGAAAGGTAGCAGGATTCTGCCCAGAATGTGACTGGATGACGCGTACCATTTTGTATTATTATAGGGAAAACTCATTAATGAGTACCACCGCGCCAAGGTGGCACGTATGGTTATGTGGGGTTCTAACCCCATCTCCCATCTTCCTTTCTACGCCCGAAGTCCTTGACAGAGATTCGGTAGAAAAGGGCCCAGGGACCCACTAAAAACATAAGTACTTCACCTCACTTGCCGCTGTTATCTGGAACCGCTAGTTGGGCCTTCGGTATTTTTGCCAGCAGCAGATGGCGACCTAGTTCTATCGCCAAATAGCATTATTTTACATTGCTGCGTTTTGTTTTGAAAGGGATTAAATCTAGTGAAATTATTGGGTACAGAGGCAATACAACTGAAGCTTCAGGATATTAGTTATTCTGTGCATCAGGATCGGCAGCGCGCGTGATGCCTTCGGTGTCTCGCGTGCGGGTTACGCACCTTGGGGTGCGGTGACCGCATTCTTTCAAGCGGGCCTCACATTCTTTCTTCATCATCGTCAGCCTATTTACGTCCCACTGCTAAGAAAAAGCCTTCCTATATGGAAAACAGCACATGCGGAGATTGGGCCATAAAACACCAGTACTCTGGCCTAATGCGTGTTGGTAAGTTTTATTGACTGCCATCTAATGTCAACACCGGGACCAATAGATTTACGTGCCTACCGAAGCACGGAATACTCGTCTGCGGGATATAATAATTGTAATACCTTATCAAAATAGAAACCACTGATGTCGTCTACCCATTTTATTGCCGCTCAGCAGCAAATGAGTATAGTGAGCTGAGGCTACGATTTTACAACGCAGTTTTGTTTCTGTCTTGTACTCGCTCAACTTCATGACTGACACTCCGGCCCCTGGTGTCATGCGGACATCTCACGCGTCCTATTTAAGCTGAAGGGGCCGTTTGTAGAGAATGAAACGCTTTGAAATGCTGTGAATTCAATGGAGACTATTACTTCACAGTAATGAATGTACTACGTACCGACTATGTGGTGTAGTGGTTAGACGTAGAGGTTGGCAGTTCGATGTGCAGCGGTAAGGAACATATTGGTCGCGGTTTAGTACCTAGCTTGTTAATTAAGTCAGCTTGGCCATTGTATCTTAATTTCTAAGACAGCTAGAGACAATAAAAGTGTGATAAAAGCCCATCGTCTTTTATAAATAATGCAACCATTTTTAAGTAGTGCTTTTTTATACTTTCGTTCATCAAGGATTGTTAAATTTGTTTAAAATATTAAATCCGTTGTCAAACTTTGACAAAACGTAATCGTGGCGTGCTTACTTTAAGTTTAAGTTTAACTTACTTTTAAATACGACTTTCACTAGTATCAGATTAAAACAGTTTTCAAACAGCTGATTTTGAAAGTTACATTTCGCAGCGCAAAAATCGCAAGAAAACCGCCAACCGTTTTAATTACATCTAAAGTTGTAAGTTAGTATATTCTTCCACGTCTCCCTTGAACAGCACAAACGTATATGTATCAACGTGAGCCGCTCCCAGGATATCGTAATTGACATGTCAAGCCCAGTCGCGACACACAAAGGGCAAGAGAATGTAGAAAATTTGCCGCACCGATAATGTCCGACTTGACCGCCCGCCGGCCTGTGGTGGACAATCCCTGAATGCAGATGTTACAGCCACGTCAACCAACGGGATATTTATCTTAAAAGCTAGCAAAAAGGTCCAATGCCGGGATAATTTAAAATCTTCTTTGTACGATGGAGCCACAGTGTTGGAAACGGTTGGAAATGATAAAAACCTTTGTCGTAATTCTCAATTGGCTATCCTGCTCAGTAAAAAAGCACTCGGGTTGTTCCTCTTATTATTCTATGGGTTGTTCACATCATACCTCAGAATAATAACTATTATTCTATGCATCAAACCTACATGGTTATTTGAAAAGTAATTATATTATCATAGCTCCATTCTTCAGATATAATATTACCATGTAGTTTCTTCAACGTACTAGGTAGTGTCGCACTTTTAGATTTTATCGATTAAATCTTAATTCGACTTAATCGATAGCTAGAAGCATCGCTATGCGTTCATCCCTACCCACGCCCCACAGTCGCCCGCGCCGTGATCTCATTCCTTCTTTGTGCGCGGTAGTGAACGCATTCAAACCATTTTTTCACAGGTAATAAGACATAACCACCCCTTTTTTCGTATTAAATATGCCGAAACGAAAAACAGAAAGTAAAATAAAACGTTACAAAGAAAAACTTAAAAAACTAGAAGAAAAACAAAAAGTATCTGAACGACGACGTCGTTACATTATTTCGGATTCAGAATCTGATATCGAAAACCATGGTAAGTCTATTAGAAAAGTCATTTTTTTTTTTTTTTAATTATTATTTAGCTATTTCCCCCTCCGTTGGACAAGGAGGGGACGTTTTTATTACTATATTTTTTATTATTTATTACTTTAAATTTAGATGGACTGAAGGTCCATCTCTACAAAAGAATTGCGGGGCACATTAGGGGGGGGAAGGTGAAGAGAAAAGAAGGGGAAGAGAAAGGGAATAGAGAGAAGGCAGAAATTTAAGATACTTCATCTTTATTTTGGGGTTTTGGGTTTTATAGTTTATAGTTTTCTTTATATTTATATTTATTTTGTTTCTTTTTATTTTAAAATTTTTTAATATGTACATTTTTTATTTTGAGTTTGTATTTTGTTTATTTAGGTTATGTTTAAATTTAGGTTGAATTTTAATCTTGTTTTGGTGTTTTGTGATTTGTTTTTAAAATTTTTGTAATGTATTTTATTGTTTATAGGCTTTTAGACTTATTTATTTTATATTGTCTTTCAGTTATTGTGGTTAGGTTTTAAGTTACTTTTGCATAATTAGACATCTACTTTTGAGTTTTGTTATGTTTATTCTCGTTTAATTTGTTTAATTTAATTTGTTTAATTGAGTTTGTTATTTATTTGTGTTAATTTTAGTTAGGTTAGGTTAAGGTTTTGTTATTTTAGTTATAGTTTAGCATTTAATTTAATTTTAATTATTTAATGAATTTTTTGTATTTTTGTATATCTTATTTGTTTTATTTTGTTATGGTTGGTATATATATTTATTTTACGTTGTTTTTTATTTTATGGTTTAATTTAGACAATTTAGATTAAGGTTTTTCGTTATTGTATTATATTTTTAGTATTTAAGTTAGTTTTAATTATTTATAGTTTTTTGGTACATTTGTTTATTTGTTTTATATTTTGTTAATTTGTGTGTTTATTTAGGTTTAACTGTATTTGTAAATAATTAAGTTATTTTGTTGTGCAGATGTTCTAATTCCCGTAGTCGGTCTGGCCCTGAAGGCGCAGGACCATTGACCGAATACGGGGGCATTCGTTGGTGTTTGTAGCGTTGTGGCCGGTATCAACCTTTGTGCCCATGCGCAGGTTATGAGCCGAGCAGTTGTAGCACTTTGGCCCCTGGGTCTTGTTGGGGCATTGTGCTACTTGGTGACTCGGACTGGCGCAATGGGCACAAGGTTTCCTTTCGGACTTACACTTCGCTTTCGTGTGCCCGTACTGAAGGCACTCCCGACACTGCACAAAGCGGCCGAAGTCCTCAACGTGGACCCTACTATGGTCCACGTTGAGCCGCCCGAGAGCTAAGATGGTATTTCGCATCTCGGGCGTGACCTCAACGACCGCATTGTAAAGTGCCGGGTATTAGGTATTTACTTTTTCGATTTATTGACTGATTTGGATTTTCAAAAAACTATAAGTACATTTTTATTAACTTTTTGATAAAAATGTGAATGGCGCTTACTAATTACCGCGGACCCCGCCCCGCGCAACATCAAAATTTTTGCTGGCCGCCTAACCCCCCTTAAACTTAATATATATATATAATAAATAGCGAAGCCAAAATTACGAATGTTGGCTTAATATAACAAAAAACAAAACTGTTTTAGATTACGTTCTAAATGGTTATCGCTTACCATTATCAGATCATAATATTTCACGCACATATATACCCAACAATTCTTTGTTATCTCAGCGAGAGAAACAAAGAATGCAGCTTGCAATTAATAATTTACTTGACTTAGGAGCTATTCACCAGTGCGAATATGATGCGACACAGTTTTTGTCACCTGTTTTTTCCAAGCCTAATGGTACAGATAGATTCATTTTAAACTTAAAATATTTTAATAAATTTATTTACAATGAACATTTTAAAATGGAGGATTACAGAAGTGTATGTACATTATTATCTAAAAATAACTATATGGCCACAATTGATTTAAAAGAATCATACCTATTAATTCCAATAAATAAAAATTATAAAAAATACTTAAGGTTCCAAATTAAAGATAACGCACAAAACTTAATAACCTATGAATTTAATGCTTTACCTTATGGTCTGTCATCAGCACCCAGAACATTTACAAAAATAATTAAAGAAGTAATTGGCTACTTAAGGAAACGCGGTCACAGTTCTATAACATATTTGGATGATACCCTTTGTATAGGGCATACTCATGAAACATGTCTTAACAATGTTAAAGAAACTGTAAGTTTTCTCGAATGTTTAGGTTTCATAATAAACTATGAAAAAAGTACCTTAGAACCAAAACAGATATGCAAGTTCTTAGGTTTTATTTTTGACACAAAAAACATGACTATGTCTTTACCGGAAAATAAACAAACTCATATATTACAACTAATCAAAAAATTTAAAAAGCAAAAAAAGTGCACCATTCGAGAATTCTCCCAGTTTATAGGTGTTTTAACAGCTGCATGTCCGGCTATAAAATACAGTTGGTTATACACCAAAAACCTTGAAAGAGAAAAGTATATCTCACTTAAAAAATACAATCATAATTATGATGCAATCATGATACCGTCTAGTAACATTTTATTGGATTTGGAATGGTGGGAAAGAAATATTTTAGTTTCTAAAAATTCTATGTTGCCCCCCGTATACGCATTGGAGATTTTTACAGACGCGTCAAGGTCAGGCTGGGGTGCTGTTTGCAACAATAAACGCGCTAATGGTTACTGGAAAGAAAGTGAACTAAAATACCAAATTAATTATTTAGAACTTCAAGCAGCATTTTTAGGCCTTAAATGCCTAATCTGATCTGATTACAGGATACATCTACCTCTGCAGACTACCCTGGCGGCTGCCATTGTCTCCGGGAAGCCTTCACTAAGCAAGGCATACCATTAGAAGCTATAGATCTTATGATATCATCCCTAGCGGCAAGTACTTTAAGACAATAAAACACCACTTTTAAATTATGGTGGAATTATTGCTCAATCAATACAATTAATTACTTAGAAGCACCGAAAACTGCAGTAATTTTGTTTCTTACAAAACAATTTCAAAATGGAGCTTCCTATGGTACACTCAACAGCCATAGGTCTGCTATTTCATTGCTTCTAGGCAATAACATCGGTTCTGACGAACAAGTGTCACGATTGTTAAAAGGTGTGTTTAAATGTATTTATTTTATGTTTAATTTAGTATACCTAAATATAATAATGTATGGAACCCACAAACAGTCTTAGATTTTGTTGATAAATGGTTCCCTAATCAAAATTGTAATTTGTACCAAATAACTAAAAAGATGGCTGTTCTCCTAGCCATTTGTACAGCTCACCCTATCCTTAATAAAAACGAATAATATTGTTATTATTGAAAGTCAAATAATTATCACAATTACTAATTTAATCAAAACATCAGCAGTAAGTCGAGAACAGCCAACTCTGATTATTCCGTATTTCAAAGATAAACCCAGTATTTGTCCTGCAAAATGTTTAGAAGATTACCTAGAAATGACTTCTAGCATCAGAAATGAAATAAATTCTTGTAACTTATTTTTAACTTACAAACGTCCTCATAAACCGGTTACATCACAGACCATCAGTCGATGGATAAAAGATGTGTTAGCGGAGAGTGGCATCGATGTGACGAGGTTCAGTGCTCACAGCACGCGCCATGCCGCCACATCGAGCGCGCGCGCCGCCGGGGTCTCAATAGACGCCATACGAAAGACAGCCGGATGGACAACCACATTACAGACGTTTGCTAAATTCTATAATCGTCCCGTTATTTCACAAGAATTAGCTAAGTCTATCTTTGATCGCAATATATAGAAATAATAATTATAAATAATTGTAAGAAATGATTGATCGTCACATAATTTATGTTTAATTTTGAGAATTATGCATTAAAATAAAACAGTTGTTTAGTTTCATAAAACAGTATTTTATTTATTAATCTTATTTGAAACCAAAACTTTTGATTAACAGTTCTCTGAACATCTACATGGTAATATTATATCTGAAGAATGGAGCTATGATAATATAATAAGTGATCAAACGAACTTCATGGGAAGTTCGATCATTATTATATGAATAGCTCCATTCGAAGATATAAGAACCCACCCTTCCCTACCCAACCAAAAGTCTTGGTATTCTCTCTAAAGAATGAGATCACGGCGCGGGCGACTGTGGGGCGTGGGTAGGGATGAACGCATAGCGATGCTTCTAGCTATCGATTAAGTCGAATTAAGATTTAATCGATAAAATCTAAAAGTGCGACACTACCTAGTACGTTGAAGAAACTACATGGTAATATTATATCTTCGAATGGAGCTATTCATATAATAATGATCGAACTTCCCATGAAGTTCGTTTGATCACTTATAAGAATGCATATTGTGTTACAGCTTAGAGCATTGGTTAAATGCTCTAAGTGTTACAGTCATGTCAACGCTTAGTCAACGGGATAATTATCACCACTCAACCGTCCACGGTAGGTTTACTTAGGTACCGAGAAAAAATAAGTGCGAAACGTCCACGGTAGGTTTACTCACCGAGCATTTAAACCTCCAACCGTCCATGGTAGGTTTAGTTACCCGTTTAAGGCTCATCCGTCGTAAAATACCGCGAAACTAAGTAACTTTGTAACCATTTTCTTCCTAAAATATGGTACTTTCGGAAACAAAAAAAATACACAGTAATTACCAAGATATGATTAGTAATTTGGTTTTTCTCTTTTTCAATTTTAACTAGAAAAAAAAATAAAAAAAATATCTGAAGTTACCCCTATTTTTCCAGTTGTAACCATTTTACTGCTTCAATTTCAATCACAAACGTATGAAAATTTATATTCTATTATATAAACCTACAAGAAATAAAATGGTTTTCTTAATTTTTTAAAATCCAATAAATATTATGTTATTTCTCAAGAATTCCGACTAAGTTCCTACTGTCACCCCGCTCTCGTCCAAGCAGTCAGTGCGGGGCGAGACGTGTTGCTAGACGAACCTGTGCTGCGTTGCGTGTGAGAGCAGGCAAAATTTCAATTTCGAAATAGTATTTGATATTTAGTTTGGACAGTGATCGGACGGCGTGTTTCATGAGTAATACTAGAGTGGTCATTTGACTGGAGAGCGTGTTTTAAAAATAATTTTTACAATAAGTAATTTTTTTTGCAAATAGTATTTTGCAAACTCGTAGGTACTTATAGTTTTCCGTGACCAAAGTTTGTGCAAGATGGAAAAAAAGCAGAGGCGGCAAAAAAGGAATCTCAAGAAACATTACAAAAAAAGGACATAATATCGATACTTGCTACTACTCTTTTAGTCTAGTTTGTTATTTTAGAAAATGGATGTGCATTACATCTAAGCAAAGTCATTAAAATGTTCTGTATGACCATTTTTATATATGGTTGGGCTTTTACGAGTAAGTATAACGAAATAAGATTTTGACGTTTTTTACGTTAAGCATTAATTTATGAACATCACATGACATGCCACCTAAAAATGTATAATTTGACATTGAAAACGTTCTCTAAGTCTCGTTTTCAATGTGTCTAAAATAGTTAGGTAGGTATTATTGGCCGTATTGCTACATGGATTAGACAGAAAAAAAGAGAATAAAAAATAAAGTAAGACGGCATTCATAGCTCGTTTTGGCCAAAATGTGCTTTACGTCAATTTAAATTGCAGGTATCGACGATAAATAATATTACTACGTATCGATAATATTCATAGGTATGTTTTCAATCTAGGTACCTACCTAGGTATACATATTTATGCATATATTTGATCCAGTATTTTTCTTTGTTAAGAGTACCTATTGTTTTATTGACGAGTGTCTGTCTATAAAATGATTGTAAAACAGATGGGTTACGCTCTTAATTCATACCTACGAGTTCAATTCCCACAGAAATTCAGTTAATTGTTTAGCGTGATTATTAGTGTCGTATTCACTGTAAATCAAATTGAATCTTACAGCCTTATAGTAACACATTACATTACGCAGCTCTTATTAGTACCTAATGTCTGATACAAAGTTTTTACAAAGGGCCGTTAAAAAAAGTTACTACCTACCTAATCTCATGCAGAAACAAAAGCAAACCCAAAGGATGTTTAGCAAAATACTCCCCCAGATCCGAAAGCCACTGAATAAGTGTGACTCAAAACACCAACCTAAAATGACCATTTTAAATTATGACGCCTTTACAAAATATCCCCGAGGTCATGAGCTAAAACTGTAAAAGCAAAAAAAAACATTTTACTCACCAGATAACGTGATATAATATTATTATTTAAAGCCTGACCAGAAACATAAAAAACCTGGTCTAGGGGCGCCTCAAATCCTTTTTTTATTGCAACACTAAGTAAAGTCATACCCATGTGAATTGGCAAGCGTTAAAATTTTTTCATACTATTAGAAGTCGTACCTATCATTAATTTATTTATTATGGTGTCATTGGAAATCCAAAAAAGAACATTTCTGATTCTGGATTGATGTAATCTAACGTGCTCCTGTAGATATGCCTACATAACAAAGTCAAGGGTCAAAGAAATAAAATTATCAAAGCCAGATTTTTAATACCTATCATTAATCAAAATCAGTACCTATCTAAATAGGTATTCAACTATATCATACGACATTTCATGTTCATCATTATCAGATTGCACCAATGGTTGGATTTCAGATATATCAGCTCATTGTAACTTCCATTGCATAATGAATCACTTTCACCGTCACCCACATAAATCACTCGGTACTTCTTTACGAACTGGATAAAATTCATAAACTTTATGAATAATTGCACACTTCAAAATCATCTAGTTTAATTTTCTTTTTTGGTTTTGGTTTATTTTTCTTAGGCGTAGAAAATACAACTGACGTATGTCCTTCTCTTATTAATTTCATTACAAAAGAACGAGACACACCTAAAAAACATAAGTTACTTAAAACTTGAATAAAATAGGTATAAATGTACAAACGCGTCTCCTAAATTGGGGATCGGGGGGTGTGGGGGGAGGGATGTTAACAATTTATTAAAATAAAAAACTTATTGCCTTTTTTGAACACAACTAACAAGTACAATAAAAATCGAGGCCAATCATTCATCTAAGCCTTGAGCTTTCTCTCCAACAAATATTTATACATTGTAAACTACTTTTCTCTCACGACTATATGAATAGTTTTCAGCATTATAACGCTTAATAAAACTAATAACAACATATCAAATAATAACAAAATTAACGATAAATAGTCCGTGCTGACACTTTGACAGCAATGAACAGATGACAATGATGTCATGTTAATGACGTTTTATAGTTACTGTTGCCAGTAAAGGAAATTAGTGTCATTAGTTTTCCGCATCATGACCTGCGGGTCTATCGGCAAAAAATATGAATATGGACATCATGGGCTTCATTTGACATTTGAAGCCCATATTTTGTCCTTATATGGGCATATTATGGGCTTCAAATGTCAAATGAAGCCCATGTCCATATTCATATTTTTTAGCCGATAGGGTAGCAGGTTTTCTATTTTTCTGGTCAGGCTATACAATGAATATGTGAGGTTTTATTTATGAAACATTATTGTTGTTAAAACAATAATGAGCAAAACACGACAAAGGCTGGCTGCGACAAAATGCGTTGCACAGAATTGCACTTAATTTGATCGGTTAATTATTAACGGTTTTGTTTACATACTCGGCGTCAAAAAAATCGCACCTCTTAGAAAATCACTTTCAAATGTCATTTACTCTTGATATGCACATGCAGTCGCATTAATTATGATTTTATTTACAAGGTTACTTAATTAACTTAATAAAAAACATTACTTTTCATTATCAAATAAAACCTAATGCAACAAATAAAGTGTCACAAAAATTCGATGCAAATTTTGCTACCCGTGAGAGTTGCTAGTTGCGCTTCCTTTGTGGGTATAAAACGGTCAACACGGGTTCAATGTGGGTCATTCGCTATTCAACCGTTGAAGAGGACACACGCACAGATTTTGATGGATACCACAGCTGATAAAGCCGCTCAAGTGGTTGCACTACTGCAATCAGGGGTGCGGCAGTGTGATGTCGCCCGGCAACTGAACCTGAGCCGTTATTCCGTTCGAAGAGTGTACCAGCGCTTCATAGAGACCGGTGGCTATATCCGCAGACACGGTTCGGGTAGACGTCGCTGCACTTCGGAAAGAGACGACCGGTTCGTTGTGTCGAACTCTTTGAGAAATCGTTTCTCCAACGCTGTTGAGTTGCAACAGCAGCTCCAGGCAGTTCGCAGACGCACCGTAAGCGTATCTACGGTTAGAAGAAGATTGAAGGAGAAGAAGATAGCGGCCCACAGAGCTGCTACGGGTCCAAAATTGACTGCAGCGCATCGGCGAGCCCGCTTGCAGTTTGCTCGTGACCACGTCGATTGGACCCTTGAGCAGTGGAGAGCTGTTCTCTTCTCAGACGAGACGCGAGTGTGTCTTTTCTGCAACGACCGACGGAGAAGAGTATACCGGAGGCAGGGTGAACGTTTCGCCCAAGCCTGCATCCAGGAGACGGTGGAATATGGTGGCGGATCCTGCATGTTCTGGGGCGGTATGTCTGCTGCCGGCAAAACCGACCTTGTCTGCGTCTCCCGGACTGGAGGTGCTCGCGGACAAGGGTCGCTGACTGCTCGCCGCTATGTCACTGAGGTCCTGGAAGTGCATGTGGTCCCCTTTGCCGAATCTTTTGGCGAGGGGTTCACATTAATGCACGACAACGCTCGCGCTCACACTGCAGGCATCGTGAGCGACTTCTTGCAGAGGTCCCAAATCTCTGTGATGCAGTGGCCAGCGCGAAGTCCGGATCTGAATCCTATAGAGCACCTCTGGGACCATCTTAAACGTAAGGTTCAATCTCGGGATCCAGCTCCTTCGACTCTACAGGAGCTCCAAGACGCGGTGATTGAAGAATGGGGGCTTATCCCTCAAGAAGAGCTCCTGAAGTTGGTGAGGTCCATGAGGGACCGTATGGAAGCCGTGATCAGGGCAAGGGGGGGTAACACTAGATTTTAAGTTAATTTTAAGACACTTTTTGTACATTTTTCTTTGTAAATTATCTGTTGTTAATTAGGACTTAATTAAGGATTTTTATTATTTTATTAATTTTAATGTTGTTTGTATAATTATAATTAAACAGAAAGTTAAATTTAATTGTTTTTTGATACTCCTTTTTGTTACCTTTCTAATGATACCCAACACTATCCTCTACATAAGGTTTAAGAATTTTTAAAGATGATTTTTAAAAGGTGCGATTTTTTTGACGCCGAGTGTATTTAATATTTACGTCGTACAACTTAATATTTAATTTTTGTTTAAATGACAACGAAACACGTTGACAACAAATTATGTTAACACCGAAAAACGTATTAAGCAGGTAGGTATGCTAACACTCACAGCTTTAATTTTTTCGTTTCAACACAACATAGCCAGCTTTTTGTAAGTAATAACCAAAAAAGAATTCTTTTTAGCATGCTTTTTGAAAATCGTACAACGCATAAAGGTTAAAAAAATAAGCACTTTTTTCCATCTCTAGTAGTAATAGCAAACCTAGAGTTGAACATTGATACCTCTTGGCGCGCGCGATGTTTATCAGCGGGTAGTGCGGGGGTGAAGTATAAGCTCCGCCCGTACGCTCAAGGTCGTTGGCGACGGTAGGAGCCTTAATAGGTCAAAACACGTAGTACGTGGGTCCGTGAAAAAATTTGAGGTGGTTCTGTGGTTACTAATTCATCATACAAGTAAAAGAAATCTATATATTGCTACAGAAAATTTCACAGAAAAAAATAATGAAATTGACGAAATTGACAGTTCGCCAAAACGGAATTTTGCAGCGTAAGCGTCTTTAAAAATGTCGAAATACTCTTCTACTCACCATATTTCCTAAATAAGTGCACATCAATACAATCGCAAACTAATTATCGTTAAAGATTAGTTATGTTTGTTTACATTCGTAGACAGTGACATTGCAACTAAATTTTTTTTCTGACCAAGCGCCATAAACACGGCAACGTTCTTTGATAAGGTTGTTGCCCACTGCACCTAGTTCGTAGTTCCGCAAGAAAATTTGAGGTGGCTGTATGGATATCAATTGATCCGTAGAGCAATTGAAACTATGGCATAGTGTACGAGAACCTTTAGTAAAAAAATGAAATTGTTGACAATTTTGACGGTTCGCCATTTTTTTTGCATAGGATTTTTTTGGTGCTAAAAATGTTGTTATTACTCTTCGTAATCATCCTTCTTCCTAATAATGTGCACATCAAAATAATCGTTATGATTTTAGCTATCGAACATGGTATGATTCTTTATAGTTTCAAACAGTGACTTCCAAGTAATAATAATTTCTACATGTCGATATATTTTTACGTATTTTTTTTTTGTCTTGGAATGTTTATTTTTGTAATTTTAGTAATAGATTTTCGTGATTAATTGTTAATTTATTAAAATACTGCGTTTTCTAAGCATTCCGTACGTATATAAAGTTTTGATATAGCCTGAGTAGTTGTTTAGTTCTAATTTTTTTTGTCAGCTCAGTCAGGGTTCGTATTCTTCTGTACACTCTACTAGCAGCTCTGTAAACAGCTGGACGCTGGGCGCCATGTTGTATATAGGGGCTCAGACGCTTAAGTGGAAAGCTATCGAAAAGGTCCGATGCCAGGATAATTTTAAATCTCCTTTGTGACAGTGACAGCCACAGTGTAGGAAATGATATTTGGGTTGTTCATCAATAACAACTTTGATGGTTTCATTTTAATAATATTTAATACCTATGAACCAGTTTTGGCCCGCGGCTTCACACACGTTTATATCATGATGAAAATACAGCCTGTTTCCAGTGCCCCATTTATCTTTGTACCTAAATTTATCAAATTCGGTTTAACAGTTTAAGGGGGGTTAGGCGGCCAGCAAAAATTTTGTAGTTGCGCGGGGCGGGGTCCGCGGTAATTAGTAAGCGCCATTCACATTTTTATCAAAAAGTTAATAAAAATGTACTTATAGTTTTTTGAAAATCCAAATCAGTCAATAAATCGAAAAGGTAAATACCTAATATGTGTTTATGATTTCATAGGAATTATTATTGTAAAACACGGTCGTAATGTGCATTTATATGGAATTTTAGATGCAACATTGAAAATTTCATTTCATCTTTTTAATCTCAATTTCATCTAATACATTTTGAATAACAGCTAATAGAAAACAGCCAATTTTTTCTGTTTTCACCGCCTAAGGCCCCTTAAGCGTCAAAGATTCACAAACAAACAAACCCACTTTGTGTTTATAGTAGGTATTAGTTAGGATTTCATCCATGCATGAAACATGATAAAAATATTTCAGCGCCCAAGAAAGATATCATAAAGCCTAGTACGTAATTACAAAAAAAAATGGAATGCGGTTTAGAAAATAAATGCAGTTCTGCTTTCATTCACTGCTATAAAATTTTATACCATGAAATGCTCAGGTAATAAATAAGCTTATCTATTCAGAGAAGAAATGGCTCGCCGTTCGCACTGAGTACCAGTATTAAATTTTTCATAGCCTTGTATAATGCAATAACAATGGACGATTGAAGAGCATTCTTCTAAAGTCTTACTAGATTACAGTTTTGTTTTTATTACATGATCTTAACACACCATTGATTCACGAACAATACCTAACTCATCACATCATCATAATCAGCCCGTGTTAGTCCACTCCTGCCGGCCTAGCATGCGCAACACGAGAACTCTTCTCGACCCGTTTTCTCGTGTTTTATTCATTTATCTCTAATGTCTATCGATACTAAAGACACATGGATGCGCTTATTATAACTCTACATAATATGTCAAAAATAGACTTAATAGTAGTTTTTGTATAAACTGTGCTATTTTTGTCTAAAATTTTAACATGACAACTTATAATACTACTTTTGATATTTGGCGCTTTGAAGTGAACATTTCGGTTGTCAAGGAGTGGAATGTGGATATTGACATTGCATTGCATTCGTGGCAAACTGGCAAGCGCATGGGACTTTCTTCAGTAAGCTTTCTTTCAGCAAAGATGGCTGGCAAATAATGTCAATGTCAAATATGACAGATGACATTTGGCTGCCTTCAGCGCGAAGTCCGTCTCGCTAATTTTTATTTGTCTATGGGTTTTTTTTAATAAATGGTAGGTAAAATTTACTATGATTATTATTTTTTACGTTGTTGTTATTAAGTATAAATAGCTTAAGTGTTTTAGTATGTGCATCTTTAATATATATATTTATAAGTAGGTATCAAGGTTTATTTATTTATCAGATACATATGGATTCTACGAGAGATAATAAATAATTTGGACATATTTTCTTATTTATTTATTGACAGAGAACGTCACCTCGTACAGGCCCTGCCAGAATACCAGCGCCGGCCGCCGTTGCGATGTGATTTTGTCACACCGTAGCGGCATATGCTGAGGTAGGGTCCTGATTGGCTCGAAACACTGTGATGTTTGTTTTTTTTTTAAATTCGATGTTAAGAATTTTTTATTTTGTAATTTTTTGTTTTTATATTTTATTTTCTATTTTTTTTTGTGACAGCCAATAAATGTTTTCTTTCTTTCTTTCTAAAATGATTTGTCGTCTCCCTTCCGCGACATATCTCGCGTTGCGCATGCAAGGCCTACTGGACATAGGCCTCTCCCAATGCATGCCACTGAGCCCGATCTTCAGCTCTTCTGATCCAACTGCTGCCAGCCACCCTACGTATGTCGTCAGCGACTAGGCAATGAGGACAGCAAAAGCATTCCTCTACCATAGTCCACTTTTCACCAAATAGCGACTGCACATGTGCTCAGCGTAGCGTAACAGGTGGTGAGCCCATCGCCGTTTTATGCTGTTGGATGTATGTGCATTCTTTCTCTTTGGTCCGTTAGTCGCCTTGTACGACACCCAAGGGAAGAGAGGGGGTGGTAGTATTCTTTCACCGCTACGCCACACGGTTATCAGATATTATCAATAGCTAACTAAGCTAATATTATATAGTTTATTTTATTCCACCAACACGGTTAAGCGTTTCACTTTAATCTGGCTTAATGGTAAGTGACACTTAAGCCGTAATTGAATGCGCACTTCACTCGGACACCGCAACTCCAGAGGAACTGCCAATCCTATCTCTAGCTGTCAGAACGGTTGGACAATAGGTTTTTTGCCAAAACAAAAAAATATGTTTAACCAGTCACTTTTTTACCGAATTTGTCCTTTTATAAAATTCTTATAATTACAAACTAAAAAAGTGTTATTGTAGCTACATACATAAATATTTTTATTAGTGCTTCATAGAGGTAACATAATTACGTGTCATCAAAACTTTAGTAAAACTCATTAGAAAAATATGAAACCGAATTGACTTAAGTACCGAATAAGTAATAACATCACAACTTTTCCCGTTACCTTAATAGCTTGTTACATGAAGCTACTCGTAAAGAGTTCACTCATCCGCAATTCTAAGGCAGACAGCTTAAAGGTAAATGTGCTGCTACCTGCTACTATTTATGTTTAACCTCTAGTCTGTGAGGTGGCAGAATTCAGCCAGAAATTACCTTAAACTAATTGTTTTAAAAAACCTTACACAGCTCATGAATTATCATAGATTAATTATTATTGTTATTCAGGCTGGTTAGTCCCTGCTGGGCAAAGCATCCTTAACCTCTATCCACTCTATACGGTTTAGGGCTGTAACTTGCCAGTTCTTCCGATAGTAGTCCAGCTCATCCTGCCTTGGGCATGCCGCCCCGTCGTCTAACGTGGCGTGGCGTGGGCTCCACTCAGTGGTGAGTTTAGTCCACAGCTCGTCCATCATGTGACAGACGTGTCTGCTCAGTTCCATTTCAAGCATTGGCGATTTTGGTTTTGGAGCGCAACGTGCTATTACTGATACGGTCTGATAGCTTAACTCATATAGATAGAATATACCAACTAACTTTATTATTAACCCTTAACTACCTTCGTGGGGTAAATTTTTACCCCAACCGCTAATTTATCGTTTGTAAAATTCCTCCTATTGTGATCAGTAGTGGCCGCACTACTGTAATCTCAGTAGTGGCCGCGTTTACACGGCAGGCGGACGGGGAACGCGCTGCGGCTTATACTTACCAAGGTACGGTAGGTGTGGGGTAAACTTTTACCCCACGAAGACACTTACGTAGTTTTTTTACTTTTCAATACCTAAGGACTTTATAAATAACGATGAAGCTATTGCAAGCGTATTGGCGGACGAAGAATGTTCGGATCAAGAAAATATACCGGATTTCTTTAAAGATGATGCAGAATTTAGCAAAAAGCTCTCTTTGTCACATATGTCCTCGTAATAAAGACACAAAGACTACTAAGATTTGTTGTCAATGTGCCAAATTTGTTTTTAAAAGGCATTGTTTAGATAAGACAGTTTGCATTCAATGTGTGGACTAAATAAAATGCATTCCATGCTGTGAGATGTCATAATTGTTGATTTTTGCAAACCAATGATAGGGCTCAAAGACCCACTGTCATATTTTTTTTATTTAAGTTTAGGAAAACTTTGCGTTTATTTTATAAAAAATTGAATCTTTGTTGGTCTCAAGACGCATTTAGCTTAGTAAAAAATTTTTTTATTGATTTTGTGTTTAAAGACATGTTTTTTCTTCTTAAAAAATGAAGACTGATTAAAAAGGTGCCATTTATTGTTATAGTTCCTAATAAAGTTTATTTCAAATTAATGTTGTCTACAGTTTATTTCAATACCTCTAGTTATTTTCATTACCTATGAGGTAATTATATATTTATTATTAATAAAATATTTTTATAAATATTTATTAATAAAAAAAGGTATTTTTAAAAATATTGTCTATTTAAGTTTGGGGTATAAAATTACCCCACGAAGCCACACATGTAAGTTTAAATAGCGAAAGTAGTTAAAGGTTAAGTTTGTTTGCGTAAACACCCCGTACCCCGTGAGAATTTTCAAAAAAAATTCTTCATACAAATCCTGAAATTTACAAACACAACAAAAAAAGCGAACCAAACATTCGTGTCAATTGTTTTTATACAGGGTCTAACAAAATCAATAAGCGAACGTATAAGGGCGGTGTCTATACATCATTGTGAATACAATGACAAAAAACAGGCTTCAGTTTTATAGTGATTTTCCGAAGTTATGTTTTCTAACAAACTAAATCAATTTAACTAATGCACATCATGAAACATGCTGTATCTTTACTAACACGCATGCAAGCGTCAATAAAAAGGAAGCTCAGTGTGCTCCGAGTTTAGTGTGCATGTTCGGCTATTTTTTTACGTACCTACTTAGTCTTATTACTGCATGAAAAAAAATTATGTTAAATATTATATAAGAATTTCCATTTGTTACAGCTACAGAGACACATACACACTTGCAAAAATTACTTCACTGATTTTTTTTAAATCTCTTAAGTTACACGATAAGCACGCAATTCACACAACACTGACCTCCTCCACAGGCAGGAGCCTGTTAATCTACATTATAACTAGTACTAGTCATAATACACACACACACTCACACACAAATACATGTCACTCGAAACACTATAGCACACGTGCACCAGGGATTTCGTATCGGGGTTTATCCATTTTTTTCTATTATCATTATTTTACGTCACGGGTATCTCGTGACAATAAGTCTATGCTTACATATCAACCGAGAACAGTATGCAAAATATTGAATCGGTAGACCAAGATCTGGACTCCCTGGCAATTACACGAGTGTACCGCTGTGACGTGGACGAGGTAAAAAACATGTTTCCTCAAATTTTCCCAATTTAAATATCATATCTCAAAACGTACGTAGTATTCATTGTAACTTACCTAATTTTAGAATAGAATAGAATAGAATAGAATATTCTTTATTGTAACAGAAAATTTAAATATTACAATTTAAAAGAAGTCGTACAATGGGCGGCCTTATCACTAAAAGCGATATCTTCCAGGCAACCTAGGGATGGAGATGATATACATCAGACACAGTTGGAGGCTTTTGGAAATTTTACTACTCTACTTCAGCGTTCCGAAGTAGCCTGGGATGTAATAGTCTTGACTGAGTGTTGGCTCACATCGGCTAGGTATATTCCGGATATTGACAACTACTATAGTGCAACCAGAACTAGACCTAAAACTCAAAACGAGGGTGTAGTTAATTACTACAACAAGCTTAAAAGTTACTATTGAGGAGCCCCTAATCAAAGACGCGAACTGTCTCATATTTAAATTAAACCATGAGACCTGTGTCATCGGGATTTACCGTCCGCCAAGTTATTCTAATATAAATAACTTTATTAATTCTATGGACTTGTCACTTGCGAAGCTAAGTAATTTTAAAAACGTAGTGCTATGTGGCGATTTGAATGTAGACATTCAGTCAAATACTTTTGACAAACGTTCACACGAATACTTAAATCTCATGGCTAGTCATTGTATGCTCCTGGTCACTTTGAACCCACACATGGCCGGACATGTCTCGATCATGTGATTATTAAAACAAAGTTAAAACATATTGTTTTGTTTTTCACTCATCAATAACGGATCATGACTGAGTCGCTCTTAGCCTAGCTGTGAAGTATGCCATTCCTTCAAGGAGCAAAATGTTTACCAGGTTGACTACAAACATTTAGACAAAGCTATCCATAATTTAAACTTCCAACTCATTCTCGACTGTTCTGACACCAACCTCGCTGCTAACCTACTTATTACTTACCTGTCCAAGGCCATAAAAGTAAACACAAAACTGCTTAAAACTCCTAAGAGAAAAATGACATTTAAACCATGGATCACTCAAGGGCTGCTGCGCTGTATGAAAAACAGAGATAATCTCCATAAAAAGTTAAAAATGGATCCAGACAATGATATTCTCAAATTCACTTATAAACGATACCGCAACTTTTGTTCCTCTGTATTAGAAAAGGCCAAACGAATGCACGAGAAACAAGAAATTAACTGTGCACGGGGTAGCAAAAAGTGGCTATGGTAGGTCATCAAGACTATTAGCGGATCTAAAAAAGGGACCGATCACTATCCATCTCTGGTCTCCTTGGACAGCCCTTGGCAGAGTCTGAATGAGATCAACAATTTCTTTGCTGACCGGTGTCAGCAAGCGGTGTCTCCTTCCGGTGAAGGAGACTGGCAGATATGATTCCACAATGTTACGTAACCTCGCAATGTCTTGACTCTCAATCTGCTCCGTCACCTTTGGGTTCATTTGTGATGACTACTGTCGATGAGTTGGAGGTGTTTCAGGTTATAACCAGCTTAAGGGAGAACTGTGCAGTAGGGGTTGACCTGATATCTAGTAAAATAGTTAAAAGATATGCACAGTCCTTATATAGTTTCTCCGATTACACACATCTGCAACTTGGCAATTACAAACGGGGTTTTCCCTACTGCTTTCAAACAGGGTCTTATTAAACCTGTTCATAAGAGTGGAGACATGAATCGTGTCGACAATTTCAGACCTATATTCATTTAACCAACTCTCTCTAAGATTCATGAGCGCCTAATGAATAAAAGACTAACTAAATTTCTTGAGGTAAATAACCTTCTGTCTACTTCCCAATACGGATTCCGAAGTGGAAGATCCACAAATGACACTGTACATGACCTGGTCCACTCTATTGTTACCACTCTACATGATAAAAGTAAATGCGTAGTCATATTTCTCGATCTTGCCAAGGCATTTGATGCTGTCTCAATCCCTCACCTTCTGACTAAGCTGGAATGGATTGGAGTTAGAGGTCTTAATTAAAAATTTTTGAGAGAGAAATTTTTCACTCATGGAGTGCCTCAGGGTAGTATAATCGGCCCAACGTTATTTTTAATATACATCAATGATCTGTGTCAGATGCAACTTAATGGGGGGAAGATCTTTACCTTTGCCGATGACACTGCCTTGTACTTCCATGGGGAGACCTGGGATAGCACATTTGATAGTGCTGAGTTGGGATTTGACAGGGTCAACCTCTGGCTGAAATGTAATGTCTTAACACTGAATGTCAGTAAGACGAAATACATTGCATTCGCAATGAGATCTGGTCAACTCCCACCTCAACATTATAACATATATTCCCACGGGTGCAGTCCTAGACAGTCTGCGGTTTTGTGTACCTGTCCTACCCTAGTTAGAACAGAAAGCATAAAATACCTTTCAGTCTTATTAGACCAATGTCTGACATTCAAACCCCACATCGAAGCACTTGGATCGAGACTTCAAAAGCTTATTTATATCTTCAAGACTCAAACATGTAGCTGATCGCAAGGTCATTAAAACGGTATATTTTGCCTTATGTCACTCTCTCCTGGAGTATTGTGTCTCTGTTTGGGGTGGTGCTGCTAAAACACACATGCTCACTTTAGAGAGGGCACAACGTGCGCTCCTTAAGGTCGCAGCAGGATTTCCTTTTCGCCATTCAACAGTTGAACTATACAAAGACTGGGACGTGTTAACTGTAAGGAAAACATTTATTCTTAATGTAATACTAAGAAAACATTCACAGACACAGTACGAGCCTGAGATGTTGAAGGGCAAGCGTAGGACCGCTACTGTCTGCAAAACATCTAAATACAGCACATCCTTTTCTCACTCCTTCTTTTGCTTTCTTGGTCCCTATCTTTACAATAAAATTAACGCCAGTATAAACATTTATCCTCTTCCTAATTCAACCTGCAAAAAATTTGTTACTAAATACCTTAAGTCACTAGACTACATGATTCTACAGAAGATTTTCTCTGTCCTCTCAAGTAAATTCTGTAGTTTATGCATCCAATCCACTCACAGCCACTATCACATACACACCACACCACACACAATCTCAACAAATACACCTCAAAGTGCTCATTCTGTAACTTGTTACAAGCTTGTTACTCTTTAAATATTTTGTTTTTTTATTATTATTTTTTTCTTTTAGCTTAAGAGTTCTGTAAGTTCTTTCTTTTATGTTGCAATGTATATAATACCTATTCACATCTGGATCAGCTTTGGCAATCTTTATTTTATTTTATTTTTTTGCTTGCTTGTTTTGAATTCTAACTGAGGGGGGCCTGGTGACCTGTGGGACAGGTTTTTCTTAAACCATTATCAGGCACCAGACTCTTACAAATTTAGTGTTCAATACTTCTCTTAAACCTTAGCCTTAGGTAAATTTGTGAAGAGTAAATAAAGATATTATATTATTGTTATCTTTGTGTGCGTGTATTGCAGCTGTATGGGTTAGGAAAGGGTGTATTTTTTGGTGAATTATGATAATGTTTTGTTGATTATCTCGGTAACGAGCCTGTAGTTTTGGACCAAATTTGGTGAGCATGCTCAGTGTGATGTATAAATGCTCCTCTTAACTTAAGCCCTTTAAAGTAAGTTAAGATGCTAAATAACAGATTATTTAAATAGCAGATTTTTGTGTCGCGTATCCCGGTGAAAGAATAGGTATCTACTACCACCCACTCTCTTCCCTTGGCTGTCTTAAAATACGACTAACGGACTAAAGATTGCACATATAGATATCCAACAGTGTAGAGCGGCGATGTGCTCACCACCTGTTACGCTGAGCACATGTGCAGTCACTATTTGGTGAAAAGTGGACTAAGAGGACTGCTTTTGCTGTCCTCATTGCCTAGTCTCTGACTAACCTTTCGGGGATAATAGTCATGATTATAATTATGTTCGATGTAGATTTTTCAAACTCCATCTAAAAAAAACCTAAAATCATCCTTATAATCATCGCTCTTTCATCATCGTCATTATCATTCTCAGCCTTTCTTAACCCACCTGGGCGTAGGCCTAGCCTGTTCCACGTGCAACCAACCAACTCTGTAGTTAGTGATTGCCTGATCACGTGCAACTTACTGTGTTAATTATATTGTTGTCATCGACCGACCTAGACGGTTGACGTCCCTATTTTTGTATTCATCTTTCGGTTAGCGTTTTGGTCCATACGTGGTCATAGCAAAAAAACTGCTCATCCTCACTTCTATCTGCAATTCCAAAGCAGATAGCTTAAAGGTAGATCACAGGGATTACGTGATAAATAAACGGACAAGTTAATACTAGGGAGAAATAGCTGGCTAGCTTAGAACACGCCTGGGTGCATTAAGCCTTCAATAGTGGCCTAATACATTGACAATAGACAATTGAGCAGTGCCCGCTGCAATACGGCCAGACGCACTTATGTACTACGTACACGGTACAACTACTGGCATGTGTCTTGATTTACTGACGTTAATAGGTAGGTTCCAATGTATTTGATGAGCTGGCAGCAGGGATTGGATTGAATTTGTAAGATAAGGTACTTGAGATAGATAATTACTACGGAGAGTGTTCTCAAGAAATTTTTGATCTAATCCCGCCCTCTCCTTTCCTGTCCCGGACTACACGTGCTGGTCTTAGGAACCACCATCATACTGTGTAGAAAATCAGCACTCGTACCAAAAAATTTGACAAGTCGTTCCTCTGTAAGACCATTCGGCTTTGGAACTCTCTGCCGGCGCATGTGTTTCCAAGTTCCTATAATCCCGGGTCTTTTAACGGGGCGTGAAACGGCATTTATGCAGGCCGTCATGAATGGGTGCGCTTGTTACCGTGCTTGTTCCACGGTGAGAAGTGCTCTCATTATTTTGGACTGCATCGGTTGCTTATCATCAGGCAGGATGTAGTCACTGTGACTCACATTAAAAAAAAACTTGTAAGGTGGCTAGATTTTATAATCTAAAGCTAGGTTTGAATGCACACGATTTTTTTGGGTTGACTTTAAATTGCAGAGCTTCAAGATGTAGGTATTTATTGTTTTTGTGACATACTTAAATAAAATGGTAGTACTTGATTAGAAAAACATAAAATAAACCCTACCGGTAACCGAATTAAGTACAATAAGAACTGCTACCGCTGCTAGGAATCAAACGTTGGTACCTAATGCTAGGACCGGTATCATTACCCACAGGAGCAGTGAGAATACTTGGTCGCACTCTTAGGATTCAAGTTACTTAAGATTCAAATAAGTTTCATTCCGAACTCAATACAAAAAAAAGTAAGTAGTTAATTAACTGTTTTGTCAACATCAAAACTGTTAAGAAAGCTCCAATTGAAATAATTAATGAAGTGGCTAATATCAACAGACCCAAAAGTCTTAAGTTCACTTGTAACACTCTCTAATTAAATATTTAGAGGGGTACGTTGCCATGTTAAAGAATTTCGGGGGAATTTCCAGCAATCACGTGGTCTGAGTTGTACGAGTACCTATTTAACTAAGACGGAGCACAGTGACATAAAAAGCCCCCAAAAGCAAAGGATTTCTAATAGATCAGTGAAATTAGTATATAAATTCTGAATAAAAGAAATAGAATAACTGATTTAAGTAAATATAGACCATGCCTAATTAAATAAATACTTAGGTATACTTACCTACTGCAATAATTTCTTCTATTAGGACTCATCAAGAATAACGCGCGATCCCTCGAGGGCATTTCACTTTAGTGATTATTCCAAGAAACTTACTGCGGACTTATAACATAATGCTGTTTACGATACTACTGACTCATTGCCTGTTACTCGAATATTGGAAGCGGTAATAATCTTATTGCCTGTGCATTATAACAGCACATAAATAGGAAAGTTTATTTCTTAATACTTACTTTACCTACTATTGACAGTATTCTTGTACTACGTGTATAACCAACACAACATGTTATTTTTTTCTAAACAAGCACAATATTAGCTCTGTTGGGAAAAATGCTAAAATGGTAAAACATCGTTATAGCCATCGCTCTTTAGTTTGCAAAAAACGGTCACACCGAATGGATACTGTTAGGAGCTGAGAGCACGGACATGTTTGCTGCTAACCCAATTACCACTGCAGCGGCATCCTGCAATCTGAAGCCGATTCAATTAACAATGGCTTTTAAGTTCATCTATTGTCCATATAACTATGTTACGGAGCTAACGTTGATTTCTACGGCAGAAAATATAGCGCCTGGTGTCAGGGGGTTTTATGTAAATTTTTTATTGCCTAAAAGTGATCACGTTTTTGTTTTAGATACATTGTTTAATTAGGGCCAAAGTAATATTTCAGCAAGACTCTGCACAGTTATTATGCAATAAATGTTATTAAAGCCAAATCTTCTATCGTATAATGTCAAAACTAAATGTAAATGTACGAGATAATCAATAATACTTATTGTTTGATATAGATATATAGAGAGTCTACATCTTCCCTGCTACCAGGCTATTTCTAGCCAACTTAAATCTATACTAAATTATAATGTATATAAACTAACTTACGTACTATGAAGAAAGTGGCTGCGCGTCCCGACGCCGCTCCGCCTCGTTTCAGCTGGGCCGCAGTCCGCCGCGCCGGCTGGCTTCGGGCTGCTGTGGTGGTGGTGGTAGCTCGCCTCCCCGGCGACTGTCTCTGGCTGCTGCTGTGGTATGGAAAGGCCCTAGGCGTCCCGTCTACTCCTCAGCGCTGAACCCAGACAAATACATACCACTTGCACCAATCACTTAGCCCGCCACGACACGTGTGCGGGTCAACCAACAAATCACTGATTTTACTCAGGCCGCCCTGGTTACAAACTAAACTTATTGTTCTACACTGTACTTAATTATTACGGACCCCCGAATGAACCTATGTGCCCCACATATTAAATTACACCAAAGTACAAATTAATTTCACACGACCCCGCGTTCCAGTTCCTAACCTAATTCCAATGTGAGTGTATGTCACACTGACTTTGACAGTCGTCTGTCAAATACAAATTAAAACTACAAAAAAGGTTGCCAGCCGTAAGTGGCCATTTTGTTCCGAACACTTATTCTATTATCATCATAATGAAGGAACTTACACATTTACATAAATAATTTTATTCGTTCTATTTATGTCGATTTTTCTTCGTACAAAATCTTGAAACGATGTAGGGTTTCTCTATTTAACTTTTTAATGTAACCTTAAAAATATACAATTATTATTTTGTATTATTTTACAACACACACTCATTAAACTTCACGTTTTTCACTATCAGCACGGAAGCGTCACTAGAAGCAATTATCCTTTTCGGTACGTCAAAGCAATGGGATGCACAAAACCCACTTTGTAGTTCCCTAAGCGAGGGAAGGGTCACGCGCCATTGAGCCAGCCGCCCCGAAGTTGTCGAGCTTATCATCCGATGAGCGGATGCGTCCTCACTGAACTCCACTACGTCTGATTACACCGACACCCCAATGTTGTCCTGGTACTTTTGTTAATTGCTGGACGTATTTTTTCGTATTAGATCGTTTTTATAACAACGTTTCTATAACGTAGAGGCTTAATTACTAACGTGGTGGTTGCTATCCCTATGGAACCAGTTGTAACTTTAGTTTACGTTGTGAATTGGGATAGGAGTTTAGCCTTTTTAAAGATTAAACATATTTATATCCCAACATTAATTTACTATTCATAAAAAAATAAAGACCGCTGTTATCTATGTTACTTTCTTAAACTTTAAAGATCATATTGTTTTGTTTTTGTTCTAGAAAATTATCAAAATTGAAAAGGACTCAAAATGTTTCTAACCTCAAGTAAACAGTTGTTTCCAACAAATATTATGGTAAAATACTGAGGGCTTATTTTATAACTTCAACACCTATCGCAATTTACATTTCAAGTAGAAGTACCTACATTGCTTCACTAGTTTAATTATTTTAAAATTAGTTTTAAATAAGTCAACTAGATAAACAATAGGATAAAATATTTACTAGAAAAAAAATCGTCTTTATCGATTGTTAAATACTTGCAATAGTATTTCTTTCGAATGAGAGGGTAGACTTCACAGTGACGTAATACCGCTGGCTTGCAGCGTAAATCAAACTACTAGGAAAAAATCAACGAGTCTTCTGGGGTCTCGGTAGCTCAGCGGTTAGAGCAGTGGACCGGCAATCCAAAGGTCGTGGGTTCGAATCCCACTCGAGCTTCCTGAGACTGGTTGGTTTTTTTTCTAGTAAACTAAAAAAAATAAAGATAGAAAAGCAATGTTGTTGAAGGGATTGAGATAGGCGTTGAAGTTAGATATTAAATCTCCTAATTCTAAATTTATTCCGAACTAAGAATTGAACTCGGACTCCCCAAGATCGTGATACAAGCTAGTAACTCAAGCATGCCACGGCTACGGAGGTCGTCAATAACTTTGCTAAGTGTCTGTTTATATTTGTCGTCGCTGAAGATAGGGGTCTTACGGTTTGTCTTATTATTTAACGAATTCAACGTTAACAACAAAAGTGTTTTACAAGACAAATAGCCGTATTGTCTTATCGGCTGTAGAAGGTTATGTTGGAAGCTTGAGGTTAGTAAGACGAGTGTCGGTATGATCTCGGAATGAGCTACTTTGTCTCTATTGCTCGTTCGCCGGCAGAGTTACATAAAAACATAATATATAAATATCTTTTATTGTTGAAATTTTGCATTCACAATGCTATATAGATATAGGATAAAATGTTGTTCGAATCCCACTCGAGCTTCCTGAGACTGGTTGATTTTTTTCTAGTAAACATTTTATCATATAATATATAAATAATAGAAGCAGGTTTTGTAACATGTTGATTTGCACTGTTAGAGCCTTACTTATAAACACCATTTCAGCATTATTTAGTTATACATTGCTTTGTCTCTTTAAGGGTGGATTTGACCAAACTGGAATAAGGTCGTATACCTAGATTAAACGCCGGATTTGTATGGACTAAATGTAAATGACGTTTGTGTGACGTAGACAAAACAGTTTCTAAATAAATAATGGTTAAAAAGTGTTTTTTAAGTAAATGCCGTATAGTGTTGTTTGTTATCTCATGCTTTTTATGTCATAGGAAATCGGTACCGTACTTACATAAAATAATATGAAACAGTTTTGTCTAAAGAAAAGCTTACACAATGGTCCCTAAACGCGTTGTGAAAGGATTTATTTCCAACTTTTGCTTTTCCATTTTCGCAGTATTTTTATTTTCAGGCAATAATGATATTATTGCCTCTGATTTTAATTGTAGATAGTAGATGGAATGGAGTTCGGCGAGAAGCATTGCATTTTTCAATCTGCTCGGCGATTTATAGATTAATCACTAAAGTGAAAATGTGTTCGTGTGGATTTTTGTCGATGAAGTATCGATGTTTTTCAATAAACAAATGGGTGGGGTGGTTTGCAACTGTCATCTTTCGACAACAACCGTGACCAACAACTTTACATACGTACCTTTAAAAGTACGGAATGTTTTAATTTGGCCACCCATCCTGTGCCCTGGTATCGAGATAGTTACGTGACTGGTAAGATCGTAAACCAAACGCACAGTGCGGGGCAGTGGTCCAACTGCTCTGTCGAATTAGTTGGACCATGGGTCTTTACTAGGGGCAGTTGTCCAACTTTAAAAATAGTTGGACCATAGCTCCTTTTGAGAGTTCCGTGGTCCAATTAATTAAAAAAATATCTTGCCAACCCGAAAAACCTCAAACTGCAACTTTATCACCTATTCCACAAAAATTGAACAAAAAATCTAATTATTTTAACTTAGTAAATTCTTAGCTACCGCGCCATCGAGCTCTTCAACATATAAGTAACTATACCATGTTCCAATGTGGGTTAGGGAGTCAAAGGCTGCCAATAACCGGGACTAATGGCTTAACTTGCTTTCTGGAACACAGGATAATAAAATTTCGTTGTGGTAGCTGCCACGACCGTAAACTTAGATCGTAAGCTAAGTTTTCGACGCTACCCGCTGCCTAGCTTTAATACATTGATTGAATAGTATGGACATTTTTTTATATTTTCGCCTGAAGGTGCGAGTTTGGGTTACACTCGTAATTTTGTTTTTAATTTGAAAGCTAAAGTTGTAAGTATAATTAATATTTAAGTAAAGTAACACTGCATGACATAACAAAAAATATAAAATACTTCAAGTAAAAAGAAGGCAGCGGAATGCGGAATGCGGAAGGTGCGTGGTTCGTTTCCCGCCTGAGGTTGTCGTCTTTTTTCAGTGTTTAAAAAATTTTACTTAAGTTTATTTAAGCGTTTAAAAACGCTAAAATAAATATAAAAAATCATTAAAATTCTTCTTACTTTTTTCTTAATTTTTCTTAACTAGCGGCCGCTCGCGGTTTCACCCGCGTGTTAATCCAGGTTATAAACTATCTGTATGACGAATTTCATCCAAATCCATTCAGTAGTTTTTACGTGAAAGAGTAACAAACATACACACTCACAAACTTTCGCCTTTATAATATTAGTGTGATGTGATAAAGGAAAGGTCCCCACCCAATATCCTGACTTTATTAAACTGAAACGCCAAATTAATTTTTCTGACAGTGTTCCAATTGACAAGGTTCTCTATTCATACCTAAATGTTAATATTTCAGTCATCGGACAGGTGACATTTTTATATAAGTATATGACAGTCATTGACCTAGAAGTATAGACAAGAACGTTCATACAAACCATTTGTTCAAATTCTGGAATGAGACCTAAAGTTCACTGCAGCCGCTGCAGCGCTTAAACATTTAAATATCGTATAACCAACAGACAGACTTCGCAGCGCCGCAGCGCCAGATCGGTCAATTACAACGTAGTGTGCATCAAGATGGCGTCCCAAATAGATTGTCAATAACAATAATTGAAATAATATCTTTTCTATTCTAATAATACGTTAAAACTACATAATAATGACTTGAATAATAATTAATTTCACTTAATTGACAACTGAATATTAGTAAACGTCTAGGTGTACACTTTGAAAAGATATAAAGAATTATTTTCGCCGCTCCGCACGCGCGAATGTCAAAGCCACACTAAAGCAAGGTGCCGAGTCGACTCCGCAGATGAGTGGAACATAGTGCGTGTTCGGAAGGGCCCATCTAGTGTAACGTATATATCGCTGATGACAGTAGGTTAGTTAGGCTTAAAAAACCATTTTCATTAATGTTGTAAGTATAAGAAAAATAAATTAATGTGATCCATCCACGACATTCACCGTCCGCAATTAATTAATAAGAAAGTCCGGTGCCGCTAAATACACCCGCTCAGATCGCAGTTGGCAGGATGAAAAAAAAAGTTATTCCCATCTGGAGAGGTGCTCGAAAAGACACTGGGGTTTTCTCTCACTCAGTTGAATAGCGAGAACCAATTATAACTTGTAAGTAATCCTCTTATCTGAAACTCTGCGAGTCGACGCTGCCCGCCACTCAGAATATAATTCACTTTATCCATATTCAATATCAGATCGTGCGACGTCGGGCAAATAGAGCGATTCAAGTGAGAATTATTATTGGATAAAGTCCTCTTTCTTCCTATTCTATTTCCAGTGCCCGCTGGACTGTGATAATTTACGTGTTGTACTCGATATTGCGCCGTGGAAGTGTCTATTTGTCTTTCTTGTTTGATAAATGTATGGTCAATCGAGCAGTGTTATTGTTATGTTTGATTATTGCTATAGTTAAAAATTATAGACTTTAAAAATTCAACTCTAATTATAACAAAGTTACACGGTAATATCCTAGTAAAGTTATTAAGTACCTAATACTAATAACACCTCACTGCTGGGCTATTCTCCATTATTGAACTCAAGTCTTTGCTACAATTGATGGATTTGACAGATGGCTTAATTATCGCGTTTGCCCTTTGACGGATTGGTGATCCAAAATATATACGGGCTATTCATCAAAAGTTCCTAAACACACATGAACGATAACGCATGGGTAAACTAGGACAAATCAT
The DNA here is from genome assembly GCA_963921215.1 of Scoparia ambigualis. Classification (NCBI taxonomy): domain Eukaryota; kingdom Metazoa; phylum Arthropoda; class Insecta; order Lepidoptera; family Crambidae; genus Scoparia; species Scoparia ambigualis. The sequence goes on from OY992511.1 coordinate 23,702,281, forward strand.
CGTCCTAGCCCAATTGGCTATTTGACAGTTGTAACAACAAAATATGAAATATGTCGGAAATGGTAGGTTATGATTTAACGATAATTATCCAATAGTTTTTTTCCATACTGTACAGTCTTCCAAGCCGAGTTATACGCCATCCTCCAAACGACCGAAATTATTATTGGCAAAAAATTTAAAGGAGCGGCCATTCTGAGCGACTCTAGGTTGGCTCTCCAGTCTCTACTTGATCCAGACTCCTCGCACATGATCACGAAGGCTGTACAGGGTAACCTAGCATTCCTGAGGGACAACCACCAACTAGTTTCTCTATATTGGATACGAGCCCACGTCGGAGTGAAAGGGAACGAGAGAGCGGATGAACTGGCGATGGAAGCCGCACTCAAACTGAAGATCAGAGCGGACTATGACTGCAGCCCCATCTCGTTCGTTAAACGTCATATACGGGCGGAAACGATCGAACAGTGGGACTGCAGGTATAGGACCGAAGCTACAGCCGCAACCACCAAGGTCTTTTTCCCGAACGGGGTGGAAGCACACAGTGTGGTGAGGAAGATGTCCATCGACCGGACCACACTTAGCAAAGACGCATTAAACAAAATTTTAAGAAACAAGACGGAAAGAGGAAGAGAGATTTTTAGATTTTGCCAAGAAAATGGGAGCAATAGTAAATAAGAGGAATAAGGACTAGTACGTAAGTAAGTTAGAAAGAGCAAAGACCACATACGTGGCAGGATTGTAAATCTGAAGAAGAAATAAAAATGTAACAAAGGTAACAAAGTACCTAATAATAAGAAATTTATAAAATACAGAAGTAATAAATATTTACATTAAATAAAGAGTAGAATGAAACAACCAAACTCAAAATGTAATATAGTTATAATTAAGTAATGATAGATGAAAGAAAATGTACGAATAGATAAGACGACTGTATTAGTTTATAAGAAAGAAATGTAAAATTAAAGAACAAAATGTAATAGAATAAGAATCATATTGTATATAAAAGAAAAAAGAAAAAAGAGAAAAGAAAGAAAAGATAAAAGAAAAACTAAAAATAGCTCCTAAGAATATTTAACCCTCAAGAAAGAAAATAAAAATAAAAAAGAAAATAAAATCCTGCAAAAAAGCGGGGAGCCACTGATTTATAATTTAAAAAAATAGTTTTGTTTTAATAAGATAATTTGTAAATATTTTATTTTTACAAAATAAATTTGCGATTTTAATCTGTGGATTACAAGACCCGAAACACGGGCGGCCATGATTGAGCTTCGTGTGACGTCACGTTTCACAAAATATACAAAAACTATCTGTCAGGTTTCAAGATAAGTTTCTATACTTAGATTAATAATTGGTCTCGCTGCGCTCGACTAGATACCTCCGTCGTACTTGTCAAATGCGGCAACAAATACTACGCCGAAATCGGCGTACCCGAGCCAGTCACACTGACAGCTGTGGGTGACGTGTACGTCCCGAATGTTTTATTCAATTTTGGGCTTAATTCAAACTATAATGCCAGTTTGCGTAGTAACACTGTGTGAAAATAATACTTCTAAAAATAAGTAGGACACTGGGATCACATACCATCAGTAAGTATTGTATAATTTCGAAATTTCATCATAAAATAATATGAACAATAAACGCCATTCAGTGTTACCGTTTGTAAAAGAATAAAGTCCCCGTGGTTGAGATTTTTATTATGAGAATTTATTGTTATTGTCTTTTATTTTAAAGGTAACCTATTTCATTTGTCTTACAAAGTTATACTTATATTACTTTTATATACTTAACCTAGTTCTATGTTATTTCATGTTTACCTACTTATATTTGTGATCTATAATAAGATGTAAAAATGTTAGCTGACACTACATCAAGGGGATTCTACCGATGAAACTGAACAACTTTCCATAACAAACATGGGTCGAAAATTTATTATTTTTCCCTATCCAAATTCCCAATCAGCTGATTGACTCAAGTATGAAAAAGCTATTTTTTTTTCATTTTGACCTATGTTCCTAAAATGTAAACTTTCCGTGTCTGTACTTACATTGAAAATATTTGCGAAAAACATAATCTAGGGGATGAAGGATACGTAAACATTAGAATCATTTTTGGAATTTTTGTCTGTCTGTTTGTTTGACGCGCATCACACAAAAACCGCTGGACGGTTTTTAATGAAACTGAAAAAAGGTGTATAGCTTATGATTCGAGTAATATTATAGGTTAAAGGTTGCTTCACACATATCAGTGAAGCCACAGTTCAGACACAGTACCGGCAACAGTGTCTTTCATACATTCTCTATGAACGCATCATCATCATCAGAACTTGTCAGTGATAATGCTCTCAGTGTCAGTGCCGCCACAGGCAAATCACGGACGTATTCGTTTTGAAAAAATTCATAGACAGTGTTTGAAATAATATTTTCACTCCTCTTGCTCAAAAAGACCGTCATTGTAGCGTTGTTAGCGAGGCTAAAATAGCTTTTCTTGCCCTAGGAAAATGGTTTTTTTTTTAATTTTTGTCTTTCACATGACAATGAGCCTACAAAAACGAAAAAGTATTTTGTCATAATTATGTCGAATAATCATGAACTCTACTTATTACTGTTTACTTAGATCAACAACTTTTTTGAGATAGTTATTATTAAAGTTTATGGTAAAATTAGTAATCATTTGAATCTATGGACAACACAGACCACGCCCACACAGTCCACGCTTCAGCAAGAAACAACTGCACAGTCTGCACATGTGCTTAGGTGGTGAGCCTTTAGCCCGTTAGTCGCTTTTACGACACCAAAGGAAAGAAAGGGGTTGGTAGTATTATTTTGATGGGCCCATCGCAGCTCTATGCTGTTGTATGTATGTGCAGTCTTTAGTCCATTAGTCGCCTTTTACGAGACCCAATGGAAGGGAGGATTTGGTAGTATTATTTTGATGAGCCCATCGCTGCTCTATGCTGTTGGATGTATGTGCAGTCTTTAGTCCGTTAGTCGCCTTTTACGATGCCCAAGGGAAGAAAGGGGTTGGTAGTAATAAAAAAAATTACAAAAAAATGAGGTCTAATCATTGCTATACATACCTACCATTTTTCTACAGAAGAAACCTACGTCTAACCTACATAATAATATATACAATTATATTGATATATATTCGCTTTTAATTGTTAATTTTAAATATTTTCTGAGCTACATTTATAACCAGCAACTTAACTAATACATCACAGCAAAAATATTTTTCCCATTAACTCGGGTAACAGTTGACCAGCTGGCAACAAATTTTTCACGCACACTAGCATCCTTGCAGATTGTCATAAACACACTACAATAATGAGTTGCCGCATTTACGGAGCTGTGTTTATAGGTAGCGCGGTATCTAGACGAGCGCAGCGAGGCCAATCATTCATCTATGTTTCTATATTTATTGAAAGACGTCACAGAGCAAAATGTCACGTTAACCGTTTTCGCACGAAATTTGAAATCAATAAAGAAAAATATGTTTTTTTTCTGTTAAAATAAAGCTTTTTCGAGAAATTAAATATTGTACAGGGTATAAAATAAGCGTTTGTAATTTTTTAAATACTTTTTCGTAAACTGTCAAGTAGCCAATTAGGGTTGATACTAAACTTACCTATGGCTTAATTTAGATGATACTTAACTTTAAGCCCGTGCAGTTGGTAGCCTGTTAAGATCTAGCAGTAACAATATGGAGACTGGATTTTGGGAGACTGTGCCAAATTACATCACACCCGGCCAATTTAGTGTGGTGCTTACTTAACTTCTCGTTATTCGTTGGTTTAAATTATGGTTGGTACTTAACTTTAAGCTAGCAAAGTTATAAGCCCGTTAAGATCTGTCAGTAGCAATATTTTGTGAAAATATCCGGAAAAAACATTTCATTCTATTTTATTGATAAACAAAAGGGGGGTAAATATTGGTTGAGCAGATCAACCACAGCGTGTTGCTATCCTGAACGTGACAAGAATACATGTTCCCAACAAATCGCCGAATGTGTCGAACGCCTGAACGTGCTTCCTTAAAAGTGTAAATATTATGATTTCAATTTATTCCAATCTCTTTGGTGACTCTAAGAGTCCCCGCAGACTGCAAACTTTATATCGTCCGATAGTTTGGTTGGCTTTATAATCAGTATGAGGAATTATGTAAATGCGCACATCTTCGCATACTGATTAAAAAGCCTACCAAACTATCGGCCCATATATAATATAGTCCCTATCTACCGACCCCTATAGATAGGGTATCGCAGCTGGAAGTGTTTCTCAGGGGTACTACGGGGTTCCGGTTCATGCCCCCCGCTGGTTGTGCCTTGACGCCGGTCAAGGCACAACCAGCGGCGGAATCCGGACGTGGGTTTTACTCGTGGTGGCTTGTGGTTAGCTGTAGAGCTTGGGAATGTGTGCCAGGACTTCCAAACTCGCGCACAGCGAGCGGGGCCTAGTAGCGGTCTCTGTGGGGCCAGAAGCGAAAAGTCCTGTGGGGAACGTGAATTTCCCTTAGTTGGCAGCTTTGTTCGGTGGTTCTCATTGGACATTGGTGTTGACATCTTCGGTACTAGTCTGGATAACTAGTAGAGGCGGCCTCTAGATGCCGTAGCCTCCGGTCCAGCCAGCCGCGTAGGACGTGGGAACTGGCTAGGCGCCCGGATGGATTCCGAGAAGTGAGTGTGCTTACTACTCCGCGACCAAGGTGGACACTTGGGAGCCGACTTTAGAGTCGACGACCCGAGCAGGGGCAACTGCGAGTTGTGCCCTTCGTGCAACGAGAAGTGAGCGAGCTTGACAGCTCCGGTTACCTATCTGGACAATATATAGGCAGTGAACTACACGTGTTCACGGGGAAACTCTCCCGAGACACTAGTCTTATGAGTACCGAATGAAGAGCGCGCTTCAGCGGGCACTGATTTTTCATCAAGACCTAACGCAGATGGTCTCCTGCGCGAGTGTTTTACTGACGTAGGGACGTCTGGCACTTCTTGCATAACCTAACGGTTCGTCTCGAGGTGCCATTACAAATAAAACTTAGCGAATAAGGAGAGGGGATATCGGCCGATATAAAGTTTGCAGTCTGCGGGGACTCTAACGCCTCGATAGCTGAATAACCGCAAGGTTCATCTCCTACGTCGGGCAAAGTCTGTTTTAAGTTTTTCTTTGCATAGCCCGGGTTTGTGGGCACTGGCAAGCGTGTTGATTATGCCATTACCCACCAATTGTAGCAAAAATTTAATAAATGAGGTCTTTTTTTAGCCTGTTTCGTACACTACTGAACGTACGAGTAGGGTTGCCAGGTCCTAAAATGAAAAATCCGGACTCAGCGCTGTATTAGGCCGGACATTTTGCCTTAAAAACCGGACATGGTGTTTGTGGAAAACCAAAAACACTATTTTAAAGCTGGACTTACGCTTTTAAAGCCGGACAACAGTTTTACAATTAAAAAAAATCCGATGAGGATTAAGGTTTTTAATAATTATTATTTATTAATTACACATTCACAATCAGTCTTGGCATTTGCACTTACTAAAAAAAACAACGATCTAAAAATGAAAAAAAAAAAACAAATGGAACTTACTTAAAATTATAAAATTACAAGTGGCCGCTCGCGGTTTTACCCGCATGGTTCCCGTTCCCGTGGGAATATCGGGATAAAAAGTATTCTATGGGTTAATCCAGGTTATAAACTATCTGTATGCAAAATTTCATCCAAATCCATTCAGTAGTTTTTACGTGAAAGAGTAACAAACATCCATCTATAAGTGGGAATATCGGGATAAAAAGTATCCTATGTGTTAATCCAGATTATAAACTATCTGTATGCCGAATTTCATCCAAATCCATTTAGTCGTTTTTACGTGAAAGAGTAACAAATATCCATCCATACTTACAAACTTTCGCGTTTATAATAATTTCATCCAAATCCATTCAGTAGTTTTTACGTGAAAGAGTAACAAATATCCATCCATACGTTCCTGTGGGAATATCGGGATAAAAAATATTCTATGTGTTAATCCAGATTATAAACTATCTGTATGCCGAATTTTATCCAAATCCATTCAGTAGTTTTTACGTGAAAGAGTAACAAATATCCATCCATACTTACAAACTTTCGCGTTTATAATACTAGTAGGATAAATAAAATCAACCTGCTATTTGGTGTCCTAACATGATTGTTGATCATGTTAGGACACCAAATCTCATGTTGTTGAAGGTGATTCTTCATTAAAGTTAAAATTATTAAGTACCTATTTAACAAAAACAAAATCAAATTCTTGTAAATCTCAAAAACAACACGTCTATAATTTAAATAAGTTAAATAAGGCTATAAGTTACAGGTATTTAGCATTTGCACCTACTTTATCGAGATCATTTCATAAAAATCTTTGCATGTTAATTTCAATAAACACATCATCTTTGCAATTGTTTGTGTCTGTAGTTTATTACGTTCCTTTGTCCACTGGGCTAAAGAGAAAACTCTTTTGACGTTCGCGTTGTGGCCTGGAATCGCAAAATAATATTCTGCCAATTTAAGTAATTCGGAATGAAATTCTTCATTATCAGATGATTTGATGATGATTGTATGAAATTTTGCCAGATCAAAAAATTTACTATCATTGAACTGTACATTGTATTTTTTAGACAAAATGTCTAATGCTTTGACTATATTCATAATCAAAGGTCTAATGTTTTTGCTGCTTGTCCCCAGCATGGAACATCAGCTAAAGTCATCCACTGAAAATGTTTCAAATCGGTAAATGCACTTGTCCAGGAGTTTAAGTACCTTCGTCGCACGATGCATGGGACAAAAAAAGCATAACAAAAGCCGGACAGGCCGAAAGCGTAAATATTTGGCCGGACACGACCGTAAAAAGCCAAACATGTCCGGCTAAAGCCGGACACCTGCCGACCCAAAAGTTCCCGAAATGGAGATGAAGGAGTGAGGGTAGAAATATCTTTTTAGTATCGGCGTATTTGTGAACTCATTGTTACTTTAAATGTCAAGTTCGAACCTCCCAACTAAAAAGTAAATCGGGAAGTTAATTGCAATTATGGAGCAAATTGAATTTCGTGATGTAATAAAGTTCCTAATCAAGCAGGCAAAATCCGCTCAAACCATATTAAACGAAATGGGAGCTGTTTATGGTGATCGTTGACCTGGTAAAGCGATAGTTTATAAAGCATGAACTTTTTAAACAATCCCCCAAGGAAATTTAAGGTGTCGGAATCGGCCGGGAAGTTGATGGCTATGATTTTTTAGGATAGGCTATTACATGAAGTTTTTTTGTAAACTATGACTACAGTTTGGCTACGAGGAATTAAGTTTTCTCGTGGCCAAATTAGTTTTGCATTTTAGTTTGGCCACGAGGAAAGGGCCCTTTAAATAGTGTACACTATAGTGTATACTATAGTGTATACTATAGTGTATACTATAGTGTTTACTAGTATAGTGTATACTTACCTTGCCGTGCCGTGAGCCGTGTGGTATAACGGCTCGCTAAAAGAATACTACCAACCCCTCTGTTCGCTTGGGTATGGTAAAAGGCGACTAATGGACTAAAGACTGCACATACATCCAACAGCATAGAGCGGTGATGGGCTCACCACGTTGGTATCACGCTCAGCACATTTACAGTTGTGATTTGGTGAAAGTGGACTATAATAGCAGTGGACTGCTTCCTGCGGTCCTCATTGCCTAGTCTCTTGACTAACACTATAAGGCTATTAGTCTTAAATTTCTGTATGTATACTACCCTTACTGTATAAGTTTAATATCATAAAGAGTGTAATTAGTAGCAGCTTTAGAAGTTTGTAACGAACTAAACTTGTAACACAATACTTATTGTGTGCTTATTCATTGTGTCTCTCACGGTCCAAAAATTACCCTTATTAGAGGCTGTAAGAAGATTATGCTTAACGGGAAGGATCAAGAGCTTTGTATTATTATCCCTTAATAATATAATATTATACTTCCTGTCGCCGTGTTTTTTTCTTCATTCAAAGTAATTATTTTCGACAACTTACCAATATTAAATGAGACGTAAACGTTTGATGTTTTATGGAAAAAAAAATAATTGTGTTTAATTTGTCATATTTTGACATGCAAAAAAACGTTGAAAAATCAAAATAAAATAAAATAAAATGTAAAAAAAAACCAAATGACCGTGTCCATAATATATTAAGTAAGTATATTTATTACATTAAAAATAATGGTGTGTTAAAATAACCTATTAAGGACGTGTTAACTTACTTAGTTCGCTGGCTCAGCGACCCGAAGTGGATCTTGGCCTCCGACAACAAAGTGTGCCATTCATTCCTATTTTGTGCCAGGTTGGATCAGTTGGGCACGTCGAGCTCTATCAGATCTTTGGCGACCTCGTCTTTCCAGCGATACCTCGGGCGACCCACCGGGCGACGTCCAGCTGGTCGCCTAAGATATGCTCTTTTTGCAGCACGATCCTGACTCATCCTTTCAACGTGACCAAGCCAAAAAAAAACATAATGGGAGAAATAAAGCTTTTATTTCTACCATGATGTTTTTTTTTTTTAATTTTTATTTTTATTTATTCAATGTAAACCTTTACAGGCACTTATTGACGTCAATACAAATAATAATAAAAAAAACAGTTAACTAACTTATAGTTAAGACTTAACAACTAATCTAACGAGCTTATAGTCTGTGCCAGACAAATGCGCATCGCTACCCCCAGTACCACTGCACGCCGAAACAGAATCGCGTCGAACCGAAATATAAGCCGTGGTCATAGAATTGTGTAAACATACGTATCCTGGTACGAGAAAAAATAGCGGGCAAGTGTCTCTCCCCTAGCGACACAAACGGCTAAAATTTATAGGTAATTTATCGTTTTTTTGGGATGAAAATTGGGTGAAAAATGATAAATCATAATGAATTGTTAACTTAAGTTATTACTTATTGGAATAAAATTAAATATGATTTCCAATTATCGTATTGATAATGTGGTAAGTAATAGAAATCGGAGTTTTGGAAGTAAAATAAAGTAACGGCTGAAATGAGTTTTGGAAAACATTGGTACCTAACCAATAAGGTTGACATTTTTAATTCACATTTTTAATCATTCAAATATCTTTTTTTATAAAAACTTAAGCATAAAAAAAACGTCAAAAATTAATAAACATAGTAGTAGTAGTAGTATAAGTTTGGTTCGGCCACCAGCTCTTCTATCTCCAGGTTCTGTCTTTGACTCTACTCCCCGTCCTCTCCTCTTGTTAGTCCCAGAATCCTTCGTAGAATCTTTCGCTCTGCTACTAAGAGCTTATTTTCTTCCTTTAGCGTAGTGTCCATGTTTCACACCCGTACATTATAATTGGTCTGTAGACCTGTATTTTAGTGTTTCGGCTTATCAATTTGGACACCAATACCTTGTGAAGGGCTGCGGAGCATCTTAGTGCGTTGACTGTGCAGATATCAATTTCATCTTCTCTTTGATTAGTGTCGGTAATAGTGTACCCAAGATATTTAAAATTTTCCACACCTTTGTAGGTGGTGCCATTCACATGAAGGTCCTCTCGTTTGGATTTGCGGTGTTTGTATCTCTTCATGTGAAGGTATTCAGACTTCTCCCGATTGATTCTGAGACCTATTTGCTTTCCTTCCTCCTTTAGGACTTGCGCCATACACGTAACCTCTTCCTTTCTCTGTCCAAGTATTGTAAGATCATCAACATAACCTATGATTTTGTGTTTTCCATTCAACTCTACCCCTCCATCAATCAGTAAAATCAGTAAAACACTTCGGATGACGTATTCCAGGGCCAGGTTGAACAAAATAGGTGACAGAGCATCTCCTTGCTTCAGCCCAGTCACCACTTCAAACTCCTCGGTAAGATCACCGCCAACTCTTACCCGCATTTTGCTCGAACTCGTGGCTGTACTGATGAGTTTGACAAGCTTGACCGGTATCTGAAAGGATGTTAAAATCTGGTAAAGCACTTCTTGGTCAATACTGTCATATGCTTTTGTGAAGTCCACAGGCAATAACGCTTTGGGCAAACTCCCACCGTTTTTCCATAATCTCTTTCAATAGAAACATCTGGTCTACTGTGCTGCGGTTCTTGCGGAATCCACACCGGTAGTCGCCAAGTATTTTCTCAACGTATGGTTCGAGACGACCCAAGAGCACATATGAGAGTACTCTGTAGGTAGTTGGGAGAAGCGCAATCCCTCTATAGTTTACGCACTTCTTTCTACTTCCCTTCTTGTGTATGGGGCAGATGATGCCCACGTTCCATTCCTTGGGCTGTTCTTCTTCTTCCCAAATCTTGCAGATCATTTCGTGCAATCGGGATTGCAATGCTATGCCTCCATATTTCAACAACTCCCCCGCTATGTTATCTATGCCTGGGAACTTATAATTTTAAAGCCTGAAGATAGCCTTGCGTACTTCATCAAACGTTGGAGGGTCCTCGTGTTGGTCATGATCGTGAGTGATGCTTAGGTTTATGAGTATAGAGCTAGCACCACACCACATTACCTTCTGTTTTTCAGGATCCGATACAAAGCTTCTATCTTCCGCTTCTAAGAGTTGGGTGACTGGTTGGTATGCCTTTCTTGCAGTTCTGAGTATACCGATTCCCACATCTTTAATTATTTTTGTTGTTTGACCCCAACTATCATGTATGTTTACATTGCCTTCTAATTCTGCGAATCTGTTGCTTAGCTCTAAGTTGAACTTAAGTGCTAAGGTTTCATCTTTGTGGCTTTCTGTGTTTATAGAGGGTTCTCTAGAAATGTGCTTGTGGCTTGACACTTTAATTTTTGCCTTTACCTTTACTCGTACCAGATAATGGTCACTATCGCAGTCGGCTGCTCGGTGTGACTTAGGACGTGTTAAATTAGTGTATTTTTTTTATTTTGTAATGTGGTATATTAAAATAGTCGTGCAATTAGACATTTACTATAAGCACGCGTGTGTTGAACATGACGTTGTCTATGATAACATAGAGGTCTAACTTTTGAGTTTTCTCTAATAACTGTATTTTATAGATCAAGGTCAGCTTGTCGAAGCATATTAAACAAAGAATATGCTGACGTCATTTTCTGAAAAGAAGAAGAACAAAAATTTTATTATTTCAATCAGCAGAGTAGCAATAATAATACAATGGAATAAGGCTATGAGGAATTCAAATTGGTAAAATGTTATAAACCGACTATTGTTAGATATTGCAGTGCAGACGACCGAATAAACTTTGTAAAATCTAATCAGACAACGAATGAGACTGAAAGTGAAAGAGCTAAGGCTTGCAAAAAATGCATTACTCTTGCGCGGCGGGACGGCGGCAGCGCGGCGCGTTTTGTTTTACAAACTTTCTACGCTCACATCAATTTTCTAACCCAAGTTAAGCTTCTTTTGAGGTTACAAAACCTAGTTAACTATTTAAACTAGGTAACGGATAAACATACCAAAACAGAAAACACCCAGACCCGAAATCAATTTAGGAAGACAGTTTTTCTAAATTGACCCGACCGGGAATTGATCCCGCGACCTCAGAGATGGCGTCAGAATATAACATAATAAACACAATAAATCTGTATAAGCTTGATATTGCTCTTGTATCACCGTAGGCACTCCACCGCGATTATCACCGCGGCTGCCACCATCCGCTTCTCTGGCAGTGCGATTCAGTAAAGGCTCGATCTTGAATCCGCAGTGAGTTATCAAATTCGCAATCTCTAATTTAGACTCTACACTAAGGTCACAAAGGTCACTCTTGATTGGAACGTGAGTGTCGAAGTGAGAGGATAGTTTACAATCGAGCTTTAGAAAATCGACATGCCAATCCAGAATATCCGGGAGAGGCATCGCACATCGCGCAACGTGCAGCACTACAGCCTAGTTCGCAGTTTCGTACCAGCCTGTGCTACTATAAATTACTGTTGATTAGAAGTGTAATGCTTAGCTACTATAATTGTTTTAAGATTCGTTTTAATTAGTTTTGAATAATTAGTCGTACTCGCTACTCTACAATTAGTCGCCTATAGTGCGAGAGCAAGTGCGGCCATAATAACCCACCATGCAAGCCCAATGCGGGTTGGTTGGTAAGTTTGAAGGCTGGGATTCCCTAAATTCCCGAAAATAGGGTATTTTAAATTATGGATTACTCGCAAATCACAAGTACTCAAAATTTGGAAAAAATATATGTTATTCCACAGTCTTTTATCTAGTCATTCCGGCCATTTAAATACTTACTCTAATTATACTTTACTGCATAAAATAATATTTTAAACATCCGTCTAATCGTAATTCAAATATCGTATTACTTGCATTATACTTGGTTTTAGTTAATGAAAAATATACGAAAATAAATGTCTTTGAATAGGTAAGGCATTCCGGCCGTAATAAGTTAAAAAATTTAAAAAGAATTCTTGATTTTCAAAATTACCTACTTATTTTGCTAAGTTGATGGCCGCGAATCGCGATGTGCAATCAATCAGTCGCCTACTATTTTCTGCGCTCGGGAATCCTAGCCTTAAGGCTTACGCGCCCTACAATGGGATTTTATGCGAGGAGCTCGTTGGCTCAGCGACTACGACGCTGCGATCTTGTCAGTTAAGCAACTTTTGCTTTGCCGAGTCACTGGATGGGGGACCTTATAAAAATAAACCTTTGGAACGTAAAACCGCTTTTCCCGGTTGTTGCCGTAAGGTGGTAGTGTGGATAGTCCACCAACCCGGATTGCGCTAGCGTGGTGGATTAATAAAATAATAAAATACGTTTATTTCGACCAACTTAATTTTATAGGTACAACATCAAATAATTCGAAATAAAAATTACAGAATGAAAATAAAAAAAAGATTACAAAGTAACTAAATTAAAATTCAGCAAGTTGAAATGACATAATATCAAAAGCAAAATTATTCATTAAAAAATTAAAAGTTTTAAGTAGGTGAGGGATTAAAGCGCCATCTCCGCATGTGCTATTGTCTTAGAGCATTAATTAATTCTCTAATGCTGTTGTCCATGTGTGGAAGGCCTGTGCCCAGCAGTGGGTCGTTTATAGACTACTGAATGTTATATGAAATGTTATACCTATATAAAAAAATATCTATGGCACTCTCTACACCTAAAACTATCTCTTTGTAAAAAAATCATGTCGATGGAATGCAATGGCTGCGTTGAGACGGGTCGGGGGCGGATTCGATAAATCGCATTTCGTCTTATTATCTAAATGACCAGTTTCTCATTTCGTACACATCGCAAATCGTCTTATCAGTCATCATCAGTAAAATTATTAAAACCTCTCTTAAAAATCAAGGTATTTATGGGTAGGAATAGAATTATAGTTTTAGGAATTATTATTAATTGGGTTTTGGGTAATCCACGCCCGACTCGACCCGATCCATACTTATTTTAAAATTTAGACATTTTGCGACTAAGGGTGGATTCGACCAAACTGGAATAAGACTTACTCCGAGATATAGTCTATACAAATTCGGCGTTTAATCTAGGTATAAGACCTTATTCCAGTTTGGTCGAATCCACTCTAAGACGTATTGCGATGTATACAAAGTGAGAAACTGGTAATTCATATCATCAGACGAACTGCGATTTAGGGAAACCGCGCCCGACCCGTTGAGAGGACAAAACGCAGTTTTCAAACACGCTTAATAATACTACGATAAAGTACAGCTTTAAATGATATACTTAGACTTTTATAAGTAGAAAACATCCTTGATGTAAGTAGTTAGTTGTTACAAAATATATCGTAGAACTTCAGCTTAACTTAAATACTATTGAGTTACAGACCGAACCTAAGTAGTACTTGCAAATGTTTTATTTCTGCATCAGTTCTAAAAATGTTGCTGCCTCTATGCATTGAGGAACCGAGGCGGTGGTTTCTTGCCCTAAGAGGCTTCCTTTGTTACATAATGAGGCAACGTTGTTCTATCAAAAGGAGAAAAAATTTATTTACAATGTTATTATACTACTTAATACCTTTTGAAATTATGTAAGAACTTTCGGTACTTGTGCGAGCCACTCCCCAACTAGCAAATTGGTCATATAAAAACAGTGCTATACGACTTTCGGTTATATAACTGTTGAATTGATGTTATTAGACAACTACAACGTTGTGTAACCGTTATTCCTACAACGATTTAGTCCCGTAACTAAATGGTCTACTAAATAAGTTGAGTAAACGTTTTTACGACTACTTTATACAACGTCGTATAATGGTACAAAAATATATGTTAAGTAAACGTTTTTTTACGACTGTATTATACAACGTTGTATAGTGGTGCCTGTGTATAGGTTAGGTAGACGTTTTTACGACTGATTCATACAGCGTCGTATAGTAGTGCCTGTGTATAGGTTAGGTAGACGTTTTTACGACAGATTTATACAACGTCGTATAGTGGTGCCTGTGTATAGGTTAAGTAGACGTTTTTACGACTGATTCATACAACGTCGATTAGTGGTACCTGTGTATAGATTAGGTAGACGTTTTTACGACTGATTCCTACAATGTCGTATAGTGGTGCCTGTGTATAGGTTAGGTGGACGTTTTTGGGACTGATTCATACAACGTCAAATAGTGGTGTTAGAGTATAGGTTACGTGAACGTTTTTACGACTGCTTTATTATATCGTCGTATTATGAAGTCGTTTCTTAACTAAGACAAGATGGCTGCTATTTTTGTATGTAAACAAATTTTAAGCAATAGTCGACAATAATTTAATTTCAAGAAATTCGAAGGGGGCGTAAAAAATTTCACAACAACACACCTATATTTCACCACATAACTAAACGTCCCATAAGAACTAGGTGCACTGCACACATTTATCTACACTCTGTTCGTGTATAATATTGTTAAAATAAATGTAAAACTAGTTAAGTAAATTATAACTTATATACCGTTTAAATTTTGTATTTGATAACCCGCACATTTCCAGCAAACATCACAGGAACGAATGAATGGGATGAACTGAATGTGTACAATAAAAGTCGATGTTAAACACTTAACCGACATTACAGTCATCTTCTAATGTCCATGCAATTGTTATAGGACTTCAGTGGTTCGATAACAGTCGGTCGAAAACTTTTATGTAACATTTTAAAGTTGTTGATTGACGTTTATTTAACTCGTAAATAACAATAATGTCGTTTAATATGGGCCTATTTCGCGTTGTATAAACGTCTATGACACGTTTATATGACCCACTTTATAGAACCAAAAGGAAATGTAAAACGTTTTCTCAACTATTATGCAACGATGATTTGTTAATCAAGATGGAATATTACATAAGTTTCACAAATATTATTTTTCTATACACCCTTAATTTTTATTCGTTTTAATGAAATTAAGCGTGAGTTCCACCCATGAAACCGAACAACTTTCCCCAAGAAACCTATGTGCAAAAATGACAAAAAAATTTCGACCTCCACATACTAATTGTCGTCAGCTGATCGAACAGTTTTGTATGGGAGGTCGAAATTTTAGTAAAGTTGTTCAGTTTCATGGGTGGAACTCACCCTTAATTGGTTTAAAACGAATAAAAAGAGTGTATAAGATAGTCACAATCAAACTCAATAATCATGTGTGTAATTCATCATCATCATCATGCTAATGCGACTAATGTATAATAGTATTAACGTGTTTTATTATAGGAGTATATATTATTATTAACGTTTACAGGTTGGGTGTGCCAGCAAGTAAGTTATTTTTCGATGTGAAAAGGAGGCAAAAGAGCAGGCGGGTTACCTGATGCAAATTATCGTCACCCGTGGTCACCACACCGCACCGTAGCAAAAACAGAGGAGTCGCAGTCGCACCGGACGAAACGATTATTTCGAAAATAATCACCTGTGCTGTTTATATATGCCATTGCTATCTTCATTATCAGCTTGTAAACGTCCCAACTGGGATGAAGCCTTGTCACATTGACAGCAGCACATTGATATGGCGCCAAAACCCACCACGCTGGCCCAATGCACATCTTCTTCCTGAGCCTTCCTTAGCACAGAAGAAGCTCTAAACTGTTTTTTTTTTATTTTGTCTACCATTTAGTGGCAGTTGATAGCTTGATGATGATAGCTAGCTTAGTTCCTGCGCTATCAAGCTTCTTATTGCTGCCTCTCCTAATCATAATGTAAAAAAATATACTTACACTAGAAAACGTCTTGATTGAACACTCCTGAAAGCCAGGGGCTTGCAGCGGCAGAGGGCGCAGGCTTCGCTGCATGATGAGAACCAAGTACGGTCGTATGGTCGTACCTGCGTCCCAAAACCTTATCTCCCAGCAAGCCTCCATGACCTGGGAGATCTGTCAACATACTCCCATTTACGACTATTACCCCCGTAGTGTTAGTCAGAGATCAAGCATGACGACCGCGAAATCAGTCCACTGCTACAGTCCTGTTTCACCAAATGATAACTGCATGAGGGGTCTACTTTCAAAACCCCCTAAAACAAGTATTGGTCAAAATTTAACTATTACCCGAAAAACAGAATACAATGAATTCCTTCCATGATCCACTAATGATTCCGTAACAAATCCCGCTAAAACACATTTAAAAGCCATTAGGAAAAGTGACATTTGTATCAAAACCCACTAAATCACCAGTCTGTCACTATCAAATTCCACTAAAATAGAGTTGGCCAATAGCAGAACTTTATTACGACACGTAACTTTTTGGGCGCTATTGTTGTCGTCGCGAACGATGCTTTGCGGTATTGTATAAAAAATTTAAACATGAATTATCTTTGTTTGTGAAAAAGTGCCATTTTTGAAAGTAGACCCCTCACATATGCTCAGCGTGACAGGTAGTGAGCCCATCGCCGCTCTAAGCTGTTGGATGTATGTGCTGTCTTTAGTCCGTTAGTCGGCTTTTACGACACCACAGGGAAGAGATAGGGCGGTTGTAGTCTGTTAATGAGCCGCTTCCAGCACAGAATCTCCGAGATCTGTCAAAGCCAAAGCGTAAGTAATGTGTTCGTGCAGTCTATCGTTTATGGTGTTTGTTTTTTATTATTTACAAAGAGAAAGCATAACTAAACCCTAACACATTTTCCTACAACGCGATAACGCGACCATCGCGCGATTAAACGATGCGACCATCGTACGTGTCGACGATTACGAGTATTGATCTAGAATATGACTGTCCGAAGGCGAACGCTACACGCAAGATCCATATCGTGATCCGTCAATATATACTGACGGATCACGATAATTATTGACGTGTAGTGTAGCGTATTGACGGATCACAATATTTATCGCAGGATTTCTGGAAATCCAGTGATCCAATGTTAGATCCAAGATCGTGATATTTATCTTGCGTGTAGTGTCGCGCGTCAATATTTATCGTGTCTAGGGTTGCCACCTTTTTTAGAATGAATAAAGTATTTTTTATTCCTCATACACGGAAAGTAGGATTGAAGTTGCCTGAGGAGCGGGTGGAAAGTAATACTTTTCTACCAACTACCAACAAAACATACAGTAATTCGAATGTAACAAAAAACAAGTTTATCTTAATGCTAAGTGCTGTCTCAATTATAGGTAGTCACGACATGCAATATCAAAATACAATCATATTTGTTGAACAGTAACTCATGTGTAGTTGTGACTTACTATTAAAATAATACTAACAACCCATCTCTTCCCATGGCTGTCGTAAAGGGCGACTACGGACTAAAGACTGCACATACATCCAACAGCATAGAGCGGCGATGGACTCGTCAAAATAATACTACCAACCCCTCTCTTCCCTTCGGTGTCGTATAAGACGACTAACGGACTAAATTCTGCACATACATCCAACAGCATAGAGCGACGATGGGCTTCTCAAAATAATACTACCAACCTCTCGCTTCCCTTGGGTATCATAAAAGGCGACTAACGGACTAAATTCTGCACATCAAAATAAAACTACCAAACCCTCTCTTCCCTTGTGTGTAGTAAAAGCGACTAACGGGCTAAATTCTGCACATCAAAATAAAACTACCAACCCCTCTCTTCCCGTGTGTGTAGTAAAAGCGACTAACGGGCTAAAGGCTCACCACCTAAGCACATGTGCAAACTGTGCAGTAGTTTCTTGCTGAAGCGTGGACTGTGTGGGCGTGGCCTGTGTTGTCCATAGATTCAAATTATTACTAATTTTACCATTAACTTGAACTAAATATCTCAATAAAGTTGTAGATTTATGTAAAATAAAACTCACTCGTTTTTTTAGCTAATTCATGTTTTTATTTTTAGTTACTTACCATTCGTAATTAAAAGCTCAGTGTTTACCTCGGGTGAATGAAAGACTTATTTTCTCCCTCGAACTATTGCCGTTCGAGGGAGTAAATAAGCTACTTTCAGCCCTATAGGGTAACAAACCATGTACTATTTACATTTTGTTTATTTGTCCTTAAAAACGTTTTTTGTTGCTTTTTGCAACATTTGACACATATTTGTCTTTTACGTAAATAGAGTATTTTAGCCTTAGAGCATTAATTTACTTTTTATTTACTAAAAGATTTTAGTTAGCGTACTTTATTGGTGTCGTAGCGTAGATTATAAGTATGCTTACATGAAAAAGAGACAATACTCTATTTTAAAGTGCGAGTGGCAACCCTACACGTCTGCCTCGTGCAAAGTACGTAATTTTGACGCGATCCGTATTGATGGTGTAGGGTGTGCTGTGATCCAGCCCAAGATCCATCAATAAATATCACGATATTTATCACAATATTTATTGACGTGTAGGGTTCGCCTAATGGGTCGGGCGCGGATTCCCTAAATCGCAATTCGTCTCATTATCTAAATTACCAGTTTCTTACTTCGTACAAATCGCATATCGGCTTAGACGTAAAATGTCTAAATTTTAAAATAAGTATGGATCGGGTCGTGTCGGCGTGGATCACCCAAAACCTAATTTTCTGAATTATATTTGATTCATGTTTCGATCTTTTCCTGTAAAATTATGAAACATTCCCCTTTATACACTTGAAAAAGTCGAAATATGAATCAAATATAATTCAGAAAATTAGGTTTTGGGTGATCCACGCCGACCCGACCGGATCCATAATTATCGCATGATGCATTCGCGCAACTAAAATGTTTAAAAATCTACTCGCACAAACTATGTTCGCGATGGTCGCATCGTTTAATCGAGCGAAGATCTCGTTATCGCGTTGTATTAGGACGATGCCTAACTATTTGGTAACTGTGTGCGACTAAATGTATCGTATAAGTAACACGTATCCTTTTAAAACAAATAGTATACTTAAAACTTTAAATAGGCATTTAGTGTCATCGCCATAGGGCATCACAATT
Organism: Scoparia ambigualis; assembly: GCA_963921215.1. NCBI lineage: Eukaryota > Metazoa > Arthropoda > Insecta > Lepidoptera > Crambidae > Scoparia > Scoparia ambigualis. The sequence goes on from OY992511.1 coordinate 23,721,578, forward strand.
TTTGATTCAAACATGTATCTACCTGCATCCGTAGAAAAGTGCAGAGATAACACGGCACGTACAGTATCATGATAGCACCGACACACAGCGTCATCATCACCACATGTACCTCGCCTGCATCTATTTTCTGAAACATTTATCACTTATTATTACAAGCTTTCATTTAACTTGCACTGTTCGTATGTAACTAAGTTTTCCGTCAAAATTTGCAACCCATTTTTCGACCTTTTGTTGGTATCCGATTAAGCTGAAATTTTGCATACACCTTTGGTTCTGGTGACAATACAATGTGAAATACTCAGTATTGTAATAATTTCAATATGGCCTCCGCTCCAAGATGGCATATTGCAAATTTTTTCTCACCCCCATAACTATGGGTATCAAAATGAAAGCCAAGTAAAACCAAGCCATACTGGCTTGGTACCGAAACGGCCCGCGTCAGTACTAATAATCTACGTAAACTTGTCTAAAAACTTTCCTACACTCACACCAATTTATCTAGCCCAAGAGAAGCTTCGTTATGAAACTCGTTAAATGGTTACTAGACAACGGATAAACATACATAAAATACTTAAATACATACTTATTATAATAGAAACCAGCCAGACCCGAGACAATTTAGAAAATAATAATTTCTAAATTGACCCGACCGGGGATCGAACTCGGAACCTCGGAGATGGCGACACCATGAAAACCGGTGTACAAACCACTCGACCAAGGAGGTCGTCAAATCAAGTCGTCTATCTATCAACAGTTCCAATTTCCTTATATTTGGGGCAAATCTGATTTCTCTAGCAACATTACTTGTACACTTGTGTGCGTGTCGCCGAGATAGCACGCGTAACTTACTCCTACATCCATTTTATTCTTGCCTCACGCCATGACAGTTTTATATTACGAGACTATCGTTCAATATATTCTATGTTTTTAGTAATTAAATTCATTTATTAATTAATTTAATTCAACAAAAAATGAAATTTAAATAGAAAAGATTTTTAAAAACAAGCTTTTGTTTAAATAAAAATTAAACATGAAAAAGAAAAAATAACGCGAACGAAGAAAGAAAATGTGTAATTTTGATTTAAATTAAAGCTTGTTTTTAAAAATCTTTTTTTATTTTTTTACGACAGAGACACAATCAAGGCCACATACGGATTTATGGTTGGAAGACATAGCAATGTCTTCTACACATTTACTATGATAAATATACTATATTCACCTCCTTACATACCACTTAAACACTATTTTATATAAACACACACGAAATGAAGCGTTAAGAATGTTATAGAATATTAAATTATTGGCAGGTACTTCCACTTTTTAGTAAAATACTTAAATGAAATAAAACAAAATTATGGGTAGGGAATGGCTTAGTCACCACTCTTGCCAAATACGGGTTGCCATTTTAGAGAGCTTGAAAGTTCACTATAAAATAAAGTAAAAAGTAGGTACCTACCTCAGCCGAGCAATATGCCAGCATACATATTATAGGACTTGATATTATCTGTTCAAACATTAGAAACCTCTTGTAGACCGCACCATAGCCGTCCAGCAATCTACAAAATGTGAATAAAATGGTGTAGTAATAATATTAATAATATAATTATTATTACTCTGAGAAAGGGTCACTGAAAGTTAAATTAGTTCATAGTAAGAAAACATACGAGATAAAATCATAATGTGTGTTATCTAAAGTCATAACTAGAGACAGGTCTACAAGGCTAAGAAGCTAGGTAGATCTAACAGTTTCTAGCAATGATCGTTACCAATACTAGAAGTCGAACTTTGCTTTTGGCAACGTTTGTATTCGACGTTTAATTTCTAATAAACAACTTGAAACTCTATTTTACATGTCGTAAAGCCCTATCCAAACGTTATAAACCATAGACTAATATTTTATCTAACATCTGAGAGCTGAGTGTAAGTTTGTAAATGTGCAAACGTTACTATCGCGTTTGAGTTAAGTTTTAACAGATAGATCTTAATGCTAAGTAAATAAGATCAAGAATCAAAACTCTTAACTTAAACGAGATAGTAACGTTTGCACATTTTCAACTTTACACTCGGCGTTCTGAACGCAGGTTTGCAACATTTACAAACTTTTTGACTGAAATTTGAACTAGCCATTGTGTAATTTTCTGTGCTCAGTTTATTGTGTGCTTATTGTTCTTTTTTATTTATTAAATTATTGTTTCTTATAATAGTACAAATAACTATTCTAGTTTCTAAAAGTTATGAAAAAGTATATAAATATCACCCAATTTTTTTTTTAAAAATTTTACGTTATCGGTCTGAAACCGGCAAACTACACTCGACCCTTTTTTAAGCTTCAAAAAATATTATACTTTTAACTTTTGTCATAAAAGCTAACGTTTCTTTGTTTCTTATCTTATCGGCTACACAAAACATTAAACAAAATCATACTAGGCCACTAAGATCTATTATAAATCAAGTTTAAATGACGGCGGCCGCGCCGAGTGTATGGTGTTGAATTCTATGAGCAAAGTTCGACGGTTTTTTTGCAATCTTATAAAAGCGAGCGGTTAACAGAGATAAGCTACTAGACCAGTCGTAACTACCTATAAGTATATTTTATGATAATAAAATACTAAAGTTAAAAAACGTTATTTTTTCCATTTGGATATAAAATACAAAAAAAAACACGAATTGAGATAAAATCCACCTACACAGGACATCAATCGGACCTAGTTATGAATACTCAAACCCACATAACCAAAAATGTGAGAAATTCGCTTGCAAAGATTTTTATCATCTTCAATTTTATATATTTTTGTTCACTATAGATACTCACAAATAATAAAGATATTTTAATTATAAATATCAGCGGTTTACAGTATAGTAGTAATCATAACCCGTATCTTGATTAGAAGTAACATTTTTGTGGGTTAGTCGTATTTTATGAAAATACAAATAAACACTAATTAGTTCAGTTGGATGCTTTTTATTCCACTTGGGTTATTTTTGTTTAAAGATTTTAAGTTTTAAGGATGATTATTATATTAACACCTTTTCTCAATATCGTCCGATCTCCATACTTCCTGTCCTATCTAAGGTTCTTGAATCCATCGCTCATAAACAGCTTTACTCCTTTCTTGCTTTCAACTCACTACTGTGTCCTTTCCAATCCGGTTTCCGTCCCTCTCACAGCACTGTTGGAGCACTCCTGAATATCACTGAGGATATTCGGGGCGCGATGGACTCCACCAAACTCACGGCGATTATCCTGCTGGATTTCAGCAGTGCATTCAATAGTGTTGACTTTGACCTGCTCCTTGCTACTCTTCGTTCGATTAACATCTCAGACTCTGCAACTGCATGGTTTCACACCTATCTCCATAGTCGTCAACAGCGTGTCGTAATCCACGATGACTCTTCTGAATGGTCTTCCTTATCAGCAGGTGTGCCACAGGGTGGCGTACTTTCTCCTCTTCTATTTTCTATTTTTATCAATCAAATTTCTCTTGCTATAACTTCCTCTTTTCACCTATATGCTGATGACCTTCAGATCTATAGACACTTTCACATTTCCGAGGCTGCAGATGCGATCGAAGCTTTAAATAGGGATCTTGCTGCTATACATGAATGGGCTAAATCTTTCGGCCTCATTATTAATCTAACCAAATCGCAAGCCATGATTGTCGGTAGCAGCAGGTTAAGAGGCAGGATGGACTGGAGCACGCTTCCTCCGCTTACTTATAATGATACCTCTATTGAATTATCTAATAAAGTTAAAAATTTAGGGTTAATAATGGACTGCAATATGGCTTGGTCGTCACATATTGCGGATGTAAGCAAGAAAATGCATTACTCTTTTCACTCCCTCAAACGACTTCAATACTTTCTCCCTTTCAAAACTAAAATTATGCTTGCGCAATCTCTTCTGCTCCCTCTTCTCGACTACGCCGACGTCTGCTACTTAGATGTAACTGAAGAACAGGTCAATAAACTCGAGCGTCTGCAAAACCTGGCCATTCGCTTCATCTACGGCCTGCGTAAGTATGATCACGTGTCACACTTTCGCGCAGAGTTAAAGTGGCTCCCAATTCGTCTTCGCCGTGATATGCACATTCTTTGCACCTTATTTATAATTCTCAATGACCCTAACTCTCCTCCCTATCTTCGCTCCCGGTTCCGCTATCTCCCCATTCCTTCCCGCGGGCGGCGGTCGTGCATCACTAAAGTGCTAGAACTGCCGACCAGCAAAACCAACTTTTTCCACCATTCATTCACAGTAAAAGCTGCACAGCTATGGAATAGACTCCCCAAATCTATTCAAGATTGTCCTTCCATAATTTCGTTCAAATTAAAGCTCAAAGAGCACTTTCTTAGACTACCAGTATAACATGATCATATAAGTATTATAATGTAAGTATAGATAAATATATATATATATATATACATATATTTTTAAGTATATATATTTTATTGTTATTTTATTTCTATGATTGTTTATTTTGTATATATACTTAAGTATTTGTATTAGTTTTAGGTCTAGGTAATCGTCTTTTTTTTTTGTTGCACTTTGTGTCACCCCTATTACATTTATCTCGCACACTCTCTGGGTTGACTGGAAGAGATCTCTTTTAGAGATAAGTCCACCTTTGCACACAATGTCTCTTGCTACTTTTGTTACTGTGTTTATGTGTAATAAAGAATATAATAATAATTATTGTTGAAACCAAAGTACTAGTGGGTTGGTTGTCTTTGAGAAAAGTGAAATCTCCATATTGTAAGCGTGAAAAAGACAGAAACCAGATTTAAAAAAATTGTGGTAGGTTGGATGTATTATTCATAACTAGGTCCAATTAACAATATGTATTATTTTATAATTATTAATTAATCATTAATACTTAATTACTTTTAATAATAAAATTTCGATAACGTAATACATAAAAATAAATTACATTACAATAAAACATTATATCTACCTGTACATAGAAATATGCTGCGACACAATTTCATTCATTCGAAACTTTATTAATCCAGCATAATGCCGTTTTTGGTCTTCGTCGTCTGTTGGATAAATACCTTCCATAAGGTCTTTGATGCACATTCCTATCATTTCCGCCTTTGTAGCTATTTGTCGTACCCACACTATGTTAGTTTGTAGAACGACTGCAATGTCAAAATGAGTTAAACCTACAGTAATAAAATTTTGGATGAGAATAATTAGATTCTGTTAAAAAGGTAAAATCAATATATCTTTATTCAGTAAGCTTAAATTAAGCATTTTGAATCGTCTAAATTTATTTTTTTATGGATAGATGGATAGGCATAGGAACCCACCCACCCACCCCACCCATTCAGGAAGTCTTGGTATTTTTAGAGACTCGCAGTAAAGTAAACTCGACCACGAAGGTCACCAAGGAACTGTTTGTAGAAACGAACATTATTCCCTTTATCACCAACGACCCCTTAGGTAACCCTAAGCCACATTAGGTAACATTAAAATTGCTTTGGAAGCAGCTCATACTTTGGAGTCGTCAGTGAGAATGGTCATAAGTCTCACAACTTTAGAATTATTATTATTATTTGCCTCAGAATACCAAAGTAGTTAACTTACAAGTGTAATTGTATGTGCAAGCCATCACTCCGATGTTAGCGAAGGTGAATGCAATTTCGAAGGCCGGTGTTGCAGTGTAATCTATTCCTGGTGCCCAAAAAGGAAACACCAATGTTCGGTGAGATCCATCGCCAGGAGTGTGAGTAATATGGTAGAAGATAAGGACGCCTATAGCAAAGAGAACCAAGCTCATTGCCAATAAAAACATGAAGGTCAGGGTTCCGACGCAAGCCTTCCAAGTACTGACTTGAGTTTTAAAGAATGCAGTTCTGAAATAGAAGATAAAGATATAAAGCTCCGCTTGTTTTTACAAGCTATTATTTAACTTGTAATGTATGTATGTATGTTTGTTCGGGTGGAATCTTGCAATTCAATTTTGTAGCAGATATCTTCAACCGATTGAGCTGAAATTTTGCATTCACATTCAGTTTGGATGACTCTGCATGGTTAATTATTATGACGTTATTATAATCCAAGATGGCGGCACACCCATGATGACGGACTAATTATTTTTAATGCATTCCTACAATATGTGTATCAAATAAAAGGGCTTGCAGAGAATAACTCGAAAAATAAAGTGACGTTATTATAAATCCAATAGGTCGGACTTCTAAAGCTTGAAACTCAATTTTGAAGCAGATATCTTTAACTGATTGAGCTATAGTTTTGTAAACACGTTCAGTGAGATGAACAGACTAAGAAACGTGTTTTTTTATTTTTTATTTTATAGCAGAAGGAGGCAAACGAGCAAGCGGGTCACCTGATGGAAAGTAATCACCGCCGCCCATGGACACCCGCAAAACCAGAGGAATCGCAGGCGCGTTGCCGGCCTTTAAGGAAGGAATAGGCTCGTTTCTTGAAGATCCCTAAGTCGTAACGGTCCGGAAATTCCGCCGCCGAGAGCTGGTTCCACAACACTGTAGTTCGAGGCAAGAAATTTCTTGAAAAATGCACAGTAGTAGACCGCTATCCATCAAGGTGATGTGGATGGAATGACAGTCGATTGCGTGTAGTGCGGTGAAGGAAATCAGCGGCAGGGATCAAGCCGAACAATTCCTCAGAACACTCTCCATGATATATACGGTACAATATACAGAGAGACGCCACGTCTCTCCGAAGAGCCAGTGGATCGAGCCGACCTGAAATAACCACGTAGTCGACAATTCGAGCAGCTCTGCGTTGAATGCAGTCAAATGGAAGGAGTTGGTATTGGGGTGCTCCAGCCCAGAGATGGGAGCAGTATTCCATATGCGGCCTGACCTGTGCTTTATACAGTTGTAAACGGTGGGCCGGCGTGAAATACTGACCCGCTCTATTAAGCACACCCAGCTTTTTCGAAACTAATTTAGCTTTACCTTCCGAATGACCACGAAACTGAACTTCACTCGAAATATTGACGCCAAGGATTCCAATAGTCGGATTGGTATCAAGGGGAGCTCCCTCAAAGTTTAGAGGTACGACGAAGGGATGTTTTTTCGCGGTAAATGCGCAAACTTGTGTTTTGGAGAGGTTAAAGTGGACTAGGTTATGTCGGCTCCAATCCGAGACATGACTTAACATGTTCTCGGTGTCAGTCACAAGTTTATTCCGGCTCTCGATGACGCTTTCCAGAGAAATATTAGCTCGCCCGGTGTAGAGCGTATCCCCAGTACTGTCGTCTGCATAGCAATGAATGCTGTTGTTATGCAGCATGTCATTGATATGCAGAAGAAACAGAGTAGGGGACAACACACACCCCTGAAAATGTGCAAACCATATCACACAGTGTCACTCAACTCTGCCTTGGTTCTGTCCGGCACGCTCCCCCTGGATCTTCGCATTAAAGAGGCAGCCGCCCTTTACGAAGCCAGGAGGGGGGTCCCCCGGCCAGATTTGCGGGGCAGAGACATAGAGACTCCACATTCATTCTTACACTCATCACACCCTGCAGAACACATAAACATGGACATTAAACACATCACGGAAGACACACAAATACTCGCACACACACACAACATCTACATTTACACAGATGGCAGTAAGATTGACGGTAAGGTGGGGGCGGCATTATCCTTATGGGATGGGTCCGCCGAAACCAAAGCCGTCAAACTTACTTTGCCGTCGTACGCCACAGTTTATCAAGCAGAGATACTAGCACTCAACAAAGCCTCGGAGATAGTGTCGAGTAGAAAGGAAATATCCTTTGGAGTGTACAGCGACTCCATGGCAGCCTTGCAAACGGTCGTGAATGTCTCCTCCCTCCATCCTCTCGCAGTCAGCACAAAGGCCAACCTCAAGACGGCCTTTATACAGGGCAAGTCTGTTGACTTGTACTGGATAAAGGCTCACGCGGGACTGGAGGGAAACGAGAGAGCCGACCAGCTTGCCAAGGAGGCCGCTTTACACTCCAAGAGAAAGCCGGACTACGACAGGTGTCCTGTTTCATTCGTCAGGCGACTCATCCGCGAGGAAACGCTGGACGAATGGAACAGGCGTTACCAGTCAGGCACTACCGCCGAGGTTACAAAACTTTTCTTTCCACACATCACTGCCGCATACAAATTCACGCGCAAATTCACCCCCACACAACACACCACACAGGTGTTCACGGGTCATGGCGGGTTTTCGGCGTACTTAAATCGCTTTAAGTGCAAAGATAGCCCGTCATGCGCCTGTGACCCAAACGTACACGAAACTTTAGTACACATCCTCTCCGAGTGCCCTATACACACTCTGAAGAGGTACAACATCGAGGCATATATGGGCACCCTTGTCCGCCCAAATAACTTCGCCGATATATTGGCTGGCGATAATGCAAACAAATTTATCGAGTACTGCGTCAAAATTGTTGACGCAGTCAAACTTAGAAATAAGACCTAGGAAATAAAAATGTAATAGTATAAGATTAAGAAATGGGGAAAACTATTCTATATCTGTGCATATAGCAACAGTTCCCCTAGTTGATAAGTTCAAAATTGTTAATCAATTAAGATAAGTTAACATAAAAATAGCATAACTAGTAATAAGATCAAAAGTGTAAAGGACCCGCAAAGGCCACCATAAATAGCATAAGAGAGCAAATAATAAATTGTAATAAAGATATAAGGTTAATATAAGATATAAAAAAGTAAAATGTATATAGATATAAGCTAAAAATATCACACACAGCACATATCTATTAGAGGGTAGTTGCCAAGTAAACCACGAAATTTGTTTGCTCTCTTTATTTATTAAATTAAAATAGTAAATTAAGTTATTTACATTATTTTTTATGCGCATCTAAAGCATAAGGTAGTACTACTCGCCTGCAGTTATAGTTTTCCTTTCTAAATTCTCCTTTACCGCACATCACCAAGACCAACATCAACATGGATCAATCACGCCTTGAAGACAACATTAACAACATGGCCAAGATGTTTGAGACCAAAATGGCAGAGTTCCAGGCTGAGCTCAACCAGGCTTCCAGTACACGTAAGAATCCTAATACGATTGCTGGGCTCAACACAGATTTTCTCGCCTTTAAGGCCTTTGTATGCAACGGACTGGCTGTGCTTCGCTCTGAAGTGGACGCTTTGCGAAGAAGTATGGACCGGATCGAGATGCGTTTCCGAAGGAAGATGTTACTGGTGCATGGTATTCCCGAACAGGCCGGTGAAGACACATGTGCTAAACTTGTTGCCACTCTTCATTCTAAATGCAAGGTACAAACTCTTTCGGTTACCAGCATTAACGCTAGTTACCGCATGGGCAAACTGGTTCCTAATAACAGCAAACCACGGCCCATTGTTGTAAAGTTCTCCGATGCTGCCGTGCGCGCAGCTTTGTGGAAAGGCAAGGTTGCTCTCAAGGGCTCGAAGATTACCCTATCCGAATTTCTTACGAAGACGCGCCATGAAGCATTCATGGCTGCCAGGAACAAATTCGGCGTTTCCAACTGCTGGACTGCGGATGGGGTAATATTTATCAAGACACCAGACGGCAACAGGCACAAGTTGGAGTCTATGGCAGAGTTTCATAACATTGCTTCGGGTACATCAACCAACAAACGATAGCCCCCTCTTACTTCGTTAACAAAGTTTAACACCCACTTTTTAATCGTTTTTTAATAATACCCTTTAATCTTTAATGTTCCGTGACTGTTTATTAATTTGTTTTCTGTAATTGTCTGCTGACAACTGCTATTTAGTTTAGTAATTAATGTATTTGTCATTGTCATTGCTGATGCTGTCACTGTCAAACAGTCAGTAAATTATGCATTCTTTTTTTTTATGTCTCAGGCAAAGGGAACTATTCTATACGGTTTTGACTTCTGTTTTTTTATATAATTTAAATATTTTTATTTTTTTTTACCTTTTCAAATTGTTTGAATAGTTCATTGTAGTGTTGTTTCGTATAGCGTCCATGGTTTCATGTGGTTTTCTTTTTTTTTTTTGGTGATTCTATGCAGGTGTTTCTCTTCCGGACTGCTGGCGGGTGGTATGCCTTTTATTTTAATTTATTTATTTTATAAAGCTTTTAATTGTCTTTATTTTAATACTAATTATTATTTATATATTCATAATTATTTTTGTTATTCTCTTTATACATTTTTATTACTATGTTACAAGCAAGTTACAGTGATAGTGACGCGGATGATGACGGTTCGGATTATCTGTCTGCAGCTTCCTCCGATAGTAGTTTCCAAAGTCTAACTCAACCGCTGGACTCCTTACTCGACGTTAATTTCGCATCTTTTTCCAAAAATTTTAATGTTGTGCATATTAATGCACAAAGTATCCCCGCACATTATTCCGATTTGTTGACCACCTTCTCCAGTAACCAAAACATTCATGCCATCCTTGTATCGGAAACATTCCTAAAACCTTGTCTCCCTTCTACCTCCTACTGTCTTCCCGGATTTCATCTCATTCGCAATGACAGGACTGGCAAGGGTGGCGGCGGAGTAGCCATTTATCTCAGAGGGCACTTACCATTTAACCTTATCAACAAATCTCCATCTGCCTACTGTGAATCTTCTGAGCATCTTTTCATAGAAGTTCTTATGGGTCACTCAAAGAAACTCTTAGGCGTGTTTTATAGCCCGAACCTCCACATTGACTACTTTGCCAAATTTGAATCCGTATTAGAAACACTGGTACCAACAGCTGACCATACTATTATTATGGGCGACTTCAACACCTGCTTACTTAAGCAGGATTCACAGTCGTCCCGTCTTAGCTCAATTGTAGAATCAACTAATTTTAACTTTCTTCCTTTAACTGCGACTCACCATTTTCCTGGCTGTCAGCCCTCCTTGTTAGATCTTGCAATTGTCTCCTCCACTGACCACGTGAGTTCCCATGGCCAACTTCCTGCTGAAGCCTTTTCCTATCATGACCTTATTTTTGTTTCCTATAAGATCCGATGTCCTAAACCTAGACCACGAGTGATCATGCAGCGTAACTTCAATAATGTTGACACTATTCGCTTTATGTCTGACCTTAGCGGTATTGACTGGGATGCGGTGTTTGACGCTCCAACCATTGACCTAAAGATGGAAATCTTCAACTCCAACCTGATCCAAATATTTGATATCCATGCTCCACTTCGTCCAGTCCGGCTCAAACATCTCCCCGCTCCCTGGCTTACTAATGACATAAAACTCATTATGGCCAGGCGCAATGCTGCTAAGGCACGATACAAGAAGGATCCGTCGGATGCAAATCAGAACACATATAGAGAGTTGCGAAATCGGTGTAGTAGATTGTGTAGGGATGCGCAGCGTCGTCACATACATTCTTCTGTTGCAAATGGTGATCCCGCTAAAGTATGGTCATTCTTAAATTCTCTTGGTATTGGTAAGTCTAAGACTTCTGTTCCTAACAACCTCGACCTAGCTTCCTTAAACCATCACTTTTCAGCTCCTTCCTCCATCCCATATAATTTGAAACAAAGTACACTTCAAGCCCTGTCTTCCTCTCCGAACCTACAACATCCTGCATTTTCCTTTCGGCCGGTCTTTGAGCGCGAAGTTGAAGATAATATCCGGGCAGTAAAATCTAATGCTGAAGGTATGGATGGAATTAGCCGGAGGATGATTCTGTTAGGTGTTGATATTCTTGTGCCTATCATTTGTCACGTTTTCAACTTCTCACTCAACACCGGCAGTTTCCCTAGCTGCTGGAGGCAAGCAGTAGTCATACCCATTCCTAAAATTTCTAACCCTTCCTTACCTTCTCATTTTAGACCAATTTCCATTCTTCCCTTCCTTTCTAAAATCCTAGAGCGTCTAGTCCTCCACCAATTTAGTGCCTTTGTCAATTCAAATAATCTCCTTAGCCCTTTCCAATCCGGCTTCCGCCCGGGGCACAGTACGACCACTGCTCTGACAAGGGTATCCGATGACATACGTCTGGGAATGTCGAATCAACGGTTGACAGCGCTTGTTCTGTTGGATTTTTCCAATGCCTTTAACACCGTTGACTTCGATATTCTTCTAGCAATGCTTAAGTCTCTCCTTGTAACAGATTCGGTACTAGAGTGGTTTCGCAGCTACCTTTTTGGCCGGCGGCAGTGTGTGCGTGCCAATGACAAACTGTCATGTGCTAGCGATGTCACTGCTGGTGTACCCCAGGGTGGTGTCCTTTCTCCTTTCCTCTTTTCGATTTTCATCAATTTTCTCACTCCACTCCTCTCATGTAAATTCCACTTGTATGCTGATGACCTGCAAATCTATTCGCAATCCTCCGTCGATGATATTGAGAGTATGATCGCCAGCCTAAATGATGACCTTGTGACTATTAATGAGTGGAGTCGAACCCATGGCTTAACGGTCAACCCCAATAAGTCACAGGCTATTATCATTGGGGGCACAAAACAAATAGCTAAATTAGACAAAAAATGTATACCTTCGCTGACGTTCAACGGTGTCTTATTAAACTACTGTCCTACTGTTAAAAACCTAGGCATCCTCTTCGACTGCACTCTTTCCTGGTCTCCTCAAGTGTCCGAGATAAGTCGAAAGTTGTTCGCTGCCTCTGGGTCACTTCGGAGGTGGAAGAACTTGCTCCCTGTGAAGACAAAGGTTGAGCTTGCGCAATCTCTCCTTTTACCGATTTTGGACTATGCCGATGTCTGCCTTGTTGATTTAAATGTAGATCTGCTTAATAAGCTTCAACGCCTACAAAATCTCTGCATCAGGTTCATCTATGGTTTGCGCAAGTTCGACCATGTGTCTGAATACAGGCACAGGCTTGAATGGCTACCTATTAGGTCGCGTCGTGAGGAGCATATTCTTATTCTTCTTTTTAACGTGCTGTATGATCCTCGTACTCCTTCTTACCTTAAAGAATGTTTCCGGTTTCTCGGGGAGGATCACAATCGTGGTCTAAGGTCCAAATCGGACAACGAGCTTAAGGCTCCCTTTACGCGGTCGGGATATTATAAGGATTCTTTTACAATCCAAGCTACTTTCCTTTGGAACAATTTACCTTCCGAAATCCGTCACTCCAAGTCACTGTCCATCTTTAAGTCTAAACTCCACAAGCATCTTTTGGCTCAGTCGTCTGCTAGTAACGTGTTATAGTTTAATTTTATATATATAATGTAAGTATGTATATTTTATATTATGTATTGTATGTGTGTATTTTAGAAATAAATGTATATATTCATTTGTTGTCAATCATATTAGCTATTTATTAAAACTTGCGCACTTCCTCTATCTCCTTCTTAGGTTCCATTAACCAAAGGTTGTCTGGAAGAGATCGCTTTCAGCGATAAGACCGCCTTTGTACATACTAGTTTTAAGTTTATGTCATGTGAAAGTGTTTCTTGTGTATGTGCAATAAAGTGTTATCTATCTATCTATCTATCTATCTAAAAAGAAAAATGTTTAGGTACCGAGCAAAACGCTCCGTTGAAAAATTTATTTCCCTATTAGTTTTAAGAGAATGCAACCAATAAAGATGGTAATGAGGCGATAAAGAAGAAGTAGAGAGTCTACACGGGAGTCCCACCCGAACAAGAATGAAAGGCGATGTAAGGTTGTGAAGTATGCGGTATGAAAGTGCGAGAAGAATTAATGCGAGAACTGGTATGAATGAGAATTAGGTTTACAATAGGCTCTGATTACGTCGGAGCAGAGAAAACATAAAAAAAAAAAACACACACCCCTGCGGGACTCCAGTATTCACGGGCTTCATGTCGGAGCACGAACCGTCGACTGCGACTCTGATGCTACGCCCAGTAAGAAAGTTGGCACCCCATGAACACAATTTCTCAGGAAGCCCGTATGATGGAAGTTTAGAGAGAAGAGCCTTGTGCCATACCCTGTCAAAGCTTTCGCTACGTCCAAGCTAACTGCCAGTGCCTCCCCTTTACTCTCGACTGCCTCAGCCCATCGGTGAGTAAGATACACTAAAAGATCACCAGCCGAACAACCGCGACGAAAACCATACTGGCGATCACTTAGTAGCTGGTTCTCTTCTAGGTACCTTAAGAGCTGGCGGTTTGTAATGGACTCCATTAGTTTGGAGAGTAAAAAGGTAATTGCTATTGGCCTGTAGTTGGATGGATCTGAGCGATCGCCTTTTTTTGGAATCGGGTGGACAAGGGCTGTTTTCCAAGAGCTCGGGACGACGCCAGTAGTGTAGAGAGCCGGAAAAGGCGCGTTAGAACTGGTGCCAATTCAGGAGCACACGTCCAAAGCACAATGGGTGGAACTGCATCAGACCCTCTCGCCTTATGGATATCAAGGGAAAAAAGAGCCTTACGAACTGACCTTTGCAGGAACTGAACGTTTGGCATTGTACAAGCGCAATGCGGTATGGTTGGTGGAGAGTTTTCCCCATCGTCCAAGGTCGAGTTTGATGCGAAAATAGAGCCCAAGATATCGGCTTTCTCCTTTGCAGTATAGGCCAGGCAGTCATCGGTCTTCTGCAATGGTGGCAGGGACGGCTGACAAAAATTCCCTAAGATAGCTTTGGCGAGAGACCAGAACGCACGCGTCCCCGAAGGAAGACGCACTAGCCTCTCGCCGATTCTACCTATGAATGATGACTTCGCCTTCAATGTCCTTCTTAAAGGATCTGGCGGCAAAGTTGTACTTCTTTCTGAGCGCACTGGTGTTTGGATCCTTTGATGACACCGCATTAGCCCAGGCTTGGTAATGTTGTCGCTTTTGGCGAGACACCATTTTGCAGCCACGACCAAACCATGGTTGGGACTTGCCGCTATTGGGAACCACAGAGTTTTGAATGAAAAGTTCCATTCCCTGCAGTATCACATCAACGACAGAGTCAGCGGCGACATCAGGATCATCCAGCGAGAAGCAAACTCGCCGCCACGGGTAGGACGCAAAGAAACTTCGCATCCCATCCCAGTCTGCTGACCTATAATACCAGACTCGACGGCTAGCCGCTGGTTGCGGTTTTGAAGTTTCTGTGAGAGGCACAGTGCTGCGAATCAGACAGTGGTCTGATGAGCCTAGTGGTGCATCAACAGAAACTTGATAACCATCTGGGTGCGAGGTCAGCAGAAGGTCCAATAAAGAAGGTGCCAACGTGTCCAGGGATAACAAAAAGGAAAAATTAATTAAAGGTATGCTTAGTAATGCGCTAATAAAAAAAAACTTTTACTTTAAAACTTTAACTATCAACTGATACCGTCATTACACAATTTATATGATATAAAATTTTGTCGGGAGATTTACTTGTTAAAATAAACAAGTAAGTAAATTAATTTAGTCAAGATGAACCGGAGCGAATTTAATAACTTGATGTGATTGATTTTAACTATTAAAGTTTTCTATCTAAGTATCTTATCTTATCTTATCTTAGTGGGGCCTGCAGAAGTCTCCTTCTCGCAGCAGCACGTCGACCCATTAGGATCTTTTGTGCAAACCCGTCCTATCACTCTGTTTCCTCAGTGAAAACTACTGCAATAAGTTTGGCAATGTCTCTGAGGGCGAAGAGCCTAAAGTCAAATTATTTATTCAATGTAAACATTTACAAGCACTTTTTGACGGCAATGCTAATACAAAATAAAAACAGTTAAGTTACTTGTAGTTAAGACTTAACAACTAATCTAACGAACTATAGTCTGTGCCAGACAAACGCGCATCCCTACCCCCAGTACCACTGCACGCCGAAACAGGATCGCGTCGAACCGAAATATAAGCCATGACGATAGAATTCTGTTTATACAAACGTATCTTGGTACGAGACGAAATGGCGGGCAAGTGCTCTCCCATAGCGACCCTTACGGCTAAAACTTGTAATTTATCGTTTTTGGGATGAAAGCTGAAGAATGATAAATCATAATGAATTGTTAACTTTAAGGAATAAATGTGATTTCCAATTATTGTATTGATATTGTGGTAATAAAAATAGGAAATAACTGAGTTTTTGAAGTAGAATAAATTAACGGCTGAAATGAGTTTTGGAAAACATTAGTATTATGGTTATCACTTTTAATCATTCAAAATACTTATCTTTTTTTATAAACATAAGTATAAAAAACCTCAAATATTAATATATTAATTTGTGTGTTTTAAAGTTGTTTCGTTTTCCGTCTTGGTACAAAACAAGCACAGAATAACTTATAGTACCTACTACCGTACAGAAGGTTCACTCTCTAACGACTTTCACGAGAAATTTAAACTTATCGTGTGACCCGAGCGGTCATATTCCGTTAAGCAACGCTGACTTGATATCGATTTCTCGTCAGGAGCGCAGGGTTAACACTAGGTAGGTAACGCGCAGGATTTCTGGTAGGCCAATCCTAGGACACTAACTCATTAATTTCTTAGAAAGAAATACCCCAAATTCACCAAATTAATAATTTAAGGGTTTCTAAAATTATTGGAGCTAAATCCGAAAAAAATTTTGATAAACACCCAAAAACAAAAAAGTTCAAAAAGACTTTCGGCCAAAAACTTAAAAATTTAAAATCAACTAAAACTTAAAATTACCTTAAATTAAACTTAAAAATATACAAAAACAAACTTTTCGACAAAAAATTTCAAATAAAATTCTTTCAAAAAACAACTTTTAAAAATTTTTCTTTTTCACCAAATACGAAATAGCAAGTACCACGATGGAGAGCACGTTACCTATATGTCGCCTATTGAAGAAGCCAGAGCCGTTTTATATGAGGACGTCACTGACTGGGGGTTGTTTCAAAAGGCGATCAACTACCAGCTTGACCGCATATCATTTGCTCTTACCCAAAGCAAGTCGGTGACTAGGCAGCAGAAAAACGACGTCCATGACGCCAAGAATCATATCGGTACGTTGTGCAGTCTCAAGATACCGGAGTTGCTGAGGGGGTTGCCAGATCACTGAGGACAGCTTCAGGGAGTTGGGGCATAAACTGGATAACAGTACGGAGGCCCTTATGACCGCCCAAAATGAGATGGCCATGGAGGTCCAAGAGGCAAGGACATCGCGGACAAGGTCGACGAACTGATAAGGCAGAGTGAGCGGCTGGAGGATTTAGTTAGCCTTTCAGGCAATATGCTAACAGCCGCTCTCAAGGACCAACACCCCTTGGCCCACAGTTCGTTGAACGAACCGCCTCTCAAACCTGCCCAACTCTCCATACCACCTACGCCGCCGTCGCTGCAGGGCCTCCGCCACCGAAACCCGTAACACACCCAGCAGTCATAGTTTCGTCCTATGCCTGCACACTCAAGCCTCCGGAGGTGATGGCCCTCTGGAAAGGGGAGATGTCCTTCCGGAGGTATAAATACGCCCCAATATAAATTCAGCCACTGCCCAAAGCAAAATTGAGGGTAGAGTTTGAGGACAGAAGGCAATGCTTGGAAACTGTTCCGTCGGCGTAGGTTGCGATGTTGTGATGATGGATGGCTCCATGGCGATGGTAAATAACGACTGCGTCTCTTAAGGTGATGTTGTATATTTACAGTGACTACATTGTGACTAACTTATTATCTAAACCTTACAAGACTATTTATACAGTAATACTACGTAGATGTTGGAGGGAGGATGCCGTGACATATCTTTATCGTATCTGCACGCGTTTAGGAATGTGCTTACAAACTCTTTAACCGATACGTGATGATAATAAATTATGTGGCGACTCAGGCCGCCACAGTACTCCCCCTCTTGAAAAAGGGAATGAAAAAACCATCAGGTCTTCAGCTTGGAGATGCCAGTGGTGCTCTAATCCACGTTAAGTCGTGATGAGCGTGCTCAAGTCTTCATTGACAAAACGAGCGTTCTCCAGTCTACAGTGACTCGAGACGAGCGTGTGCTACCATGTCTGCTGTGAGTCGAGACGTGTGGAGTGCGACAATACTTTTTTGACCGTCGAGTGATGCCGAGGATCCAGGAAGCGTTACGTTGCTGCGATGGAACCTTATGGCTAGCTGGCTTGCTGAATGCTGCTAAGAGAGCTGTTTCCTTGTATTTGAACAAAATGCTTATTATAGGTATATCTTTTAAAAAAGACCTACTACACGAATATTTTTTATAAGAAACTTGATTTTTCTTTAAAATGTCTAAAATTCCTCTCAACATCTTAATATTGTTACTAAAATATTTTTTTATCACGTTATACCAAGACTATATTATACACACAAATTAAGTGGCATAAACAAGTACAACTTTAAATTATGCATATTCTTACAGTGAACTTTAAATTACGCATTACATGTTAATAATAAATTGAACTAATAGACTTAATAAAATACATAATAACAAAACATAAAAATTAGAATTGACTAAGATTAAACATTAATTACATAGAGATAAGACATGTTGCATTCAATATACATACTTAATATAAGGAAATAAGTGCCTAGCTAAAACATATAATTAAAATTGACTAAAATCTTATTATTACATTAGTTACCCTAACATGGTTCATTTTTGTGCTTATTTATTCTACTGTATTCTTATTGCACAATCAAAGCATTTTAAACTTGTTGAATATCTTCATTTTGAGTACAACTTCATTATAGCTTCATAATTATCCTCAGACTGGCGTATTCCTTGGCTCTTTGTCAGATAACCGGAGAAATCGATTCGCACTGGAGGTAGCTAGTAGCATTTAAGTGCCATATGAAGTGTAATAATATCTCATAAAACAATCGACTGGTAAAATAATGCTGTTATAAATATCTCTTTCCGTAAGTATAAATAACATACCTCAAACCACTTTGTCAGTCGGTAAGTGAGGCGGTTAAACGGGTGAATACTCGTTGCATACATTTATTCTATTTTTCTTTGGATTTTATTTATTTACTTCTATAGAAAAATCCACAACTCTGTACAAAATTGTTTCCGTATAGCAGTATAGTCATTAATGCCGTGATCTTGAATTTGCGCAAGCGTAGAGCAAACGGCGACAAGTGCTGCGTCGGAAATTCTTGCGCGTTCGCTGCGCGCCGCACAATTTATGACATAATGTGTGCAGTTATGAAATCGTTAGTACATTTTATCTCGCATTGTTTTTCTGGGTACCTTATTTCTTTGCCTTGGTCGATGAAACGTTCTTGATACGATGTGCCGGAAAGGAAGCCAAAGTTGTGGGAGCCATAAGAATGATGTTAAATGACGTAGTCGTAGCTCGGTGTGGCTCGGTGTAGTGAAAATCTTGTTGTGTCCGTTGCTGAACACAATGTTACTGCCATGGTTGATGTGTAGATATTGCAAATGACTCACGTGTTCTTTTCGGGGTACTCCATTGGAAGGTTGCTTGTTGCTTAAGCGGGGTCACCAGTGTTCCGTCGGCGTAGGTTGCGATGTTGTGATGATGGATGGCTCCATGGCGATGGTAAATAACGACTGCGTCTCTTAAGGTGATGTTGTATATTTACAGTGACTACATTGTGACTAACTTATTATCTAAACCTTACAAGACTATTTATACAGTAATACTACGTAGATGTTGGAGGGAGGATGCCGTGACATATCTTTATCGTATCTGCACGCGTTTAGGAATGTGCTTACAAACTCTTTAACCGATACGTGATGATAATAAATTATGTGGCGACTCAGGCCGCCACAGAAACCATAGAACGTCACTCCGATAGCAGTAAATTCGCCGCCGAACAGGCGAAGCTACGACCACCGCTAGTCATCCTGAAGGGCATATCTAAGGATGTTGCCCGCGAGGAGTTAACGGAGGTCCTAGTCGCACAAAATGACGTGCAGGTGACCCGCATATGCTTCCTGACCTCAAACCACAACCCGGCACTTTACAACGCGGTTGTCGAGGTGATGACACCCCTGATGTGCGAAATACCATCTTAGCTCTCGGGCGGCTCAACGAGGACCATAGTAGGGTCCACGTTGAGGACTTCAGCCGTTTTGTGCAGTGTCGGGAGTGCCTTCAGTACGGCCACACGAAGGCGAAGTGTAAGTCCGACAGGAAGCCCTGTGCCCATTGCGCCACTCTGAGCCACCAAAGCACAATGCCCCAACAAGACCCAGGGGCCAAAGTGTTACAATTGCTCGGCCCATAACCTGCGCATGGGCACAAGGGTTGATACCGGCCACAACGCCACAAACGCCAGTGAGTGCCTCCGTATTCGGTCAATGGTCTTGCGCTTGCAGAGCCAGACCGATTACGGCAATTAGACTGTTCTACACAATCAACTTTAACTTAATTATTAATAAATACTGTTAAACTTAAATTACCACTAGACCTAACAATATAAAACAAATAAAATAGAATAAAACTACCAAAACAGACATAAAACTAACCACTGGCACCGAGCACCATCAACAAGACATTTAAGAACCAAATCCAAAACAGGCATAAAACCGAATGAGAAAAGCTACGCGGTATGAAACACTCAAAATCCTTCAAAGGTGGAGACCATGCCACAAAACAAATGCTCCATAGAATGCAACTAGCAACAGACAGCTTGTGCCGGGCATGTGGGGAGAAATCGGAGTCCATGCAACACTTACTGTGTGACTGTGACTCCCTTGCTAGGAAAAGAATGAGTCTCCTGGGATTCGCCTACCCGAAACCAGAAGATTTTAGGCTCTTCGCCCTCAAAGACATTGCCAAACTTATGGCAGTCGTTTTCACTGAGGAAACAGAGTGATAGGAGAGGGTTGCACAAAAGATCCCAATGGGTCGACGTGTTTTTGTTATACTGTGTCCCCCCTCATAGGTCAAGAAGGGGATCTTGTTATTACATTATACTAATTTACCTTAATTACTTTAGGTAGGTTACAAATTTGCGGGGCGCAAAAGGGGGGGGGGAAAATAAGGAGAAAAGAAGGGGAAGAAAAGAGATTAGGGAAGAAGGAAGGAATTAAAGTGGCTTTAAGGTTTCATTGTATTCTGGGATATTTTTAGGGAAGTGGGATAATTTTGGGGAAAGGAATTTTAACGTATTATTTACTCTGTTATCTATTTCCATTAGTTTTATTTAAACACTAGTTGAGTTTTTATTTATTAAAAACTTTAGTATTTATGGAAAATTTTTAGTTTATTTTGATTTTTGATTATGATAATTTTAAGTTAATTACTTTCAGGTTTTTAAGCTGTGTTATTTTAATTATATCAATTTTTATTTTGTTTTATTTCTGATTTTAATTTTAAGTTAATTTGTTTCAGGTTTTTAAGCTGTGTTATTTTAATTGATTTAGGTTATTTTGTTTGTCTGACTATTTTAGGTTTTTAGGGTTTGTTAATTTTTTGTTTTATTTAGTTGTAATGGTTGATTAAATATTAGTTCAATTTATAATTAGTTTAAGTTAAGTTATGTTTAAGTTTTATTGTTTTGAGTGCAACAAACGGCTCAGGACCAATAAATGGGGTCTCTGAGCCCTAACCGGCAAGTATATCGGCCATCTCATTGCCATGGATTTCCATGTGGCCTGGTACCTGGATACCAGGTGGACACAACAGGGTGAGATTGATCTGGATCAATCTCACCCTGTTGTGTCCACCTAGCTTATTTAAAGCTTTTGTGTTTGTTGAAACACATATACTAAATTTCTTTTCGAACATGTACTGGGGGGAAATTTTGTCAAACCCCATTTCCATGATCCTATCAAGGGAATCATTAGGTTCCTATTTTGTATGTCTGGTCAGACTTTTAGATGCGTCTCACAGACCAGCCACATTTAGTCTATGTAGCGCTTTCTTTGCCTCTGTTTCTATGACACTGTGCAGGGGTGGAAGGTCCGTAAGTACCTCCAGAGCTGCCGTCGATGTGGTTCTGAATGCCCCAGTAATCGCCATGCATGCTGTCCTCTGAAGTTTGCTTAAAGCATTTTTACAGATTTTCAGCCTGATTTTGGGCCACCAGACGATGCTGCCATATGTAGGAATCAGTCGCACCATCATCATGTAGATCCACCTTAAGATTTTGGGGTTAAGCCCCCACGTTTTGCCATATGTGGACCGACACCTACCAAATACCCTATAGGCCTTGGTAACGGTCGTGTCCATGTGCTGTTTCCAGGAAAGTTCCTTATCTAGTGTTATGCCTAGATATTTCATTTCTCTGGACTATGGAAGCTGGGTGCCGTAAAGATTTCGGCTTCCCAGTTTCGTGAGGTTTTTCATCCTCGTGAAAGAGATAGTGGTTGTTTTCCCCGGGTTTTCGGATAGATGATTGGTATTACACCAATTCTCCAGCAAACATAGGGCACATTGCATTAGCTCCAATACCGTGAAGGGAAACTTACCACTGACTATGATGACCAGGTCATCCGCATAACCAACCGTATTAGTGGTCCTTGGTTCAGTTTTGCTATGATTGAATCAACTACAAGGCTCCATAGCAGAGAAGAGAGGACCCCCCCTGCGGGCACCCTCTAGTTGTTTAAGCGAGTAAACTGTCCCCAAGCAGTTCTGAGTAGATTATTCTACCCTTTAACATGAATTCAATCCATTTGCAGATCGGTTGTTGGCACGCCATGATCTCTGGCTGCCACATTGATGGAGTCAAAGGTTGTGCGATCAAATGCACCTTCAATGTCTACAAAAGTATCTATTCTATCTAAGTAAATACGAGTAAAATCTCGCGACAACCTTTTATATCATATAAATTGTGTAATGACGTTCTAAGTTGATAGTAAAAGTTATTTTTTTTCTTTTTAGAGCATTTAAATAAAAGCTTGTTTTTTAAAAAGGCATTTTTATTAAAGGATTTCGGCTATAGCTGTTGAAAGCAAAGCACACCTCCCGCTTGGCCTTCATCGCTTGCGATAGTAAATAACGATAAAACCGAAGATGGATATGCTCTTCACCCGGAATCTCTTCTACTGAGGGACTGACTAATATATTATCACAAACTGTCTAAGCACAACAATGCTAATAACAATTAGCGATACAGCGACTAACGTAAATAAGATATAAAAAACAAACCCTACAAGCAAATTGAGAATACAAATTCCAGTCAGAGTCTAGACCAAACAAACCCTAGAATACAGAAGCGATTTAAGTTACGTGACCTTAAAAATCTCTTACGTAATTAACACATAAATACCTATACTTTTCGTTCTTTGTACATATGTAACGAAAGTCTTCCTTCATAGCGTGTATTAGATATCTATAATGCGCTGTATTTATTTTCAAATATATAAGCGTCATCATTTTATACAACAACATCGCAACATAGGTTCCTGCTTCTGTGATAAGTCCCATATCGAAAATATCTATTGCGTGGTAGAGAGAAAGACAAGCATCGGTCAAGACACCAATGCCGCATAATACTATTATGTATTTCGCAATATACCTGAAAAAAATAAACATTTGATCAACTTATAAAATTGCAACTTAAAAATTTGCGACAAAATTGTAAAAAAAATATTTATAATTTTAGTGACCCGTGTCCCGTGTGACATAGCGGCTCAGTAAAATAGTCCTCCTCCGTCCGTGGGCGTGTTTTCTGTTTTTTACGATATATATAAATGATTATAAGAATTCTCGTGTTTCGTTTTTAAATACTGCTGTGCTTTTTGATCTATTCCTTTCTAATACCAATGGTATTTGTTTATTATCGAACTAATTTTCTATTCCGAACGAATACCAAATTTAAAATATTTCAATGATGTAGGTACTTAATCTATTCTTAACGAATACCAAAACATAACTTTTGGTACAGTTACAGAAACAGTTTAATTTGCTTTTTAATATTATGATCGTAATGCAATCTTCAATCTCAACAAATTCACTTCATTTGGTCATTCTAACTAAACTTGGATTAAAGATCATTTGTTTAAAAATAATATATTGACCCATATCTTTCCGTGTCGTAAAAGGCGACTTAAAACTGGACATACATCCAACAGTTGCAGTTATTATTTGATGAAACGTGGACTATGTCAGTGGACTACTACTGCGGTCCTCATTGCCTAGTCTCTGACTAACCCTATGCTGCCGTCATACGGATAAAAGACGTATCCTACCCTTACCTACAAACCGTGAAAAAAACGAATGTATTTTTTTTTGAAAAAAATTTGCTGCGCAAAAGTAAAGTTAAAAGTATTAAATTTTAGTATGCAAGATTGTAAGTCTTTAAGCAATTTTTTGACATATTAAGATTATAATAATTTATATACTATATATTTATTATACAAAATGTGATTTTCTTTTTCTTCTTAGTAAAAAAAATACGATTCATGACACTACGATGAAAAGACGTCCCTATCTACGCAGAAACGTCCTTTCTATCTATGATCAGTCTTTTCGTTTAATCGTAACTAAGATACTCTTTTTACATTTTAGTTATAATGTATGCCTTTAACTATAAAATAAAACACAACACACTGTTAATTTTAATTCATTTTAAAGAAATTAAGAATGAGTTCCACCCATGAAACTAAACAACTTTCCCGAAGAAACCTATGTGCAAAAATGACAAAAAAATGTCGACCTCCCATACAAAATTGTCCGATCAGTTGACGACAAAAGTAAGGGAGGTCGAAATTTTTTGTGATTTTTGTACATAGGTTTCTTGGGGAAAGTTGTTCAGCGTCATGGGTGGAACTCACCATTAATTTCATTAAAACGAATAAAAATTTACGGTGTATATGAGATTTAGACTTTATATAAGATGACTGCTAGAAACCAGAAGAAACTTCAAGGGCTGGTCAGGTCAAGTGTTTTATACATGACAAAAATAACAAAAAAGAAATTCGTGTTTTTTCGTAGGTACTTATCGCCCAGCTGACGCGGACGGGTCAACAGACGGCCGTATGCTTAAAAATAAATTAGATACTCAAAAGACTATCCAATTAAAATTCACAAAATTAATTATTTCATTCAAAATGAAAAATACACGAATTTCTTTTTTGTCATTTTTGTCATGATTGCGAATATGTCTGTAACTTCATTTTGAAAAAATGTTAGATAAGTACGTCCATTCTCCGTATAACGGCAGTATGTACCTCTCTGGTACCTCTATGTATAATTTATAAACGGATCACCTTTTTAATAATACAACAGCACATGAACAGTATTATAGTATTGAAAGTTATTTCATCCGGGAATAAAAAGCGCTTGTGTAAGTAGGTCTGCTTCTTTACTATTGTTTGCCTTTTTTAAGGGGGGGGGGGGGGGAGGCGGTGAAAACGGAAAAATTGGCTGTTTTTTATTAGCTGTTATTCAAAATATTTTAGATATTTCGCACTGAAATTTTCAATATGTATTACAGAACGTATGTGTGAGGGGATGACTGTTTCCATAACACGATTGGAAACATTTTGCTTGATAAAAAAAAGTCCTGAAGTTACCTCTAAAATTTCGAACGTGTTTTACAATAATAATTCCTATATAATCATGACCACATTTACCTTTTCGATTTCTTGACTGTTTAGGATTTTCAAAAACTAAACATTTTTATTAACTTTTTGATAAAAATGTAAATGGCGCTTACGATTTACCGCGGATCCCGCACCGCGCGCAACATCCGGAATATTAGCTGGCCACCTAACCCCGCATAACGTACCGTACCATTTATTGTACTTTAATTTAAAAAAAATTGAAATTGGTTACGGGATACCGGGTCAACGCGGGCTAAATCGCGCGGGAGGGCCGCTATAGTTTAAATAAATATAAAATATTAGTTCCATTGACTTTTTCACTTACGACCACAGTTCTGCCGGTTCATCTGTAACTTGGTACGCTCTTAGAAATGCAAAAAAGGTCTTGTGAAATTCTTCAGCTTTCACATAGCCCGTAGAATAGTCAATACTTTCTCTATTGTAGAATGCTTTAAGTTTTTTTAGCAGCATGTTTGGCGGATAGCGATACTTTCAGAATGACTGGTGATAACGGTAAGTGGATAACTAACTCGTGACCTTATTCCATACATCGTTTGACATTGATCGTTTATCATATTTTGAAGTATTACTATGAATTGCTTTCATTCGTTCAGTATGTTTGCACACAATAATTATAGTTCATACTTTTGAATGTTAATACTTTATTTATGTAAAATTTTAAACACTGAAAATGGACGACCACCTCAGGCGGGCATCGAACCAAGCACCTTCCGCATTCCGGGCGGCTACCTTAACCACTTGGCTACCGAGGTCTGGTTTTCACCCGTCGAAATTTCGATTCCCGCCTGAGGTTGTCGTCCTTTTTTAGTGTTTAAAATTTTACTTAAGTGTATTTAAGCGTTAATAAAACGCTAAAATATATTAAAAACATTAAGTTAATACTTATGATAATAATTTGTAAGGTATTTGTGTAGGTTTTTAATGTAAACTATTTACATCATTTCAAGGAATTCACTAATAAATCAGTCAACTTATAAATATTTGTTTATTGTTGGGAGTATTTAAGCTGTTTTGGTTTTTAAATAATTAAGGAATTAAAAATTAATTATGCCATGAGGCATTCTCTACAAGTCAACCGCTGAGGATGTACATGATAGGCAATTTTTTTTTTTAACTGCCATAAAGTAGGTACCAAATTAGGGTAAATGCCTTCAGACAGATTGTGAGCAGGATCATACCACACAGTGCAACCAATGATTGAAGATGCAAAACTACAAAAGTTAAAGTAAGTAAAAAAAATATATAAGTATACATTACATATAACATTTATAACGTTCTATTTTCCGACAATAAAACTTGATACGTAATAAGGAAATAGTAAATTGATTATGGAATCATTTGCAGCGCCTTCTCTTTTATTACGGATGGACGATACTTTTTTTTCTGGGTCATAACTCTGAGCTCCAACTAACATAACATTAATTTTCTGCATTGCCGCGAGCTTTGTCGCGTACAAAGTGGTTATGAAAGCGGGCATCCTTGACTGAAATTATTACGGCCGTCTTATAATTTGGCGTGAACATTTTTCTATGCAAGATAATTGAAACCCTGCTGTGGCGGTGCCTCGTTTCACGTGCCACTGAGAATTCTGCCCGTAGGCATGTTTGCTTTTTTTCTGTTTCATATTATAAGATTTGAAAAATCAAACAGAAATGAAAATGTATTTATTAGAACACAAACAACTTACAATTATGCATAACTAAAAAAAAATCGATCAAAATGTGTCCTAAAGGGACTCCACTCAGCATTTGTTGCAGTGTCACTATAACGCTGATCTTTAGTGGAAACTCTAGTTCTGTGATTGCAGGTGATTTGTTTTTAAATTCTGCTTGTGAAGTGTTCTTAATATTTTTTTTGGAATTCTAAGTAAACTTTTATTACTTATAATAATATAGATCGTTTGTTTATAGAAATAGATGTAATACTCTTTGTGCAAGTAGGTGCTCGGTGATTCAGATCTCCACATTGAAAACATTTATTTTTGTTTTCTTTCTTTGCAGATAGAGTATATTAGGTCGGGTTTGTTCTTATCTTTAATGCAAGGTAGTGCAGGTAGTAATGTCATAATGTGAATTTGGCTAACATTTTGTAAGAAATTAAAAAAAGAGCTCTGTTTTTATGAAAAGTTTATTAGACGATGAAAAATTAAGTAGAAAAAATTACATCGCTCTAATGACTACCTCCTTGAGTTGATGCATGATGATGATGAAAAATCTAAATATATACAATTTGGTATATATTGGAATCTAATGATAAAAAATCGACATGGTGCAATTAACTAAATTTCTAGGACTAAATATTGATGATAACTGTAACTGTCAGAGTCGTGTAAGATCAGCTTGTGATCAATTGAGTAGGTTCCCGTTTGCATTGAGGCGCCTCAGAGAAGAATATTCTGTGGAAACTGCACTCCTAGCATACCATGCTCATGTAGCATCGGTACTACAATATGGTATCATGATATGGGGAAGTTGTACCGATATTGAGACATTGTTCAGATGCCTAAAGAAATGTGTTATAGATCTCTGTTTGGTGCATATCGTCTAGAGTCTTGCAGACCTTTATTCAAGAAATACAGAATTCTTACGCTGACTGGTCTCTACATTAAGCAATTATTTAATTTCGTTATAGATAATATGGAACAATTTATTAAAAATAAATTTTTTAACTACAAGCACTTCGGCAGAAAGCCCTAAATAAATTAGAAATGCCGAAATTCAAACTACGCTTGCCTGACAAAAATGCCTGCGGGATGGCTGTTAAAATATTTAATGCTCTGCCTGATGATCTATGTCTGTTGGATGGCACCAAATTCAAAAGTAAACTACATAGGTACCTCACTAAAAAATGCTTTTACTCTGTACAAGAATATTTAAACAGTAATTATTGAGGGGCTGCTTTGTATTGGCTTTTTTATGCTCGCTGTTGTTATTTACTTACATTTAAAATATTTGCATGCTAAGTAGATTTTGAAGGAAATTGTTTTTTCTAAGAACACCATACTATATACCTAAAATTGAAGCAAGTAAAGATATAAATAAATAAATAAAATAAAACGCACATTTGTGCTGGTTTTACGGCATTTTGAAACGTTGCTCGCAAAACATCGGGTTTTAAATTGGTGATTTCTTTTTAATTTAACTTTCAAGACTTGGCAAAAAGTCCCAATGGAAGGTTGACTGGTATCTCTACCATTCTCACGCATTATCATGCTTCAGGGGATAAGTCCGCCTTTTGCTGTAACTTTACAATAAAGAACAAATAATAAATAATATTATTTTTCCATAAAACTATATGAAAGGGTATATCAAGTTGAAATTACTTAAAACACGTATCTTGTTTATATTAATATTGTGCAGTGAGGCGGACAAATTGTTTCATCGGGCGCCCCGTCGATGTGTTTGCTCGTCCCACGTTGGGCGCCAATTTTACGTGACGCGAATTCCGACGGAATCACTTTTACATTTACTCCGTTGGAGCTTGAGCAAAAAAATATAAACTCGGTGGATATTTATCTCAACATTTCCATGTGTGATTCCGTAAATTGCGATAGGATTTTTGATAAAGACCTTTAGTTGTTTTATTAGATTATTTATATAGTATTTTACATAAAGAAACTTTTTTTACCGATTACCGAAGGCAATTAGCATTAGCAATAACGTTTATTAAAAAAGTGTTAGTAATTTCTAAAGAGAAAACTGTCGGCTTACACAAAATTGTAAAAATATCTCTAGTAGGTAAACTTAGACCATTTTCTGAGATAAAAAAATTACTAAGTTAATATGGGTCGGGTGCGGATTCCCTAAATCGCAATTTGTCTGATTAGCTAAATTACCAGTTTCTCACTTCGTACACATCGCAAATCGTCTTAGTCGCAAAATGTCTAAATTACCAGTTTCTCACTTCGTGTACGAATCCATTATTTTGCTGACCGCACGAGGCCATTATTTAAGAGAAAAAAAAGGTTGTCGCGCGATTTACTGTCCGTATCCATGATTGGGGTCGGCGCAGCATGTCATCTTCTTCCATTCGTCTCTATCAGCCGTCAGTTCGGCGGTCGGAGTGACCGACCGCCGAACTGACGGCTCTGTTTTCCACCATATTATATCTTTCACGCAGTCCATCCATATTTTTCTCGGCCTACCTCTCCCCTTGTATCCATCCACAGTCATGCTCAACACTCGCTTTACCAGATGGCATTCATCCCTCCTCAATACATGATTCAAGATTCAAGGTTCAAGATTCAATATAATTTATTTAGGTTAGGCCATGTTTAGGGTACAGCACCTAAGAATGTCATTTATGCCATCGGTTCATAAGTCTAACTATGGGGCGGGAGCCTTGTACTGAGAAGAACCGGCAAGAAACTCAGCAAGGGCATTTCTTTTCTCCCTTTCTTTTACAGCGTCAATTAGAATTGAAAAATGCCCTCCCTATCATAAAAGGGCACTTTCCATTACAATAATAAAAACAAAACAACTACAAGGACATAAATAAAAATAAAAAGTTCAGGTATTCATCAATATAAAATAATCAATGTAATCAATGTCTTACAGTACAAATATAAGTAATACTACAACTACTAATATATTAATAATAAAAATAAGTTAGCAAGAGCAGACCAGCCTCCACAGGCGGCACCCGTTCACGAGTATGACATGTGAATCAGCCATCGCTTCGCTCAACCATGTTTTAGGGAACGTAACGACCCGACGCACATGCCACCACCGCAGAGACATTTGAGATCTCTCTCGATCTGATGACACACTCGAGCAACTCCAATGAAGCAAGCAAGAAAACATTTAGGCAACGTTTTACGCAACATAAGTTTTGAGTAGGTACCCATTGTCTGACGTCCACATGTCCACCAAAACAGCTTCTTTCCTCTGAACTACTCTGTCACTAGTGCTACATTCATGCTCCCTCTGAATAAATTAATGAATAGTAACTAAAGTAATAACTAAGTTAGTCAAAAGTCTTAGGTAGATACACCACACTAAGACTATAAATAAAAATAAAAAAATAAAAATCATTTATTTCAGGCAAAATAGCCCATTTCCACTTAAAACAAAATGTCAATTTTACATCAATAAAATAATAAAACATACCTAACAAATCAAATCAATTTCAAAATAATAATAAAATATTAATGAATGCAACATAATTACATTATTATTAAACATTTTGGATTAAATTCATTAACATTATTAACAATTAAATTACAATTATTACAAAATAATCAAATTACATTAAAATCAAAATAATAATAATAATAACTAATATTTGTTGTTAGTCAGCGCATGCACCATACAGCAATGACGCATGTATTGGCAATCGAACCTGTTTGCAAACACACTTAGGATGCGGTTGGAGCTGGCCCGAACCCTGCGCACCAGCGATGTACACCGCTTCCGCATTATGGTGTAGAAGCAGTCCACCTGTGCATCCGCGAACATCCCTGATGCACTACAGAATCGGGGCAGCCCCATCAGCATCCTGAAAGCGTTATTATACTGAACACGTAAGGCACTGTACTGTTTTTGCGTATGATTTGCCCACAGGCTGCACGTGTAGAAATTAGTGCAGTAAGCTCGAAAAAGAGTTCGTTTAACCTCTGCTGAGCTACGCGCAAACCTACGGGCCACCATGTTCGCTCTTACAGACAGCGCCCTACGCTCCCTTTCTATGTCTGCATCATCTTTCAGGTCGGAGGTAAGAATATGACCAAGGTATTTAAATTGGTTCACGCACTGCAGTGGCGTTCCGTACAATTTTATGGGAGGGATGGAGGTCGGACATTTCCCTCCGGCCCGAAAGACCATGCATTCACTCTTTTTTACATTGTATACTAGGCCGTGTTCGCGGGTATACCTTTCACATATTTTTAACATTTTTGTGATACCACAGACCGATGCACTCAGCAAGACCATGTCATCAGCATAATTTATATTATTTACTGGTACCCCGTCTATATGACAGCCGACACGGCTGCCGCTGAGCTCACCTATCAGGGCATCAACGTACAGGTTGAACAGCTTCGGCGAGGTCAGCCCTCCCTGCCTCACCCCGCACTCCATCCTATACGGTTCCGACAAGGCACTCGACCATCTCACAACATTGACCTGATTTTGATACCAATATTTGAAGATGTTGTTAAGTTCTAATGGCACCTTGATATCGCTTAACTTCTGCCATAGGATATCATAACAAACCAGGTCAAAAGCTTTGGAGAGGTCGAGGAAACAGGCATATACGGGTGTACGGCGGTCTGTGTAATACTTAACAGTCTGCTTTAAACTCAAGATAGCTGTATCTGTGGAGAGTCCTGGCCTAAAGCCGAACTGATTATCATTTAAATTTAGATAACCGCCTAGCTGAGTATCAAGCAAACTGTCAAAAACTTTAGATATAACAGTGGCCAGCGAAATAGGCCTATAATTAGATTTATCGCACACGTCACCAGTTTTATTTTTAACAATTGGCACTACCACAGTCTTCATCATATCAGCCGGCAAGTACGAGTGCCCTACACAAAAAGAATAGAGCATCGCTAGCACCCTAGGCAGATGGGGGCCCGCATGCTTTAAGTGCTCGATGCTGAGCCCGTCGTGGCCAGGGGACTTGCCACGTGACATTGATTGTATAACCTTCCTAACATCTTTAGCTAAAAACCTAGTACTGAGCTCCCGGCCACAAGGACCCGCATCACTCGCCGACCGAGACGAACCCAAGGATGATTTGATGGTAAAGTGCTCTCTAAACATGTCAGCTATGCCTTTGGGGTCATTAACCCCGTCGACACTCACAGGAAGGCTCGGCTTGCCATTTAATTTATTTGTGGCCTTCCAAAAGTTGCGAAAGTCATGTTTTGAATGCTTAGACGATAAAAAGTCCATTTTTAATTGTTCGCTATGGTTTTGACACCACTTTAAACGAGACTTAAAGATCTTTCTACTTTCAACCATCTCATCATAAACGCGACCGGTTTTGGGTTTTCCATGTAAGATCCATATGTTAAATTTACACCTAGCCTCCCTGTGAGCATCCCGCACATGCCTGTTCCACCCCAGAACAGGCCTTTTTCTTTTTCGATTTACAATCAAGTCAATATTTCCAGCGACAGCTGCCTGTCTCAATGCGTTTACAATTTCACGGTACATATTGTCAATAACAAATCTATGGTCAAAATTATTACATATATGGTCACAACAACACGTCAACTCAGTAGGAAAATCTATTAATCTTAATTTTTCATTGCATAATTTACTATACAATTCTACTTGTTCGGGATTGCGGTCACCCCACAATACTTTATTAATAACATTAAATTGATCAGATAACATTTTAGGTTTTATTATGTCAAAATTACATTCTAAAATTAATGGAAAATGATCCGACCATTGAACATCATAATCGATAAATACATTTTTAATAGATGGCACAGACGAATTGGTGACTACACAGTGGTCTAACCATCGTCTACATCCATGTGCTTCGCTTATGTAAGTGTATGCACCCGAGTTCAATCCCAACACATTTATATCCGCACATACCCATTCCTGTTCATTACAAAAACAAGTAAGCTCGTCAAAAAACTTTTCACTCGGATGAGCATTAAAGTCCCCGAGTACGTACACTGACTCAACATTCTCATTACTTATAATAGCACTTACCAAGCTGAGACAATCCGTAAATTCGTTTAAATTTTCCACTTTATCTGTAGGCATATATACACTACAAACTAAGAATGATCTTTCACTAATACACATCTTTACTGCACATACTCTCGGGTTATCACATTTCACTACCGACACGCTTTGGAAAATGCGTTTGTCCCACAGCAATGCTACCCCACCGTAGGGCCTGCCGCGCAGCATGCCCGCCGCCGTGTCCACCGCTGACGTACCCGTCCACCCGAAGTTCTGGTCAATAGCGCTGAGAAACTGAAGGTCATCCGGCATAAGCCAAGTTTCTTGCAATGCTACTATACTTGAAGTTCGGCACAATGATTTCACATATTCTATTGAGCGTTTAACATTCTTACAGTTAAAACTTACTAATCTATGTGTTGAATTACTGGTCATTATAATTATTATTATTACTATTAGTAGCAGTGCCGGGCACAGTATGAGCACTGTTCGATTTCTTTGGCTTAAAATGCACAAAACGTCTAAAAATTATACCCTGGGGCCACAAATTACTGTCAAGAAACACTGACAGTTTCTGTTCAGATACAAGGAACTTAAATGCTTTGTGCCCTTTCTCTGTTTTAAATGAAATTCTTTCCAATATTATCTTCTCTTTCGTTTTCTTATATACATAATCCATTATGTCGGCGTCAGTCGTGTCTAAATGCACTTTTGTTATGAATATCGGCACTTTCTTAACTGCGGCTTTGAAGTTTCCTTCGTTATCTTGTGAAACTCCAGTTGTACCGTGGTAACGATAATTCATTTTGGTTTTCCGTCGCTGTACCAATTTCCACTCGCCGTCGGCCCTTAGAGTATCAGCAAAGGTAGACTTTTGCGGCTTAACGTAGTTGTTCGGAGATTTGTTATCGCGACAAGCAGTGGTTGCATTATGTATAGGTGTAGATGTATTGCACAGCTGATGCGCGGTCGCAGCCGGCTCGCTCGGTAAGCAGGTATCGGGCCCGGCCAACGTAGACAGCCTGGCGCTGCCGGCGGCGCCGCCAACTCCCCTCGACGTTCTTGTTAATGGAGGGTAGACATGCGATTTGCGTTGGTTGTTGCAACTAACCGAATTGGATAAATTCGACAAATTAGCATGATCGTAGTCGGCCACAGTCATATCTATATGCGAAAGTCCGATCGGTCCACTATCCACACACGCGCCACGCTTTGTATTTATTCGTATATTTCGAAAACCATTCGGTGTCGACTGATTTGAAGATGAAATTTTGTCTTTCACTGCATCTTTCAACTCATTTAGTTGTTCAGAAGTGACATAATTAGATTTAATTTCTTTCAATTCGTTCTGGAGAATTAATAAATCTTTTAAGATTTTAGTCGCATCCAAGTGATCCCAAGTAATCGGCGGCAACTTTTCTAGTTCTCGAGCCACGAAAACGGGTATGATTTCAGGATCAGTCCCTTTAAAAAGCGAAATGATATCCTCCATGTCCCGATTTTCTTTTCCATGTCGTTTGCGCATGATTTTACGTTTCTCACTCGGCAACGATTCAAACAGTAACGACTTCGATCGCGTTATTTCTTCACTTTTAAAAGACGACACACATATTTTCACTAGACTGTCCTCATCCATAACGGATATTTTGTTTTGCACGTAAGCAAGTAACTCGTCGATTACTATATTGCACGTAATGCACTTCACCGTTGACGCCATTTTTACGTAACAATAAAAATGTCTTAGCGATCGATTACGCGCCCGTCCCCGGATACTGCGCGCGCGCGACTCACAATATAGAAAATAAATTAACTGATTGAAATTATATTCACCAATCACAGTATGGCTGGAGAGACAACAATCAAAAATCCCTCTAAAAAGTTTTAAATTCCACAAAATGAACAATGTTAGAAAACACAAATCAAAAAACTTATTGCAGCGTTCAATCGACTTCGGTAATTCGGCAGTTCGTACTCAATCCGTTTATACAAAGTTGGGTAACGTCGAGGACAAATTGTCTTCGCAGTAACAGTTGAACGATAAACCGTACGTTACAAGTAGGGATGGGGGCTGCATTGCATTCACTGATACTCTTGAGGTAAATTATTGTTTTTTTCGACAATAGTAACGGATTTTGCAATATAATTATGAAATATGCTTCAATATGGATATCCATATTTAAGCATAGTAAGCTATAAGTATAGCTTACAAAGAAGTGGATAGTATTAAAAAAATATACGAGTCGGATACAATTTTGTGATGGTCAGCTGGGCCTAAAATGCCCGAAAGAGTTGAATTGAAACCCACTATTATATATTATATAGGTATTTTTAACTCTTCTGCTCTTGTTATTTTATAAGAATTTTAAAAATAATAATGTAGGAGCAGCAGCGTAATAATGCCAATAAACGATTTAGGGTTTTCAACAAAAAAATCATCAAACTAATAACATCAGAAATTATTGTAAAATGTTGGAGATACTAAGACAACTATTATTAACTGAATCATTTCATGTTGTGAATTAATTCTTGTGAATGCAATGTCGAAGAGTTTAATTACGGTTAAGAAAACATAGTGACTAACAGTTACCTTAAAAAAATAACACCATAATACTTAACAAGAATCGCTGTTCATAAATAACTGTTGAGAACATCACTAGCTACCACTCTGGAGACACAGCTGCTAGCAGTTAAACCGTAGCTTTATGTTACCGGCGCTTCTATTAGAAGTAATTATTACTGCCACCTACTTCCGAATTCGTACTAATTTAATCTCTTAGGTAAACTATACTTTGGCTGCAACTGCTTGTTCCACTGCGCACTGGTGCCGGAGCATGCAATTTCCATGTAAGGTAAGTGATACAAATAAGGCCTATCTAATTTGAAAGACTCATATTTTGAAAATTATTCGAAAAAGGTGATAAATAAAAGCAAGGCATTATTCTTTGGTTTATATATTTTAAGTAATTAAGAAAACATAATTTGTAATCTTTTATCAAAAATCACTTAAAAAGAGGTAATTCTAAAACCTTACCCTTAGGCCCTTTTAAAACATAGTGATTGAACAAAGCCTATTATATCCTTAAATTATGGGAATATTCTTATTAGAGTATTAATTATATAAAAATATATTATTTCTGAGCCTTTTAAACACTTGATGTGTTTCCATGAGATCCTTAAACTACGTTCTAAGTTATTTTCTCTAATATCTATATATTCTAAAGATTACAATTTAAAGCCATAGTTACCTTTTTGATGAGTTATATTGTGATCGGTATACATTACTTGCAACAAAACTTCAAAGAATAACGTATT
Organism: Scoparia ambigualis; assembly: GCA_963921215.1. NCBI lineage: Eukaryota > Metazoa > Arthropoda > Insecta > Lepidoptera > Crambidae > Scoparia > Scoparia ambigualis. Next base: position 23,757,859 of record OY992511.1, read on the forward strand.
AAAATTCGATAGAAATTACGATAAATTAATAACGCGCAATGAAAACGCCCGTCCATCACGAACGACCGGGCACTACTTTCGCTGTAAGCGCGAGCAGGCCTCTCGCTCACTGTTTTCCGAGTCGTGGGGCTGTCGGCTAGGCGTGTGTAAAGTATTTTTGATGTAAGAAAATTATATTTTAACCGACTTTTCGCACTACAGGCCTTATATGAGCATAGGCCTTATTTTTATCAGGTACCTTACCTAATGTACATGCATGCTATTCATTAATAGATCTGTACTCTTTGAATAGAATTTGCTTTTATACGTAGGTACCTACTATTATAAATATTTTTGGCTCTACTTGACCACGAGTATTAGGTACAATGTTTAATTTATAGTCTACGCATAATTTTTGAATGAAGACTGTTTTATGCCAAAAAACGTAACTGATCAGATCGGATTCTAATCAAACATGATGAACATAAAAAAACAAACATAACAATTTATATGTAACTATTAAAAATTCCCCAAAAGCGTAGAATATTTTTTTACGAGCGGGATCCTGACCTACTTGTATGGTTGTTTTTGTTTGTTGTGTGGTTTGATTCCCGGTTTAAAAACCTTTGAAATGTAAATTTTATTTAACTTCAATACCCCTATCCACGTCATTAGTTCCCTAGAAAATAATTATATTGCTAACTGTTTGCTCACTAGCTAGCTACTAGCTCTTTTTCAGACGTTCGGTAACAGAAAGGAATATTAATATTTCATGGAAAAGCTCAATTAACGAACTACTTAGTTAAGGGGGTGGGGTTAAAAAAATTACGGGAGGCAATCTATCCTTATCCTGCTACGACGGCCGGGCACCGGACCGCTACAACAGTCCGGATCGCCGGCAGCCGGACCGCCTCGCCGCCGGACCGTCTGCAAGCACCGGACCTGGCAGTGACTGATCGACCACCATTTCATTTCACCGACAATTATATGAACGACACACGTGTTACACTTACGGCTTTCGGTGACTTAGTGCTGGAGTAAAATTGCTAATTACTCTTGAGGGTGAAAAATGGGTAACTGTAATCGGTAGTTGCGTTGGCTCGTTTCGTTATTAAATTGGGGAGAGATTTTGCTTTGGTAAAGGTAAGTATATATCGAATTAGCCTCAAGTCGTTGCCTTAAATGTAACTAAAAAGGTTAGTAGTTACGGTGCAACATGTCGATAGATTCATTACCATTCGATTTTGTGCTGCACATATCCATAGCATATCCGCTAGATGTCAGCACTAGCGAGCATTTACGGCAGCATGAGTGACGCCTTTCCAGCCTGTGCCTGAGAGATAAGTCACGTATTCATTACACAAACTTCAGATGAGCCTGACTTGAGAGTACGCCTTATTGATGTGGATGTGTGCGGATACCTTAAGGGTAACCTGACAACAGTTGAAGTGTTTTCAGCCGGGCGATATTGGAAGCTTGAAGGCATTTTGTATTGTACTAAATATTTTATCCTAGAAAGAAATAAAGTTTAGCCTTTTGCCCTCTGCTGAGCAAAGGCCTCCTGTTAAAATCAAGTTTAAAATCAATTACACGCTTACCAAATGCAGGTTGGCGATCACAAACCATTGGTGGTGAAATATCTGCATCACCCTGTAACTATTTTACTGTTACGGCATGTGCGAGTAGAGAAGCTTGAAATAATGCTCACGAGACGTTGATAAAAACAATCTCGTTGTCGTCAAACAAACAATCAAACGAGGCGTGAAGAGGCACTTTGTGGGCCGGCAAAGTGAGGGTGACTGATGCTACGTCTCTTACGCTGCACCAGTTGTCCTCGCGCCTGGACTTCATTTCCACTTAACATCAGATGGAGTGGGGTCATTTGCTGGGCTTTTTATAAAAAAAAACTATTTATTAATTAAATACATTTGGTTTTATACCTAAACACGCGCGAGTGCGCGTGCGTCATTCTGTGCCAATGCTGAAACAACTTTAACCTAATTTCCCCTACAATGATCTGGGAATTGATCCCAGGAACTTTTTATATCGGACCAAGTGCTTTGACACTCCACCACTGAGGCGCAAAGTTGTATTCGTTTTATTTTAGTGACAAAATGTCAACAAATAAAAATGTATAATCAATTATTGATTTATGTTATGTCTGCCACAATTGCTGTTTATCAAGTCGGATATATCTATTGGCTTCCTAGCCAATGACGGCTTAAACCTACTACAGGGGTAATGAGTAATAAGCAGCCCATGTGCTGTGGACACCAGTCAATGAGGTAAGGCCCTCTGTGGTTTTTAACCGCCTCTGTGGTCTAGTAACTAAGCTACCGGTTTCAGACCAGAGGTCCCGGGTTCGATTCCCAGCGGGGGGCACATCTTTGTGTGCTCGGTTTGGTTGGTGGTAGGGCTGTCCGCCTGGCTAGCTACCACCATCGTATCTAAGTCTGTCGCCATAACAACGATGTTTATAGCATTGTTGTGTTCCGGCAGTTCGAGTTAAGATAGCCAGTTCCTCAGTGGTTGAGGATTCCGGGTGAAGCGCGCTTCCACCTAGGTATGGGCGTTATTTAACGTAACCAGTTTCAGTAACAGGTTATGCAGCCTGTAACGGAATCACTAGTTTCAGATTGAACAATGAACCGGTGATTTTTAGTAACCCAGTTCCATAGAGCAACGACGTTATGCGCAGAGCGCGAGTAACGCCGACCGGTGACGAATGTGACCGACACAAAAAAACCTAATGTATAAAAGAACAAAAAAACGTACCTAATTTAAAAATGTGTCAAAGAACTATTAAATTTTTTAATTAATCAAAAGTTGTAAATAGACAAAACAATAAAAAAATAAATAACTTTTAAATCCTTTAAGTATGTGAAAATGTGTAAATAACTAAAATATTGTATTAATTTCAAATCATTGTATAGAATCAAAGAGATTTATTAATAGTTAAATGTCTTTGTATAGAATGAACTTTTAGATACGCCTGCATTACATAATTTATCCTTCCTCCATAGTTAATGCAGTTAGTCCTAAGCCTGGTTAAAGTATGAAGGAAAGTTCATTAGATCAATGCTTACTTACTTCTACAATAATGTTAAAACACTTTGTTAAATTGTTACTAAGTCCTGATAACTAAATAACGGTAGCTAGCTACATCATACTCATGAGTGATAGGTCGGCTGGTGTCACCTAGTCAGGCTGTTACGATAATAAGCTCATTGTCAAAGCACTTGTAAAAATAACTGGTTACGAAAAATCACTCGTTTCAAAACAGGTGACGATATCGGAATAACTGGTTGCGTTTCGTTTCGATAAAATCACGTAACGACTCATACCTACTTCCACCTTATCGTCACTTACCATCAGGTTAGATGAAGGGCAAGCGCTTACCTGTTGCCAATTAAAAAAAAAAAGGCCTGTGCCTAACAGTGGGAAATTTATAGCACGATGATGATGGCGGCCTTATCGTCACTTACCATCAGGTGAGATGAAGGCCAAGCGCTTACCCGTTGCCAATAAAAAAAGGCCTGTGCCCAACAGTGGGAAATTTATAGCACGCATCATCGTGCTGCATGGAAAAATTATCATAGCACAACGACCGCCTGATGCTGATACTAATAATAAGTAAGTCCATGGAATAATCTACTAACATTAATAAGTATCACCTAATTCAGGAAACCAATAAACACACCACTACTTATTAGTACCGAACCTACATCATTGCATCGAAGGCAATATTTTTAGTTTCCTCGCAGAAAAACAGCGAAGGGATGCGCCCTCCCAGTATCCCCTCGAGAGAGGGTAATCGTCTAATTAATACCTAACAGCCGATAGTTTTATGGTATCGGGTAATCAGGATGGATGGAGTGGAAAGTAAGGAGGCTTCAACTTTCCTGTAAATATGTTAGTATTTTGTTAGTAACTTGAGTGTCAGGTCGTTCCGTTCCCTCAAATCGTAGACAAAAAATATACACTCACCGTCAAGGAAAGTTGGCCACCCTTGATATCTGCTGTAAATCATATTAGAGTATTTATTTAAATATTTATTCAAAATCTAATTTAGAATGTAAAAAATTAGTAACGCAATGGCTCTTAAATAAAACTTACAATGACACTGAAAAACTTATTTATTGTTAGGGAAATAGATACTTATATAAAAAACTGAAAATAAACGATCAACTCACACACACACTCTCACACACACACACACACACACCCACACACACACACACACACACACACACATAGGTATACACACACCTACACACCCACACCCACATGCACATTGTTATTTTGTAATATTTTTGTATCCCGTTCTCTTCTCTAAATGATAAACTTATGTATATAGCTAAATAATTATGTTTTTATGATGTCTTTTGAGGGTTGAGAGCCTGGTGTTCTAAAATACAAGCAGATTACTGCCCGTCCAGTCTCCCGCAGACAATAAGCTAACTACGCATCAAAAACAACTTATTGTACATTGTAATTGTTTGTGGAGAGAAAATAAACTATTATTATTATTATAGAGTAGGTTCTTTGTTTATTTTTTTAATGAAGATGAAATCCGTTTTAGTTTTTAATTGCTTTAAACCGTTTTTATTGAGTTGTTGAAGTTACAAACTGGTTTTGTAAAATTGCAAATTTATCCCAAAAATATGAGTTTAGGTTAAATGGATAGATTGATTAACAATTTATTGCACATACACAAAGAAGACACACATTACATAATCTTAAGGATAGTATGGGCAAAGGCGGTCTTATCGCTGAGTGCGATCTCTTCCAGACAACCTTTGGTTTATGGAACCTGGGATAGAGGATAGAGGAAATGCGCAAGTACTAATTAATAAATTAATAAACAAATTAACATAAGATATAAATTAATTATTAATAAACATACATTCTTATATAGGTACTTACACATACTTATACATAATTAAAAAAATTTTTTTTTTTTTTATCCACAACGGGTAAGCGCTTGGCCTTCATCTCACCTGATGGTAAGTGACGATAAGGCCGAAGGTGGAAGCGCGCTTCACCCGGAATCCTCAACCACTGAGGAACTGGCTATCTTATCTCAAACTGTCGGAACACAACAATGCTATAAACATCGTTGTTATGGCGAATTCATATATATTATTTTATATTTTTTTATTTACATACATATTATATATAATAATGACTATTATCCCCGAAGGGTTAGTCAGACACTAGGCAATGAGAACAGTAAAAGCATTCCTCTACCATAGTCCACTTTTCACCAAATAGCGACTGCACATATGCTCAGCGTGACAGGTGGTGAGCCCATCGCCGCTCTATGCTATCTATTGAATGTATGTGCAGTCTTTAGTCCGTTAGTCGCCTTTTACAACACCCAAGGGAAGATGGTGTAAGATATTCTTTCACCGCTACGCGACCCGGTTCTTTTATTTTAAGATACTGAAATATTAAACATGACTCATTTTTTTTTTTGTTTTTTTGATCTTTTAATAAAGTGTGTTTCTCCCCCTAGCCCTGATGACCACCTGCATCCTTGCTGCATCATCCTTTTGGCCTGATTTTGGTTTTGTTTTTATCATCAACCTGCGATAGGTCCTTCCAGGTGTTTAATGGTACGTTTTAAGCTCAGCCGGCGCTTGTGGGGTGTTAGATGAAAACCTTTTTTTTCTTTGGAGAATGCCCCAGATATGCGCTATTGGATTTAAGTCATAACTACGAGCAGGCTATTGAAATTTTGTAATACCACCTCCTTGAATGTATTTATTTACACATTTTCTATGTGCGGTCGTGCATTATCGTGCATTAGCAGGAACTGATCGTACCCTTTAAATCCAATTTAAGGCAAAACTTGTTCCAGAAGGTTTTCCTCGATGAACCGCCTTGCAGATAATGGGTTATTGTCCACAACCAACTCTGTACGAATCTACGAACGTGTTCCTTCCAAAACCATTATAGAGCCTCCGTGAAAACCGCCAGTCTCTGTACTGTTAATTAATATAAATCACTCTTCTCTTCTTCTCCACACACGTTCTTGACCGTCTAATGCACGCAAGACAATTGGGACCTTATCAGTAAACAAAACTCTTGCTCACTGCTCGTGAGTTCAGTTTAACTGTTCTCTAGCAAATCGTAGTCGGGCAACTCGATGTTGTATGAGCAGTTAAGGACCGCGTGCTGGCCGGCGAGCTTTTAATTAACTTCCTCCATTCGTCTTCTTATTGTTCGTATGCTTTCGTTGACCCCTCTGGAGAGTTGGAGGGTCGGGTCTAAAAGACTGTGAGACAACGATTTTTTTAAATTTCTATAACAATGAATCGATCATCCTGAACCGAGGTGCAATTTACACCCCCCTTCGTGGTCTTAGGCTGTAGCTCCCCATCCCTTAGTATCGTTTAAGGGCACACTGCAAAAAGAACACGTACACCGACCGCGGAACCATTTCGCGTTGTGTCAGTATTTGGCTAAGTAACCAGTGCAACCCCAGCGGGTGTTAAAGACTTGTTTTTGCATTTTTTACGTAGTAGTTTTTACCTACCCTAATAAGCGACAATTTTAATGAACACTCAAAACTTTTAATATCGCGAGATATGTAGGAGTAGGTGCGCAAAGTGATTTCTGATGTCATGTAATGTTTGTGAACGGGTTGCCTGTGGAGGACAGGATTGTTCTTGCCTACTAACTTCTATAAATTATAATTTTATTTGTCAAAATGGTTTTCTGGTATTGTATAGTTTTATCTAAGACTTAAATTAGTAGTTACGCGTTGTAAATACATCCAACCTAATAACATTTTAAACTTTCTTGGTTACTACAGTTCTTATTATGAGAAAACGGGACTTTTACTATGTTTGAGTTGTTGTTTTTTAGTCCTCGATATTTTCATTTTATTGGCATTTCTTTTCTCCCTTTCTTTTACAGCGTCAATTAGAATTGAAAAATGCCCTCCCTATCATAAAAGGGCACTTAGATAGAGACAGAGTAAGATCTTTTCTTTAAAATAAATAAATGTTGTTCGCATATCTTACTCAATAAATATTTTAAAAATGTTCCAGCATTGAGGGCATTTTTTGCTCAATTGTCTATACAGTTTAACCCTATCTGTGTCGTCTCAAGTTGTTTCCCTAGAATCTTTATAAGGCCGCATCGTGATGTGGATCACGCGCGGCAAACGACGCCGCGGAGTTAGTCAACAAATTGATATTTTTCTCCTCTTCCGCAAACACCTAATCTGTAAGAATAGAAAAATTTTGTTTACACACTATGTATTTTTTTTTTTATAAAAGAGGGAGGCAAACGAGCAGGTGGGTCACCTGATGGAAAGTAATCACCGCCGCCCATGGACACCTGCAAAAACCAGAGGAATCGCAGGCGCGTTGCCGGCCTTTAAGCGAGGAATAGGTTTAAGGAAGGAATAGGAATGGGAGGAGGGGGGGGGGGGGCTCGGGAACCCTCACTGGTCGGACGAAACACAACAGCACCAAGTGCCGGCCCAATGCGTGCTGCAACGCAGCGTGGCTCTACCAATCAGTCAGTGTCACTCATTTAGCACCACCCAGGGATCACGTGTAGGGTCTCAAGGGTAAACCTACGGACGCGAGCAACTTTGACCCCCACCAACTTTGACTATGTATATACAAGTAGGTACCTACCGGATGTTTTGATTTGGATTTTATTTATTTTAGTGGATTGAGCATGATGGTGACGCGCTTCGATTATTATGTACGAGTACCTACGAGTATAAATATTTAAATCCAGTCATCGCCACAATTTATAGGTACCCGGGCTATGCATCACAAAATCCGCAACTCACTTTGTAGAACCTGGGAGCTGCCAAAGCTGGGAGCCTGGGAACCTGAACCTGGGAACTCAGTACCTTCGAATATCAGGCCACTGGACCATCACTGAGGCACAGTGTTGTAACAGTGTGACTAAGGCGTAAAATCTAATATTTTTAAGTTATTATATTAATATCTTTAGTTAAATTGATATTGATTAATAATATAATTATCATCTCAGCTTTCCCAAAGATTGTGGCAAAAAGATTCGAGCTTTTACTTTCATCCTAATTTTAAAAAAGCTTTTAACCTTTTAAGACATTCAGTACAACATATCTTTAAATTATGAGTGCCAAACACACGTTACTCACTCTGCAAAATTAATTGTAGCGCCATTGTTTCACTAGATGAGGTTTAAAATACTTTCAGAGAACATTTGATTTAATAATTAAACAATATTAAAATACGCACTCAAATATTCTACATAAAAAATTAAAATATTTTAGTAGGTACTAATATTTGATGTTTGGGGCTTTATTTAATACCATTAATAATTATAAACGTTATAACAATCGCATGGATCACTACTGGCAATGCCGGGTAAGTATGAAATAAATTGAGAATAATTGGATTCGAACCCACGTCAAATAGTTACTACCTAGTTGTAAAAATTTTGGACAAGGTAGTCCGTCCTCAATATTTAAGGATTTCGGATAAATACAACTTCCACCTCGGCATTATCGTCACATACCTGGCCTTATCCAGGCCAAGAGGACAATGTTAAATATGTTGTTTTATTTGTCAAATTCTTATTAATATTGTGTTAACTCAGGCGCAAACACAAACTTTTAAAAAAATAGACCCGGGCTCTCTGTGGTAAGGAAAATTAAAAACAATGTTTTTCCAGACCCAATTTTAAAAGTAAATAAGCTAAGGAAGAGCAATACATAAAAATATATTTCCAAGTACTAAGTACTCCTAGAAGATAGTAACTAGTACATCTCTTTTCTAACCACTAATTATTTTAGGGCGCTTTATAATTAAAAGGCATGTGAGAACTGCCGTCTATTATTATTACATGAAAATTATCTGAGCAAAATAGAAACATTCCAGAGTTAAAATTAATATTTGAAGTTGCTTATAATCTACAAACTGTTTATCTTCACGTGTAGCCCGTTTGAGCGTTTGAGGGTTAGGAAATTTGCTCTGCTCTCTTTATGCGGCGATAGATCACGTACTGAACTTCCGATAAAGTTGCGCGATGCTTTTATGGGATACGTTCGTGTGTATCTTGGCCGACACTGTCAGGCGAATAGGTAACTTTCGAACGTGGCTCTGTAAGCTATACGTCTGTTAATTTTGTTAGATAAAAAATAGTTTTTTATTACACAATTAAAAATTACAAAATTTGTAACAAAATATTTTAAACATTATGTAGTTGAACCAAGGGGACCTTTAACAGGGATCCCTTTTTTCGATAATTTTTTGTCCTAATTTAATTTGGCATAACGAGTTAGGCATATTTTTTGTTATAAGTAATAATATTTTGACATAATTGTTTTTTGGCATACTATTTCAGTAAGCATAAATATGGTTTAGGCTAATGTTTTTTGCCCTAATTTTGATTTGCATAAAGTTATAAGGCATATTGTTTAATAATTATTAGGCATAAAGATACTCTGGTAGATTTAAACAAGACAGAAGGTGGATTAGTTTTCTATCAGGAATTATCTTTGAAATATTTTTTATTTAATGATAGCTATGTGAATCTGAAAAACCACAAGTAGGTATTAGGTATATCAAATATAAACTGGATACGGGTGCGGCCGCCAACATGTTTATTTTATTTACGAAAAGTATAAACACAAAGTTTCCAAAACTTACTTTTTCCTCATATAATCATTATGCCTATCAAAATTATGCTTAAATATTACTATGCGTAATCAAATTTAGGCTTTAGAATGGTATGTTTAACATTATTATGCATATAGTAGTTATGCTTGAAAAATGTGCCTGAAAAGTTATATATTGTAGTTATAGCCTGCCACATTAATATTGTGCGTAATTATTATTTGGAAAAGTAAAAGTATGCCATGTTAAATTATGACGTAAAATATTATGCAAAAAAATAGGGAACCCCTATAACAGATTCTTGTCTGTTACATAGAGTAGGTAACCTATCTTTCTTTCTAAATTTTCTGAACGAATTTCAATTGTTCGAAAACGGGATGACGAAGTTTTAAATACCAGATTGTTGCCTTTACATAATTTTGTTAATCCATTAACTTATCATACATACGTTTCTTTTTCCAAAAAACTATTAGAATATTATTAAAACTACTTTTTTATTTTGGAAGATATTTGCTTACAATAAATTTCATAAGTAGGTATCCAGAAGTTTTAAAATTAGAAGTAACTTTTTCTTTAAAATATCATACTTACCCAAATTTTTGTTTTAATTTTTTTTGTTTTTTTGTATTTCCATGATATTAGATAAATAAATTTAAAAAAATCATATTTATGGAAGTAACGAGTAATTTATTTTTATTTAAAGTCCTACAATTGATTTCTAATATGGTCTTAAAGAGTTAATACGTTGTGTTTTCGGTAAGGTTGTGCTACAAAAGTATGTGACAGAAACGAATCGCAGCAAAACTGACTCCACGTATGTCTGCCCTACGCTAGAGTGTAACTTAAGCCCGCGTAGGCGCGTTGACCGGCAAAGCCGGCCAGCAAGCCGAATCTGCGGTGGTGAGCGAAAGCCATCATTCCGCAACGATGAGCTCGCTTGGGACCGCCGGAGTCTTGCAGCGCCGGAGCCGTGACAGAAACCATGCCTGCTGTTTGCTGCGTGATTGAATTATCCTGCATGCTTGCTTGCATGCGCTGCATGCTTGCTTGCAGGCGGGCCTTATCAGACACCTTCTAAATGTTCGTGAATTCGTGCAACGCTCCATTCACAATGTTACCGGCATTTACTCTCCTTTCAATATCACTATGATACATTCCTTATGCTGTAACCATTGATCCTAAATAAACAAACTCTTTCACTTGCTCCACCTTTTCATCTCCTATCAAAATGTTACACCCTGTCATGCTATCCTCCTTTTCAAAAAATTGCTTTCGTCTTACTTACATTCACTTTCATTCCTTTCTTGTTCAAAGCTTCATGCATAATATACAATGTCCTGCAACTCTTGGTTTAACGGCAGCTAAGCGCTTAAGAATCAGTAACGAATAGACAAATTTGACAGCTTTGTGTAAGTATAGGTTGCTCGATGGCGATGGCGAGCTCGATGGCGCAGCAGCCAGCGCGATCGGCTTGCGATCTTGCTCATTAAGCAACTTTCGCAATGCCGGGTCGCTGGATGGGTGACCAAATTCAAATCATCTTGAGCTCCTCCGTGCTTTGGAAGGCACGTTAAGCCGTTGGTCCCGGTTGTCGTCGTAAGATGACAGTCGTTTAAACCCACCAACCCGCATTGGGCCAGCGTGGTTGGTTATGGCCCAATATCCCCACGTGCTATTGTCCACGTGGGAGGCCTGTGCCCAGCAGAGGGACGTTTATAGGCTGATGATGATATTGAAAGGGTGAACTGTAGCTGGCGTATGTACATTTAATAAAATAGAAAATTGAGTGTATTGAAAATAATCATTCTTTTTAAAGTTGGTTACAAACGATTACTTGTTCCTGTTATTTGTATATTGTCATTGAACAGCTTAAATTAAATTCAACAACTGTAGTACCTACTCGAATTTGTGTGCAAAGCTTACAATGCTTAAACCATGGTTTATTAATTTGATTATTTGAAACGGCCAATTACAATAATTACTTACATAAATAATATACATATAATCACGACTATTATCCCCGAAGGGTTAGTCAGAGACTAGGCAATGAGGACAGCAAGACTGCAGTCCTCTGCCATAGTCCACTTTTCACCAAATAGCGACTGCACATGTGCTCACCGTGACAAGTGGTGAGCCCATCGCCGCTCTATTCTGTTGGATGTATGTGCAGTCTTTAGCCTGTTAGTCACCTTTTACGACACCCAAGGGAAAAGAGGGAGTGGTAGATTCTTTCACCGCTACATGACACGGTAAGATTATAATTACTTAAAATATTTCAGTTCAAATAAAATAAAAATAATTAAATCTAACATTAAAATTAAAAAAGTGGTACATTTAGAATTACAGTCACACGCGGTTTTTCGAGTAGATGCATGTGTAACGTAACGTGCATCTTCTCGAAAAACCGCTAGCACACAAGTAATATTACCTTCCATCCATCCGCAAACAAATCACAATCACGATGAGTAGTAGTAGAACAATTCATTAACGTAAAACACCCTAGAATTAATATCAGATTGCAACTCAAGCAATTACCTACCTATTCGTAACGCCCGAATAGGTCTCCTTACAGCGCATTTCACGCTGTTTGCACCGTAAAGTGAAACTTTTCAAATAAACTCCCGTTGTGATAGGAACTCAGTTCGGAACTTTCGTAATAAATGCAACCTTTATTATAAAGATCCCACTTTGTACGCGCACGAAAAGACTTGACTGCCTTAAATGCCTAAATATGAGATTCAATGACTGGAATACCCACTCATATTTATTGAAACTCTATCATTAAATTACAGCTGTTACGAGTATAATGGTTCTTCCTGTACTAAGGATGAAATAAAAGAAGCCTTTTTTATATCTGTCAGTCTACATTTTTATTATTCTACAACGGGTAAGAGAGATAGAGAGAGAGAGAGAGAGATAGAGAGAGAGAGAGAGAGAAAAACATTTATTGACAAACATAAAAAATAAAAAACATTTATGCAAAAAAAAAAGACAATTGCCAATCAGGACCCCACCTCAGCTTGTGTCGTTGCGAACAGAACGTATTAGTCTAAGATCCGAGTATAGAACGACCTTCACCGGGATTTTATATCAAAACATTTTTGGGCCTTTTCTGAAAGTGCCGGCCAACAAAAAAAAATAGTATGTATTGTTAGAACAAGCCATTTGGAGTAATAGTTAATATGGCATAAACGTTGTAGGATTGCTCCGAGCCAAGTTATACAAGTTTGATGATTCATCATTTTCATACATTTATGGATTTCTGAAAGTGCTGGGACTGGGAAACATAAAATACTGATAGATATTACTAGAACTAATGATCTGAAGCAATTGTCATTGTAGCGCAAAAGCTGTGGGGTCAAAATTTGTTCTGTTTATAGAAAAAAAATTATGGAATGAAAATGTATGAAAATGATGAATATTCGAACTTGTATAACTTGGCTCGAAGCAATCCTACAACTTTAGCGCCATATTAACTACTTCTCCAAATGGCTAGTTCTAACAATACGTACCTTTTTTTTTTGTTGGTCGGCACTTTCAGAAAAGGCCCAAAAAATGATGTCATTTAATATGTTAAATAATATATCGCAAGTGGGTTGACTGAAAAATGTCAGTCCAGTACCTTTAATGATTAATTTAATATTAAAAAAATATTATTTTTTTACATTGCACTGGTTTAGTGTGTGTGTGTGTGTGTGTTTGTAATGAGCTTATCTTTATATCGATGGCTCCTAAGTAAATAATCGTATGTGCAAAAAGGTAATTTTAAACCAGAGCATTTTAGAGACATTTTCATTCATAATTACTTTAATTTTAGTGCTATAACTTTAAAATTTACATATTGTGTACATAACGATTGGCGCCTCAGTATGTTTCCAAAAGAAAATCTGATATTGGTTTAATTTTCGAAATAATGTTGTTACAATTATTTACATCAGTAATTAAATATTTTTAAAATCTTAAGTGGCACTTACGATAACTTACGTTGAAATATATTTGCAAAATATATCGTATATTTGACATACGTTTGTTTACGTTGATATTTTGTTACTCTATTTACACGCAAGTAGCACATACCATTTTTAACTATGTCAATAATTTATAGTTAATGTAGTATCTCATGGTTACTAACCTATAAATTAGTTTTTTTAGAATGCTATAGTAGAATAAATTGTTTAAATGTGTAATGATTTCCAAGTATTTCTACTTTATTTAGTCGATTAACACGAAACTTACCATATCAATAATATAATAAGATTAAATATTGGTTTATGTACATAGTAAAAAAACTACGAAATATAATTTATATTTTTATTAAATTAATGAACATTAAAAAAAGTTACAAAGCTTAAATACATTAAAAAAAATTACTCTCTTAACGTTTTTTATTTACATGCTCGTCGGTTTAGGGTACTCTTGACCTGACCTTTAACGAGAACGTTACCGCTGAGGTCTTCCCGTCTAACTATCCCATTCTCTCTCACCTCATGCACCTTATTTGTAATTTCTTTTTATCCATCCTCTCTACATAACCAAACCATCTTATTGACTTTCATGTTTCTTCTGCCTTACCCAATTTCACTTCCGTACATATTAATGTCGGCACTGAGACTCCTCCATGCACAGCCAGTCATTTTTTTGGGATACTTTCCGGCTGCTCTTAAAGGCGTTAAGTGACCCATTCACTATACTCCCAGTATTCACTCACTTTTTAATATCTTTATCATGCTTTACATGCCTAGTAAACTCGTGCCCAGGTACAAAAACTCTTTCATTTGCTCCAATTTTTTCTTCTTTAATCAATATCACACTCTGTCGAACACTCGTCTCTATCAAGCACCATAACTTTCGTCTTACTTACATTCCTTTTCATCCCTTCACTGATTTTAATTCATTCATTTTCCTTTTACAGATCTTTGCATACTAGTTACCATCTCCTGTAATTCCATCGCTGACAATGCAAGTAGTACCTGATCATCTGCATAGAGAAGACATTAGACGAGCAACTCATTCATTCTTAATCCACTTTCATCATTTTCAGATTTTGCAAACAACTGTCTATGTATAGATTTAACAGCCACGGGAAGGTGACAAAACACATCTCTGTTTAACACCCTTTTTGATGCACTCGGCTTTTCGAACCACTGAGTGTACGATCAGTGGAATATAAGATGATTACTGTGATTACTTCGATAATCAGTGCCTAAAACACCTGGCTCTTTATCAGATCAATTTCCTTATAATATTACCTTTGTCGTCTCTAATCTTTTTAGTTTCAAATCTGGGGGACACAGTGTCAACAGAAAAGGTTGACGGTGTAATAGCTTGCGTGTTAAATAGCCTGAAAAATCCGACTGATAATCATGGTTTAGGTTACCTACTAACAAAGTACGGGCTAAAATCATTTATGCAATCCATAAATGATTTTAGGACGTACTTAATATAATAAAGTAAAGTAGAGTTAGTACATTGTCACGGAACCCTAAATTAAGTACCTATGATTAAGACCAAATTGTTTCTTTTATTTTCATGTAAGTTTTAAGTTCAAGTGTTACAATTGAAATTGACCATTATTAAAATCGACAATAGTGGTGGTGTTTCGGAAAAACTGTTTCCTATAAGTTCAGAAAGGCCTAAAATTTTTACTAAATCAGTTTCAGGTGGTAGGGGCGACATTGAAATAAAAAATGTATCTTAAGATATTACTTTTTCCCGTAATTGCAACGTAAACTATCTTATTTTCTAGATACAATGGGCTATTTCACATGGTAAATAATTGTATGTGTCAAATCCGATATTAGACACACTGTCAATTACAACGTAATTAATCGTATGTGGTAAAAGCGATTAAATATGGAATTTTCTTAACGACGTAAAAATCGTAAATGTTTCATACGATAGTTTTTTTTATACAATTAACAACGTACATAATCAGATCTGTCACATACCATATTTTTATGTAAAAATATAGAAAAAAACCGGATAAAGCGTCAATCTTATTCAAATTAAAGTAAACTATTAAAATTACTTACTTACCAATCTGTTTTCGAAGTATTTTTCAATTATAGCATACAGGTTTTCTTCTGGGGATAATAATTCAAAAACATCGATTTCTTTCTGTGTCGAAGCACATGATTGTTTGTGTGCGTAAG
Organism: Scoparia ambigualis; assembly: GCA_963921215.1. Lineage (NCBI taxonomy): Eukaryota > Metazoa > Arthropoda > Insecta > Lepidoptera > Crambidae > Scoparia > Scoparia ambigualis. The sequence continues at coordinate 23,773,622 of OY992511.1, forward strand.
TATTGTCTCGAGTTGTTTTTTTTATTTTAATCACTCACTATTAAAAACTTATAAAGTAATACCAACAAAACAAAAATATTCCCAACAAAAATAAAACGAACGCATGCGCGCGCCTTGACCGCGTATATCCTCGCAACAGTCAGATACAACAATTTACGCGGCATGAATATAACTTTGGATATAAATATTACTTACTATTATTTACGTGAAAAAAATTCCTTGTTTTTTAAGATTTTTCACTTTTTGTTTTTGGAATTGATAGCAACTAATTACTTAGTTTCAAATAGCTTAAAACATGAAAATGCCCAAAATGTTGGATACGTAGGAGCCATCGATATAAACATAAATTTTATTTATTTAACCAGACGGTTGCAAATTACTAATATTGATTTGCTGTTTACACCTGCCTACTCAATGTTATGACAGGAAAAAATAGTCAACCTAACGTTTGCATATTCTTGCTTCTTAATTTTGATTGGTACCTATGTAATTTATCTATTATCGAAAAAAGTGCAATGTTTAAAAAAAATATTTTTAAATATTTAATTAATCATATACCGGACTGAAATTTTTCAGCCAACCCACTCGCGAAATATATTTTTTAACACATTAAATTTGATATAAAATAATTTTCATCCATTAACCGGCTCGGTGAAGGTCGTTGTATACTCGAATCCTCTACTATACCGCAACAACGCTGGTATTCTGGCGGGGCCTGTCGGTGCACGGTACACGAACAATACACAGAACGAAACACATACATATTATTTACATAAAACTATACATAGAAAATACTAACAGACAATAAAACAACCATTGGCAGAATGTCCCCGACTCCTTAATCTATATTATTTTTAAGATAGACTGTCAATGTCAATTTAATTAATAATAAGTCTGTCTTGTCCATGCCATTACTGATGCAAATTATACAAGTAAATGGGTAAGCGCTTGGCGTTCATACTACCTAATGGTAAGTGACGATAAGGTCGAAGGTGGAAGCGCGCTTTACCCGGAATCCTCAACCACTGAGGAACTGGCTATCTTATCTCAAACTGTCGGAACACAACAATGCTATAAACATCGTTGTTATGGCGACAGACTTAGATAAGATGGTGGTAGCTAGCCAGGCGGACTTAACAGCCCTACCACCAACCAAACCGAGCACACAAAGATGTACCCCCGCTGGGAATCGAACCCGGGGCCTCTGGGTCTGAAACAGGTAGCTTAGCCACTAGACCACAGAGGCGGTTAGTTACATACATACATATATTCATGACTGATATCCCCGAAGTGTTAGTCAGAGACTAGGCAATGAGGACAACAAAAGCAGTCCTCTATCATAGTCCACTTTTCACCAAATAGCGACGGCACATGTGCTCAGCGTGACAGGTGGTGCATCCATCGCCGCTCTATGTTGTTGGAAGTTATCTGTAGTCCGTCCTTAAGTCGCCATTTACGACACCCAAGGAAAGAGAGGGGTGGTAGTATTCTTTCACCGCTGCGCGACACGGTTACAGTCTACAGTTACAGAAAATATTTCTACAGTTACAGAAAATATTTCTACAGTTACAGAAAATATTTCTACAGTTACAGAAAATATTTTCATTATTTATTTGAGCTGTGTGGTCATTATAAGAATACTGCCGACCCGTAATTTTGCTTGGGTGTCGTAAATGATGACTAATGGACTATAGACTGCACATTACATCCAACAGCAAAGAGCGGCGATGGGCTCACCACCTTTCACGCAGAGCAGATGTGCACTGAGCACATGTCCAGTTGTTATTTGGTGAAACGTGGACTATGGCAGAGGACTGATTTGAGGTCTTCATTGCCTAGTTTCAGTCTAACCATTATAGGGGATAATACACTTTATTTCGTCATCATCATCAGCCAGAAGACGTCCACTGCTGAACAAAGGCCTCCCCCAAGGATCTCCACCACGACCGGTCTTGTGCTGCTCGCATCCAGCGGCTGCCCGTGACCTTCACCAGATCTTCGGACCATCTTATTGGAGGCCTGCCCACACTGCCTCTTCCGGTGCGCGGTCGCCACTCGAGAACCATTCTGCCAAAACGGCCATCGGTTCTACGGGCTAACACTTTATTTGCACAAAAAGAAAAAAGAATTACAAAAACAGCACAAATAATAGTATAGAATAGAATATCATTTATTTGCATTTGATTAGGGTACACTGGAGGTCATAGAATACAAAAGTTCTTCCTATTCAACCATTAACGATAGCATACAAATATTATTTTAAATTAAAATCGACAAGTTACTACTTTGTTTTATTTTTCTTTTAACATTTACATTGCAGATGTCAAATATTTTTTCAATTTACAATTCATAAATTATAATTAATGTCAAAAAAATTTAATAAAATACACTTGTCAAAAAAAAACTTTTAAATATAAAAAGAGATTACTATAAAATTAGTAGTTAGTTTATTATTGCTTACCTTAGGTGAATGTAAGTTACACTTTACTATTTTATACATTGACGTTAGCTGCGCGCTGAAACGGCAAACCAGCCATCTTTGACATCATCCATGTAACAATATGGCGGACTTCAGTACGTACAAGGTTTTGTTGAAGTTATGCAGTTACCGAGCACGCTCGGCATGTCTTTGTGTGCCACTCAACAGTCGAGACTCGACGCGTGTTCCTCATAGATAACGCACAAAGGCATACCAATTCTATATATATTGAAACGTATCGCCGCGCCAATTTAAACTTTCCACCGTTGACATAGGGAACAATCAATTTGTTGCATTACTTACGAGAAAGGGCAGTCGTGTCATTTGATACGTGTCTCAGTTCATCATTGAAATTAGTTTAATACTAATTTGAAATCTCTGTTAGATATTTGTTTTTTTCTTGAAAATAATGAGAGAGGAAGACGTTCGGAGAGAATAGAAAGAGAGCTTTTTGCTATCGTTGTGCCGGACAGGGTCAATAATGCCCATATGTTACATAAGATCAGTCGGCTGTTACACTGTGGCTTATGTGGTTCTACGGTTAATATTACATGGCTGCAAATATACATTCGTATAATCTTGACTATTATCCCCGAAGGGTTAGTCAGAGACTAGGCAATGAGGACCACAAAAGCCATAGTCCACTTTTCACCAAATGCGACTGCACATGTGCTCAGCATGACAGGTGGTGAGCCCATCGCCGCTCTATGCTGTTGGATGTATGTGCAGTCTATTGTCCGTTAGTCACCTTTTACGACACCCAAACGAAGAGAGGGGGTCAAAAATCAATCTTAATAAAAATTGGTTACCACGAATGTCTGTCCGCGCATCACTTTAGATCAGCTACACCTATTTGGTTAATTAGATTTTGGTTGTGTTTGTGATGGTCAGGATATGAAAGTATGAAGGAAAATATATCGAAAAAAACAAAACACGTCAAGGGGTATGAGGTGTTTACACGGACGTAGTCGCGGGCGGGCCGCTAGTATATAATAAAGTCCAGATACAATTGCGAAATGAACTGTAATTGTTAGCTTTTTCAATACATAACTAAAAAGTACTAATTTTTATTTAATTTATTTTGGCTACAAACATTCATGTACAATAACAATAAATAGTGACAAACAATTGTTATGTATAAAAGACCTACAGTGCCCAAAAAATTAAATACTTTTACAATGCCGAGCAATGAATTGCAAGCGATTTGTGATTAAGCGTTTGGCATTCTGGATATTAATATAATTTTGTTTAATTATTGAATTACATTTATAGGTACATTTTAGGGTAGGTATGCCGTATTATTATATAGCTTTGTATATTTATGTACTACATACTAAGTAATAGTACATTATGAGATGTTATAAGATCTACTTGAGTAGGTATTATTTAGTTTCCAAACAAACTAACAGTTGAGTGTGAGCTTAAGTTTGATGCACAGTAAAATCATATTTCTCGCGTCAATGTACCTACTTCGGGCAGATCCGATGAATTTTGAACTTGGAATAAACTTGCAATCTAAATTCATGGGGCGGACCGTACGCCGGACTCCCCGGCCTGACTCATTTTCATGCTTACCACTCGTATTTGCTATTGCCTGTGAAATATTGGCACTGAGACTGCACGAGGCGGCATTGAATCAAGTGACCTGAAAATATCCACATTTTATACAAAACGAAACACGTTAGATAGTCTCGAGTTTTGAACTGGGAAAGGAAAAACAGTACTTACATTAATATATTAAAAATCCATAGAAACGTAGTGTCAGACTTACTTCCCAGAGGAGTACACAGAGCTATCCACTTGCTGAGAACTATCCATTCATCATGCGCTTCGTTTCCATCTTTCAATGTTTCCCTAATACAATTCTTAAACAGAATTTCATTTTTTTTTCTCTTAAAAGGAGGAGCCAAACTAGCAAGCGGGTCACCTGATGGAGAGTAATCACCGCCGCCCATGAACACCCCCAAAACCAGAGGAATAGCAGACGCGTTACCGGCCTTTAAGGAAGGAATTGGCTCCTGTCTTGTAGATCCCTAAGTCGTACGGTCCGGAATACCGCCGCCGAAAGCTGGTTCACAACAGTTTAGTTCGAGGTAAAAAAATTCGTGAAAACCGCACGCAGTAGACCGCCATCCATGAAGGTGATGTGAATGGAATGACAGTCGATTGCGTTGAGGTCCCGTTGTACCGCCCAATTCGGTCGTAATGTCGCGTCGGGTCTATCTAGAAAAGGTATGCTGAAAATAGCTATTGCTATAAGCTATAAGTTGGCTGGCTGAGCTGTTGGCGGCTCTTTATTAGAATACTATTAGCGGCCCATCTCTTCCATTGAGTGACTTAAAAGGCGACTAACAGACCAAAGGCTGCATGCACTTACATTAAACAGCATAAAGTGGTGATGTGCTCACCACCTGTCACGCTGAGCACATGTGCAGTTATCATTAGGCTAGTCTCTGACTAACCCTTCGTGGATAATAGTCGTAAATATATTATGTACCTAAGTATGTAGAAATGCATTTCACGCATAATGACAAGTGTACACAATTTAACCAATACGCATAATGACACACACGCAATATGACACACACGCACAATTACTCACACGCAAAATGACTCACATGCAATATGACACAGACACACACGCATAATGACTCACACACAATGATAGCACGCACAATGACACATTTCAATAAACAGGTAAGGCCCTTCGTACACAAGGCTACGCAAATCTCCGATACTAATGTTGTATACTACATTTTTTTTATTATTTTAGTACTGGTTGCAACCGCTTTTTGGCAGGTTTTTGTTTGTCCGTGTTTTCTTTTCTTTCCTTTCTTTTCTTGGCGATTTAATAAGCTTAGATTTAATGAGCTTAGATTTAATAAGCTTAGATTTAATGAGCTTTAAGAGCTCCACATTAATATTTTTCTTTTCTTTTGCTTTTTTTCTTTTATCTCTTTTATTTTTTAATTACATACATTTCTTAATTCTATCACATTTTTTTTACTTATATTTTACAAATTCTTCTTAAATACCAATACATTTCTTTCTTACAATGTGTACTACATTAGTATCAAGTCGCGAGTATCGAGTAGCGCACAGTCCGTACACAAGGCTACGCAAATCTCCGATACTAATGTTGTATTATATAGGCAAGGATATTTCTCCACCTCTTAAACAAATTTAATATTTAATGATTGCTCTGCCATCTTGAACATCGCCGCGACTTAAGTAGCGAAGATCTCGACTGACAGGTAGCGCGCGACTGGCGCGACGCGAGTCGCGAGACAAATGTCGGCGACGCGACTAGTGTATGAACCTCAATGGATTTGTATGGCGGTAGTCGCTTGGAGACTAAAATCGTCGAGTATCGGAGATTTGCACTTGTGTACGAAGGGGCTAAGTATTTATGTTTTTCTATTCTGAGTACTCTCGACATGGTTTCTTTAGCACATCGCGCTTGGTGTAAGACTAATCAGTTTTTGAATTAGTTCCTACGTATAATTCTTTTATTCAGAGTCGAAATAAGACTTCGCTCTGTATTCATGGGGCACTTACAACTAGTATTCATGGCTGCCTGTAAAATACTGCAGCTGCTCCAAGACGCACAATTTCTTTTGCAACTGAAAACAAAATAGCAACAACGTAAGATAATAGTACGAGTATAGTACTCTCACCTTACACGTACAATGTTTACTAATACAGATCTTTATTATTGAAATTTTGCATTCACAATGCTATATACTTAGATATAGGATAAAATGTTTACTAGAAATAAATAAATAAATAAATAATAAATAAATAAACTTTCCTACACTCACACCAATTATCTAGCCCAAGAGAAGCTTCGTTATGAAACTCGTTAAATGGTTACTAGACAACGGATAAACATACTTAAAATACTTAAATACATACTTATTATACATAGAAAACACCCAGACCCGAGACAATTTAGAAAAGCAATAGTTTCTAAATTGACCCGACCGGGGATCGAACCCGGGACCTCAGAGATGGCGACACCATGAAAACCGATGTACAAACCACTCGACCAAGGAGGTTGTCAAAGAAAAAAGCTGTCAGGAAGCTCGAATGGGATGGGGTCTCGGTAGCTCAGCGGTTAGAGCAGTGGACCGGCAATCCAAAGGTTCGTATCCCAATCGAGCTTCCTGAGACTGGTTGATTTTTTTTCTTATACATATTTTATCCTTATACAGATGTATTCGTGCGTGTTTATTTTCACATTTTACATTTTTCTTGTGACGTTTTTGATTCTTTTCATGATTCACAGGGCGTGAAGATTCTGATGTTGCAGGTTGTCTTTATTTTAGTTTTCAACATGAACCATTATGAGATTTATAAATTATTATTTATCCGTGTCCCCCTCTTCCCTTGGGTGTCGTAAAAGGCGACTAACGGACTAAAGAGTGCACATACATCCAACAGCACAGAGCGGCTATGGGCTCACCACCTGTCACACTGAGCACATGTGCAGTCGCTATTTGGTGAAAAGTGGACTAAGACAGAGGACCGCTTTTGCTGTCCTCATTGCCTAGTCTCTGAGTAACCCTTCGGGGATAATATCGTGATAACAGTAGATGTTTATGTATTAAGTATTTATTTAATTTCGGACAACGTCAATGATTTTTTTTTTCTAGTAACAGCACCATAGTGCAAGGCCAAATATTAAGTGATTTAGACTAAGAACTCTCGTTATTATCGCACACAAGAAATACATTACATTCTTTGTCATTTCCTAACGTGTAGGTAGGTGTATGTAGTTTAAGAAATAACAAAACTATCTATAGTCTTTGATTTTTATAACCGTTTTAACTACCTAACTTTGTAGAACTCTAATAATTTTTATATCTAGAAACGTGAAAACAACAAAATGTTCAAAATCAGAACGGATTTTTTCCCAAAATCCCTATAAAACACGTAGCGTATGCAATTTTGTACTGTGAAGTCCAACATCAAATTCCAGGTTAACAACACGCCCCGTGCTTTGTAAAATTTTGTGGATACTGCGAACTACCAACTTTATGGCATCTGTGTGAATGCGATTAGATTGACTACCGAATTCAAAGTTAGTTTTGGTTTAGTTAACTAGGTACCTGGAGACTCACAAAAACTTGATTTTATGCGTTTGTGACATTTATCTTGTAATCAGTTTACATTCAACTTTAGTCTAAGAAGGTACATACTAAGTTGGTCATACTAAGAAGCCTTTCTATGAACCTATACGATAATAAAGTAATTTGGAAGTATATAGGACTTATTCTAAAGCGTTAGCGATAGCAGCGCACTTCAACATTCAGGGAATTAGACGACATGATCCAAACCGTCATAGATTACCTAGAACAGGTTTTATAACCCTAGCTGTCGCATTTATTAGCAACTATCAGGAACCGCTAACAACTAGAAAGCATAAGCGGTTAAATATAAAAAAGTTATTTAATAATGACTAAACTTGAAACTTGGCAGCATAGGATCCAACGTAATACATTTTTTTTTAAATAAATTAAAAAAACTATAAAAAATTGCAGGGAATACGCTTCACTTTTCCGCCAAGAAGTTCTTCTCACTCAAAACAAAAGCATTAACCTTTACTACCTATGCAAAAAAGTCATTCGTATCTTGGAGCGACTCTCAATCTGACATTGTGAAATTTTGTCAATACGACACTTATCAAGTTTACGACGTCTACCGGTGCATTTAATGCACCCAACAATGTTGAAGTACTTACACAAAGTCTCAGCCATAACGACCTTGTGTTTAGATACTAAATAGAGCAATGTTAGTGTACCTTTTAAGATACTTTGTAGCCTCTTCTTGGATTAATTGAAGGTAGTTGTCGTTAAAATCTCATTTCAGCAAAACTTATTGCTTTAACAGCAGTAGTAATAAATATGTGTGCTGTAAGTACCTAATTTGTAACAATGGGTACCTAGTTGAAGTGTTAAAAGATTATTATGTTTCTTTTGCTTTTTACTTTCTCTTGGCGTCAATTACCGATATGGCCGAAGTTCTCGTAACCAATATAAAATAAAAAATGCGTTTAATTATAATAGGGCTTATTGATAAGAACATTCTGCCGACATTTTCGTTTCTAATAACACATTTTTGTCCAAAATGAATCGTTACCGTAGTTTTAGTAAATATATATTTTTTTTAATAAATAAATTTAGCCTTAACTATGTGAGCGATGGCAACACATTAAATAATGGTGGCGTCGAAACACGCTGAAAATAATGATACCTTACCAATTTATATAACATTTTAAGCGTTTAATTAGAACATAAAAATTCACAGGAACAAAATTCATTTAATCTTAACTCTGGACACGGCGGCAACACTTAAAAACAGAGGCAGGGTCAAACAGAACACGCAGACAATAATGTATTATACTCGTACCAATTTCTCTAGCATTCTAAGCGTTTAATTATAATTAAAAAAACACGGTTATAATAAATTCATTTAAGCTTACCCCTGTGAACGATAGCGAACCCCTAAAGTCCCTGATAACAATAATGTTACTAAAACAATTTGCATATTTTAAAAAATGCATCATCATCATATTATAATTATGCTGGCTGATAGCCTATGTTATTCCACTGCTGAACTTTTCTCTCTAAAAATTTATAGTGAAAATAAATTCATTTGAGCTTAACCCTGCGAACGGTGGCAGCACTTTAAATAGTGGCGGCGTCAAAACACGCTGACAATAGGCCACTATCTTATTGTACGGGACGTGCTGGAGCGTGACACGCGTGATTGGGGCCCGCTCATACGTAAACAGAACACTCAGGTGTAACGCGATAACGCTCGCGTGAAATTTACTTTAGCCCGACTTTTATTCAGAACCGAAGCGTTAGATATGAACGGTTTTATGATTTACGTGTAATTATTATGATAGTAATGCTTTCACTGATATAGTTTGGAAGCGGAGACTTTTAACATTATGTAAGATAACTATAACTATGGGTAATTAAACTTACTATATTACTTACAAACAATTCGTATCGAATACGAGTTTATCATTGAGTTTAGGGTTTGGTCAAAGTAATAATAATATTATGATTTTTGTATGTTATTTTATCTTGTTCCATTAATTGACAATGTCTTGTCTTATTGACTAACCATGACGTGTTTTTTTCCTCTTAAATAATGGCTTGTGCGGTCAGCTTATTTAGCCAGTGTCAAGTTAGATATTATTAAAATGAGTGTTTTCTTTGCATAAAGTAGATGATAATAAATGTTTAATGGTAGATGATACCCCTAAACCCCTTGAGACTCAACAAAGCTGTGGGACTTTATTGAAATCTCACACGGACTCTTTGAGAGAATTTGAAAAGTGATGTTGCACTGTTTTGTTTTATTTGCCAACACTCATGCACGTTCACGAACACTGAGTGCTCGGCCAGACTGTCCGTTAACAGTAAATAACCTACTATTATTAAAAACACAAATTATAGAAAATAAAACAAAACTGCAGACACGACGCTTCACTTTCCCGCCAAGAAGTCCACAACGTGTTAGAGCATGAAACACGTTACTTTATTTATTAGGAAAATTAAAAATATTATTAAGACGCACTTAAAAAACTATTAATTAACCTTTAAGACTTTCTAAATATTTATTTTATTATTCCAGGTAGTTTTGGCAGATGAAGCTTTTAATTTGCTAACCACCACAACAAACATTGAACAACGAAGAAGATATTTAATCTGTACCGTTATCGTCGGAACATTTTATAACAAGTAAGCAAGGAAAATTCGTTGGATTTTTAATATAGCAACAAAGGAACCTGAATTGTGTCAGTAAAAAGTTAATTCGTTAAGGAATGAAGTTTCTACTATGTAAAGCTTCGGTATGAAAAGATAATTACGTAACGTGCAAAAATTGCACAAGTATTTTTTAATGGCGATCTACATTCTAGGTTTCGTTTCAAAAGAGATGTTAATTAGGTACCTACGACCGCCCGGGATTTTTATTACAGATAATTAATCCAAGCATCAAAATACGTGGGCTCCTTTAGCGTAAAGCGAGAAAGACTATGATAATTTGTTGATAGCGTTTTATATTTTTTATGAGGACAATTGCAGGCCTTTGTAACCATAGACACCATAGACACTACAAAGGTTAGGCCCTAAGAGTTTAAAATCTAGTTTTTCAAAGATTTTCACTTTAAGAGGGTTTACGCATTTCGGTTTCCCATACAAACTTCAAAGTTGAAGTTTTAAAAAATTAATAAGTCAATTTTGATAAAACTTTGCATGCTGAAGTAAACCACAGTGATCTAAATTGTTTGTTAAAAACATTTTAAAAAATATTTATTTTAACTGAGTTATTGCGATTTTTAACTTTCTATAGTGGAGTTTAAATCGCATTATCTACAAAAACGTTTTTTAAAAATGTTTTCAACAAATTACTTAGATCCCTGTGTTTTACTTTAGCATGTAAAGTTTCATCAAAATTGGCTAATTGGTTTTTAAAAATTTCGACTTGGAAGTTTGTCTGGAAAACCGAAAGGCGTAAACCCTCTTAACCCTTATGATCCTTGACCTATTAAATGACATACATACATACTTACACGAACGACTACATTTTATCCTCGAAGGGTTAGTCAAGGACGGGGCAATGAGGATCGCAAAAGATGTACTACCATAGTGCACATTTCACTATTAATAACAAGTGCACATGTGCTCAGTCAGCGTTATAGGCAAAGAAGCCTATAGCCACTTTATGCTGTTGGATGTACGTGCAGTCTTCAATCCGTTAGTCGCTTTTTACGATACCCAAGGAAAGATATTGGTTGGTATTGGTAATATTCTTTTAAAAATGAGATGCTACCACAGAACTCTGAGTCATGCTACAGTAGAACAATAATTTTATAAACGACTTACTAGCAGCTCTAACCGTCCTAATGGTTGGCTTATGTCTGCCACTTTCGAATTGATCATTAAACACTAGAGCCACAAATCTGATGTTGTAAAACATTCGAATCCATGTCAGTAATTTGTAATTCAATTTAATTTCTTATTTGATGGCTTGCTATGATATAACCAGTGTCTATAGGTTTTGGGTAGACAATGTGGTTTAGTTTTTGTTTGTGACTCTGCTTTAAACTTTAAGGCGTTATGCCTTCGATCAACGATACCAATATTGTTGATCGAAGCGTTATGCTCATACAAGAGGAAAACCGTCAAAGAGTAAGATTTAATTTTGAGGGACTGTCTACGGAATTTAACTGTTGAAATACTTGCAGTGCGAGCACGGATCTTTAAAGTGACTATAGACGTCAGCAATTTTGACATCGGCAGTGACTGACTTGAACTGTCAAATTTTATCGTCTAATGTCACTTAGTCGGTATAAAAAAGATCCGTGCTCAGGGGGCTGTAACACTATCAAATAGTTAAGGGTTAGAAACGTGAAGCAGATAAAGATAATTTATATATTTTAAGGTAATTTGTATATTTTTCGATAGCCTTTGTGACAAGATCAGTCTACTATAGATCGTTCATGAATGGAAATAATAATTTAAGCACCGACACGCTATCGAGACTTTGTTAAACTAGCACACCTGAAGCCCGGTGAGTTCAAAACCAAATGTGTCGTTGACGAATAAAAATCAAATGTCTAGTTCACCCATCCATCCATCCGTTATTGGGAAAGTTGCTTAGCTCACACAATCGTAACTAAAACGCGCTAGCCACAGCGCCTCCAAGCTGAACCAAGACAAACTATACGCACGGGGTGAAATCTCGAGGAACTTCTTGTTTACTCAATAATGGAGTGTTCTGCTCCTCCCATATTAAACAATGACTTTGTTAACAAATTTCAGACCCGCAACCTGGATCATAAAGGAAATATGATTACGTCGGCACAGGAAGCGAGTTTAACTTTGGCCCGAACAACATACACGAAATATCCGGTGTACGGACGGACATACGCAGAACACTAGTAGGGTTGTGTAAATTTATATAGCGTGCACAACGAACATGCCTATGTTTAAGTGATAACAGTAAATATTTTTTTTTTTAAAGTATAGTTTTTTTTCTTACATTTTTAATCTTAAATTATATACCTACTGTTCGGCATATAGAAAACTTATTTCTGCCCTTAATAATTTCCATAGCTACAGAAAAGAAATGATACAGATAAAGGAAACAAGAAATATATTGTACAAAGGCACTGCTTATCTCATAATGAGATTGCTTTCAGCTGATCTGGAAAAGGAATCATAAATAAAAATACAAAGGTCGACTTATGTAAGTACCAGTAACTGATTTAACAAGAATTAATAAGTATACTTACCTGATATGTCTATGAAAATAATATTTTCATATAAAAAATGTGAGAAAAAAACAAATTAACAATATTCCTTGATTACAATTAACAACAAAACAACAGTCAAATGAAAAAAAAATCAGTAATGGCTTAAACGTATCAAAGTAATGTTTTAATCTGCACTAATATATAGTTGTTCGAATGTGTTTGTTTGTCCTGCATTTAGTATGAGAAAGCGTTTTTTTGCACGAAATAAAATGTAGCGCAATAGTGCCAGAAGCAAGTATCCTATTCACTCCTGTCAATAACATGTTGGCACTTACGAACGTGGTGGTAATTTTTTTGTGACATACAGTACCTATCTTGGCTGAATTATCAAGCTTGGATGCTGCATGCAATTAAATGTATGTAGGTATGCACATGCAAAAGAAGCGAAAAATACACTATGCTTGCCATGGATTTCCAAAAAGTAATTTTATTATTCCATTCATTAGGTACTTACTTAACTTATTTGCTTTAAAAAAAATTAATTATTCATTTAGCACCTACCGACGAGCAAAGGTGATGAGAAAAGTATGTTACCTACTAACGATTAAAGGAGCTAAAAAGTTGTCTAAAGAGAAACACTTTTGTTTTTATTTTATTTAATTACGTTTTAATGTTAGTTTTCATGCTTTTTAATTAGACCTAATAAAAAAGATATTATTTATCAACAGGTTTCGTGAATATCAGCAGTACCTAATAACAATGCACAAGTTATATAGGTACATTATCCTGACTATTCCTGACAACAACGGACTCTTTGAAACTCGTTCAATGCTTAGAATCGGGTCATCATTGAATTTCTTTGACAGTACCAGTACACTCACCTAAAAGGGGCTGTCATAAGAATTGACTGATGTTTTATTTGATAAAACAAAGTGATGTTGCAAGATATGATAGGTATATAGGAACATACACGTCTGAAACAATGGATAGGGGTTGTTACAAAAAATACGACGTTATCTTAACTCCTGTCTTTTAGATATTGCATGAGACATTTTCAATTGATTGGGTAAAGATCGTAATAAAAATCTTTTTTTACATGATGGTAAGTTACCTACGCTATGGCCGAAAATGAAATACGATAATAATATAAACTTAAAACCAATCCTACCTACCATAAATGCAACGATCACATTAATCTGTTATTGTGTACCTCCCAGTGGGAAATTCCGGTCTTAGACCGGTGGTTAAAAAAAAGGTTAAAATATCATCCCTTATGTAAAACGAATCAGCGTAATAGCATTTGGTAACAGGTAACAAATAATGTTTCTCATGCATTGCGTAAGTATCACTTAAGCGGTAAACTAATTTGAGGGGTGATTCAAACAGAACTGTGATTCAGGATGACAAAGCAAATCGCAAACGACAAGCATGCGACTCTGTTTTTCTTTTTCGGCAAATAGAATAAAAAGAAGAAGATTGTCGTTGTACACATTCTGAGAGATTCACGTTCCCGAGTAAACAGTGTTTTGTTTCAATTAGATTTTGTCATTACCCTGGCGAGTGTGTCATTACCCTGGAGAGTGTATCATTAACCTGAAGAGTGTGTCATTAACCTGGCGCGTGTGTCCGGCAGGCGCGTTCGAACGCGTGATCGAATTGACAGGGCCCGTGACTACGCATGGCGTGTCAGAGATGTCGGCCGTCGCATCGGCCGTAACCGACGCGACGCGACGCCACGCATGATGGATGTCTGCGGGCTGATTCGTTTAACGTATGATTCTCGCATTCGCGGAGAGATTGTGAAATACACGAAAAATTTCAGTCAAAGGTACGCTTATGTTTAAAAAAGAAAGAAATAATCTCTAGTGATCAAACAACAGAAAAAACCTCTGTAGGTCTGGGAATTGGCAATACGCAAGCGTATCCTGGCAGCATAGAGATTCTCCAAGGTGGTTGAGTAAGTAGACAAGAGCGGAAAATCCAAGGGTGCCTCTAAAAAGGCTACTACTATCTTGGCTAGGGCTGACCGTGTTGTAGGAGAGGTGTGGGGGGAAAAGTGCCTACGCTAATATCTGGACCCTGTGAACCGTGCGCGTTAACCGGGTTTCTCTAGGTACAGTTCCGTAGCTTGGTTTGTGTCTTGGACGTATTCTAGTGTGCATGTGTATAATTTAAATTGGTAGGCATTAAATTCGGGAAAGGAGGTATATTGCCGGTAGTATCCACTCAGTATAATCAAGCTTACAACTGGTAGGAATTATACCAATAGATAGAAGAGAGAGAGTTAACGAGAAACAGTCTAGCAGAGTAGGTATGCCAATTACTGATTACAGTTCAACACCCAATCAAAAGTGACCTAATCAACGGTTCCCCTGGCCGCGTCCAACCGGAGCGCACACATAATTAAACATGGTTATTCCATTGTTTATCTTAGCATCGACAAGTTAGCGTTGGAGCGCTTAAAGCAAAATATTTAAGCGTGCATCGAGCGGAAGTCGCCGTCGGATAGAGCAGCGTGTAAACAAGCAGGCTGCGCCGAAACATTTTCAACTTTTGCCTCCGCTTTTTTCTTTTTCATTTTATTCCGATGCCAGCCGATATTTTACTACGGCTCAACTGCCATCTAGCGCACACTAATTGACACTAACGATTACAGCGTGATACATGTTGATGTCGGGCAACATGGTTAATATTTTTTTGTTGTAATCATTTTTCGGAATACGAATAGTGTAATTTGTTAACGTATGTTAAATCCGTATGTAAAAGAACATTTTCTTTATTGATGTTTTATATTTTAGCGTTTTATTAACGCTTAAATATACTTAAGTAAAATTTTAAACACTTTCAATGTTAAAGACGACTAAAAACAAAAGCATCAAGCACTGACAAATTTCGACGGTTGAAAGCCAGACCTCGGTAGCCAAGTGGTTAAGGCAGCCGCTCGGAATGCGGAAGGTGCGTGGTTCGATTCACGCCAGAGGTTGTCGTCTTTTTTCAGTGTTTAAAATTTTACTTAAGTATATTTAAGCGTTAATAAAACGCTAAAATATAAAACATTAATTTATAAACGCAGCTTCATCTTAACCGAATGTTTAAATATTTGTAAAAATATTTCTTTCGCATCTCAGAGGTGAAAACTTCTAAGATTTGATGAAGCAATGTTGACTAAAAACATAAGCATCAAGCACTGACAAATTTCGACGGTTGAAAGCCAGACCTCGGTAGCCAAGTGGTTAAGGCAGCCTTCCGGAATGCGGAAGGTGCGTGGTTCGATTCCCGCCTGAGATTGTCGGCTTTTTTCAGTGTTTAAACACTTTCTTTGTTTTATAAAAATGGGTGGTTTGTCATGCGGGCAAGCCTTTCAAGAGTGTTTCAGATAAATTATGTGGCAATAGCATTAATGTTATTAGCATTGTTGTAATGTAGCAAAATCAAATTCATTTATTCAATTTAGGCTACGATAATTGAGCACTTATGAATATCGCTATGCCATCGGTTCGCAAGTCCTAACTATGGGACGGGAGCTTTGTACTGAGAAGAACCGGCAAGAAACTCAGCAAGAGCATTTCTTTTCTACCTTTCTTTTACAGCGTCAATACAAATTGGAAAATGCCCTCCCTATCATAGCAGGACATTTTCCATTACAATATAAATATTTTAACACGATTACAAAACAACACAACACAAATACAAAAGAATAGATATAAAATAAAAAACATAAAGATAACATGGAAAAGTATTTCTCAATTTAAAATAAAATGAACAACATCTTACAGTATCTTTGAAACAAGAAAAAGAAAGAATATATCTATTAAGTACAAATAAAAATAAGATTGCAAGAGTAGGCTACTCTTGAAACAGAATTGCATTAATCAATTTCCAATCACAAATCTAAAAAATGTCAAATGGCACTTTTGTAAGCGACAATAGCGCCTCATTGGAATTAAGTTGCGTGGAAATTGATTGAACAAATTATTATCGAGATGGCGTTCCGGAATTATCTTTACTTATCCCAATATCGATACATATTAATCGCATTGGAATTGTATTAAGATTGAGTTTGCGTTCGAGAGTAACCCCAGACCAGCCTCCACAGGCGGCACCCGTTCACGAGTATAACATGTGAATCAGCGATCGCTTCGCTCAACTATGTTTTATGGAACATAACAACACGACGCACATGCAATGTAGCCAATTCCGCAGATGATGAGGATTCGGTCTCATCATCACGTAACATTTGGTCAAATGAAGGCCAGTGATTGACCACAGAGGAATAAAAAGAAATGCTCCATTACACCTAGTACTATGCGTATACTAAGGCATCAGTACATCTTTTTTTATGTGTAAAGGAGGCAAACAAGCAGGCGGGTCACCTGGTGGAAAGTAATCAAATCACCGCCGCCCATTGACACCCGTCAAACCAGAAGAGTCATCTTTTTTATGTGTAAAGGAAGCAAACAAGCAGGCGGGTCACCTGATGGAAAGTAATCAAATCACCGCCGCCCATTGACACCCGTCAAACCAGAAGAGTCATCTTTTTTATGTGTAAAGGAGGGAAACAAGCAGGCGGGTCACCTGATGGAAAGTAATCAAATCACCGCCGCCTATTGACACCCGTCAAACCAGAAGAGTCATCTTTTTTGTGTGTAAAGGAGGCAAACAAGCAGGTGGGTCACCTGATGGAAAGTAATCACCGAAGTCCATGACACTCGCAAAACCAGAAGAGTCGCAGATGCGTTGCCGGCCTTGACGAAGGAGTAGGATCTTTGAATAAGGAGAAGAAATCAGGGCCTCCAGTATTTTTACTGACCGGAAGAAGCTATTCACATAAAATCAACACGTTATCGTAATAATAAGGCGGGCGGGCCCTTTCACAAAGATACCATAAAAGTAAGAAAGATTTGAAAGTACAAAAACTTTACAGCCTTTTACTACAAACTTGGCAACTATTAAGAAATGTGTTCAGCGGTATTTAAGCACCTGTAATTTCTGGGTACTTTAGTAAGTTCGCGTCGTTCTTGCGTATTTGTAAGATTTCTTTAGACCACTGGTAAAGATATATTTCTGCTGCGAAGCCGTATAATACACGCAAAATTCAACGTGCAAAAGTTGATGAAAAGAACTAAATTTTGTATTTATAACAATTTTGACGAGAATATTACTCAAGTTATTGCTTATGGCGGTCTCGGATTACCCACCCTGGCCGCGTGAGGGTAAATACAAAATTTTTATGTGGGTAGTTGAGGTTGTCCCACCAACGCGCATTGGGCCAGCGTGGTGGGTTATGGCCGAATATCCCCACGTGCTATTGTCCATGTGGGTGGTCTGTTTATAGGCTAATGACGATGATGATTTGAGGTCGAACCCGCAGCGGTTAAGGCGTTGGGTTTGCGATCGTCTCGTTTAAAGGAATCACTACGTGGAAGTGGCATGCAAAATTCTCATACAAAAAACAGAAAAACGACGTTTCGTAGTCCCCTGTTTCCTCTCTCAGAACTGAACCAATTTTTATGTTTATTTTTAGCATCGGTTAATAAAAAAAGAGATTTTCTACGTCTGTATGTTTATTTTTTTGCATTACTTAAGTCATTAAATAAATGATTTATTTAACAACCAGGAGCATTAAAAAAAAAATTACCTAAATCACTCCCTTTTAAGGCGTCTTCAGAAACATTAAGTGGCTGGTTTAAAAAAAACAAACATACAAACATAGAAAATCCCTTTCTTTAACCGATGCTGAAAAAGTAATAAAAATTGGTCCAGTTCTGAAGGAGGAAACAGGGGAATACGAGACGTCGTTTTTCTGTATTTTGTATGAGAATTTTGCATGCCACTTCAACATAGTTTTTCCTCTCGCGGACGCACCGGCTATAGTAGTCATTAAACACATACTCAGAGTGACGCGCCGGCTATAGCAGTGTTTTTTTTTCGACCGCCAGGGGCACAACGGTTGTAGCAGACGATTTTCCTTACTACTGCCATATATTTCATCATCTAGTGCCCCCCAGACGAATCTTGCAAATCGTTAGGTGTCACATAACATGCTCTTTTACACTATCAAACATGTCACAACTAGCACAGAATAAATAGTAGTACTACGTACTACTAGTACCATTTTGTGTGCGCACGCACACTGACGCAACTGTCATAGCAACGAGAATTGTATGGCAATTTGTTCAGTCGGCCGGCAAGTGCCACGTGTAGAGCGTAGGTGTCTGTTCCTGCTGTGACGGTAACTTTACTTCATTTTAAATAAATTGTTACTTAAATTGAAATTAAAATAAAATCTCGATAACAAAAAACATTTAATACAGTATTTGCGATAAATAAATCTGTCTTTAAGTGTTATGGGATAGGCAGGTAGGTAGATATTTGTACATAGTTTTGGCCTTTTAACTTATGGTTAGAAGCGGTTACAGTACCATCACAATATAAATATAAGCTAATTTATACTGTGGTACCATGGACTATATCTTGTAAGAATTCTAATTAAGAGAGCTACCGAATACCAAATGTCATATTATAGATTGCATTCATAGGCTAATTAATTAAAATTAAGAAAGGCTAAAGCCGTTATGTTATATGTATACTCGTATAGTTCTATACTGTTTACTAGTGACGGAATGGTTAGAACAGGCGAAGGCTATAGCCGTTGTGTATATATATGGTTGTAAACTATTTACCAGTGACGGTACGGCTATAGCATTCCATACAAAAATGTAGTGTCCAAATGGTGTTGCAAAATAGAGTCGAGTGTTCGCGAACGTGTTAAGCAACTTTCGCAATGCCGGGTCACTGGAAGGGTAACCAAATTAGAAACAACTTACCGTTATCTTATCTTATCTTATCTAGTGGGCCCTGCAGAGGTCTCCCTCTCGCAGTAGCACGTCGACCCATTGGGATCTTTTGTGCCACCCCGTCCTATCACTCTGCTTCCTCAGTGAAGATAATTGCCATAAGCTTGGCAATGTCCTTGAGGGTGAAGAGCCTAAAATCTTCTGGTTTCGGGTAGGCCGATCCCAGAAGATTCATTCTTTTCCTGGCAAAAGAGTCGCAGTCACACAGTAGGTGCTGCATAGACTCCGTTTCCCCTTCACATGCCCTGCACAGGTTGTCTGTTGCTAGTTGCATTTTGTGGAGCATTTGTTTTGTGGCATAGTGCCCAGTCAGGGCACCGGTGATTAACTTACCGTTTAACCTACCAACCCGCATTGGGCCAGCGTGGTGGGTTATGGCCTAATATCCCCATGTGCTGTTTTTCATGTAGAATAGAATAGAATAGAATAAAAAGAATTTGAGTACGCGTGCTGCTCTCCGGAGTCACCAATTTACAGTCTCTAATATTCCATCACGCACAAAGAAATTTGGTGACTCGTTTCTTTGCCGCACTTCCAAAAGATGGAATAGTCTACCAGCACACGTATTCCCTCCTACCTATGACATAGGGTCCTTCAAACGAGGCGTGAAGAAGCACTTTGTGGGCCGGCAGAGTGAGGGTGACTGATGCTACGTCTCCTACGCTGCACCAGTTGTCCTCGCGCCTGGACTTCATTTCCACTTAACATCAGGTGGAGTGGGGTCATTTGCCGGGCTTAGTATAAAAAAAAGAATACAATAGAATTTCTTCATTGCTTAAACTGTGTAACAAGTTCTTAAAATAATAAAATAGTATCAACAGCTTGCCCAAGTCGGGCATGCAATGTACTCAAATATTATTATCACATATCTACCTACATACATACATATGATCACGACTATTATCCCCGAAGGGTTAGTCAGAGACTAGGCAATGAGGACCGCAAAAGCAGTCCTCTGCCATAGTTTTTAGTTTCTTTTCACCAAATAGCGACTGCTTGTGCGCAGTAGCGCCATGAGGAAGGTATGTGGCCAGCAGTGACGGTTATAGTAATGATGATGATAATGAAATGGATATAAAGGCCTAAATGAGTGGAGAGTCACGCATAACAATCTGCTCCATAGGGTTCTGAACCTGTTTGGTCCGGGTTCTATCTATGTCGCGTAGCGGTGAAAGAATACTACCACCCCCTCTTTTCCCTTGAGTGTCTTAAAGGCGACTAACGGACTAAATTAAGACTGCACATACTTCCAACAGCATAGAGCGGCAATGGACTCACCACCTGTTACGCTGAGCACATGTGCAGTCGCTATTTGGTATAAAGTGGACTATGATAGAGGACTGCTTTTGCTGTCCGCATTGCCTAGTCTCTGACTAACCTTCAGGGATAATAGTCTTGATTATATATATGTATGTAAGGTTGTTATAAATTGGTAATTATTGTGAACTCGAACACGATGGTTTGACTTATACCTATGAGTTGAACATAAAAATCATATCGATACTTCGGTGTTTTTATTCAACACAGGTATTAATATTTCACCTCACTCATAATTAGACGATAAAAGGTGTTGCAATACTAACAGTGTGACTAACAGAAAAAATATTCCTGATTTTCACACTGGTGTGACATGTTGGTGTGACCACGAGTCCGTACTGTTATATTATCCGTAATCTATAGTCTATATGTATCTGTATAATCATTAAAAACCAGTTTTTACAAAAGAAGCTTATAAGGCCTATTACATCTCGACTGTGATTTTTGCGTAGAATGGCCAATTTTAGCGTTCTTGATCTTTTTGAGGTCCTAGATTTTTAACTACTGTTCTAAACAAAAAAAAAAAAAAAATAGAGTGTGATCTCTTATACAGGGTTAAAGGTTAAGTCGACCTATATCCTTTAAGGGGATGTAGTTTCCATCATTTCTGACTGATTTGACTATTAAACACCGTAACTCAAACTTAACCGTTCTCAAGTTATAGTACTTTGAAGTTTTTTTTATAAAAAAATGCTTTTTTTTGTCTATTGTCCTCTTTTTTGTGTTGTGTGCCTCTAAATTATTTAGTTTTAGTATTTTTGTGTAGAAGATTAGTTGCTTAATTATTTTGAACACTAAAATTGCAAGTAGTTGTATCAACTGAGACGTAGTAGACGATGAACAGTATAAAAATAAATAAGTTCGGATAAAAATATTATTTCTTTCTTTGATATTAAAAAAAGTCATGACAAATTGTGCTGCAAATAATCTTATAAATATCTACGGTTCCTTAGCTTTCTATCAAGGTATAATAAGCTAGTATTATTAGGATACTCGGAAAAAACTTTGATGAAAGACTCCTAGGTAGTAATTAAAATAACGGTATTACTGCGCATATTATTATATTGTCCTTTTAGGAATTTGTACGGTGGTTTAGGGTACCTACGATGTTTCATATTTAAATCAGTCAAAAATGATGGAAACTACATCCCCTTAAAGAATATAGGTCGACTTAACCTTTAACCCTGTATAGTCGTATAGATCGTAGCGGCATCGAAATTTTTAGATTCATTGATTTTACATAGAAAAATATCTTATTGTAAACCAAAAAACTTTGAAAATCACTTTAAGTTAACTGTGAATTTCTCCTATGTACGATAATATTATTGAGCAAAATGTATACCAGAGTAATTGTTACTTCATGAGGAATAAAGATTTTATAATGAATTTATTATTCTATTTCGATAAAAACGATAAATACAACTGCAAAACTACTACAAAATGCGATGCGCCGGCCTTCCGAACTCAGCTTATTCTCGCAGAGTGGAGATTTGTAATATTAAGCATGAATTTATTATCCTATTTCGATAAAAACGATAAATACAACTGCAAAATTACTACAAAATGCGAAAATGGGCATTTTACGCAAAAATCACAGTCGAGATGTAATAGAGCCCATAACTTGGGCTAGATAATTGGTGAGGGTGTAGAATACGTAAATGTGGTAAAGCGAGCTCACCTGTTTATAGGCTGGTGTTATGATGAGGTATAGCTATGAAACATAGGAAGATAAGCTAATGTGCTTTAAAATTTGCCTTTAATACCTATGCCTTTAAGTACTAGTATCATTAGGTATTGTTTGATTCAGTAGGTAGAACATAAAAGTAGGCAGACCTTTGATTATAATTAAAACGGTTAAATTGTTGTTTCTGTGTGAAGTGACTTCTTTGTTATTAATCCCTCAAGCACCGTAAAACCAGACACAATTGAAAACCTATTGTTTTGCGACCGCCGGCGGTCTTATGATCGTTGAAGGGTTAAATAAAGTGAAAACGATTGGACAATTTTATTAGTTACAGACAAGGAAAAAATATTCATTTATACAGGGTACACAGAATTTTAAAAATACACTAAACAGAAACGCTATATCGTCTAGGTACGGATTGTAAACATTATGTATACTTATTCAATAATTAAAAATGAAAATTAACTTTTATTTTGACACGTAATTATAATTATACATGCTTAATAATGTAGGTACATTCGTATTTGTATAATTAAAATAACCAGCATAATAAATAGCGTTCGTATATTTCATAGTTCCAAGCGTTGTGAAATACTTAATGAGTCTTGAGGCATTATTTTAAACCAAAATTAAAGCATATTAGGTGTAGCAGGTATGTTTTTCATAATAATTATTCCTTTGAGTAAGTTTGCGCTCCAGCTGGGCCAATTTCTCATAAACCTTTTCCATCATAATTTTCAAAAAAGGAAATCCATAATGCAGTTTTTTTTCACCTAATTTTAACTCAATAAACTAATGACTAAAGTAGTTGTATCCAAATTTTTATTGTCATCATATCACTCATCAATCACCTTCATATAGGGAGATCGGACCATAACCCATATTAAGTGTAAGCGAACCTACACACTGAAATAAGACACTTTTTACGAATCTACTTATCCTTTTGACCCCTGACCCTGTAAACGGTTCAAAACGTCTGACTAAACTGAAACGTATAACAAACACGAGTTTTGTTTTATTTCTAACTTTATTCAACAACGAGTAAGTAGCATAATTTACAGAGCTACATTGTCGCGTAGCGGTGAAAGAATACTACCACCCCCTCTCTTCCCTAGGGTGTCGTAAAAGGCGACTAACGGACTAAAGACTGCACATGTGCAGTCGCTATTTAGTGAAAAGTGGACTATTGTGGAGGAATGCTTATGCTGTCCTCATTGCCTAGTCTCTGACTAATCCTTCGGGGATAATAGTCGTGATTATATGTATGTATGTACAGTCACGTGCACCAATATGAATACACTTTGACTCTTATTCCATTGTATTAAGAGCTATAATTGTTTACATATTTTTGCTCGTGACTGTACATACTTGCAAACATACATTACACCCATTTCCCGGAGGGATCGGCAGAGACCACAGATTTCAATTACCTACTATTATACTACTCGTACAGTCACCAGCATTAAGATGTGACTATCGAGGGCCTGCAAAAATATCTGATCATTGGTGGAAAGCATATATATGCCTTCTACCAATGATCAGATATTTTTGCACATCACATCTTAATGCTGGTGACTGTACCTATGAGTATGTTGTTGGTATTGTTCAGTGAATGCGTGTTTGAGCGCATGCTTGCGAGCGCGCGTGGTTGCGAGTGTGGGTGGACATACACCTCTTTCTTCTGTTCGTTCGTTCGAATATATATTCATAGCAATTGATGAACAACAAAACCGAAAGAGTACATTTATACAAGTGAAATGCAACTAAGCAACACCGTCAATTAAACAGTAAGCAATTCTATTATTAAAAAAAAATGGTAAAGCTATGATATTGAATAACAGAAATAAAAAGTTTCGCTTCAGAGCGCTAAACAGAAAATCAGTCTCTTTGCGGTGCCCGTTGAGAAGCAAAGGCTGCGTATTTCTAAATTATGCTTTATACCACAACAGAATACGAACTACTTTTGAATAAATTCCGTCTACGCGCTCAACTGCCCATATCTCGATAATGTATGTAGGCAAATATCGGATTTGTTTGGCCTCGGGCGGTTTTCAAATATGCTTTTTCAAATATCTTTTCAAACGTTTGCGCAAAAAGCTTACTTTTTAAATGATAATACATTAAATGGTAGATATATTCACCGTTTCGGGGAATAATTGGTAACTGACTGTGACTATACATAAGACTTTAAACTATCGCGTTGCATTGCATTGCAAGAAGTTGAACAATATATAGTACACCTGAATTCAATCCACCCAAAGGTAAAGTTTACCTATGAAATAGAGAGGGACAGATCTTTGGCTTTCCTTGACGTGCAGATAAAGGTAAGAGATGATGGTACTTTATCACACTCTGTCTACCGCAAACCTACTCACACGGTACCTACACGCCTCTTCTCATCATCATCTTCGGCATCTTCAGTCTGTGATGACCTCACTAACCAACAGAGCTCAGAACCTGTGTGACCCTGAACATCTTCAGGCTGAGCTTGCTCACGTTCAGGAGGTACTAAAACGCAACGGATACAAGGTGTCACAGAAGAGGAAAAAGCAGAATGGAATGAAATCGTCTAGAAGTGAGTCGCCAGGCAGCGTTTTTACCTTACATAAAAGGCGTAACGGACAAAATTGGAACAGTACTAAGAAACTTCTCCATTAAAACTGTATATACTCCGTTATGCCAAATATCTAACAAATTGCGATCGCCTAAAGACGTCATACCTTTCCAAACACCGGGAGTTTATAAACTCGATTGTAGCTGTGGTAGTTCGTTTATTGGACAGACTAAGCGGACTATCGCAGAACGTGTCAAGGAACACATCGCAGCTGTCAAAAATCGACAAATAGACAAATCGGCGGTAGCTGAACACCTGCTGGAAGCTGGAGTTAATCACTGGATGGAGTTACATGATCTTAAAATCCTCTCCACCGATCGTTATTATCATAGCAGGATAGTACGTGAAGCGATTGAGATCAAGAAGTATAAAAATTTCAATCGGGAGGACTGGTTTAAATTATCATCAGCATGGAATCCAGTGATTGGCAAATGCAAACCGCAACGTCAGTCTATAACAAGAAACTCCGATACTGTTAGTGTAGTGTGCCGGAGTCGTGTTACTGAAGATTCAATGTACACTGTACACTGTACACTGTGACAATTTAAGTGAACGTATGAGGGTGGATGAAGAAACAAATACCCGCCCGAGCCGACGGCGCCGCGCACCGCCAGTTCGCTTGTGACCACGGCCGTAGCATCGCGGCCGAAACGTCAAGCAGTAAGTAGATATGTACTTACTTACAAAATTAATCGTGTTTAGTCCCGTTAAAACAGTTTTTATGTGACTATACAATTGTGTACTTACTTATAGTTTTTTAACAAGCGTTATTATTATAATATTTTACAATTTACACAAGTAAAAAAAAATCAGCTTAAAAACGTCCCACTGCTGGGTACAGGCCTTCCCACATAGACAACATCACATGGGGGGGTTGGGCCACAACCCACCACGCTGGCCCATGCGGGTTGGTGGGTTTTTACGACTGTCATCTTTAAAAAAAACCGGGTCCAACAGCTTTACGCACCTTCCGAAGCACGGAGGAGCTTGAGATGTATTTCGAGGTATGCATAAGCTTGAAAATTCGAGTGTTATAGGACCTTTTTCAAATTTGTAGGTACTGGTTAGCTGTGAAAGTATAAAACAAAAAAAAAACAAAATAAAAAACAAAACAAAAACAAAAACTAAAATAAAAACAAGAGAAAACAAAAAAAAACGAAAGAAAGACACAAACAAAAAAAAAAACAAAAAAAAACAACACAAAAAAAAGGGTTCTACAACACTCGATTTTTCAAGCTTATGCATACCTCGAAATACGTTTGTAGGGAATATTAAATTAATTAGTAGTACCACGGGTAATGAAAAATCTCCCGTGGTACTACCAGACAGGATAGTAGTACCACGGGCAAAAAAAAATCCCGTGTAGGACCACCGGTAGTACCACAGGTAAGTAGGTACTCCGAACGCGCTAGCCGTTGCGCCATCGATTCACGGCAGTGTTTAATATTCTTTGCCATCGAGCTCCTGTTACATAGGTAGGGTAGACCGGGGACAATAGTACCATTTTTTAAACATTGGTTGATAGTGACAAATCTACTGAAATATATTTATTTTTTTATTTAAATATTAATACCTAAACTATTAAGCTGCAAATGTGTGTATTTAGAGAAAACCTACGGTACCGAAAAGTCAATGAAAATCATATCTGAACAGAACGATACCATATGTTACAATAGACCCCTACTAAGGGTTAATTGTACCAAAAATATGTTTGGTAATAAAACTCTTGTGTATGTTTTATTAATAATAACTTTATTAATAATCGGTAATTTTACGTTGTAACAAAGATATACACTTTCAGTCTTTGCTTTTAGGAACCAAAATATTTAAAGTAAGTCAAGAAAGTTAAAAAAAAACTTAAAATAAGAACAGACTTTTCTTCCCCAATATCTAAAAGTAGTCAACGCTTACGTAATATACTATTCCTTTGGCTCAAACACTACTTTTAAGTATATAATTATCTTAATATCATTCATTAAAATCACCTAAATCAAAAACTATTTATTTGTATGTAGGTACAATTGACCCCTGGTACAATTGACCCTGACAGAGAGTACTTAATATTATATATACTGTTTTTATTTTTAGCACTTAAGCCCGAACAGACCGCCCATTTAGAACTTCTTGAAATGCCTGTTCATAAAGTAGCAGGTCTTTAGAGCCTCTATCCGTTAACTTAGGTCTTCGCCGTGGCATCTAAAACAAAATGTCCAAATTAGTGTTTGACTAAAATCATTCATCATAATTAATTCTAACTAATTCTAATTAATCATAAGTCATAACTAATACAACATCGGGGTTAATTCTACCACGGGGATAATTGTACCGCTACAATTGTCCCCACCATTGCTGGTACAATTGTTCCAAGTAGACAGTTTGAACATTAACCTAAAAATCACGGCATTTTCTCAATGAATATCTATAATTTCTCACTCTTACAAAGACTGAAGACTAAATAAACTATTGAAAGCAATAATTTGATAACATACCGAGTTTAATGTGAATTACAGACTAAAACATTTAACAAGAATACTTACTGTGACTGTCCGAAAACAAAAAATCCCCTGTGTAGGTACACGTCAGTTTTCCAGCGCGAGCGCCGCCGACTGGTGTGCGGGTGGGGACGCATGGAGCGCATGTCGTGACGATAAACACACGTGCAAAAGTTGTTTGTGTTTGGAAATATTGGCAATGGTACTATTGCCCCGTGGTACTTTTGTACCCGGTCTACCCTATTTAAGTTATTAAAGTTACTTACGTTCTATGTGTTTAGTGAAACATTTAATATACTATAACCATCACAGTTATTATAATGGATTAGTTGTGTTATGACCGGTTCACTAATGTTTTACCAAAAATCCGTTTTTAAAATGTTTACTTTACAAGCAACGTTAACTCGTATACCATTTCAAACACTACTTGTGTCGCAAATGTATCATTTTACAAACATATTATGCTGCCATAGTCAACTTTTCACTAAATAGCGACTGAACATAATGTGCAGTCGTCATGTCATGTCATGCGCTCATCGTTACAGGTGTTGTTCTATGCTGTTCAATGTATGTGCAGTCTTTAATCCGTTAGTCGCCTTTTAAGACACCCTAGGGAAGAGAGGGGGTGGCAGTATTTTTTCAAACAATCAATAAAATTATTTTTGTTGTATGTCAGGTAATTTTTGTGAATAATTTAATAAACTTTTCGTTGTTTATTGATGAAATTACAAATCAAGTTAATTACAAATCATTGGTTGTAAAATGTAAATTTAATAAGTAATTTTCGGCGAAATGGTAGAACCCCGTTCTAACTCATGACGGATGGCTCTTGACGCGCGGTTGGGGAAGTTCTCGTTACCGTATCGGTATTTACGAAATGGAATAACTCTTTGGCTACTTTGTGTAGGTGCTCTAAATTGTTAATTGATTTCAATTAAAATTAAAAAATAAAATGTTAATAAAGTAACGAAAGTCATTACGTTTTAAAAACATATTATATTGTTCTGAATAATTAATAGAATAATCGATAGGTTCTTTTCGTGTCATTAACTTTATAGCTTTAAAATATTTTAACAATTCTAGCTTTATTCTAGCTTTTTCACTCTCTATTTCCAGAAACAATTTAAAAATATAGAGTAATTTAAAAATATTGCACTACAATAAAATGTGTACATGGAACACACTACTTCTAAACACTAGTTTATTCGTAAAAAAACATGAAACTTCCCGGTTCATGGAATGCCTCAGCCAGCTACTGTAAAATATTATACAAAGCATGCGCGCTCTCTAAAAGCTCGCTCGAAGGACGAGGAAATTTCAGAGTGCACAATGCAAGCCCGTAACATTGCATAATATGGCGCGTGTTCATCCAAAGTATTCGTTATGGTATTTGCTACACCTAGCCAACAGGGGCATATGTTTTTCGATATGACGCCGAACGTCAGGTGTTCATCTCACGACCCAAATGTGGAAAGTCTATTTTAACGGTGCAAGCGTTAGGTTTCAAATGGTGTTACGGGAGGGCCGCTATTTGCGTCGTTTCGATATTGAGGACGGGTGAGCCCTCCCTTTCGGAGAGAACGTTGCCAACAGTGGAGAGCACTTGAGACTCTGCCGAGCAGATCCGAGCGGCGATATTCGCGGGGTAGGGTGGGATTCGCTGCATCCCTCTTTCTCGCGGCTCGGCGCTAGGCGGGCGGGAGGCGCCGAGCGACGCCGGCATCACTCACATCGTTTCGGTCTCCTGGAACGTGTGTCCGATCCCATCCTCTCCGCGACGTACGACTCCGAACCCTTCCGGTACTAACTCGAGCGTGCCGCGTTTCAACTCTTATAAAAACTTATTCCTGTATTCGCGTTAAAACCTCTTTTTAATTTCACCTGCTCTTTGTGAGTGCACTAGTTGCCGATATCGACTGTGAATTTCGATTTTTCCCTTTTCTTTTGGCATCAGCAAGTAGGTTTTGACTTTTCACGTGGCCGGTGCGGTTGAACTTTGAAGGCCGGCGGCGTGCGTAAGGGGATTGTCCGGATTGAAGGCAAAAGTGAAAAGTGCCCGAAAGCAGCTTCGGGTCATCTGGTCCCGTTTTCGCCTTTGACCGTACAGGTAAGGGTTTCAATGGCATAATTATTCCGCACATTAAGTTGTTCAGTCTGTCTTTGAATCACTTATTATTGCTTTTTGCTTTGATTTTGAATTTGTAAACTTTTGGTAAGTTTTGACTTAATTTCAAAAAAAGTTTGTCACTTGTTTTTGTTAAAAATGTAGATTTGCGAATTTATAATTTGCGCTTTGAAGCCGATAATTACGTATTGACTTATATTACTTTAATACAAAATTTTTCTTCTGTCAAACCATTTTATTTTCCTCTTATTCATTTATTACGATATAAAAGCAACACCTAAACTCGTAATATTTTATTAATTGCGTTAAAAGTGCTCAAATAAACTCAAAGATGATGAAGATAAAGTTAACGAAATGTTGAAAACAAATGTCAATGGCACTTTTCTATGATTTAGAAAAACATCATTTATGCAATCCTCTTCTCATGATATGGTGAAGATGATGATGAACTTTTGTCAACAAGGACATATTAAATTAGTAGGTCTAGCCTGGACCGACATTAAGTTCCGACTTCCGAGGTTCTAGTCTTTTTAATTTTGTTGATTGTGGGGCTTGTTATATTGTAATACGCTAGTATATTATTGAAGTCTTCTGATGCTGACACAGGAGACATCTCAACAAATCTGCATTTGAACGCATGTGTTAATGAAATTGATTTTATACGACTTGAAATTGTATTTCGTTAAGCACAGAAAAATTAATTACTGTTAACTTATTGATTTCAAAAATACTGAAATATAAAGCATTTAAGGGATGGGATATGGATATTTAAATGTTTCGGAAAAAACTGTGTTGACCAAAAATGCTCGGGTAGAATTCGATCTTGGACACTGTGACGTGATACCGTAAAAAAAGGTGAGGAAAATCTCTTGCCCTTGCTGAGCTCTTGTCAGCTTTTCTCAGCACAAGGTCTCCCACCCCACAGACCAACGAACCAAAGCTCCGTTATTGTAAGTAGTCTAAATTGAATGAATGATGTTATATAAGGTGACTGATAGAAACCGCAAGAAACTTCAAGGGCTGGTCAGGTCGAGTGTTTTAAACATGACAAAAATGGTCTCATTACATACTAACGTAGGTACTTATCGCCCAGCTGACGCGAACGGGTCAACAAACGGTCGGCCGGCAGGCGGTTACCCGCGCGTTGTAAATAATCGTTATTTTTAATAGTTTTTCATTTTATTTTTCTTATGTTATTGCTTTAAAATAAATTAGATACTCAAAGACTATCCAATAAATATTTACAAAATGAATTATTTAATTAAAAATGAAAAAAGAAAACACGAATTCCTTTTTTGTCATTTTTGTCATGTACTTATAAAACACCTCACCTGACCATCCCTTGAAGTCTCTAGCGGTTTCTACCAATCATCATATATATTTCATTACCGTCAAACAGTAGTATCCAAGTATCGATGCGTTTTATTTCATTTAACGCTAAGTTTCTAACTTGCAGAATGCTAGACATATCCTAGCTTACCCTATTCAAAATTCATCGCATACCATTTTCGTTGTACTTTCAACTTGTCACTGTACTGTGGAATCTACGTACATTATAAAATATATATTACTAGTAAATACTTATTATAATATTTATTATTGAAATTTTGCATTCACAATGCAAACCCGTGACCTTTGGATTGCCGGTCCACTGCTCTAACCGCTAAGTTACCAAGACCCCAGAAGACTCGTTGAATCCGGCAATCCAAAGGTCACAGGTTCGAATCCCGTTCGAGCTTTCCTGAGACTGGTTGTTTTTTTTCTAGTAAACATTTTATCATATATATAGAGACTAGGCATTAAGGACCATAAAAAACCGCCCACTGCCGCAGTCCACGTTTTACTAAATAATGCGCAGTTCTAAGCATATGTGGTGAGCCCATCACCGCTTTATTTTGTTTGATGTAAATTGTTTAATAAATTTTTACTTTCAATCAATAAAATCATTAAATATGACTAATCCGGAATATGTCTAATCCGGAATATGACTAACCCAGAAAATGATTAACACGGAATATGACGAAGTCGGAATATAAAGAACCCGGAATGTGTAGGCAAACACAGGTTTTGTGTTATTTGCCTCAAGCTTTCTTTCTGTTAATTGTTTATTATTCCTATTGGTTTAGTATTCGAGTAAGTTAATCGAATTCGAGCAACTTGTTGTTAAGCATTGTTTTCGTCATTACGATCGCATAATTAGCTCTTTGGGCCACCCCAAAGAATTCCTTACATAATCTTGCCTCTTTCCACAAAGAGGCATGATTATGTAAGGAATTCTTCCTTATTTCTCTCCGAATACGTTACTATTTCTTCATATAACGTGTACCTTAGTTCAATTAGGGATGGTGAAGCAATATATTGTATTGGTAATAATAGTAATATAGTGAGGAATATTCATGTTTAATAATACTCGCATGTAGTGTGGCTAAATACCGCCTCGTCAGTCAGTCTTGAGGCTTTACTAACGGCGGTTATTTTACTTGATAATGCGTAGAAAATGACAGCTTCAGTGATTTTTCTGTCTGACAAGCTTCATTTACTTTGTGCTTTCTAAATAAGTAACGACGATTATGTCATGTGTTAATAACTAAACTAATGTGTTCTTGATTTTTTATACAATGACTAAACACTATAGGTAGGTACTCAACGATAACGAAACGTTTATTTGAGCGTTTTTTAACACAAATAATAAAATATTACAAAACTATAAGTACTTTATATTATTTGTTTAAAATAATATAATAGTTTATATATTATATACAGTGTTACTTATTAGCTTTTATGCACTATAATAGTACCATGATAAAACATATTTAAGTATAATCAGAAGATAAACAACAATATACCTACACGTCACAGATTATTTCGAAAATACTTAATATCATTCACAGTTTGTCGAAAAGCAATTTTCCGGCAGTTACCATACAATAACCATGCTTCCCTGTAAAGAAAACGTCCCCCGGAATAAATTTCAGATCCGTCAGCCAGAGATTTATGTATTTATGATTATACGAAATTTATGTGGGATTTTGTCTAGTTGAGACATATTGAGATAATGGTGACTTGTACCTGTATATATTTACATTACATGTACGTGCAATGCACTTACGAATAAAATCAACGATGCCACATTAGTTAAACATAGAACAGGCGGCGCCGCTAAATTTGTTCTTTTGATGCATAGTTGGCTAATTATTGGTGAAAAACCCGTCTTTCGCACTTACATCATTTAAGACTATACTGGGAATCAAACAAGACTTCTTAGTAGAAAGTGTCTATTATACACTAAGCCAAAATATCTTCGCACTTAGCAAGTGTAGATACAGAAGAAACTAGCAAGGCGAAGCAAACATATTTTTTTTATAACTTTATTTCTAGAGCGTTCCAAACAATATTTTTTTTTTAAACTCAAGCAGCCTGTATAAGAGTTTAATAGCGGAATAACTTGCGCGTTTGAATTGCGATCTTGCAAGATTAGCAGCTTCCGCAATGTTAAGTCAAAGGATGACCAAATCAAAATATCTCGAACTCCGTACTTTAGAATGCACGATTCCGCTAGTCTTAGTTGTTTTCGTAAGCTTACAATCTTTAAAATCCACCGACCCGCATTGGTTCCAATGGAGTGAGGTAGTAGGTAGTAGTGGGGTAGTCGGTAGTAGTAGGGTAGGTAGTAGTAGGGTTGTAGCCCGATCTCCCCTGTAAGGATACAGGATGTTAATTCTGCATCATCAGGAGATGAACTGAATTAATTTATCTTCGGGCATTACAAAAAAAAAGTCGAATTGTACTAGAGCAAGAGTCACAGAGTGAAGATAAAATAACCGATCAGTTAACAAGTTATATGATACACTAACCGATACGGCAAAACGCGGAGACAGAATAAAACAGGTGCGTCGCCAGAGAAATTGAAAACTTATTTGCCAATAAAATATACCAGAAACTTTTTTCCTGTTGCTCTGTTTATGGCTTAAATTATATACGCTGGGGACGTAAAAATGGAAACATACGCTACTATTGGGGTTCCGAGAGCCACCGGCATAGGAGGCGATACGGTGGATTCTCCATATTTTATACTCCATTAAGTAATGGAGATTCTTCGTATTTCATACTAGGATATAAAGTAAATTATGTAGTAGAAGAATTATTTTGTTTATTAAAGTTAGAAATTACGTTTAGGTTACAGGTTGTGGAATGAGCTCCACATCGGGGTATTCTCGATGGAGTAGGTACAGAGTTATAGGCTTCTTCAAAAAGTTTTTACGAAGTAGGCAGCGCGTGAGTGATAGACAGTCTGTAAACGTCTATAGTCTACGGTAACGGTAACGGGTCGTATTCCTGATTGCCAACTTATTAGCGGTAATATATTTATAAGAAAATCCTGTTTGTTTAAACCACCATTCTCAGAACCAAAGGCCAGGTTCGATTCCCAACGTGGGGTACTATTGATGACCTTCCCGGTCAACCACTTTTCGGGCACATTCGCTTGCACTTCATTCCGATCGCGCGTAGGTACAGTAGCGTGCGCGTAGATCGTGTGCAAGGCAAATATTGTCGAAATTTGTTCTACCGAGATGTTCATCGATCGTACATAATGTGGCACTTCGTGTCCTGTCAAGCTGTCGCAGGACATTAACGTTAGTGGTATTGTTGTGTTCCGACAGTTAAGGATAAGCAACATCAACAGGAAAAACAGTTTCTACGGTTACTTTACTAAACATTCTATGTATTTGCAGAGTCAGTGGTTACAGAGAGAATGAGTTAAATAAGTTCCAAGCTACAATTAAAGCACTTATGAATGTCATTAGCCAACTGGTTTGTAAGTCTAAAGAAAGAAAAGATCCCATCCTAATTTTAGAGACTAAAGTTTATAACGGTTTGCTCAGCTTTTACAATTGCATACAAAATTATTTCAACAATAAAATGATCAGAACGTTTTTTTTAAGATATTGAGAAGAGGCTTGTATTAATATATATTTCGTGAATAGATAACAAAAAGTATAAGTGTTACAGAATGTCTGTGTTCAATTGGTAAACTTGATCAACATCACAATGCATTAGAAATAAAAGAAACAAAAATAAGTATTGATATACCGTTTCAAAATCCATTAAAGAGCAAAATGTTTACTACTCACAATTTCAGAAAAGCTGATTATCAAAAGTTATTTTAGGGGGGGTTAAGCGGTCAGCGAAAATTCGGATGTTGCGCGGAACCATTCACATTTTTATCAAAAAGTTAATAAAAATGTTTAGTTTTTTGGAAATCCAAAACAGTCAAGAAATCGAAAAGGTTTAGAAAGAATTATTATTGTAAAACACGGTCGTAATGTGCATTTAAATGAAATTTTAAAGGTAGCTTCAGATTTTTTTCTATCGAGCAAAATGTTTCCAATCGTGTTTTGGCTCGTCGTCGTTCTGATAAAAGTGAAACCATACCCAAGAAGACACATGCACGTTTAACTGTCACATTTAACCGATTTCAGACCCAGAGATCCCGGGTTCGATTCCCAACGGTGGGTACATCTTTGTGTGCTCAGTTTGGTTGGTGGTAGTTCTGTTAAGTCCGCCTGGCTAGCTACCACCATCTTATTTAAGTCTGTCGCCATAAAAACGATGTTTATAGCATTGTTGTGTTTCGACAGTTTGAGATAAGATAGCCAGTTCCTCAGTGGTTGAGGATTCCGGGTGAAGTGCTTCCACCTTCGACCTTATCGTCACTTACTATCAGGTGAGATGAAGGCCAAGCGCTTACCCGTTGACAAATAAAGAAAAAAAACACGTAAATTTTAATATCCAGTTTGATATTCTCGTGGTTTGATAAAAATGATTAATGATAAAGAAAGAATTTGCCAGAAACACAAAATTTCCAAAAAATTCTAGGGGTGCCGGAAACTCAGACTCTGCAACCACCGCATCAAATCTTTAATAGCAACATCTTATTCTTATAACATCTCGGGCGTAGAGATATTGTTACAACAATATCCAAAAAAGTTTTAGTCTTTTGTCCGTCAGAACCAGGTTGGGTCTTCTGATATTCCCGGAAAAATGCATTTAAACGGTACAAAGGCAGAGGGTGGTAAAGAGATAAGTAATCTTTTCGCTGCGCACTTATCCTCTGTTTTTTCTCAACCAGGTAAGTCTCAGTTCCGTGATCTTGGCGATTGTTATCCACAAAACTCCCATAATAACGTTACATTTACTGAACATGAGATTGAAAATATTATGAAATGTATAGATGATAACAAGGGAGCCGGACCTGATAGCATTCTACCCATATTTATTAAAAAGACATCTCAAGTTCTTAACTTTACCCTTAAAGCTAATATTTCAAAAATCACTTAAAACAGGCACATTTCCTACGGAATGGAAGCATTCTAATGTCATACCAATATTTAAAAAAAGTAAGACAGATAAATTACAAACTACCGACCGGTATCAATTATGAGTCAGTTTGCAAAAATATTTGAAAGTATTGTTTATCCCGTATTGACATTTTATCTAAAGAATGTTATGGTTGAAGCTCCGCACGGTTTCTGCAAAGGTAAATCAACAGTCAGTAATTTAAGGATTACGTTACTGACTTAATAATAGATGGACAGTCACCTTCAAGTAGACACGGATGTTTCGAGCGCATTTGACAAAGTTGATCATACAATTTTCCTTTCGAATCCCAAAGCATGGAATCCACGGCGATCTTTTGCGTTATTTTAGTTCGTATTTGAGAGAACGAATTCAAATTGTATTTGTGCATGAATTCAAGTCCAATGACTTTCTTTCTCAGGCGTGCCTCAAGGTTCTAACCTCTGGCCTATTAAATTTTTAGCATTTATCAATGATATCTCAGCTTCCATCAATCACAGTAATGTCTCTAATTTCGCCGATGACTTAAAGTTGTATAAGACTATAAAAAATCTAACTGATGTTCCCTATTAAAAAGAAATATCGATGCTATTCATGAATGGTGTGCTTTCGAATAAAATGACGCTTAATCCGTTAAAATGTACACATATGAAATTTACAAGAAAAAGAAACTATCATCCATCTTGTTACAATATCACTGATCAAAATTTTATGAAATCGACTACTACTCGGCGTATCACTTGATATCACATTCATAAAATCGTAAGTTGCTCTTGAAAAATATTTGATCTTATCAAACGCTTAGGTAAACAATTTAAAAATATTAAAACCCTTATAATACTATGTAATGCTCTTGTTCGCAGTCACCTTGAGTATGCTTCAAGCATATGGAATCCCATCTACCAAGTCCACTCTGATAAATAGAACGCATTCAAAGAAATTTTACCCCCTACCTTGCCTATCGAAGTCGGAATTGTCCATGTGCCGCCGATTACTTTACGTCTCTCTCACTTTAAAATGATCTCTTGAGCTGACCGGCGTTTTGTTAGATCTCCTGACATTACATGAAACCTTATGTAATGCCAGGAGATCTAAAAAAACGTCGGATAACCATCCATGGTAAAAACTGTCCAAATCTACTTCAGCAGATTAGTCTCACGGTCCCTTGTCATATCCTTAGACATCCCTTATCTAATAGCTTTAGTTTGCCTCACTGTAAAACTAACCTTGGCAGGTGTGCCCCACTATACTGGTGCATGAACAGCGATATCGACATTTTTCATCTTGCTGATTAGGCATTCAAAAGGATGTGTATAGCTAAATTTAAGACTTTGAGCGCCGTGGGGGTCACCGGTGACCGACAAACAATTAAATTTCAATTGTGTCTGTTTTGCGGCAGTCAACGTGTGAATGCTTAAATAAGGTTTAATTGGTTTTCACAACAGTCATTGTCATTAATGACATTATTAGTCAGTTTTTATAATTTTTATCTTTATAGTTACCACTTTATCGTCGACTAGATAGTTGTTTTTTGAAAAGCTGTATTTACTTGTGAAGGCACATCTTTTAGTTTTGTTATTTGTATTCTATTTTTGATAATACGTGTATTGATAACATTGTTGGTAAATCTTTTGCATTAAATAAAATAAAATAAATAAACAAAAGAAGTACGGTACGTAGGTACTATTTGCTACAAATATTTGCCAGGAATCATCGTGAAATCTGCGAAAGTATGGAGTACAATAAGTTCTGTTATTTTGAGAGAAAAAATACGGTACCGTAAGGTTTTCTGCTCTGCCGGAATGGTTGAGTAGAAAAGGGAACAAAAATATATTTGTGCATGTTTTTTTTGGGAGATTTTTTTTCGCGTCAAACGCTTCCCTTTGCATTATTACGCTCCATAAAGGTTACGTTTTCATATAAATCAGAGCAGGAAAACAGCATTTTTTATTCGAAAGTGAAATAAAAAGGTTGCTTATTTGAAATAACTTTTCCCTTAGCGGTTACTCTTTACATGGCCTAATAATATACTTATTCTCTTTAGCAAATTAGGTATTTCATAAAGTCTTTTCAGAATAATAATTATCAAATAGGTTTTACTCTCTTTTTTATTAGTAGGGATTTTAACCTTTATAAAGTATGAGTTTCTTTAAGTGGCTTCACATAAAAAAACGAATCCCGAAAACTTGACTTCGAAGATACGATTCGGAACTTTTTTTTTTATAGCAGAAGGAGGCAAACGAGCAAGCGGGTCACATGGGCCCTTGTTCTGTGACGACGAAACGATTCCTTGTTTCAAAACCACGTTAATTCCTTAAAAAGTTACGATATCTTCCCAAAAACGTATGCGTTTGACGTTTGTGCGCGGTAAGGTGTGGAATCTATAGATTGCGATACAGAATCCAGGGCCTGATGGAAAGTAATCATCGCCGCCGCCGCCCATGGACACCCGCAATTCTGGTTTCGCAGACGTGTATTCGTTTCTTGAAGATCGCTAAGT
Organism: Scoparia ambigualis; assembly: GCA_963921215.1. Lineage (NCBI taxonomy): Eukaryota > Metazoa > Arthropoda > Insecta > Lepidoptera > Crambidae > Scoparia > Scoparia ambigualis. The sequence goes on from OY992511.1 coordinate 23,812,323, forward strand.
CGTAACGGTCCGGAATTACCGCCGCCGAGAGCTGGTTCCACATCACTGTATAAATTTATACATGCTTAAATGCCTAAGTAACAACATTAAGTTTTAATTTTGGCGTTGAACCTTCACAGTTATAAACCGAAATGTCGGTAAGAAATAGCGGTATCGGCGGAATTAAGGATGTAATAAATCGATGATTTAAATCGACCATTGTGTTTCCCTAGTGATTCCGTATAAGTTTGGACGTAGTGTGATAATAATGTTTTGAAACAGAAAGATCCCACCATTAAAAAAACACACTATAATACATTACACATACATTACAGTAGAGTAGTATTTTAAAGTCATCTTAAACTCAAATCATGTAGATTAATGTTTTATATTTTAGCGTTTTATTAACGCTCAAATATACATAAGTAAAATAAAAAAAAAAAATCCCGCCTGAGGTTGTCGTCTTTTTTCAGTGTTTAAAATTTTACTCAAATCATGTATTCAACGTACCTATTAAGTTTAGGAATTAAGTCAAAATTGGCGCGGCGCTATTTTGACTTAATTCTAAACTTAATACTATACATTGCTATAGCGTAATGTTGCAGCTTTAAAAGTAAAAAAACTAACACGCTGATTTTAGTTAAGCTTTTATCCTTAACATCCTTACCAGCAATGCAGACTAATACATTTAATATATTATATAGCTAATGGAATGAGGTCTGTTTGCCATTTCACTCCTCACTGGGTAATAAGCGACCCAACTTATTTCATATACGTACTCACTCGACCACCGTGTGTTAACCCTTTCACGTTTGATTCCAACAAAGTTTCCTTCGGTCACCGGTACCATGTAATCTCTTCATAATATATTGACAATAACGTTGAAAAGATTCAAGGAATTCGCGGAGTAACAATAACTTGTTAGCATATTAAAAACTGTCTGGCTGTTCAATAGTTTTTTTATTCCATAACAATACAATTAATTGTGTCAGAAATAAAAAAGTATACAAACTAAAAAAAACAAAACACTAACATGCAATTTAAATAAAAATTAAATTGAAAATTAAAATTATACCTACATGTCAAAAACAAAAGTAATAACAATATGAAAATAAATTATAAAATTAAGTATTTAAGTATACAAAAGTAACAAAAAGTTAAAATATCAAATTAAATTAAAGTATAATAACATTGACTTGATCTACAAATTCATTTAAGCTGTAGTTAGCACTTCCCCAGCATGAATTGACAATAAAACATACGTCTATTACGTACCTAAGTACTCCATTACGCATGCTTGTATTTTTTAGAAGTTAATGTTCACAAATTTTAGGTAAGAACTTCAAAGTTATGCGAGCGTTTTTAAGTTGTATAATTTTATTGCATTAAGAAACCTTAGTGGTGCGAGTTTAATGGAAAAAATAACAAAAAAAACTTTTTATCTTCTGACTGTCCTAAATAATTTCATTATTTATTAATAACTTTAATTCATAAAATGTATCCGTGTGCACTGCCTCTGTTACCACAAATGGTTCAAAACGGCATGAAATAATGTGGATGTAAAATTAACGCGAGTACCTACATCCTTATAAAGTGTTTATTTCAATGTATAGTGCTCACAAAGTGCTCGCTTAAACTTAAAGAACTTTAATCGAACATATTTAACTTGTTGGATATCTTTTAGAATATTGGTGGCTCGATGTCTTTTTAGAACTAAAATTAGTTATAAACATTACAAAAAATATATACATAACAAGAAAAAGATGTTCAAAAAGATGTTTTTATAATTTCAAAAAGAAGTCTTACTTAGAAATGTACTGTACATATTATGAACATTAGTGTAAAGTAAAAGTATAATATATTTATTGGCTCTATTTTTTTAATTCAAACAAATAAAGATATATTTGTAAAAAATTTAAAAAAATGCAAAAATATTTAATGTAAGTAAGTATAAGTAATATTCAGAGAAAAAAAAATCGACTTTAAAAATAACATTTCTTTTCTCCCTGTGACCACGAACCCTGTAAAGGGTTCGAAACGTCAGGATAATATAAAAAAAACTATGTAATATAAAAATAATTAAACGCGAGTTAGTCCGTAAAAAAGTGTTTCATTGCAATGTGTAGTGCTTGCTTAAACCTCAGAAAACAATATTTCGTATTTAACAAAAAGAAAACACTGGCGAGATGACGATATGTCACGCTTACCCGCCGCCCGGTAACACTTAGCACCGTGTCTTCTTCCTAAATCCTTCATCTCAATACTGCGAGTGAGCAGCGATCACGGTCCGCTCGCTAACCTCGAACTCGCAATGTCACGGCTCGTAACTGGTATCGCAACGCAAGTCGCACGGTGAAACTCTGCACCGTGAAACGAAAGCCACACTGGACCGGCGCTTAGATTAGTTTTTACTATGTGTCGCGGTACCGTTACGGATACGGACAGCATGTGAGTGGAGAAACATCTCTGTTATATTGTCGTTACGCGAACACAAAGTCTTAAAATTAAACACTTTTTACGAATGAACTCAGGGTCCGTGGTCTCCCAGTGACCTTATGTTATTACTGGAATTGGCCCGCGACTTCGTATTTGTGGAGTATTTTATTATCGGGAGAGGGATAAGGGGCCACAGGGACCAATTTCCGGGATAAAAAGTATTATATTATGTGATTAGGTACTTTTCTGTAAACGTGAAATTAAACGTGTATGCAAAATGTTGTGATTATCGGTTGAGTAACCCGATAAGTTAAGTAAGTAGGTACCTAGTTAAGGTAGTACTATTATTTACTGTGGTTAGGTTAAGCTGTAAAAGCGTAACAAACACTGAAGAAAACACTAGACTGAAGGAAAGGTTACATTTTTATATAAATAATCTACTCGTACAGGTGTCGTAAAAGGCGACTAACGGACTAAAGACTACACATACATCCAACAGAATATAGCGATGATGGGCTCACCACCTGTCATGCTGAGCACATGTGCAGTCGCTATTTGGTGAAAAGTGGACTATGGTAGAGGATTGCTTTTGCTGTCCTCATTGCCTAGTCTCTGACTAACCCTTCGGGGATAATAGCCGTGATTATATGTAGGTATGTATGTATGTGTATAATCTATACAATACACCCGTTTCCAGGAGGGCAGGCGGAAAACACCACTTAACATTAGCTCCTTTTTTTCATTCGATCCTGTCACACATCTTTTGCATTTATCAAATACCACCTGGATATGTTGAGCCAAATGAGGATATTTAATTACAGTTTAGAGAGGATGGCTTTAAAGTCTTACTAGATTCTCTTACCCTTGTCTGCCCAGTGAAGTCCTTAAGGCCCGTACCAATAGATTTAACTATATTATTATGTTTTATATCAAAATAATTTGTATTTTTAAATTTGGTAGACATTAATAATATCTAAAGTTGAACAAAGTAAGGCTGCAAATTAGTGCGTTTGAGGACACCATACATAATAATATAATCAAATTACGAAACCCTTTAATCAATTTTAACTATACCTACTCGTAAACTTCTTATTCATATTTTCTACGCCATAAGTAGACACAGTACTCCAAATTGCTAAGACATTCCTATGAATTCGCAAAGATACGAACAGGTTAGTTGAAGTGGCGTCGACCTCTCGTAATAGATAGGGACGGAGGGTCATTGAGCGAGGGCTCACAATTAGAGGATTTATCCCACTTGTGATAAGTAATCAGCTATTTAACAATAAATACGACTAAGTATAGTGCTTAGTATGTTTAAGTATGTCGTGTTGTACATAAAAGGAAAGTAACTTTTGCAATGCCTTGTTCTTGGATGGGTGATAAAGTTTCATTATCTTGATATCATCCATGCTTTGAAGGTACTATAAGTCGTGTTACTAGTTTTTGTAGTGAGATACCGTTTTAAGGGTTCCGTAGCCAAATGGCAAAAAACGGAACCCTTATGGATTCGTCATGTCTGTCTGTCTGTCCGTCCGTATATCACAGCCACTTTTTTCCGAAACTATAAGAACTATACTGTTGAAACTTGGTAAGTAGATGTATTCTGTGAACCGCATTAAGATTTTCACACAAATATAGAAAAAATAAACAATAAATTTTAGGGGTTACTTAGAACTGAAACTCAAATTTTTTTTTTCATCAAACCCATACGTGTCTTCAAAAATGATATTGAGGTTTCTTATATCATTTTTTTTCTAAACTGAATAGTTTGCGCGAGAGACACTTCCAAAGTGGTAAAATGTGGCTCCCCCCCCTTTGTAACTTCTAAAATAAGAGAATGATAAAACTAAAAAAAATATATGATGTACATTACCATGCAAACTTCCACCGAAAATTGGTTTGAACGAGATCTAGTAAGTAGTTTTTTTTTAATAAGTCATAAATTAATTAATTTAAAAAGTAAACTATTATTAAAACATCGATCAAAGTTACAACGAACTACAATAACTTTTATATGATGTTACTTGCTGCTACGGAACCCTTCATGGGCGAGTCCGACTCGCACTTGGCCGGTTTTTGTAAATACGAATCAATTCCCGTTTAATCAGTATGTTAGGTAAATACCGTATTCACATGGGCTTATGTACATTCGGGCTTACATGTGGGATAGGTAATCGTTGAATTATGTCTTAGCCGAATTATATTGCTTTTCAGAAATTATGTAGTTTATGTATTCCTTTTTCAAATCGTTTTAACAGGTTAGTAAACCTGACAGCTTAGAATAATAACGCTAAAGCTTAGAAAGATGGTGTTCATACAAGCGCTCTGTCAAAAATGAAGCACTAAACCGATTCACACACGCGTGACGAGTACTTGCTGCGCGCCTGGCTGTGATCTGCTGTCTCTTTCCAATTCTATGAATATGAAAGAGACAGCGCTGCGGCAGCCGCTGCTACCGAGGCTTTAACTTAGAGAATCACAATGCAGTACGTTTATATTTTGACCTAATTAACTACAAGATACTATGAAATACTGAAAGCTTACCTGTGAAAAGTGATGTTATTACACTTCTTTTGTTTTTCAGATGTGTTGTGACACAATTTAACTGCACAAACCGTCATATTTTTTTTTGTTTTCGCGAGACACGTTCGGCGCGCTTTGACATTGAACACTACGGAGCGGTCCAGCGTTTGGAGCCATTTATGGCTCCGATTAAGGTGCTTCAAAATAGGCGCGCGGACTTGGTTTCTATAGCGTTATTATTCTAAGCCTGACAGTAATCAAAAAGAAAACAAAAGTTTCATCAATTGTTCTGTGTCATAAGTATCGGCTTTCAATGTAAAAGCTTGATTAATGAGACCAGTCTAATTTTAGTAAAACACTGATTCATAAAACAGACAAATTGAGAACCTCCTCCTCTTTAAAGTCGGTTGAAAATGTTAATTCTCATGGCAATGTGCGTACGTGCCAAATGGGTCGTAAAATGATATAACAATTTACACTACGAGTCATTTCGCGAATTGCCTATGCAATAATAAAATTTAGTGTTGCCGGTGCAGACTACTGCAAAGTGACAATATAAATTTCGTGAAATACAACAGGTAAATAATAATATGATTAGTTTTTTTATAGAAGCATATTTTAATAAAAAGTTTTCTCTACTTATTTCATAATTTTATTGCACATTTGGAGTAATAAAAAACAGCTATTTATTAAAACACTGCAAAATACCTATATAAACTAATAAAAAAATATCAATTGAAATATAAATATGAAATACTATAGGTTTACTAGATTTAGTATCACAGACGAAATATAAATAGAAAATCTCTGTTCACTATAATATCGACATCACAACCGAACTATCTGAGCGGTGTTGATATCCTTTTAGCTCATTCACATTTGCTGTCTGTACGTAACTGTGAGCGTAACTAGGATATTATAGTGTCAACAACCCGACATACCTCGCATCTTCCCGAACAGGTAACCGGGACTCGCGGATATAATCCTAACGGTGCCTATTTGTTGGCTTACCCGATATTATGTCAAATAAACAGCTTAAAGCGGGACGTCTTGGGCTGATGCATAATTTATATCGTCCCGGCTTTTGTGCTATGATAAGCCGTTCAAAACTTCATGACTTCAACGGTATGCGCGAATGGTTTTAACATGGCTGCCGGGATGTCATGGATGTCATTATTCTGATTCTGCTTCACACTGTTTGGTTAATAATGATAAGTGCTACATGTAAAATAACGTTATAAGTATAACGAAACTTTGAAAAAAATGTCTACCTCAGGTGGGAATCGAACCCGCATCTTCCGCAATCCGGGCGGCTGCGTTAACCACTCCGCCACCGAGGTATTGGTTAGACCGACGAAATTTTTCAACGCTTTTGACTTTCTGTTACAGTGTCTTATCAAAACTCTTAGTATTTACTTACATTGTTATAGATCCGAATGATAATATTTTACAATATTTTAAACATTTAGTTAAGATAATACTGCTTTATAGATTCGTAGTATTTGATTATTTGCGTTAAAAACGCTCAAATAAACTAAAACATAACGAAACGTTGAAAAAAAAAATGTTGTTTTCAACGTTTTGTTATCATCATTCAGATCTCTAAGAATGTAAATTCTAAGAGGTTTGATAAGACACTGTTGCTATAAAAACATAAAGTCAAAGCGTTGAAAAATTTCGTCGGTGTAAGCAATACCTCGGTGGCGGAGTGGTCACCGCAGCTGCCCGGATTGCGGAGGACGCGGGTTCGATTCCCGCCTGAGGTAGACATTTTTTTCAACGTTTCGATATCTTTGAGTTTATTTGAACGTTTTTTAACGCAAATAATCAAATATTACGAACGTTAAGTAGTATGATTTTTTGGTAACGACATATATTTTCAATTTTGTATTTGTCGTTACCTCTTTAAAAAGCTGTGCAGTTTCTTGCGCCCATTATTCTCCGCAGCTAAAAAAGGCGTCCTGGCAAAAAAAAAATTGGGATGATTCAAATGAGTTAATTAAATTTTCTGAAATTTAACTTCGACTTTATAATTCGACTTAGATTATATTATTATCTAATTTTATTTGTGTACTCCTATATACCATGTTTATAATATTGTTGCTATAGAAGGTGTTTCTGTGTAGGTTTTCTTTTTTTTATTTAATATTTTTACAGATTTTTTTATTGTTATTGTGGCACGCCATACTTCACTCTGCCTGATGAAAAGCAGCCAGTGAAGCCCAAGAAGTGAAAGCGTTCATCACAGCGCTACCACGCTATGCCGAACGCTCACACTATGGCGGCCTGCATAAATGCTTTTTCACGCCCCGCTTAAATAACCCGGGAGAGAAAGAGGAAGGAAACACGTGTGCGAGAAGCGCATTCCACTTACGGGCAGTTCGGCAAAAGAACGATTGTCCAAACTTTTTGGTACGTGTCTTGATGGTCAGCACGGTATGTGGGTGGCTTCTAAGACCTGCACGCGTCGATCTGGAAAGAAAAGGAGAGGGAGGGATGAGGTCAAAGAGCTCCTCAGAGCATTCACCGTGGTAAAGGCGGTAGAAAGCACTAAGGGAAGCAACGTCCCTACGTAGCTGTAAAGGCTCCAGACTGGTCGTAACGTCATCGTTACCGATAATACGGACAGCACGTATTTGCAACCTGTCAAGAGCTTCGAGCAAGTACTTGGCGGATCTGTCCCAAAGATGAGAGCAATACTCCACGCAGGAGCGCAACTGAGTCTTATACAAAAGACAACGTTGCTCTGGCGTGAAGAACCGCTTCACCTTGTTCAGGATTCCGAGTTAAAGTGAGGCTGTGGTTATAATGCTCTCAATATAGCTCTTCGGGTTGAGGTCGCTGTGTGTGTCCATACCTAAGAGACTGAGACCAGTCTGGATGGGTAATAGGTTGCTCTGGAAGGAGGGTTGGGGGAGAAATGCGGACTTTTTTTGGCATTGAAGTGGAAAGGTTATCAGAGCCCCATTTATAAATGCGGTCTAACTCCTCGTCCAGCTCAATGACAGTCTTCCGTCTCGACTCCACTACATCGGCCTGCTTTGCCGCAGGGTGACCCAAATAATGCCGTTTACTGTACTGTCGTCTGCATAGCAATGAATGTTACCCAACGATAACATATCATTGATATGAAGAAGGAACAGTGTGGGCGATATTATAGAACCCTGCGGCACTCCGGCGTTCACCTGCAGAAAAATTGTACTTTGTCAATCCTCGTAATCCACGTAATATAAAGGTATTATTGTTATGTCGACAACGTCGACAATTCTGGTGATCGACTGGAGGTAAGTATAGCAGAGTTAAAGATATTGGCGGAATTGCGCTTAAAGCTTTGATCCATCTACCACCGTTACAAAAAGTACAAGCGCTTTCATGAAATAATAACCCTTAGCCAAAGTTAAAGTTAGCCCACGTAATAGGCGATGTAGTAACGTTAGTCACACCATTACCCCGACACGCCTGGGCAACCGGGACCCGGCCGCCCGGGCGGCCAAAAAGCTTAAATACGGTCGCACTTGTGTCTTGCACGCTAACTTCGATAAACTGTACTTTGCCTAACTTAAGTAACAGTTGCTGTGGCAATGTAATTCTTCTCCAAACTGCCTTTAAAACATAATAAGTTGTGAAATTTTTTAGGTTGAGTGTACATTGTGAATATAGAGAAGCGAGTTGGTTAATAATTTAGTATCAATATTTTTATTGTACCAAAAATACAGCGTAAGCTGCTTATTATTTAAAATAAATTAAAGCAACGATGTTGTTGTTGATGATCTACAACACTAGTTAGACTGTTTAGATGTCAATGTCTGCCTGTAAAAATATGGAGAATTTGATTTTATGTCAGTACCCTAAAATGCATTTCATGAGGCCATAGTTTGAGCGCTTGTTGAAAGTCCCAATTAAATCAGAAGAGCCGATTCCTTCTACCATAGAGACACTTTCGTCACAAAAACGTAGTACAAACTTATCAAATTGTCACACAAGTAATGATGAAAGAGTTAAAGTTGTTAATATTATACAAGCTTCAGGGAAACAACTAAATCCTCGTAAAAGCGTACTTCCCGTACATCGTACCTATTACCGTAGGAATTTTAATTGATCCAAATTGATTCAATCTGTGCAAGCACTGCATTGGCTTTAATTACTATCCATCATCATCAATTCAAATAATTAGATAGCTGACATTGCAATACTAGATTATGGAAACTGGAAACGTATGCGCTTATTGCTAGCTGTATTATATATCTGCTACGATATTTCTTAAGAATTGAAAATTTAATCTCTTTGTAATAATTTGTTTGTAATAAATAGGTATAGTTATTATCTAGATAATTATAAGTAAATATTTTTATTACTTCTATTTTCTTCTTTCTTTTTCTTTCTATAGCAATTTTAATGCACAATTTATCATTATAAGTCGGTGTAAAGATTTTGGATTTTTGATTCATAATAATATAAATAATAATTTATCTGCAAATAAATCGCTCGTTACGGACAAAATTACATACGTACATATATATAATCACGACTATTATCCCCGAAGGGTTAGTGAGAGACTAGGCAATGAGGACTGCAAAAGCAGTCCTCTCCTATAGTCCACTTTTCACCAAATAGCGACTCCACATGTGCTCAGCGAGACAAGTGGTGAGCCCATCGCCGTTCTAAGCTGATGGATGCATGTGCAGTCTTTAGTCCCTTAGTCGCCCTTAGTGTTAAATTTGCCTGTACGAATTTTATTTGGCCGAAAACGTTTTGTAATTTTTTGTTTTCCATAATTTTCTTTTTACCGAAAACACAATTTACAAAGTTTTGAAATGCCGATTATCGATTGTTATTTTTTTCAAAATCTCTATATTTTGAAATCCCACTCAACGTTTGGCCGAAGCTATTAATGCTAGAAAATTCATTTTCCAGAAACACGTTTCCAATATTATTAAAATACAACATTTCAAATAATTGAAATCCATAATATCATCGAACAACTTGTAATCGTAGTAACGTTTAATTCGACGATTCGTTTCTGTCACTGACTTTTGAAACACAATCTTGCCGGAAACATAAAGTATTAACTTTTTAAGACATTTAAGATTATTCTTCTAATAATATGAATATATGAAAATGAAAAAAAAAACTGGGTATGACTATGATATTTTAGAGGAAAAGTTACTTCGAATTTTAATACTTCTAGATATTAAATTTATTGTAAACAAAACATCTTCCAAAAGAAAAAAAGTAGTTTTGATAATCGGCTAATAGTTTTTCTGGAAAATGAAACGTATGTATGATAAGTTTATGGATTATTAAAATTATGTAAAAGCAACGATCTGGTATTTAAATCTTCGTCATACCGTTTTCGAACAATTGAAATTCGTACAGGAAAGTTTCGAATTTATGATAGGTTACCATGAGAACCTACTTTAAAACCAAATTCGCGGTCTCACATACCGCAAGGAGCAAATGTTTGCGCTATGAACGCGAATGTTAATTTCTGTGTACCTATTACGAACTGAGTATCAGTAAGTTTATCTGAGTAGCTGCAATGATTCGTCACTTAGTTATTCTTATAAATACATATATCAATAATGTCATAATTAGATACCCGTTAAAATGAAACTGTAATGTATGAACCTGTAATCCATAAGGTATACGAACAAGGGTTTACTACTGTGCTCATGGCAGATTACTATGACCATCGCTTTCGTTGTTTCATCGTGGAGATTCCGGGAAAACAAGACAAAGCGGTTTAATATTTTCATTAACCTACCTCCGGGAAACAAATAATAAATTCACCGAATAAACATAAAAAAATACACTTTTGCCGATAATTATAGCATATGTATAAAGCGTTATTGAATAAACTCAGTATGCGTTGAATATTTTAAAAGGCGAAATCATTGCGCCGAACACAGGGACGGGGTGATAAAAACGCGATTGAATATAACCGTGTTTCCGCATGAGCAAGGCGAATATTGCATTCGCGCTCCGATGACGTGTCAACTGCATTTTAAATAACTTAGCGGGCCTCCGCCGGCCAATATTGATTTGAGGTATTTACGGAACTTTTGACTAGCGGAGAGAGGAGGCTGCGCCGAATGAGAAAGTTTATTAACTATCCTCAAAATATCACTACTAGCCGACCTATTTTTCCCCGGCCAATTTAGATATGTGTGTATGTGTATAATTTAGATATAAACGGCACGTCTGCGTTGGAAAGTCACTTTGGAGGAGTTAATTCTGTCGCTGTACTATTGCTCTAGTCTCTGACTAACCCTTCAGGGATAATAGTCGTGATTATATGCATGTGATTCTGTCGCTTCTACTGTTCTGTTTGCATTGCGTTTAGCATTTGACAATTGTTTGCTACCCTGTGAAGTTATACGTTATTAATAGGTTTTCTTTGAGTTTAACTACTAAAATATTGTTTATTAGGAAGGCTTGAGTTCATCAAGGCAATATGCTGGATGAAATGTGTGAGATAAGCCCCTCCCCCCCCCCTCCCCCATCATTAAGTACTTTTTTCGATTCATACATACACACTTACAGTTCAGTACATTACATACATTTGTTGTATTATGTAAATATATATTATTATTATTCTCTTTATTCAAACACTTTTCTTAAGATAATTTTTTTTAAATTTTTTATATAAAAACATATTTACAATAGTATAAAATATTATAAAAAACTTAACCTAGTTTGACACCGGCAGCGGGGATAGACCCAAGCTATCGGTGGTTAGGGCTGCAGAGTGAGGAACCTCCTGACAATACGTGCCGTGTCAAGGAGTACTGCCTTCTGTATCTGACCCTTTATTATTATTATTATTATTATTATTATTGACCGGCAGGCAGTTGAAACAACTGATGAAATCCTGTATCCCGTTAGCTCTTATTCGAGAATTAACTTTCTTCCAGTTTTAAATACTTGTCTAATCTTTATTTTTAAATTGATTTGTGTATATATTTATTATAAAGTACAACACATAATAAACTAACTTACTAATCTATTAAACTTTTCTTTTACAATGGAAAGTTTTGAAGTAGTTAAACTTATGGACTGGTAAGAGCTGCAACCAAAGATAGTTCTTTATAGGTAAGTTAGTTAATTATCTAACATATGTTTTCATCCAGCATATTAAATAATCTCTTGATGAAGTCAAGCCTTAGCTAAGTCGCTACAGCAAAAATGTTAGTAGCTTTACTAAGTTCCAACTGTTTGAGATAAGATAGTCAGGTTTTGTAATTAAAACTATTTTTACGGGACCTAACATGATTAATTTTGTAAGTAAGTACATAATTTATCTACTTCCTGCGAACTCTAGTTCAGTACAGTAGGCTTACTATTGAAACACAAATCTAAAAAATGTCAAATGGCACTTTTGTAAGCGACAATAGCGCCACATTGGAATTAAATTGCGTGGAAATTGATTGAACAAATTACTATCGAGATGGCGTTACGGAATTATCTTTACTTTTCCCGATATCGATACATATTAATCGCATTGGAATTGTATTAAGATTGAGTTTGCGTTCAAGAGTAACCCCCCAGCTCGCTTGTGACCACGGCCGCTGCATCGCGGCCGAAACTTCAAGTAGTAAGTAAATATGTACTTACAAAATTAATCGTGTTAGGTACCGTTAAAATAGTATTAATGCAATGCAACGCATTAGTTTAAAGTCTAGTCAAATTTTTAGTGGTTGAGGATTACGGGAAAAGTGTACCTTTGGTAGTTTCGTCACTACCATCAGGTAAGATGAAAGCGATCAATAACTTAGTTATCAGCCTTGAGAGGGTTACGCATTTCGGTTTCCCATACAAACTTCCAAGTCGAAATTTTTAAAAACCACTGAGCCAGTTTTAATAAAACTTTGCATGCTAAAGTAAAATACAGAGATCTAAATAGTTTGTTGAAAACATTTTTTAAAAACGTTTATTTAACTGAGTTATTGCGATTTAAAGTTCACTATAGAAAGTTTAAAATCGCAATAACTCAGTTAAATAAACGTTTTCTAAAAATGTTTGCAACAAACTATTTAGATCCCTGTATTTTACTCTAGCATGCAAAGTTTCATTAAAATTGGCTTACAGGTTATTAAAAATTTCGACTTCAAAGTTTGTATGGGAAAACTAAATGCGTAAACCCTCTTAAATCGTCCATCTAGACACAAGGCCTTCCCTTAAGGACAATAGTATGTGGAGAGATAAGACCACTTATCTACTTATAATAAAAAAATATGTTAAAACGCGCTGGACGAAACACAAGAAAGTATAAAGGAATAAAAACATGAAATAAGCAAAGAAAATATTTTTTTTTACTACTATTGTTTTGTAATTTGAGAAGGGGTTCCTCCAGACAATCTTGATTTAATTCAGCGAATGTTTTGAGAACAAATTGTTGAACGCCTAAAAGTAAAAGGACAAATATCGAATAATGTTGTTTTATGCAAACGATGGATTCTTATTATTTCTTCCCCTAAGTCATTTCAGATAACGTTTCTTTAGGCTCGTGGTACATCGAACAAAATGTTTCAATAATTTGTTTTTTGATGACCTTTCTGATGTAAACCTTATTGTGTCGTAGGAACCAGCGACTACCGACAGACACGCACGTCTAAAAAATAGTCAATATAGACTTATTTTATTTCCTGGTGCAAAAAGTGAGATGCCATAAGTTAGAGGCCTGTGTCTGTCTGCTTCCCTTTGGCGTCTTAGTTCTTTAAAACGAATTTACCGATTTCAAGGCGGTGTTTTTACGAGTTTTTGGGGGATGATGTTACTTATTTTATAGATTTACCTGGCAGTTTTGTCCCTGACGATTAGGGACCAACCCAACTGACAAATATTTTTAAAAATAACAGGTTTTGTGGTCCTTAACTCAGTACAATTAAGCGTAATGTTGTTGATCGCATTGTTAGTTAGCTTTAGGAAAAAGCGTAACAAGGACTAGTTAGTTATGTGTAATAAACTTAAACAAATATTATTCAGGCATGCAGTTGCCATAGTTCGATTATTTTTATATAATAAAGAAACAATTTTAATAATTTTTAGCCTATTGTAATTTCCTTCACTTGATACCTAGTGCTAAATTATTTCTATCCATCATACTATTTGGAACAGTTTGCTTTAAAGGGACTACGAGACTTTTGAAACGTTGTTTACCTTTTTTGTAAGTTATGTTTTCAATCGTATTTCGGTTCTGATATTGCAATAAAAGTATCTACCTGCCTATTAATTTTCACGAGCCTCTAATACCACAAAATACTTATTTATTCTAAGTTATTATCCTCAATGCACTTAGCCTTAAAGCCCAAATGAAAAAAGATCGGAGAAAACGGTTCGCCGTGTGGCCTCCGCTTTTCTGCGGCGGGTTTTTCGCCAGTTGTCAATCTGACACGCGTGACTGGTCTCCTCTCCGTGCGGGGCCGGCATAGCTCGTACTACGTGAGGTAGCAACCGGTCACTATCCCGGAATGTTAGGAAATAATTATAATTTTGAAAAAAAAAAACAAATATTACTAGAGCAACAGAACACGAGTGCAAGCTGATCCGCTGATCTAGATAATAAAATCATCTTTAATCACGTTCCTGTACAACCCGGTGAACAATTGATTTTCAAATGTTACAATTTTTAGAACCGTCGTTCATCAAAGTTTGCGAGTTATCCAAAATTGCATTCCAGAATCAGTTCTAAGATGCACAACTTTTAACTTCTGCCACATTTACCACAAAATGAGTTTAAGGAATTGTTTTTTTTAAATTTATTCATCAAAATAACATAGTTTTACATCTTATTACTACTAACAATAACGTTGTTTATAGCATTGTTGTGTTCCGGCAGTTTGAGATAAGATAGCCAGTTCCTCAGTGGTTGAGGATTCCGGGTGAAGCGCGCTTCCACCTTCGGCCTTATCGTCACTTAACATCAGGTGAGATGAAGGCCAAGCGCTTAACCGTTGCCAATAAAAAAAAACAATAGCATCTAAAAACCACAAAGGTTTGTATTGATCTATAGGCGTTTACCCTTTACAATAAAAGTATAATGAAGTGAATAAAAGCAACTAACAATGGCGGCTTACGTACGACTTACTTAAAAGTATGTAAAAGAACAAAAAAAAATAGGTACTCATACAATAACAAAAATCATATTAAAAGTAATCAAAATCAAAAGTAAAATAATAATAAATAATTAAAATAAAATAACATAAAAGACAAAAATTGTCATAAACAACCAAATTATAAATAAATACAGTTCTCTGACAGTATAAAATAACAAAAAAGTTACATATAATTTAAAACAAACAAAACAAAGTACCTACAGTTACGTCTCTGACAAAGTATTAAATCAAGCAAAAACTGGGCCGTCACTCTCCCGACATTTTATCAAGGAAATAACAACCCAACCTCAGTTCAGCGTCAATAACAAAGCTGAACAAAAATAATGACAAAGTTAAGTTCTCTTTATTACTCTCTAAAGTATTTCTACATTAAATACATAAATTAGATAAAAGCAAGTCAGCCAGGATCAGAAATCGCTTTCAATAAACCAGTTGCTCCATCGAAATCGCGACGGATAACTGATCACGTAGTTAGCCAGCCGTGTTCTCGCATCGCTGCGGTGGCTCGATCAAATTTGTCCCGGAACGGAAGAGATATAGCCCAACGCCGAACCTACGGAAGATGTTATCTTTACGAAATGTAAACATTTTGTTGCTCGCTTCACGTCAAACTCGGCAGTATGTAAGTTGTTTTTAAAATCTTATCCTCTGAATTTGACTTAGTGCATCGGTAGAGTCGTTTAAGTAGGTATGACGTGTCCAAATAGCTACATAATATTTTATTACATTTACGTTTTATAATTCTCTTATCTCAGCTTTTATTATTTGTGTAGAAATCATTTTAGTAGGTTTTATAAATGTGATTTAATTCTCCTTCCTTCTTAGTTCTCATTTTGTAATTCATTTTAGTTACATGTATCTGAAATCTTCAAACCAAAAATTATTTTATGATCTCTAACTTTAACGGTTGAACAAAAATGCTGTTTACATTTTGTATGGCGACAGACTACGCTTAGATAGTGGCTAGAGTTTGGGTCGATATTAAAAATAAATCTTTCAACTGTTTTGCCTAGTAGAGTTAGAAATTTTAATGGAGCTTGAGTTAAATTTCTATCTTTATTAGGCAAAACAACAAATATATTCATTATTAATTTCGGCCGTTAGAGCAAGCCCTAACGCCAACCAAACTAATTAGTATTTACTTAGTAGGCACTGATTGATCTGTAATCCATTAATATCGTTACTAGATTTAATACCATTATGTACAGTCAGCAAGAAATTGATCGATGGCACAGCATAAAGATCTGCTATAAAGGAGATAGGTAAAAAATATATTTTGGGCAATTCAAAAGGGTTCATCAAGCAAGAATATTTTTATTTTAACTTTGATGCATGCGAGTATTACACATTTTTGACCACTTAAATTGTTATCGATCAATCTGCCGACAGTACATTTTTTGTTTGTACAGTCGGCAAATTGATAATTGTTGTCGTCTGCTTCATTTTTAAAAGTTTATGAAGAAACGATTTATTTATGACGTAGATGCTTTATCGTTCCAAACTTAATGTGCATGAGTATCTGGCATGAAGTGGCTCGGGAATGGAACACTTAAAAAAGTGTCGGGGGGGCTTTGCCTAGGGAGTGGGGCCTTTACGAAAAGCCGCTTAGAATGCCACAAATCGTGGTTCAATCCAAATTCTCATACCTAGCTTTCTGGAAAATTTAATAGGACTTTTATGATGAATGTGTAGCACATAAATAATAATAATATTGACGCTGCAAAAGAAAGGGAGAAAATAAATGTCTTTGCTGAGTTTCTTGCCGGTTCTTCACAGCAGTACCTACAAGATATCCGCTCTATATACTGGCCAACTGGTGCTCTCAACTTAAATTGAATAAATTATTTAAATTTGTAGTTCTTACTTAAAAAACCGTGGAGTAAATCCATCGATCACGTATAAAAACTAAATGCACAATCAACACTCTCCAAACGTATTATGAACAAAAAGTGTACCTACCTAGGGAACGAGGGATCTTTAGTATTGAAATTTTTGCATTCACAATGGCATATAGATGTAGGATAAAAAGTTTACTAGAAAAAAACAGTAATTCTCAGGAAAGCTCGAATGGGATTCGAACACATGGCCTTTGGATTGCCGGTCCACTGCTCTAACCGCTAAGCTACCGTGACCCCAGAAGACTCGTTGAATTTTTTTCTAGTAGTTTGATTTACCTACGCTGCAAGCCATCGGTATTACGTCACTGTAAAGTCTACCCTCATAGCAGAAAAAAAACACTTTTTTTTTAGTAAACATACTATCCTATTTAGTAAAAATCCTACTATATAGCATTGTTAATGCAAAAATTTGCAATAGTATTTCTTCGATTGAAGAGTAAATCACATAATAATAGCTAGTATCCCTTTTCGCCCGCTAACATTGCATTTCTGTTGGGAATTAAATACATACATAACATAATCACGATCATTATCGAAGGGTTAGTCAGATACTAGGCAATGAGGACCGCAAAAGCAGTCCTCTACCATAGTCCACTTTTCACCAAATAGCGACTGCACATGTGCTCAGCGTGACAGGTGGTGAGCCCATCGCCGCTCTATGCTGTTGGATGTATTGGGAATAAACAAATGATAAATAACGTGTTGTATGGTGGTTATCTCTATGCAGCACAACAAGCGTGTATCGAATTGCAATTAATTGCAAAATAAACACAGGGGAGTGTTTATTAACAGTCAACAATACTACGAGCTTTTAGGGAGAGAGATTACCTACAGTACTCACTAGAAACGATTTGTCGGACAATACAGATTGTCTGATTTCGTATAGGTAGGTATGGCTATAGGTACACACTCCTATCCTTTTAGGATGATTGAAACTATCAATAGATAACTAGGTACCCTTTTTATAGCTTGGTACACAGCTCAGTGGCGTAACTAAACCATTTTGGAAGTAACTTTTAAGTAAATTTGGGATTCATCATCAGCCTTAAACGTCCCACTGCTGGGCACAGGCCTCCCACGTGGACAATAGCACGTGGGGATATTGGGCCAGAACCCACCACGCTGGCCCAATTCGGGTTGGTAGGTTTTAACGACTGCCATTACGACAACAACCGGGACCAACGGCTTAACGTGCCTTCCGAAGCACGGAGGAGCCCGAGATGTTTATAATTGGTCACCCATCCAGCGACCCGGCATTGCGAAAGTGGCTTAGCGGGCAAAATCGCAAGCCGAACTAGGCGCTGCGCCATCGCGCTCCTTTATATTGGAGATTGAATATGGGTTTTTAAGCGAATGAGAAGCTTGCTTTTAAGCTTAATGTTATAATAAGAAACTATATTATGGTTTTTTTGAGACGCAATAGAGGTTTGGGCCGTGTGGTATAGCGGGTCACTTAAATAAAACTACCTACTCTTCACTAAGGTGTCGTAAAAGGCGACTAACGGACTAAATACTGCACATATACATCCGATTGCATAAAGCGGCGATGGGTATTACACTAAGCACATGTATTGTGCAGTTATATTTTGGTGAAACGTGAACTATGGCAGATGGGCTGCTTCTGCTGTCCTCATTGCCTAGTCTTGGACTAACCTTTAGGGGATAATATAGTCATGATTGTATGTGTATGTATGTATGTATGGAAACAGTTTCGAGAAAAAGTACACTATTTGCAAGATACGGTAGAAGTATGGCTTTATGGGTTCTAGGTTCTTGGTACTTGTGAAATTTGTGCGTTGTGTTAATAGCTACTTGCTTGACCTGGGAATAATTAGCTAACGTTCTAACAGGGCTGATTAGTTCAAAGGTCAGAAGTTTCCATAATTCAGATTGTTAGTTAAAGCTGTAACAGCTTTAGCAAACTGAACTTTGACGATTACCATTGCACCATTAATTTCCACGTACGGTCGGCCTCAGAAGCTTACCTTTGGTACCATGTCATAGCAACTACTGCATTCAAACATAATAGACGCACGAGCGCGATCGTTCCTAGCTAGTTATTGTGGCATGGTTCTACTGTTAAGCTACTTCTGAGGCCCTCTGATCGTGGCCACGTAACGCTGTGTGTTACAGTAATGTATTCCTTTGCGGAGAGTTCGCTTTAGTTAGAGTGATCCCTCATGTTAGTGGTTCCAAACACTAGAACAGATTTAGACGCCAGCAGTTCAGCCTAACATAAATGGTCAAGTTTTTACAATACATTTAGAACCTTATGTTTTGGTTATAAGGATCAATATAGATTGGTTAAATTTCACAGTTTTCGTGGCATTTATCTTGCAGACCCACGAGAGGCATACGCTATCGCCACTGTGTTTATAAGGGGAGCTAGAGACAGCTCAACGTTGTCAAACATAATACAGGTGAGATTTCCAAATTGGTCAGTTTGGGATATCCAATCCTGTAGGAGATAGGGGAATTTGTTTTAAGAAACCATGTTGTCAAAGTTGTGAGGTTTAACGATTGTAAGCTTGTAACAACCGGGACTATCAGATTAAATGCGCCTTCTATAGCTGAGAGAAGATACATAGACATAATATTTTATTTGGTCACCTATCCTGTGACACTGGAAAAATTACTTCGATAAAGGTACACTGACACAATATTAAACACGCTTTTCGTGAAATTATTTATGTTATTCGTGCTATATACCCCTTTTCAGAGCAAGCAAGTGTACTCGTGGCACCTGCCTACGTAACAGCATTATTCATTTTGTGGCTGGCAGCCAAAAGTGTCATAGTTGCTTAAGTTCTTTTTGACGCTGCCGCTGCTTAACAACGTCATAATTATAATACCAGCCAGTACCGGGGACTTAGCGTGATTTGATTTCTTGACACGGAAGAGCAAAGCCTCTTCGGTTATTCTCGGTAGCTTGGCTTCGCGATCTTAAGATGTCCATTGTAATCCGTTTTAACGTAGCGTTTCGTATGTTGGGTTCATGATGTCTTTAGGGTGTTATGGTTATTTTTACCTGCAAATGTAGGGTTTATCCATTGTTGGCTTCAATATCTGGCAATGGAATTTTTCTTTTTCTGAAATAATTATTGTAATAATTTCAGAATATGGCATACATTTTTATGTTTTAGTTTTTCTATAGCTTGAGTCATAATATTATAACTATTGGAAAGCTGTAGTATCTGCCAACTCTTCCAGGAAACGGATGTGCATGATTTACTTATTTTTTTATTCAAACATAATACCAGTTCACAAAACAAGACAGATACTTAAAAGTAGTCTAATACTTAAAAAAAACACACGTTAGCTTGAAACCTATAAAAAATGTTCACACGATTTAAATTAAATAAAGAAGAGGAAAAAACATGACTTAAAGTTAATTACGTTCGAAACGTACAGTAAACTAATTAAACAAACAAAAATGTTGAAAAAATCAAACGAAAAATACATTTAAAAAAAACTTTAACTTAAACCTGATTTTAAGACTTTATGGAGACTATATAATAATATGATTTTAAAGTTTAATTGAATATATTTACTTCCTTCCACATTTAAATCATCAGTTGTAATAGAAAGTCCTGAGTGTTAGGCGATATCAACTAACCTTTAGTTTTTAACATAATGCATGTCGGTGTAAAACCAGGCTATCCAGTTACCCGCGTTGACTAACGACACCGCTCGGAGGGTCCCTAGCCTCTCAACCACTTCACATATACATGAATCCTTTTTATAGGTCATCAACCTAGGAGCTAACGTAGATCTTAAGCCACTAGAAATGATATCGGTTGAGCGTACTATTGATGTGACGTTATCATGGGATTAAGAAATGTATGTTGTTTAATTGTCTCGTCATACAAGTTTAATTCTCATTTTATATGGCTGATACGAAATCACACAGCGTCACTATAGACTTTTTTTTACTAAGTGAAAATCTGCGTGGCTTGACTCAGCTTATTTTAGTTTTTTTTTAAATAAGTAAACAGATTATTGTCAGTACAGTTACATAATTGGATAGTCTTATTTGCTTGTCGGTAATGCTCAACAAACATGATATTTTTTAAGTAAGTACAATAAAACGGTATGTAAGATGAAACGAGTGGTCGATATTATAAGCACTAAAGATTTCACTGCTTAGTCAGAGCTGTACCACAGCTGCATTTTTATTCAGTGGATAGTTATGGGTTGGCATATTTTTTTAAGTTACCAAGAGCTTTGTTTTTTTTAAACGACTCGGTATATACATTTCTATCGTCCCTATCCTAAGCTACCTCCTAACTACTCAACAAAAAGTGGTTTATCGTCCCGCCGTCTTAACCTTGGTCGTCATACTTTGCGGTCCGTCACATGGAACCCAGTCAGTAGCGATCTTCGTTCATCTGCCCAAGCCCATGCGGCTGACGTGACCAGACTAATTAGGGTTAAAAAATTAAAAAAATGTACTTACTTACCTTTTTTTTCCTAATTTAAGTAAATCTAGAAAGTTTTTAATTCCGCGTCAACAGTGCGTCATACGTAGGAAACGTCACTGCGCTGCGATAGAAAGCTGCGTGGCCATCACATCACGCGATGCCTCGCTCCGGTCTTTACTTGGAAAAAGAAACTACGTACTTTATAGCTGTTAATGACCAGGAAAAACTTATTTGTCCCATGTATAGATAGATACACATTCGTTTACGGTTCGATAGAATCATTAATTATTAAGGTATATCCCCTTGTCTGTCACGTGGTTACTTACTTTGTAGAGTTGAATTTTTTATTGTGTCTGGTTTTAGGGCAGCTGAACTCATAAGTATGGCTCGGGGCTGAAAATGATCGAAAATCGAACAAATTTATAAATTAGCGTAGCACTAGTTAACATGATTTTCTTCAGTAAAAAGGCTTTTGTGGTATGTGTATTAAAAATACTCTCATGTAGGTACTCACGTTTTACTTTTCCTTGAGGTTAGGCAGAGATAACAATGCCTATTATATTCGGCTCCAAAACGGAGTAGCTTCTCTTCCCAATTAAATAGGTTGAACTTTCTTTCTTATTGCGAACAATGTAAGGTCCAAATTCGCAATTGTAGAAACAACTGTGTTATGATGGATGTTGGACGTCATAACCCCATTATCGATATTAATTTTATATCAACCACAATCAGTGTACTCTGGCTAATCACTTAGCCCATAAAATATTAGTTAGATTCGGATTATTAATGTATTGTGCATCGGACAATTAATCATATAATAGCCACATTATTATGCAATGAGAGACGGTTTTAAAATAAAATTACAAAATCAATGCAAAGCGCTTTAATAATATATGCATTTAGGTAATATAAAATACTTTATTCCATTCAAAAAAAAGAGGTGTTGTTCATTGTATCAACAAAATCTACTAGGGTTTAGTAGGTATATATCGTAGAGTGTAAGAACTCTTACCTTCTTTTAGGCCAAGGCCATGGCCAGAGTCTCCTAAAGTGTCTTAAATAATAAACTTGATAAAACATTTTAGAGCGGTGACGAACATACCATCTAAGAAATACGTGTACGTAAGTATACGATTGTTGGTGCAATGCGCTGAAGAATTATAATTTCTACAATATAACATACTTTTAATATATTCAACAAAATAAAGATTTTAGTTTTTAACTGGTATGTATCTTATTATTTTTATACTTAAATACTACTATAGGTAGGCACTTATATATCAACATGGCACTTTAAAATCACTAAGTTAAATTATAAATCTTCAAATGAAGTCTCTTAATTATCTCTTACTTCTACGTTACATCTTACAATAATCAGCCGTTTAATTTAGCCTGTATTATTCATATAAATCATACAAAACATGTTTTGACTAACAAATACACTGGAACATTATGCGTCCAACCATTACACCAATGCTCTATCAACATACGAGTATTATAATAATATTTAACAGTAACCGCAACTTTAAGCGCTTATCAAAGTTTCGTTTTAAATTGTTCTGAATAATCAACCGCATACGTTCAAATCCCTTCCGTTGGAGCCTTAGCGATAACAACATTTGCAATATTAATAACCCACCGACCCAACAGTTCCATGTTTGGAGGTAATAACAGCCGATTTCGAATGGCACAGGATTAATAATATACATATATAATCACGACTATTGTCCCCGAAGGGTTAGTCAGAGACTAGGCAATGAGGACAGCAAAAGCAGTCGTCTACTACAGTCCACTTTTCACCAAATAGCAACTGCAAATGTTCTCAGCGTGACAGGTGGTGAGCCCATCGCCGCTCTATGCTTTTGGATATATGAGCAGTCTTTAGTCCGTTAGTCGCCTTTTACGATACCCAAAGGAAGAGAGGGGGTGGTAGTATTCTTTCACCGCTACGCGACACAGTTATGGATTATTAATATGCCGGCCGTAACTATTTAATGAGTAGTGGAGTTTACGATAAAAACCTGCACACTCTTATACAGATACGTACGTATGTACGTAAGTATATATATTTCATAACACTTTTATCGTACTTACATAAAAACATTATCATAAGATGACGCTGTAAAATTTCTCGATGCGCTCTTTTATTATGGCCGCATAAAGTTCTTGATTCACTAGCCTGCGACTTTTGTGGAGGCATATCGAGAGACAGTCACTTCGGGAAAGTCGGTTGTCAGATGTATTAGCAGCTACAAGATATCAAAGTCAAACACTTTTTACGAATAAAAAGTTTATAATTAGCTATTTGACAGTAGAAACAGTAAGTAAAACATGAAATATGTCGGATATGGTAGTTTACCATAATTTAACAATAATTATCCAATAGTTCTTTTTATAAACTAGGACAAATCATCGTCTTAGCCCAATTGGCTATTTGACAGTTGTAACAACAAAATATGAAATATGTCGGAAACAGTTAATATAATAAAATATGATTTAACGATAATTATCCAATAGTTTTTTTTATTAAGATAATTTGTAAATATTTTATTTTTACAAAATAAATTTGCGATTTTATCTGTGGATTACAAGACCCGAAACACGGGCGGCCATGATTGAGCTTCGTGTGACGTCACATTTCACAAAATAAACAAAAACGATCTGTCAGGTTTTAAGATAAAATTTGTTTGTTTATTGAAGTGGGACGTCACAGGGCAAAATGTCACGTAACCAACCGTTTTCGCGCGAAATATGAAATTAATGAAGAAAAATATGTTTTTTTTACAATAAATAAAGCTTTTTTGAGAAAAAATATATTTTAAGAAGTATAAAATAAGCGTTAGTAATTTTTCAAATACTTTTCCAAAAACTGTCAAGTAGCCATGACCGAATAAAGGGGGCGATAATAGATGTGCTCTCTGTGACTACAGAGTGTAGTACAGAATGTGTAGGATTCGAAACGAATGGAGTAAATAAATAATTTAATGTTGTAATTAAACGCAAGTTTTAACGTTCAAAAATAAATTGAGGAAACATACAGAATGGCTACACGTATTTGGCAAATTCTAATATCTTATTAGATTTTAGATTAATTTGATTACTTTTATTAATGACTTAAAAAGTCCACTGTCTGTAAGTAAAAACTGTGCTTAGATATGGCTTATGTTTGTAACAGTATCATTGTTTTTGTTGACTGTCCAAAAATAAATAAATAAATATTTTCTTGTTTTGGTATGTTTGCAACTTGTCAGGACAAGGCATTAAAAAAGATTTATTTTACAATATCGTAACAGTGTTCAGTGGAACGAAGTTGCCAGAGTAAATAATGTATTACAAGTAAATAATTTATTAGTGGCTAAATTATACCTACACTGTACTTGTACAGTGATTTCCCTTAATATAATGTTTTTTTACTAATCAATTATTATATTGAAAGTTAAGTATGTAGTCGAATAGCATTAATATTATTGCCATTTTAAAAAGAAGTCGCTAAGTTAAAGTTTGCTTTTCCCCTTAGGCGTGAACCAACTTTCTTAACCGGTTAAAAAGTTTTCAACTTACGACGCGGAACTTTTCACTTCTAGCAAGTAAATGCAGATGCACTGGGTGTCCACAAACACCATTTTCAATTATTAATTATTTTAGAATCTGTGGTGCAGTATCTAGCTTTCTAAAATAACGTTATGTTATTTATTTTCTTTATTAAAATTTACAAAGGTATCTATTATTAATCAATACATCTAAATAGTGTGACGAAAACTAATATGTCCACACACCGGCACTCACTTAAAATACATACGGACTACTATTGACGACCTCCTTGGTTGAGTGGTGTATACACCGGTTTTCATGGTGTCGCCATCTCTGAGGTCCCGGGTTCGATCCCAGGTCGGGTCAACTTAAAAATTATTGTTTTTCTAAATTGTCTCGGGTCTGGGTGTTTTCTATATATAATAAGTATGTATTTAAGTATTTTAAGTATGTTTATCCGTTGTCTAGTAACCATTTAACAAGTTTCTTCGAAGCTTCTATTGGGCTAGATAATTGGTGTGATTGTAGGAAAGATATAACTATTATCCCCGAGGGGTTAGTCAAAGACTAGGCAATAAGGACAGCAAAAGCAGTCCTCTACCATAGCCCTACCTATATTACGGTCACATTATTAAAAACAACAAAAAGAGAAATATTAAGTAAGTAGGTAGTAATATGTAGTTTTTATGCTTCTGAATTCCTCCAAATTCTTCTGCTAACAGCAGAAAGTAACAAAAGTAAAACTGATAACGAATAAGATAATGCTGCTTAGTCTAATAACGTTTATCGTGCAACCGGAAAGTGTCAGAAAATATAATCTCATCAGATTTTAATAAGTAATGTCATTTTATCAAATTTCTTCAAGGTAAAAAGGCACCCCAAAAATCAGGGCTAGCTTCATCAATTCGGCTTGATGCAGAGTAAATTACTTACTTTGTATGGGGACACATTAATCAATATGGGATGATTAATGGGAGCCGGCACGATCGCGATCGTTTGATGGATTAGTCGCCCATATGGTTGTGAATAATTTGCTAAGTGCTGCCACCTGTGTCTTGTTTGTAAGGCCGGCGCGGAACTTCTTTGTTTTTGCCCAGTTGTTATTTGGTATTGTGTTTATATTAATATTCCAATGGCACAGGCCACATGGTGTGTGAAATAAGGTCTATGATAATATAAAAATTACTACGGTAGGTATATTATGTTCACAAGCCTTTTGACGTTTACGGACCAGTTCTTAATTTGTCTTTTTCTGTTTATGACATGTTCTGTATTCGACTACTTCTTGATAAGGCTAGTTCTCTTAAAGACCATTTCTGCTTTTGACCACTTCCTTATTTGACTACCTTGGTTACAGTGTGCAAAAATACTCTAGACCTTTTTTACCATTAAATTAAAACAAACATCCAATTGAAAAAGTAGGTACTTAGGTACTTTAAATAAACTTAAAAACCAGTAACTTGCCTATTATTTACACAAAAATACAAAAAAATACATTTCCTAACAATATTATAGGTAGGTAGTAAGTATTCACTTAAAACAGTAACACTTTACGAACTAATCCACTAATGGAGTTGAATTATTGTTGCAAATATTAGAACACAATGAAATCACCAACATAGAATTTTTAAAGAAAATGATTTATCTGAAACTTCGTTATTAGAGCCATAACGCGACATAGCCCTCCTTGAGCCAAGGTATTAAATAGGTTTTAAATGAAATGTAGCCTTGTATGAAAGAAGTTACTGGTTTTAAGTTTATTAAAAGTTTACTTTTTCAATTGCATGTTTGTTTTAATTTAATGGTAAAAAAGTATTTTTGCACACCGTAACCAAGATAGTCAAATAAGGAAGTGATCAAAAGCAGAAATGGTCATTAGGAGAACTAGCCTTAACAAGAAGTGGTCGAATACAGAACAGGTCATAAGCAGAAAAAGACAAACTAAGAACTGTACCTAAACGTCAAAAGGCACCTGAGGTCTTTGCCCCGAAGTGTGACAGTATGTATGTATTTTACTTTACTTATTTAATACAAGAGAGGAACCTCTTGCCGGTACTGTACAGACTTCAATGTAGCTACATTCAGTAGTGTAATAAATAACGCAGTGGCCGATGCAAAGTCATAACGTTGTCATAAAAATATACCAACTGATAAGTGGAAACGGAAAATATAAACTTTTGCAAAATAAAACATTAAAAGTAACTCATACTTATATACATAATTTTATCATAAACTAGCGGCCCTCCCGTGACTTCGCCCGCGTGTACACCCTGTATTCTGTGACTTTTCTTTCACACCTGACAATTACAAACAAAACAAAAAAGAATCAGCTTAATCGTTCGAGCCGGTCTGGAGTAATGCGCGTACAAACA
Organism: Scoparia ambigualis; assembly: GCA_963921215.1. Lineage (NCBI taxonomy): Eukaryota > Metazoa > Arthropoda > Insecta > Lepidoptera > Crambidae > Scoparia > Scoparia ambigualis. The sequence continues at coordinate 23,839,601 of OY992511.1, forward strand.
TTTCGGTAATTGATTTTTATTATTAAATAGATACAAATTAAATTCAAAAGTTTGTGAAACATTACACAAAATTAGATGAGATAATTTTAAAATAATTCGTACAAAGTTGCTTAATTTTATCACAGGCGAAAAATATTGGTCCCTAAAATGTTGTTGGTATAAAAATTCTTGGGGTGTCAACACTCATTATACTCTAAAAACTACGTTGATTCTTATATTTTTTTTATTAAACTCTAGACCAACCAACCACATAAATATTTTAGTATCAATAAATAAGAATAAATCTTAAGAATAATTGAAGAAGCATTTGTGAAAATGGAAATACCATAATTAATATTAACCGACTTACAAAGTAGAATAAAAGAATTTTATGTGTTGGAAAATTAGTTTTTCAGAGTGAAATGTAAAATAATAGACGAGAACAATAAAAGAAGATAAGTTAAGTATCAAAATGATAAATTCAAGTACACAAAACATACCTTTAGGCGCTATGTACTTTTGACAACCGTTTGACAGCTTAAAATTATTGCCATAATAAAACTTTTGAAAGTAGACCGCGTCACGTTTCGTTGGTCAGACTCTAGTATACCGAGATTATAGAAGTAGTTTTTAGATTATATTTTACTAGCTGCCCGCCCGCGCCTTCGTCCGCGCTAACTTGAAACATCGTCATACTTCAGTCATTTTGAACAAATTATCTACAGATTATAAACAAAAACCATCCTCAGTTAACGCTCTATCGTTTAGTGAAAACCGCATAATAATCCATTGCGTGGTTTAGAAGAATAGTGCGGTGCCACAGACACAGGAAAGCAGCGACTTTAAGCGAATAATTTAGTAATGATTAGAGTCTATTATTATCATGTTATACTAGATTCATTAATTGCGGTTTATTCAAACATGAAAGACCCAGCATCTAAACCAACTCACATAAGTAACCTTTTTGTATAATATGACAGTAACTTACAAACACATTCGCATTATTTACTCAACCTACATTGTTAAACTAAACAAGAAAAAAGGGGCGTAAAAAGAAATATACTATCAATTTTTTTCCTCCTTTTAGGGCTTGCTTTAGAAATCTGTTAACAAGGTACAAGTTGGACCATTTTATCCGGTCCAAGTATTGGGTTGTAGCCTTCAGCGCTCGAGGCGCCCAAATCCTTACAAATCCGCCTTGGGAGTCCCTCCTCCCGTGAAAAAAAATCACAATCGTATCAAAACATTCGAACAGAAAGGGAAATTATGTTATCTCTTTGTGTGACGATACCTTGTGCTTATGTCACGTTGCCTATTAAAATGCGACGCGACGTGACATAAGGCATAAGCTCTATTATGTTTTGTTAAAATTGCATATAGTGTTTTTACATAAAACAGTTTTGTAAAAAACGGTTTATACGGATTTGGCGTGTAGCGTTTCAATTCAATTCATTTATTTCAGCCTTTAAAAACATTACTGCCAAATAAATCATCATAAAACTTTATTAGTTCATTATAAAAATAATTATAAAAGTTCATTCGTTTGCGTTAACATAAATAACAATAAAAATAAATAACATTTTAAAGTGTGTTTTGGTCAAACAATACATTATTGATAATTTTAAGATTATTATTAATGTGCGTTTAACACATTATTAATAGTCCTGTTAACCCATCACGTTAATCTAAAATGTCTGTGTAAGAGTGGGTGTGAGTCATAGTTGCCAGATTTTTTTTTTGTCAAGACGGGATTTTGGAACTTTTTGAGTGAAAAAAGCGGGATTCTTTCGTCGAAAGCGGGACATAGTATAAAAACATGTTAAATTACGTTAACGTGACAATAGCTATCTATAATAGCCATCCGCGCTGGGCAGGCGGCCAGTCCACACTTGTCTGTGTCACCCGGCCGCGCTTCTTCGGCAACGCTGCACGCATAGCAGGTCGAGTTATCCCAGAAAAGCGGGACTGAGCCTGTCCCGCGCGGGACATTCAATTTTGATAAAAAAATCGGGACGTCCCGCCAAAATCGGGACGTCTGGCAACGCGTGTGAGTGTAGTCTAACGGACTGGGATTGAACCACGATTTATCGCGTTCAACCCGAACATCTATCCGCTCGGCTACCGACGCGACACGCCTCATTTTGTTACATAACCGTCATTGCTGCCATATGCAGTCAGGAGTATAGATAAATATTTTTTACATACATACATACATTATATATATAGTCAGAGACTTAGGCAATGAGGACCGCAAAAGCAGTCCTCTGCCATAGTCCACTTTTCACCAAATAGCGACTTCACATGTGCTCAGCGTGACAGATGGTGAGCCCATCGCCGCTCTAAGCTGTTGGATGTATGTGCAGTCTTTAGTCTGTTGGTCGCCTTTTACGACACCCAAGGGAAGTGATGGGGTGGCAGTATTCTTTCACCACTACGCGACAAGGTTTTACTATGTTTTTTACAGTCCATAAATCTCCATTTTTATGCTCGTTACTGTTCCTATGATATTCTGAAAATATATTAGTTTACAATATTAACATGATGTCGCCTGTCTAAAGTTACATCAACTGAAAAACAACTGATGCTTAGTATTGTTTTGTGTTTCAGGAAACAGGAAAAATATAACAAATATTTTCTAAAAACCATTTATTTACATCTGATAATAACCGAGCTTCAATTCCCATCGATGCCAAAGATTGAAAATTCGAAAGCACTTTGCCGAATTTAGGTATTCAAGCCAGAATCTCCGAGGATACGGTGAATAGAAATACAAAATGTTCAAAACGAAACTGACACTACAATAAATACATGTAGCGAATATCGCTAGCAAATGATGAACACGTCCCATGTGTGCACTCAATAAAAGTTCCAGCTATATTCCCGTCTGCGTCACAACGTTGACAACCATACGTACAGCCATCCATCTCTTGTGAGGCCACATCGGAAAACAATACAATGCACTCGCGACGAGCAGTGTGAGGTGTAAAGCATAAAACTCCTGCCGACTTTATGACGTTTGCTACATTGTCATCGATGTGGGGGGTGGGGGGGGGGGGAGGGAGTTACTTTTTTGACAAATGAAATGGAATTGGCTCATGTGCCTTTTAATTAGGGGCTCGGGGTTCAGGCGTCTTTTGTTAAGTGAGACCGTATCTGAGATTTCTTTATTAGTTTATAAAATAGTAAAACATATGTCTTGCAAAACCGATTCGGCGGCCGCTGCATAAGGTGCAATGATCTTGCCACAGTCGAAATAATAATTTATTTCCGAGCTATTACAATTAGCTGTTGCGTTAATAAAATTTTTAGCATAGAAAATTATTTGCTAACCGTGTCGCGTCAAGCGTGAAAGAATACTACCACCCCCTCTCTTCCCTTGGGTGTCGTAAAAGGCGACTAACGGACAGGACTAAAGACTGCACATATATCTAAGAACATAGAGCGGCGATGGGTTCACCATCTGTCACGCTAAGCACAGTTGCAGTTTCTATTTGGTGAAAAGTGGACTATGGTAGAGGACTGCTTTTGCTGTTCCCATTGCCTGTCTCTGACTAACCCTACGGGGATAATAGTCGTGATTACATGTATGTGTTTATGTATTATTTGCTATTCTGTTAAATTCTATTCAACTTATAACTTTGTAAGCCGTTTCGCGTCATACTAAAACATATTATCGCAAGTTATACAGGAAAAGTTGCAGAGTTAAACTTTATGTGTAAGTGATCTAAGAGAGCACCGACTTACTTTCAACTAATATTAAACTTTAAAACTGAATACTGGCTCCAGATTTAACTTTAAAGCATTTACACACCTACACATCAGACCTTTCAGTTTTCAGTCTGGTTTCATTACTTTTTCTTGGCTTTTATACCACGTTTTTTACCATAAACGAATACGAGCACATATAATTTGTTTATATACCACGCATAATATTGTGACTTATGGGAAGTCTATGATTAAACTACGGGCTCAAAGAATAAACTCGTAGTCGCCTATAATAGTTCGAGATTGTAGAGTGGTAACACCATGAAAACATAAAATAAAATTGGCAAATTAAGTCCAGGATTGTACTGTTTTACGGTATGTTTAAAAAGTAAAACAAAAAGTCGTTATATAAAAAATTTTCGTTGTGTTAATTGAACCGACATTTTATACTACAAGTGTAGAAGTTTTAAGAAGGAACCAGTTTTTTTATTTTCTGTAAATTGTTTCAAGGAGGCACGTCAAAGAGTTGCTGTGCTGTACCAATGTAAAAACAATGTTTCATAAACATTTCTTGACAGTAGGCACTTTTAATCTGATTTTTTAGCGTACGTTACTACTGTAGCTACAGTAGGAGTAGTTTATTGATATTATTATGAACACAAAATAGGTCACTTATTACCTAACGATGGTAAGTGACGATAAAGCCGGACATGGGAGCTTAAGATAACTTAACTTAATCTTTGCTATTGAGGAACTGGCTACTGGCAGCTTTGGCCGTTCCTATAAAGTTTTAACCCCTACTATCTATCATCATCATCCTCACACCATTAACAAAAAATACCAATATTTTTTTATAAATTACAATGGAAATTCCTTTTTACATTATTCTAATTTTATAACAATAATCGTGACAAACTGCACACACTTCTCCTCATGAACTTCAGCAATGTTAGACTACTAGTCTGCAAATACAGATACATCGCTTGTTATTCTCGATTTGATGGGCAAAGCGTAAAAAAGGTACACACACGATACACTAACCACTTGGCAAAAGGAAACATATTATTCAGAGCAGTAACGAGCCGGCTTTGACGGGGCGGAGCGGCGTTTGTTGTCTTTGTAGACCCGCGGGCGTGGACTGTACATAGGTACCAATTATTTTTCTCAAGTGCACGGTCTAGTCTTGCCGTCTGACGGTACCAAATCGTTTCTGTTCCAATATTTCTTTAGGAGCGTTCGAACTTTCAAATGACGCGGCTTTTGATTATTTAATGTTATTCAACTTTTTCTGGTCAAAAATAAGTACGAGTATCTTTTATAGTGCGTCCACACAGCTGTTGTTTTTTTGTGCAACGTTTTGCAAAATAAGAACATTAATTGTAACTTTCGAGAACATTTTCTAATCGTACGTTGCCTCTTCACTTGGAAACACTATACACAGAAAGTAACTGCGGGGTTAATGATATAAAAAACATAGCTAATTACACATTAAATTATCGAATTTACTGTTAAGAAAATAAATTTAAAACGTTTTATGGTTTTATTTACAGTTAATTCGAATTAAGCTCTTGTTATATGTACATATATGTAAAAGATGACAATCTACTAGCTACTACAACCGATGAAAATCACCATAACTAAGCATTTCTTTAACACTACACAGCTTGCGACACCCAACCATTCCGACCTTTTCAAAGAGGCATTCCACATTCACGAATGTCTCTACCGAGTGCAATTCAGCGGGATTACGGCGGCGAGTTTACGTAATTGTTATTGGGTGGCTAGGTGCTAACAGCGGGTTTGTCCGCTGTAATTGTGCATATGCGGCGTTCGCCGACCGCCTGTTTAATTCTGCAAATGTTATTAGTAGGCTGGGACAGTGCGTACCGGGCGGCGCGACCAAACACGCCACAAAGGCGGCTAATTAAGCAGCCACCAAGCTCTGTGGGTTACGGCTATCGATTTTGGCGATAAGATAGGTACATTGTTATAGGTATAAGTTTTAAAACTATCATGGTAACGAGTGCGTATGAAGACGTTTTAGGAGCTCAGCTGATGTAAAACCAGACACAATAGACATTCAATAGTTAGAACCTCTACGAGAGGGGGTTTTTTTTAATTCTTTTTATTCTGCAACTGGTAAGCGCTTGGCCTTCATCTCACCTGATGGTAAGTGACGATAAGGCCAAAGTGGAAGCACGCTTCACCCGGAATCCTCAACCACTGAGGAACTGGCTATCTTATCTATAATTGTCGGAACACAACTATGCTATAAACATCGTTGTTATGGCGACAGACTTAGATAAGATGGTGGTAGCTAGCCAGGAGGACTTAACAGCCCTACCACCAACCAAACCGAGCACACAAAGATGTATCCCCCGCTGGGAATCGAACCCGGGACCTCTGGGTCTGTAACCGGTGGCTTAGTCACTAGACCACGGAGGCGGTAAAATTCAAGTTTCTAATCAAATTCAATTCAAAGGTGGTAGTATTCTTTCACATCTACGCGACACGGTTACAAGGGGATAAGAGTACCTATGTAAAAGCAGTGTGTCAGAACCGTAGCAATAGAAAAGCTTTGGACTACTACATTTGCTACGACGCACTATACATTAACTAACCGTAACGCGTAGCGGTGAAATAATACTACCTACCACCCCCTCTCTTCCCTTGCGGGTGTCGTAAAAGACGACGAACGGACTAAGGACTGCACATAATCCAACAGCATAGAGCAGCGTTGGGCTCTCCACCTGTCACGCTGAGCACATGTGCAGTCGCCAGTTGGTGATAGACTATTGCAGTTGACTACTCCTGCGGTCCTCAGAGCCTGTCTCAGACTAACCCTTTGGGGATAATAGTCGGAAAATGTACACGTCATGAATTAAGTATACAGCATAGTAGAAGCGTAATCCTTAAGGGGATCCTGCAGGAAATTGTGAAAATTTACGTAGTTTTAAGTTACTTGTACTATGCGCTGAATTAGTTAAATACATTAAAACAGCTTACGTAAGTTAGCCTGATCATTGCACAAGGTCGTGGCCTTGTTGAAATTTGAAACAAATAATACATAAATCGAATGACTCCTGAAAACATTTTTTTTGACAACTTTCTTAATCTTACGCATGAAACAATAATTCTTACATGAAAATATTTGTATTGATATTTCGCAGGTCGGACCCATCTATAAAAGTAAATTTTAATTTCTAACGCAAGCGCTTGATGGTTTTGTACATTTTACAGAATAAAAACATTGCTCTAATCAAATTACTAGGTCTGAAACTTCAAAGTAGAATATTTCTAATTTTAAATAATATCAATATGATTGATTTTGCTTTGAAGTTCATTATGAGACTTATCTCAGGTTTTGCGATCGCGCGGCACCCTCTTAAATAGTATGTATTCTGTACATATGTAATAAAACAAACGTCCCATGTAAACCATTTTATTTCGTTACGACATAATTGAGTTCACGTAAAACCCGTTGAAAACCGCATTTACGTACATTGTTTGTTTCAAAGCCAAACAATACCTTTGCTTTTGCATCAATCAAACCGGAGCGGGTGATAAACGGCCAACAGTTTATTCGTTGCGTTCAATCGGAACAAATCACATTAGTTTCATTGTTTACACCATAATTTGTATATGAAAAATCAGCAATATACACAAATCGACTGTCCGGTGAAGGAAATAAAAATAACATCCTACTAATATTATAAACGCGAAAGTTTGTAAGTATGGATGGATATTTGTTACTCTTTCACGTAAAAACTACTGAATGGATTTGGATGAAATTCGGCATAGAAATAGTTTATAACCTGGATTAACACATAGAATACTTTTTATCCCGATATTCTTACTGGAACAGGAACCACGCGGGTGAAACCGCGAGCGGCCGCTTGTAATATATAAAGGATAAAATGAGTACTAGAAAGAAAAAACAACCAGTCTCAGGAAAGCTCGAATGGGAATCGAACCCATGACCTTTGGATTGCCTATTGCTATTTTATTTAAAAGCAATTACGTCTTTGTCGATTGTTCTTTCGACTGCGAGGGTAGACTTCACAGTGACGTAATACCGCTGGATTGCAGCGTATCACAAACTACTAAAAAAAATTCAACGAGTCTTCTAGGGTCTCGGTAGCTTAGCGGTTAGAGCAGTGGACCAGCAATCCAAATGTCATGGGTTCGATTGCCATGCGAGCTTTCCTGAGACTAGTTGTTTTTTTTCAGTAATCATTTTATCCTATATCTATATAGCATTGCAAAATTTTAATAATAAAGATGTAACAGTAATATATCAAAATAGTACAACCTGTATACTATCCAACTGCTGGGCAGATTCCTATATCATTGGAATCAAGTCATAGCTACAATAATGTAGGCTTATTCACCACGCTTGCCCAATGCGTTTCATTGGGCATGCATTCTCATATGGACAGATTCTCAAAAGGACAGATTGTCAAAAAAACCGGCCAAGTGCGAGTCGGACTCGCCTATGAAGGGTTCCGTAGCAGCAAGTAACATCATATAAAAGTTCTTGTATTACATTGTAACTTTGATCGATGTTTTAATAATAGTGTATTTTTTTAATTAATTAATTTATAACGTATTAAAAAAACTACTTACTAGATCTCGTTCAAACCAATTTTCGGTGGAAGTTTGCATGGTAATGTACATAATACATTTTTTTGTTTTATCATTTTCTTATTTTAGACGTTACCTTTTTATTTTAGAAGTATCTCTCGCGCAAACTATTCAGTTTAGAAAAAAAACATTTTAGAAACCTCAATACAATTTTTGAAGACCTATCCATAGTAACCCACACGTATGGGTTTGACAAAAAAAATTTTTTGAGCTTCAGTTCTAAGTACGGGGAACCCCCAAAATTTATGTTTTTTTTTTCTATTTTTGTGTAAAAATCTTAATGCGGTTCAAAGAATACATCTACTTACCAAGTTTCAACAGTATAGTTTTTATAGTTTCGGAAAAAAGTGGCTGTGACATACGGACGGACAGACAGACAGACATGGCGAATCCATAAAGGTTCCATTTTTTGCCATTTGGCTACGGAACCCTAAAAACCGAAAATGGTACTGGTAATGGTGGTAGTATTCAGGTGCACACACAAATTAATAGAAGGAAATATATCGCACACGGTTTCCACATTATAAATTAGTATTTTTCCTAAACCAACCTACCAGCGTACCTACTATGGATAACTGATGGGAGTAATTTTATTCTAATTTTTCTCTTTCATTCCATTTCTGTCATTTATCCATCTCGCACTTTCATTCCTAATTCTCTTTGTCATTCATCATCTTTTATACCATACGTCTGGATTTGCCGTCTATCTTCTAAGTTGGACTTTTATTATCTCATTATCTAACTAGCTAATTTAGTCTTTATTTACAATTGTACAGGTGTTGAACAGGGATCAAAAAATGTAGTCTCCTGAAGTTCATACCATGAAAAATTTAAAACTAAGGGAATTCTTATTACTAACTTTGTTTTTATTTTCTTAACACTTCATCTTAAAGCTAATACATGATATTCAGTTTGTAATTTTACATACTACTTTGCCAAATGCCAAATGCGGGTAAGTGATCACAATCGTGGGCTGTGCATCGAAATATCCGAGAACACACTTCGCCCAACCTGGAAATTGAACCTGGGACCTCCGCATATCGAGCCAAGCACTTGACCAATCGGCCAGCGAGGCATTAAATACACAATTCCAATAATATCTTATCACCATCATAGCCTTTATACGGCAGTATTCAGGTCCTCTTATAAGAATGCGGAGATTGGGCTCTAACTAGGTATATATTTATGCAATTTCATAGGTCTGATAGTCTGTGTTATTATAATAATACTACTCTTTAATTTGTTTATTAAGAATGATTCTGTATAAATAAACACTACTTAAAATCACATTAAAAAGCATTTTTGTTACTGACTGTATCTCATTACATGTCACGTATTTAGGGATTCGTTTATGAGTGGTATTCGTCCGGAATAGAAAATTAATCACGATTACAAACAAATACCATTGGTATTAGTTTTTGGTATTATAAAGGAATAGATCTAACTTGAACCACGCTTGCCCAATGCGCGTTAGTAAAATATTATGATACATACACATAATAATCACGACTATTATCCCCGACGAGTTAGTCAGAGACTAGGCAATATGGACAGCAAAGCAGTCCTCTACCATAGTCCACTTTTCACCTAATAGCGACTGCCGCTATTAGGACTAACCGCTCTGTGGTGTTGAATATAATTATGTGTTGTATGTCTTTAGTCTTTGGTCTCGCCTTTTACGATACTCAAGCTTTAAGTTAATGTAAAATAAATCTGTTTATGTATTCTATCAGATATCTTAGTTACAAGCTGGCAGGTAAGTTTGGGAAAAATACTAATATATACTGTGTAAACAGTGTGCGAGATGTTTCCTTCTAGATATTAATTTCTGTGTGCACCTGTACCATTTTCGGTATTTCACAATCTGTCCTTTTGATAATCTGTCTTTTTGAGAATCTGTCTTTATGAAAATCTGTCTTTAAGAGATACAAGGGATACCATTGCTTTCTTATATTTATAAGTTGCTAAAGTAAACATACAATTGATTTGATCATGTTAACAATCTAAAACATCCTATGTCTTATATTCGTTTGCATACCATAACCCTACTCAAAAGTATGAAAATATTTTTACAATAACATCCATCTGTAATTTAAGTAGCATCAACTCTATATTATTATAGTGTATCAAAGTAGACATTTGTTTCTGCACCTTGTAACATAAAACTAACTTTAAAGTTCCATATTTCACTTAACTTTATTCGCTCACTTCATACCGTGTTTGGGTTGCGTCTCGGTAACTAAGAGAAAGCACTTAAGTTGTGCTTAGTAATAGGAAGTCTTTTAAGTTGTGAATTTTAATGGAATGCAGCTACATTCTCAACTATTTGATGTTTTCTACAACTTAGTTCGCTTAAATAGTATATTAAAGTAAAGTAAATAAGCCTACTATCCAGCTGCTGGGTAAAGGTCGCCAATATTGTATATTGGCTACTTGACAGTTCTCGGAAAAGTATTTTATAAATTACAATCGCTCATTTTATTCTTACATCTTCCGTTTAAAAACATTGACAACAACATTAACAAAATTTTTCTTCATTAGTTACAAATTTACGAAAACGGTTGATCACGTGACATTTTGTCATGTGACGTCACACTCAATAAACAATCAAAAAACAAACAAATTTTATCTTGAAACCTGACGGATAGTTTTTGTTAAATTTGTGAAATGTGACGTCACACGAAGCTTAATCATGGCCGTTCGTGTTTGTGTCTTGTAATCCACAGATAAAAAATGCTAATTTATTTTATAGATGATGTAAAAATAAAGACCACATGTGCATATACAGCATAGAGCGGCGATGGGCTCACTACCTGTCACGCTGAGCACATGTGTAGTCGCTATTTGATAAAAAGTAGACTATGTAGAGGCCTGCTTTTGCTGTCCTCCATCCATAGTCCGTCCGTCCATAGGTTCACCCTTGAGACTCTACACGACTGCTGGGTGGTGAAATGAGTGACAGTCCGAGTGGTAGAGCCACGCTGCGTTGCAACAAGCATTGGGGCCGGTTCGCCGGCGTAATACCATATCCCAACTAGCAAAATTTCCTCTTACAATTACAAACATCCCAAGAGTATAATTTTACCAGTCTTATGGTACTCCGATAGACTGCTATAAGTGTGGATTTGGGCGCACTTAATAAGTCTATTTACCCTTAAATATATCTTAAAATGGTCTCGAGAAGTGTATTTCCAATCTTACAAAATTCTTGTTGATGCTTCAATAATACCAAACAGACTTACAAATGATTTACAAAGGCATTCTTTATGGGCATGTACCCTTATAATGCACTTACTAATGCTGTTCTAAGTGTGATATTACTTGTAGTGCTCTTTGCGAGCTTTAAGTAAGACATGTAATCAGATGTAATCACAGTCCGCCGAAAGGATTGCCAAGTGCTCGTGAAACTTTTCTGAATAATAAGAAGAGTATTAAAAACGTAAGTATTATGTACTGTCCTGTTTATTTCACTTTCCTACAAAATGTTTAAGTATAATTTCATGTTTATTACGCATTACTAACTGTTATTTAATTGCGAAGTCGATTTTATCGAGTATTTTGAAATAACAGTCACAATATTTTTACGGGCCATTTCAACAATGTAACTTTAAAAATAAAAAATATTATATTAAAAATGAAAAATATATTATCACCAATCATGCCTTATAGTGGCTTTAACAGAACCAATATAAGTGCATTACCATTGTTTAAGGTTTACACCGCACTTTTAAAATCAAATTCAACCTCATTTTTTAATCCACGCGGCCATTGCTCATAACCTTTAGGGTTCCTTATTAAAGTAAAAGTAGGCTAAAAGACAAACAGGGAAGTTCCTGGTCGACCACCTTTTGACTTTTTTGCAATACATTAGAATTCTAATTGCAATTATCTAGTTTCTAAGACATTTGAAGTGCTAGTACTCTTTACTATATTTTACAATAGTCACTTCTAAGATCGAGTGATCTTACAAAATGCATTCATAAGAGTTTATTAAGAATCAAGGGTAATTAGGCTTATAAAGTGCGCATATAATACTACTGTTCTTACAAATGTTTTATAAAGGAAGCTTATATACATCTTTAAGAATAAGTTATAAGTAACAGACGATATCTAACAAAACACTTAGTAAAGTCACTTCTAAGATTGAGTGGTCTTACAAGTGCATGTATAAGTGTTAATTAAGACTCAAGGGCCATTAGGCTTATAAAGTGCGTGTATAATACTATTGCTCTAATAAACACTATATAAAGTTTGCTTATATACGTCTGCAAGAAGAAGTTATAAGTGTAACAGCCGATGTCTAATAAAATACTTTGATAAGTCACTTTTCAGATTAAGTGGACTTCCTTATTGCATGTATAAGTGTTAATTAAGAATTAGGCTTACAGAGTGCGTTTATAACACTACTGGTCTTATTGATGTCATTTCTCGTTTTCTTATATACTTCTAAAAGTATTTTTTACAAATATATATGCTCTTATAGCTTAAGCACTTAGCTGAAACAATAATATACAATAGCGTGAAACAATGGCACTCGTTGCCCATCTCTCCCCCCCCCCCCCCCTACTCACAATTCCTACTACTTTTTTTCCTTTCCTTTCCTTCCTCAAGGTCAGCAACGCATCTATGACTCTTCTGGTTTAGCGGGTGTCCATGGGCGGCAATGACTACTTACTTTCCTTTTTTCATTTATTCAGGATCAATCAGTCACTCACAATTTATAATTGGCTACTTGACAGTTTTCGAAAAAGTATTTTAAAAATTACACATGCTTATTTTATACCCCGTACCATATTTTTTTTTTCGAAAAAGGTTTATTTAATAGAGAAAAGCATATTTTTCTTCATTCAATTCACATTTCGTGCGAAAACGGTTGGTCACGTGACATTTAGCCCTGTGACGTCACACCACATTATACAAAGAAAGTTATCTTGAAACCTGACAGATAGTTTTTGTATATTTTGTGAAATGTGCCTTCACACGATGCGCAATCATGGCCGCCCGTGTTTCGAGTCTTGTGATCCACAGATAAAAAAATCTCAAATAAAATATTTACAGGTTAACTCAATAAAAAAAAACTATTATATAATTATCGTTAATATAAACTACCATATCCGACATATTTCATAATTTATTGTTACAACTGTCAAATAGCCAATTGTATATGTACTTAAATGTAATATTAAAATAAACCTACAGTTCCCTAAAATAACTATCAACAGTAACAAACAAAATAAAAACCAAAAATTATAGAAAAATAACATTAAAACCAAATCGAATTAAACAGAAATATAAAAAACAAACTTCAATATCAACTTATACTTTCCATGGTGCTCGTTTGCCTCTTTTTCTAAAAAAAAATTATTACTCTAAATCTTAAATCAGAGTAGCATTGTGTAAGGCCGTACTAACGTATTGCATTACCCACATAATTTGTAATTCTAGGTTGTCATATTGAGTTCCATTAGCTTTAATTTACCCTGCGAACACGCGCGGGCATCGTGTTTCGACCAATAGTTTGCGATATTGACGACCACAACACCACACACACCGCGTAACCACAAGCCAGGGTACTACTGTACATCTAAACGTACTATACCTAACTCGTGTGTCAATCACAACGAAATACATGTGCGAGCTCGTTGAACGAATTAAATATTCATTAGTGCTCAAACGTATGTAAGCAGTCACCTGGCGGAGATTTATGAAACGTTGCATTTGTTACTTTTATTCGGGTTGTACGAGTATATACACGAAATCAATTCTGAATAGAAACAATTTGAAATAGCATTCTATACTTTCATTTCATTGTAGGTACTTTTAGGCAAAAATGAGATTTTTTACCATGTATATGTGGTTAATTTTGATTTTAAGTCGAGTCGTTGATAAACGTATGTACAGTCATGAGCAAAAATATGTAAACAATTGTAACTCTTAATACAATGGAATAAGAGTCAAAGTGTATACATATTGGTGCTCGTGGCTGTAAAAGAAAGAGGGTAGACCGTTTCGTCTGCTCCTAACATCCACCCGCATTAACTGTAGTTACTCCGTGATCATGGTGCATGCAACTGCGCCGAAATATCAGGGACTCAAAATCAACAACATAAACATGGTAAAAATCCCGTTTTATCCTAAATGAAACATTTGAATTGTGAATATGTGGATGTTTATTAACACACCAACCCGTATATTGTGCCAGCGTGGTGGATTATGGTCCAAAACTCCCCATGTGCCCAGATGTGGGGCGTTTATGATGATGATGATGAGATGTACAAGATTAAAAATAGTAGGTATGTTGCTTAAAATAAAAACTAGTGACAAAAAAAATATAACGTGCTGAAGGTACGAAGAATTGTTTTTTAATAAAACTGATTATTTTTTGGACAGTATTTTATTGTTTTTCAGTAACAAGTAAGATAAAAATACTTTCTGTAACCTTAATTAAATATCTATATTCCTGAAACATTCTACCTAATCGTAGAGATTAGAAACTAGAATATTTAACACTGTATGTTCCAGTAAGGACAAGCTTTCCTGTATAAATTAAATAAAATAGAAAATCTATAATAGTCCTCTAAATTAAATCGAAGTTACATTTATCACTCCTTGTCTTATTAAGCTTGATTCGGTTCAAGAGTAGTGATTAACGGTGAATGTCTTGTAAAATCCGATTCCTCTGAAAGAGGATAGCTATTACCGTCACAAATTACTCTGTCAATAATGACGTCATTAAAGATTTAGAAAGGTGAGGCGTTTTGGCTTACTGGAGTAATTTGTAAAGACGCTTCACGGTTGGCCGATGAAAATTAATGTCAATGTAACTAACAAAATAAAAGAAATCCTTTCTTTTCTTAACCACGACGTCATGAAGGGGACGAAGGCAACAAAAATATGATGGGCGAATCAAAATAGCTTATGAATTAAGTCTAATTAAATCTAAATCCAATGAGGGTTGGTGGGTGTTAACGACTGCTATCTTACGACAACAACCGGGAGCAACAGCCTAACGTGCCTTCCGAAGCACAAAGGAGCTCGAGATTTTCAATTTGGTCACCCATCCAATGAACCGGCATTGCGAAAGTTGCTTTACGACGCGAGACGATCGTCGGTCGAGCCTTAACTGCTGCGACATCAAAGTTTAGTATGTTAAATATAAAAGAAATGGAACGGATTATTAATATGTATAATAATTGATGCCAGAAATAGTTATTAGGGTAGTCGGCATTCAGTCAGATTCTGGACAGGATTCTACCACCGTACCGCAATTCTCAAACTGGACACCTTCTTAGGTCATGTGGTCCAAACGCGGCGTGATGAGGCACTTTGTGGTCCGGCAGGGAAAGGGTGACTGTTGCTACGTCTCTTACGTTGTACCAGCACCTCGCGCCTGGACTCCATGCGCTTCCACTTAAAACATCAGGTCCAGTGAAGTCATTTGCCGGGCTTCAAAAAAACAAAAAACAGAGGAAACCGTAAAACAATGTCAATCTTGCTAATAAAATATTTACCAACACACTAGTCATCGCAGGGCGGTCCGTCCATAATGCCCAGACACTACACGTGGCCCCTTTTTGATAAAAAATGAATGCGAGAGGCCCTTTTCATCGCACTCCTCCCATGTACCAATAGTGAGTGAACAATCAGTATGTTAACTTCTAATTTCACAGAATACTAGCGCCATGGCATGTTTATGTAATGGCACATGCTGAATGGTGACCATTTCAGTAACATAATCCTACTAATATTATAAACGCGAATGTTTGTAAGAATGTATGGATATTTGTTACTCTTTCACGTAAAAACTACTTAATGGATTTGGATGAAATTCGGCATTCAGATAGTTTATTAACTGGATTAACACATAGGATACTTTTTATCCCGATATTCCCACGGGAACGTATGGATAGATGTTTGTTACCCTTTTACGTAAAAACTACTGAATGGATTTGGATGAAATTCGGCATTCAGGTAGTTTATAACCTGGATTAACACATAGGATACTTTTTATCCCGATATTCCTACGAGAACGGGAACCACGCGGGTGAAACCGCGAGTGGCCGCTTGTATTATATAAAATCATATTTATGCTCATATTAATTTTAATTTTATTTCTTGCCAGGATTTTTACTCTTAATGCGAACCACTACTAAACGCGTTCGGTAGCGAAGACAGTCTACGTAAACTGAAGAAAAAGAAACAACATAGGTATATGCACAATATTATCTACCGTATTTCGGAAGTTAGAAACGGCTTTACCGTTGTTCCCAGTTGCTGTCGAACGATGGCAGACGTTGAAACCCGCTAACCCGGGTCAGATCAGCGTGATATGTTATGGTCCTTCTAATTATTATATGTTACTGTAGAAAGGTCTCAGTCGTTCATTCGGAACGTTTATTGGTTGAATTTTTAAATGTTCATTACAGTGGAGTGATTCTACTGCTATTCGTTTATACAGTGCGCGAGATAAAGCGATAGAAGGGTTATAAAAGAAAATGTAATCATAATCCGTTACTTTCATATTTGTTTGGGGTAACCCTTCACTGTAAGCCCACCTATGATTTTGTTTCCCGATACGTAAGCTTGTCTGAATAGAAATGATTTCTTGTTAGTCAAAATCAAAGGTGGACTCGAAAAATATTGGAAGAGGGTCATCCGGCACCCTTTCTAGACGACTTATTATGGAAATCAATGTTTTTACGTAGGTATACTCTCTTTCTCTGTCTGTCTCACAACACACTTTTACATTTGAAAACCATGTAAAATAACATATTGTTAATCAAATTAAATTATTATCCGCAAAGGCTGAGAAGGTTAGTTAGGTTAGGTCTGAGGTCAAGTCAATGAGGTCCGTGAAAACAGAGCCCTGTTTTCACGGTCCTCATAGACTTGACCTCAGTGCATGTTTCATCTAATGACAAACTGCACATGTGGTCAGCGTGATAGGTGTTGAGCCTATAGCCGCTTTCAGCTGTTGGATGTATTTGCAGTCTTCAGGCCGTTAGTCGCCTTTACAACACCCAGGGGAAGAGATAAGATGGTATGATACTTTTTTTTTTAATAATGTTTCGCCATCACGCAGCTCTACGAACTTTAACAACCACAAACTTAAATTTATACTTATAAAGTATGTACAATGTCCTTCAAAATCATGCGATTTTTATTCGGACGAAGACACAAGTGGTACTGTAATATTTTTATTACTATAACCCTTAAAAGGTAACTGCGTAGGTAGGTACTAGAAATGCTATATGGCGTCTCTACTACCGAATACTTCACGCGATTCGCCCAAATTTTAACATTCCCAAACAAATATGTTCGAAAAAGTGCCAACATATTATTGTGAAACGGCACATAAGGCTCCCCGTTGAACACTTTCACGTGACGTCTATAATTTCAGTCCCTTCATAAAGACGGTATTGTCACAATAAAAGTAAGAATCATTCATATACGTTCTATTCCCACATACACGGTGTAATACGGTGAGAAAAGGGCCAACCGTCCTCACAAATAGTCTTTACCACGCTATATTTAAAGTTCAATCTTCTATGGCATTCCACTACTTTCGACATATCGCTTGCTCTACAAATATGAGACATCTATGCAGATTCAGTTCACGCCAAATATACTAGTAGCAAATTAGTCACTAACACAGCCGGTGGTTATAAATAGTCGTACGGTGTCCACAGCAATGTCTTCTAAGACACATTAACGCTTTAAATATTTCGCAATGTAAATTATTATATAATAACGACTAGGTACTACATCATCGTCATCAACATTGCAGCCCGTTGTTAGTTCAGGTTTGGACGTATGCCTCTTCTCCTCCAATCTATATTGCGCGATCTTGAGCCCTCTCTTTAAATATAATTTTTAAGTTAGTACACGAATACATTGTCAATTAATTCCCTACCTTGTGTACGTGTACAAGCGTTAATCTGGTAGTAAACTACAGAATAGTTTCCAATATTTTTGTTTATATTGCAACGTCAAAGTTTAAAAGCAAATAAAACTAATAAACATCTTAATCTATGTTAAGGTACGAGTAAAAATAACTTGGTCTAAGTGCAATGTTCGGTGTCGAAACTAATCAAAAGTTGTAAAGAATCCGAATGCAGTGGAAACCTTAACATCGCTGTTCTATTGAACGGCTACCGCAACTTATTTGAGTATTGTTGTAGAAACTGGAGCGTTATTTAATGTTGACTAAGTCGCCTTTATATTGCTTATGGAGTCAGGTTTAACTTTAGAAGTAATGATTGGAATTGGAATTATCCTACTAATATTAGTTATTACACCAACAAAATACATAGGTAGTCATCATCTTCAGGATATAAACGTCCCACTGATGTCATTAAAGGTACCAAAAGGGCCATTATTCAAATTTCAGCAGCCTATGTTCAGTGGTTATGCGATGTTGCTCGTTCTTCATTCAGTCAGGACTTCTATATTTAAAAGCCGAATGGCAATACTAATAGTTTACTGCGTTCCATATTGTGGCTACAATAGATAGTAGGCTTATTACAAAACGAAGAGGTACAAATTCGTAGAATCTATATTAATAAAAAACAATTGCCAAAATGTTTGTACCCGCATGACTTTAGATCGGCTGCACCTATTTGGCTAATTTTTTTGGTGTTTTTTTTTAAATGACTGGGCAAAGTTTGTACGAGTATGGAAGACGATATTTGCCCTCAGGACGACTTCGTCATTTTCTTAAACTTGACACTTTCCTAACTTGTCTCATTTTTAACTCGGCTCTTTCTTAGTTGGTCTCTTTCTTAACTTGACACTTTATTAAATCTTAATTTTTTTCATAAACTCTATGAAAGTGGTTACGGGACACCTGTATTCATATTTTTTTCAAGATTAACTGGACTGGATGCGTACAGTCCAGTTCATAAATATGTGTACACTTTAGTACCTTGTCACTTTAATCGCTTTGACAATTCATGTATGGTAGTTTAAACAGACATTAAATAGACAAACCAAGGTACTAAAGTGTATACATATTTATGAACTCGACTGTACCTACAATAATAAATGAGTTTACATACATCTTAAAGCGTTCCGATGTAAGGGCCAATGGGTTACCACAGCGTTGTTTCTTATGAAAACTTAAAACAGCTGTTAATCTAAAATTTTTCATTTTTTAGGAAAAGTTCTTGGACAAAAATTATTTAATATCATGTATACTTTACCCTTCTTTCGGCTTAGTACCCCCTTTCTGACTGTCGTTGTGTATAAGTTTAGTCACGCACGTCATAATGAGGGAACACAAAGTGGCAATGCTGCAATGCAAAAAACCTAGCACCTACTGGCTACCCCTCCCCTGTTCCGAAGAATAAACGAAACTTGGGAGCCTTATTATCATACTTGACAAAGAAAAAGAAAAAGCCGTGTTAAAAATAAAACGAATTACGAAAGTGTCAACTTTGCAAAAGAGACCAACTAAGAAAGAGCCGAGTTAAAAATGAGACGAGTTATGAAAGTGTCAACTTTGCAAAAGAGACCAACTAAGAAAGAGCCGAGTTAAAAATGAGACGAGTTATGAAAGTGTCAACTTTGCAAAAGAGACCAACTAAGAAAGAGCCGAGTTAAAAATGAGACGAGTTATGAAAGTGTTAACTTTGCAAAAGAGACCAACTAAGAAAGAGCCGAGTTAAAAATGAGACAAGTTAGGAAAGTGTCAAGTTTAAGAAAATGACGAAGTCGTCCTGAGGGAATATTTGGAAACTCGTCTCACGGGGTACGGGTCCCAGCGGACGTAGTCGCGGGCAGGCCGCAAATTTACAATAAATTTCTATCAGATGCAGACAATGATCCATTGCTTATAAATAAATAAATAAAATAAGAACTGAAATGAAACACTTTTTACGGATTAACTCGAGTTTAATTTTACTACATTATATACCTAGTTTTTTAGTTTCCTGACGTTTCAAACCTTTTACAGGGTCCGTGGTTTCAGGGAGACTCCCTGTGACTCCCTGTGTGTGTGTGTGTGTGTGTGTGTGTGTAGTTAATCCGTAAAAAGTGTTTTATTTCAATGTGTAGTGCTCGCCTAAACCTTAGAAAACAAAAAAATGGAGCTGGGCAGGACACCTGGCAAGGCAAGGTGATGACAGGTAGAGTAAGACGCTAACTGAATAGCGTCCAAAACCTGGACACAGAAACGTCGGTCGTCCTGCGGCAAGATGGGCAGACGATGTGGCGAACATCGCGGGCAAGACCTGGATGAGATTGACACGGGACCGTGAACAGTGGCACATACGAAGAGAGGCCTATACCCAGCAGTGGGTGAAGTCAGGCTGTGGATGATGATGATGATGATGATACAAGTCACTAGGCAGGTATTTGCTATTCCCGAATGAGCTTAGGTTACCTACTTATAAATAGTAATAACGTGAAGTTATAGCAAATACTCGTAAGTGTTAAAATATCATGTTGTTGCCATCATCAACATATGTGTGCCATTAGCACTGCAACAGCAGTGCTGATATTGTTCTGTACCCACAGTCAAACTATTAATATAGTTTTGTGGGGCTGTTTGTAAACTTGTAAACTCTTAGGTTTAATAAAGAAATTTCATTCATTCATTCATATGGATCTTACGAACTGTACAGTCACGAGCACCAACATGTATACACTTTGACTCTTATTCCATTGTATTAAGAGTTACATATTTTTGCTTGTGACTGTACCTAATGACAACAATTTAAAATTGAGTTACTATAACAAAAGATTGACGATGTGTGAGTGATATATCGTTCTTCCATTTTCATGTAAAAATTCTGCATAAAGGGGGGCAAGAGCAAAATATAAATATCAACGATAGAAATAAGACCTCATTCACAGGTCATCACCCAGCTCGTAATTTTTCATTAAACCGCATTAACTAAATTCGTTTGTTTTTTATCCTACTTTTCATCGTACGCCATGAGTTGGGTATGTTCCAAAGGATCGGTTTACAAAGAAAACACGCTTTGCAGATCCGGTTCAGCCGGGTAATGCGGGTGTTTAAGATGGACGCAAGAGGGACAAGGGCCGGGTAATCTGGTTCATATTTATATCTATATAATATTGTGATGACCTCAAAACTGTTATGCAGGAAATAAATTAAGGGGGAAATTGAGATTTTGATACATGTAAGTAACTGAACATGTAATGCTTACCGAAAGGTAACTTAAATAGACAGATTGTAATGTTTTAATCTAAACGCACTTAAAATTAAACTTGCTCAGTTACGTACCTATATTAAAGTGGAAAACAAAATGAAATATAAAAAATAAACAATTTTGATTTTAATCATTGTTATATCTTCACTTTTGATTTGATTTGACTTTGATTGTTTTTTGTAATTGGTATGTTTATTTTTTGGCTTGCCTGCTCGTTGCCTCCTTGTAACATAAAAAAGGTTTAGGTTATCTGGACTATCAAATGAATACAACTAAGTATTTGTTCTTTGCACTTAATTGGCCATCCCAGTTGCTGGGTAATATTTTTATTTCCAAACAGCCTGTGCCTGTGAGTGCCCATATTAGTGCATTAATTTTTTGACTTGCCTGCTCGTTTGCCTCTTTGTAACATAAAAAAGGTTGAGGTTATCTGGACTATCAAATGAATACAACTAATTGTTCTTTGCACTTAATTGGCCATCCCAGTTGCTGGGTAATATTTTTATTACCAAACAGCCTTTGCCTATAAGTGCCCATATTAGTGTATTAAGCCCAGGTATTCCGAGCGCATCTCTCTCGCTCTCTCGACGGTACGACGGTACGGGACGGATATAACAGCGAAGTGGCGTGTTTTATAGGTTTTCATAGGTTTTAGTGCCTAATACATAATATGTATAGACTTTATAGGATACTCTGCGAATTTATATGCGAAATATTTGTGTCTTTAGTTGAGTACAAAAATTAAACGGAAAATATCAGTAGTTTAGTCATAATATTAAAAAAAACATTACAATAAGGGGTAACTTTGGGATTTTTGTCTATCGAGTGACGTTCATTGGATCTTGTAACTGAATGCGACTTTGACTAGATTAGATCCTTAACTAATACATACTTTTTTTTCAGAATTTAAACTATTATTTTCTATGTCTCAGATAGTTTGAAAAAACTCAAACCGCGGCCTACCTAGCCTTAATGTAATGCTGACAAATCTAATTGGTAGATGAACGGTACCATAACAACAACGGCCTCCCATAATGCCCCACCATTGTGTGGGTACCTACTCCTTTTCACCGCCCTAATAGTTGTTTTTCCCGGGCGTCAGGCTAAGTGCAATTTATATTAATGCCATCATATTTTCGCGTTGGTTACCCACATTTTCATATTAACCGTGGTCTCCGAGCTTCTATGATAATGTGAGGGTCCTACCTTCGTCATTTGTTTGCGAACTGATTAAATTTACACGGCTAACTCGGTTTGCTGGCAAATTAATTCTTTAATAGCCTGTACGGCTGGGGTGTTTCGGGGTGGCGTTTTGTTTGCATCACTTTTCGCCATATTTATTAATTACGTAATATCTAATCAGCTATTTCACGCGTGCTGACTTTACACGGATGAATTTTGAATCTAAACCTAAGTTGAACCTATGCCATCTTACTCACATCTGACATTTTATGTAGGTACCTAAATAAAAATCAGTGAGTGGGACAAAGTTTCTTATTCTTCTTCATGTATTTGTCCCATTTTACTTAGGGTCGGTGCAAAATGTTCTTGGCTTCCGTTATCCTCTATTGCAGTAGTCAACTAAACAGTCAATACTTTCATTCGTAATCATCCTTTACACAATTCATCCACCTTTTCTTTGGTCACCTACCTCCCACTCTCCCTCTATCCACCATCACACTTTACGCTGGAATAAGATATTGCAAAAAACTACTAAGTATATTCGTTTGTGATTCGATGCTTTGGGCCACCTACCCTCACATTTTGAAATTATTGACTTTGGCTTTGTTTTGAAATCGATGTAACTGAATATGAGCCTAATATGTTTATTTGCGTTTATTGTATGCATAATATTATTTAGGCAGGGACGGGAAGCTATGTCGCGAGACTCACTAATTGGTGTATGATGTATGATGTACCGATGTTAATACAACAAACAACAACAGTACAACAAACAACGATTTTAATTAGATCCGAAAAATATGGAAGTTACAAATTTATTTTTATAAGTACACATTATGTACACTGTCACAACAAGCATTCGAGCGTATGAGACACTGAAAATGTTTTTCGAAACAGCGTCGTTCGCGACTACATCTCGAATGATGTAGTCGCGAACGACGCTGTTTCGTCCACAAGCTTTCGAACTTAAGAAGCGGTGGAAAAAAAAATCGCAACAGCGTGTGTCGCAACAGTGACATTCGAAACTACGTAGGAGACCTACGAGGAGGTTTATGGGAAGGTTTATGGGGTTAAAAGTTAAGCAGATTAAGTCTGCAATCATCTCAGCTTATTGTTGTACGCAGTCTTAGATCAATATTTTGAACAGAATAATAACCATTTCAAACTATGTCTTTTGATGGTACGAAAACTAGAGATCGTCACCTTTAAGATATGTTTCAATTTAATAACCGATCCGACGATTCTTAAAATTATGAAAGTTGTATAACTTTTACGATCGATACCAGAACGCATCTGACGATCAGAGCGCAAAGCTTATAACAAGCTCATCCTAAAGTTAACAATTAAATTCTACTTCTACAATTGTAAACAAAGTTGTTTTAATCTTTTGTTCACTTAGGTAAGGACTTTGGCCTTGTCAAAACATTTACAATGAAACAATTTAAGTAATTCAGAATCCAACAATTCGAAGTAAGTGAAGCAAACAATTATTACGGGTTGTCATAAGCATTGTAAAATTAAAAAACAATCCGTTGCAAATTTATTTTTGACATGTTGTCAGTATAACGAAAAACCGGCAAAATTTCCATTTGCGTCAGTGTTATTTCAAATTAGCAGGATAATGGAATATGAAGAGGGATTTGGTGGATGTAAAAATGAAATATTAATGCGACGAATAAAGAGGAAGCCGAAATAATGCGAGGCGAGGAACAATCAACTGGTTTTTTATTCGGATCTGCTTACGCTGTACTTTTATTAATTTTTATTCGGTAAAGCATAGTCGATTTGACCCTTACACAATAATGTGACTTATTGCTATGGAATAAGACAGCTTTACGTACTTTGTAGACGTTATGGTATCCACCGCAGGTAAGTCAAAAAACGATTTTGTGAAAGCAGTAAAGTAGTAAACTAAGTAATAATATTTAGGAATTTAGTTACTTACAAAAAAATATGTTTATTATTACAAAAACAATATGGTTCTGGTCTTCCTTTCACAAACTTATAGCTGGGTTGTTAAGCAAATATTTAAATAAACTGTTTTAAATTACCTACTGTCCATAATCTTAAATTAGTATGTAGGTCAGATGGAAATAAAAAAAAATATGTAGATGTATCCCAAGGGTCAAAGATGAGAAGATTTTAAGACTGACGATGACGACAAGAAAAATTTTAAAATGTTGTTAAGTATAATAATATAATATTTATAAAAGCAAAACGAATTTGTGTAGCAAAAGCAAATGTAATACCGGAAACTGAATAACGGTTGTCATACCAAACCGCTGCAGCTTTGCTCCCCTTTCGGATTGCTGATGTGTGCTTTTTGTTGGTCGGATGCTTTATTGGGCGCCAGTGGTATTAAACAAAAAACTTAGTAAACCCTTTACAATGTTTACTATGGTGTGGCTACGCTCTGTGCGAAAGCGATTGTTTAAAAGATTTGTACCTACGAAAGAGACAACTTTTCTTTATACCAACGGAAAGCCCTTGTGTAGGCTGCTGACGTGGCAGCTTTCTCGCCAGACGCCGCTGACTGAAAAATAAGAAAGGAAGCGCTTTGTATCTCACTTGATAGAAAGTAATAATACAGCTAGCCAACAGTTGAAACGCTGCGCTGGATCTTATCGCTTACTTTTGTACATAACTGTATACATTGTTGTTCTGGCTACAGATTAAGATAGAAATCCCTACACCCAACCAAACCAAATAAATTGAACCTGGGACCATTGAGTCTGAGACTGGTGGTCTAACCTCTAGACGAATCAAGTGGAGAGACTGGACGCGCTCGTTCTAACGTTCACCATGCTGTTCGCTCTATTGCCACGCAACGCTTTCGAAACGTCTTCGCTCTGTATCTGTTCCGCTGTTAGTGTTGCTAATGCTTTATTATCATTAAGAAATAGTACAAAATTTATCATCACACACCTTATTTTAACTGATTACTTTCACTAAGATAATCTTTTAAACTTTTTATTAAATAATTCAATCACTCGTGGCACTTTTCTAACAAAAAAATTGGCGCAACTATCAACGTCAAATTTGACAGAATCGAGCACAGACTATGCGATATTTTGCTATCACAATACATAAGATGTACCTACCACAGAACCGAAATAATCAAACTTGTTCATACTAAAGTAGTCTGTAAGTCTATGAAAACACGGTACAAAGTCAAGTATGTTTTTGTAGGTGCGGTCTCATGCGACCGCCTGGGGCCTGAGTAGGTATGGGCGTTATTTAACGTAACCAGTTTCAGTGACAGGTTATGCAGCCTGTAACGGAATCACTAGTTTCAGATTGAACAATGAACCGATGATTTTTAGTAACCCAGTTCCATAGAGCAACGACGTTATGCGCAGAGCGCGAGTAACGCCGACCGGTGACGAATGTGACCGACACAAAAAAAACTAATGTAAAAAAGAACAAAAAAACGTACCTAATTTAAAAATGTGTAAAAGAACTATTAATTTTTTTAATTAATCAAAAGTTGTAAATAGACAAAACGATAAAAAAATAAATAACTTTTAAATCCTTTAAGTATGTGAAAATGTGTAAATAACTAAAATATTGTATTAATTTCAAATCATTGTATAGAATGAACTTTTAGATACGCCTGCATTACATAATTTATCCTTCCTCCATAGTTAATGCAGTTAGTCCTAAGCCTGGTTAAAGTATGAAGGAAAGTTCATTAGATCAATGCTTACTTACTTCTACAATAATGTTAAAAAACTTGTTTAAATTGTTACTAAGTCCTGATAACTAAATAACGGTAGCTAGCTACATCATACTCATGAGTGATAGGTCGGCTGGTGTCACCTAGTCAGGCTGTTACGATAATAAGCTCATTGTCAAAGCACTTGTAAAAATAACTGGTTACGAAAAATCACTCGTTTCAAAACAGGTGACGATATCGGAATAACTGGTTGCGTTTCGTTTCGATAAAATCACGTAACGACTCATACCTAGGCCTGAGGGGTTAAATACTAGATTTCACTAAGATAATCTTATAAACTTTTGATTAAATAATTCAATCACACTTGGCATGAACGCTGAAATCACAATAACCTCCCGTATTTATCTTATATTATCTCCAACATTAAAAGGGGGAATTCTTTAGCGAACCAATTAGTGGCCCATCCAAGCACCGTTTCACATTTCGAAAGTTATTAATTTCTACGGAGCCGGCAAGTTGCACTGAAGGTATTCATAGAGCGTTTATTGAAAAGGGAAGAAAGCTTATGAAAAGGCACGCGGCACACGCCTGAATACGGCAGCTTGTGAATACCTATAGTTAACAGGATAGGCCCGCGTAGGCATTTCTCGGCTGCCTCTCAAATGCCGAAGATACTATTGTGCGCGTATAGGCACCTACTCAGGGAAGTATTCCGATTAATTTGATATTATGGGGTTTTAAAACTACTTAATTGTGTGATAGTACACCAGAACTAAGAGTATGATCATCATCAGCTTGTTAACCTCCCACTGCTGGGCTCAGGCCTTCCTTATCCACCGTGGCCCCATACGGGTTGGTAGACATTGAAAGCTGCTATCTTATGGGTGAATTTCAACAGGTCCATTAAAATCTTTATTTCCGTGGATTTTTTTATCTTTAAGTTTAGAAAAAAAACTTTCGCGTTTATTATTTTTTTTGATAATATATGTATTCTTGTTTAGGCAGATAACTTAAAAAAACTAACGAGATATAAAAGACTAAAAATTTCGTGCCACGGCGATGAAACATGCGTGTACGGCAATTAAACAAGCGTTTAAGGCAATATGAAAACAAAAGTCACGGAAATGAAACACCTGGCCACGACAATCAAACTAAACTGTTTTACAAGGCACTGCAATGAAATTTTTTTCAATGCCGTGCCTTTTTTTTCATTACCATAGCAAATTTTGGCCTCTGAAACTACGGAAATGAAAGCACGGCGATGAAAATCAAGGCAAAAATATAAAATATAAAAAAACTATTAATTATACGAAGTAATAAACCCCTCACAAACAAACGTAAGAGAAATGGCGTTCTATCGAATGCTTATTTAGGAGGACAAACTTATTCAAATAGAAGAACGATGAAAGAAAAAATGTCCAGTGACAAAATAATAGAATTTATGGCGCGAAAACGCAGGCACGTGTGTACGTCCTTCCACGTCGAGCACTTAGGTGGCACTGATATGCAACGTGTAGCGCACAGGGGGAGGACGCAAGTCGTTAGATAATACAATATTCTAATACATGTTTAGGACACGGCGATGAAAGGTAGTTCTGAGACAAATGTATTTTTATTAACCATTCGTTTGTATTGTTTAAATATTTGAATAAATGTATTCCGTAACAATACTTTAACTATTTACGTATCAAATAAAACTAGGTTTTAATATAAATAACCGTACATTTTTGTTAAGGAGGAAACTAGAATACACATCAAGGTAACGTGTGGACAAACACGGCAATGATAGATTTCGAGGTTTAATTAATTTTTTTGGAGTACTTATTAATCCCAATATCTTCTCAATAAAGAAATATGAAAACTAATAAACATGAATTCTAATGAGTTCTTGACTGTAGCTGCTGATGATCCCAATAGTATTTTTTACGAGTTTTATACTTAGACGATCGTACGTGAAAACTCAACATAAATATTCTACATTCAACAAAATATTCCACACACGAGTACTTAATAAAATATTTAGTGCTACACATAGATTACTACTTCACCTAACCAGAAAAAAATGTTAGAATATTATAACTATGTTTTTTAATACCGATTTCATCGATGCCACGCAATTTTTGGTCCCGGGAAATTAACCCTTATGACGCCCCGTCAGGAAGTTTTTTAGCTTGCAAGATTGCGATTCAAACGCATTAGTCCCTGCGCTATCGAGCATGTCCCCTTAATTTTAGGTTATTATTTGATTAACTTAAGTAGTATGTCAAATGTATTGACTTGAGTATAATGTCAACGTCTGGGTAAGTACAATAATACTTTAGTTATTGTTCTGATTACTTAACCAGATTTTCAAATACTTTTTTTGACTGTGGTTGTTCAAAAATGTTTTAAAATACTCGGAAGGACAGATTTGTCTCTTTGAACAAACTTTATAGGAAATCTGCGTCGGCTATAAAGAGGGCACTTCCAAAACTTTATACGCGATATAAAGTGCCCTTTAATAATAGAATGGAGTATTTTGTTTTCCTGTGAGGAGACGAAGCGCTTCAAATCGTTCGTTTC
This sequence comes from Scoparia ambigualis, assembly GCA_963921215.1. Taxonomy (NCBI): domain Eukaryota; kingdom Metazoa; phylum Arthropoda; class Insecta; order Lepidoptera; family Crambidae; genus Scoparia; species Scoparia ambigualis. Next base: position 23,868,524 of record OY992511.1, read on the forward strand.
GTGACTCGCCCGTGTTTTCATTTTATTGCGTTTAATTTAAAATCTTCAAAATTAATTTAGCGTTACGTAAATAAGTAGGCGAAAATGTCCCCAGCATTCCTGCTCCTGTTACCATAACAAAGCGACTTTGTCTTGAATAGAGCCATGGGGTTCGCCTATAAAGATTATAAAATCGGAAACCTCATTTCGAGATCTTTTGTGAATAAGTATTAAAGAGTCGTCGTCTTCAAACGGACGAGTTCCTATTCGCAAGGGTTTTTGTATGAACGCTTACTTAGCCGTAGCCTCCCTAATTTTTAATAAAATATCTCCGAAGAGGCTGCAAACATTTCATAAGTTATTCGGAATATTTCTTTTGTAGGCTGCGCTGCGAACTTTCAGTTGGTAGAAAGGCGGTCTCCAGTAATTTGTAAGTAAGCATTTCACGGCATAACTGAAAAAGTTTATTAGCTATGTGAAATTTGTTGACATATTTGTCAAATAGCACTGAAAACGCTATTATTTTGCACTTTATTACCATTTCAATATGACCCATAATACTCTAAGTAGTTAGTAATAACCATTGATGCTTCGAAATGGTTAGCATATCTATTTCATAGCCAACACTATAAAAATAAAAACTCTGAAAAAAAATGTGCTAGCAGGATAATTTTTGAAACATTTTTATCACATTTTATAATTTCGTTTTACTAGGTAGTAATCAATGAACAATGAAAAACAATGGTTTATTGAAAACAAACAGTTATATTTTTCCATTAGAAAAACTAATTAATTTTAGGTTTTATACACGAACATAAAATTGGTGTTAAATCGAACTTATTCTAAATGTAGGAGCAGCAGTCATTTGTTTAGAATAAACATTCATTTATTAAATTACTTCATGCAAGTTGTTTCGCTGTCATGAAATAGTAGATTGTTATACAAGGGGCTAAAATGACCCATTATATACGAGGGAGTAAATAGAAACCGAGTTATAATGGGTTTTTAGCGCCGCGTGTTACACTCTGCTTTTCACTACGAATGCGAGAAAATAAAACAATCCAATACAATATAAGTTGGTTTATTTTATTAAAAATTAACCCGATAGTTGCTTTTACGACACCTAAGCAAAGAGAGGGGTTGGTTGTATTTTATTTATGAGCCCATCGCCGCTCTATGCTGTTGGATAGTATGTGCAGTCTTTCCATCTCCTCCCTTGGGTGTCGTAAAAGGCGACTAACGGACTAAATACTGCACATACATCCAACAGCATAGAGCGGCGAGGGGCTCATCAAAATAATACTACCGACCCTTCTTTTTCCTTGGTTGTCGTAAAAACGACTAATGGGCTAAAGGCTCACCTCACCAACTAAGCACATGTGCAGACTGTGCAGTTGTTTCTTGCTGAAGCGTGGACTGTGTGGGCGTGGTCTGTTTTGTCCATAGATTCAAATGATTACTAATTTTACCATAAACTTTTATAACAACTATCTCAAAAAAGTTGTTAATATAAATAGACAGTAATAAGTCGAGTCTTTATTCATGATTATTCTACTTATGACTAAATATTTTTTCGTTTTTGTAGGCTTATTGTCATGTGACAGACAAAAATTTAAAAAAATATACTTTTTCCCCTAAGGCAAGAAAAGCTACTAAGAGTATATCCTCGCTCTAGAACGCTACAATGACGGTCTTTTTGAGCAAGAGGAGTGATAAAGAAAATATAACTTTACTTCGATACAAAATAGTGGTGATGATCATATTATGTTTGATAACATCTTGCAGCTTTGATCGCATGTTTATGTTCTAATTACTTATTGAATGGACCAAGTATTGAAATGTATATGTATAATGTTTATTAACAATTAAACATTTGTTTTACAGGTACTTTTCCAACCAACTTATTTATAGTGGGTAAGTAATTGACTAATAACAAAATTATTTACATACTTACCTTACATAATAATATATTCACGACTATTTATCTTTGACTAACCCAATATTAACCGCCTCTGTGGTCTATTGGCTAAGCCACCGGTTTTAGACCCAGAGGTCCCGGGTTCGATTCCCAGCGGGGGGTACATCTTTGTGTGCTCGGTTTGGTTGGTGGTAGGGCTGTGTCCGCCTGGCTAGCTACCACCATCTTATCTAAGTCTGTCGCCATAACAACGATGTTTATAGCATTGTTGTCTTCCGACAGTTTGAGATAAGATAGCCAGTTCCTCAGTGGTTGAGGATTCCGGGTGAAGCGCGCTTCCACCTTTGGCCTTATCATCACTTACCATCAGGTGAGATGAAGGCTAAGCGCTTACCCGTTGTAGATTAAAAAAAAAACAAAAAAAGGTTAGTCAAAGCCCAGGTAATGCGGACCACTAAAGCAGTCCACTGCCATAGTCCACGTTTCACCAAATGATAACTGAACATGTGCTCGGCGTGACAGGTGGTGAGGCCATCGCCGCTCTATGTTGTTGGATGTGTGCAGTCTTTGGTCCGATAGTCGCCTAGACACCCAAGGGAAGAGATGGGCGGCAGTATTCTATTAATTTGACGACCTCCGTGGTCGAGTGGTTAGCACGCCAGATCTGACATTTCTGAGGTCCCGAGTTCCAATCCCGGTCGGGTAAATTTTGACAAAAACTGTTTTTCTAAATTTACTTCGGGTCTGGGTGTTTTTTTATGTTTATGTATATTTATCCGTTATCTTACCATATTAAGGAGTTTCTAAAGAATTCTTATAATGGGCTAAATAGTTGTTGTGAGCCTAAACAAGTTTAATTTAATTTAATTAATTAGCAAAATTTATAGAAAGTAGTTAAATTGTTATAAATAAAAAAAAATTACTAACAGCATTATCAGCCTATAAACGTCTGACTTGCCCACTTCAAACTTACCCTAATATCTGTATATCTCTCATTGTAACAAACAAAAACAGAAACAATATTAAAGGGGACACTAAATTCACACCAGATATCTCATACAAATATGCTAAGCCAACTCATAAAGTACTGACATAACATCGTCAGCAACAACCACCTTTACAAAAGAAGAGAAACCCCTCTTACGCGTTCATTTCCACGCACGTTAAAGTACGCACCCTAAACTCGAAACGACCTAATTTGTGTGAAATAAAATTCATTTACTTAATACAGCAAAAGGATTTTAAGGGACGCAACTTCAAGCTGACACGCTGTTAAGATGATACGTGGCATAACGTCACCCATTTACCGCCAAAATACGACTTATGGCCGCCGGGTGGAAATATATTGCAGTAATAATAGTCGCAATCTATTAGGGTCTCCTACTAAAACCTCGTGAAAGGAGTTTGGTGATATAAGAGTGTTTCTAGTTTCAATGTCTCGTGTTTTGTGGTTGGGAGTGTAATGTTTTGTGGGCACGGTTATATTGCAACTGTTATCTTTATGGAGATATTATATGTTATGTATGTTACATAATCAATATAAATTGTACGTATGTCTATCTTTTTTTAGTCATGATCCTTACTTTTCAGCGCACTACGGCTAACCCTTTCAACGGATTCTAAACCTTCAACCTTTGCTACAATGCCTTTGCTGCAAATAAGACAATTAGGTCACAAACTAACTGTCTGGATAATAATTTCTAAGTAAATCAAACTATTTAATAATAAATTTCAATAAGACAACAAATAGAGAAAACATTAGTAAAACGCAATAAAAACATTACCTTTGTAACCCACGCCTTGCGTAGCATTCGATTTCACTGAACACAGTAGTCCTACTTTAAAGAGAACTGCTACATTTAAAATAAACTCAAAACACTCCAGCAACTCTACGATACGACGTTCATGAATGTTCCAGCCTGTGGCTTTTCTAGAAAGTAACCAAGTTTATTTTTAGTTGGTTACTTATACACCTTTAATTTTTATTCGTTTTAATGAAATTAAGGGTGAGTTCCACCCATGAAACTGAACAGCTTTCCCCAAGAAACCTATGTGCAAAAATTACAAAAAAATGTCGACCTCCCTTATTATTGTCGTCAGCTGATCGGACAGATTTGTATCCCTAAACGGTTAGTCTGACTAACCCTATTGCCAGTAGTTGCCAAAAACTAGGCAATGCGGACCGCAGATGCAGTCCTCTACAATGGCCCACTTTTCACCAAATAGCGACTACACATGTGCTCAGCGTGACAGGAGGTGAGCCCATCGCCGCTCTATCCTGTTGGAAGTGTGTCAGTCTTGAGTCCGTTAGTAGCCTTTTACGACACCCAAAAGAAAAGAGGGGGTATTCTTTCACAACTACGCGACACGGATAATCTTAATGTAATGTTTTAAATGGTAAGTAAGTTAACCGCCTCTGTGGTCTAGTGGCTAAGCTACCGGTTTCAGACCCAGAGGTCCCGGGTTCGATTCCCAGCGGGGGGTACATCTTTGTGTTCTCGGTTTGGTTGGTGGTAGGGCTGTTAAGTCCGCCTGGCTAGCTACCACCATATTATCTAAGTCTGTCGCCATAACAACGATGTTTATAGCATTGTTGTGTTCCGGTAGTTTGAATAAGATAGCCAGTTCCTCAGTGGTTGAGGATTCCGGGTGAAGCGCGCTTCCACCTTCGGCCTTATCGTCACTTACCACAAGGTGAGATGAAGGCCAAGCGCTTACCCGTTGCCAATAAAAAAAAGTATGTATCTTTTATCGTCGCTCTGTTATGTCACTACAGGCTGACTGAAGTAATGATTGGCATCAGAAATAGAGAAAAGATACATACTTTCAAAAAAGTAACCAACTAAAAATAAACTTGGTTACTTTTCAGAAAGGCCACAGGCTGGAACATTCAAGAACGTCGAAGAGTTATAGTGTTTTGAGTTTATTTTAAATGTAGTAGTTCCCTTTACTGTACTACCTTCAGTGAAATCGAATGCTACGCAAGGCCTGGGTTACAAAGGTAGGTAATGTTTTTATTGCGTTTTATTAATGTTTTCTGTATTTGTTGTCTTATTAAAATATATTGTTTGAGAAATTTCTCATTTTAAATAGTTTGGTTTAGTTAGACAGACAGTTTATGACCTAATTATCTTATTCGCTACACCTTGGTTTGATTAATGTTTTCTCTATTTGTTGTCTTCTTGAAATTTATTATTGTTTTAGAAATTTCTTATTTTTAAATAGTTTGGTTTAGTTAGACAGACAGTTAGTTTATGACCTAATTATCTTATTCGCTATACCTTGAAGGTTTAGGATCTGTTGGAAGAGTCAGCCGTACTGCTCTTGAATGCGCAAAAAAACACACTCACATACACTATTATCCCCAAAGGGTTAGTCAGAGACTAGGCAATAAGAAAAGCAAAAGCAGTCCTCTACCATAGTCCACTTTTTACAAATAGCGACTGCACATGTGCTCAGCGTGACAGGTGGAGCCCATCGCCGCTCTATGTTGTTGGATGTATGTGCAGTATTTAGTCCGTTAGTCGCCTTTTACGACACCCAAGGAAAGAGAGGGGTTGGTAGTATTCTTTTAGTATGACGCTATACCACACGGCTCTTAAAAAAATTAAAATAAGTCAATTTGTATTGTGAATTACTTGTCATTTTAAACAGATTCACAGCTCGTTGCCGCCTAGCGGTGCACACTTGTGCTACCGCGTCACGTCTTTGCCATTAGTGGCCACTGCGCTTGTTGCAAAGCGTTTATCAAGCGCACACTTTGTACTGAAACTAAATATTTTTTCTGTTTTTTAAACGTGACGCGTTTGGTTTTGAACGTCATTTTGGTTGCTAGGAACAGATGAGGTCTTTATCAGAAGCAAAACTTGCCTGAAAGATGCTAGTGCCTAGATTTTGCACTGATTTTAACATTACAAAGAACTGATATTGTAATTTTTCCCTTAGTCTAAATGCAGATCGATGAGATACGATTGAAGACGTTTTAAAATAACAGAACCGAGACACCGTTCTTTTTCATTCATTTCAGATATTATTTAAATTATTCTAGTAGTTCTAAACTAATAAAACTGCCAGCATAAGTTCCTGCTTTTGGCCTAAAATAATTCATACAAACAGTCACAATTGTTATCCCCAAAATTTTAGACAGAGACTAAGCACTTAGGACCGCAAAAGCAGTCCACTGACATGATAGGTGGTGAATCCTCCTGTTGGATGTATTTGCAGTCTTTAGTCCGTTAGTCGCCTTTTACGACCCCCAAGAGAAGAGATGGGTTTGATAGTAATGTCTTTTAATAATGAGCCCCCACCACACAGCTAATAATATAAAATACTAAAAACGTTTAATAAGCTTTTTTGTTTGTTATTCGCCATTGTACGAAATATTAAGTAAAATGTTTTCAGACTACACGTATTGTATTTTAATGTAAAAAAAACCTATGTTTACTGAGAATAACGTAAAAATTTGTTATTTTTTTCTCAAGAGTCTCCGGAGTAGTTTTAAAAAGATTCTCGTCCCGTCCTCTCCCGCCAGACCATTACACGAGTTTCAGCCACGTCACGTAGGCCGCTCCCATTAGCGGACATTCAGAGTGTTTATTTGCTAACCGCCTTACTAATAAACATTTGTACACAATGTTTACAGGCATTTTAGTTAGCTGCAATGTATCTTTTAATGTATATTGTGTAATGTGTAGTTATGATTATGAATTAGTAAACCTTTTTGAGTGACAGGTACATTGTGTTCTATTATGCTGTCAACTGCCGTAAAGCCAAACACAATAATAATTCACTTGTTAGTAGATTGACTCACATACGAGAGGTTTTGTTGTGTAGTATCAATGGTATCATGATAGTATAAAATAAACGTATCTGCAGTTAAGTTAATATTGTCAATAAATAACAGCAACAAAGCTTACGAACAGTATATAATATAATAACCATCACAATTGAGATGTTTAATTATTAAAACTTCGCAGAATTGAACTACCAAGTCAGGCTAAAATAAACAATCAAAACGTGTATATAAATTTCAATATAGATACCGTAATTCAATTTTAAGAACGGCCGGAGTGTGTTCAGTGTTTAAACCGAAATTCACGGGCGGGTGAACTTCGAAATGGAATATTAAATAAGACGCCAGAAAGCATGAAACTGTACCAACACTAGGAGTTAAATCAGATTATTGAATAGGTGTTCAACAACACAGGACGTGACAGCTAGAGATAAAATTTGACTGGATGTGTCAAGAAATAAGGATAACATTGTTTGCAATTCAGAAACAAATAAAATTAGGAACATACATAGTACCTACATGGATGGTGCATGTTTCATAATCCGGATCAAGCATCCTATACCAACCATACTCCTAATTTTATAAAAAAAAAATTGGGTCTACATTCGAAAGATAATTTTATAACCTTGGAATTGTCCAAATTCTCGAGTTCAATTCCCAGGTCGGGCAAAGCGTGTTTCATATTCTTCGTAGGTGTAACGTTTATGATCGTCATATCGCATTTGGTAAGCGTATTATCGATTAGGCTAATAATCGTTAATAAAATAGTACCAAGGAGGACTTGATTGCAAAGCCTTTCTGCTTTGTCTTTATCATCTTGGACTGGCAGATGAAATTCTATACAGTATAAACAAAAAAAACATTTACAACCTTTCCAGAATGAGCCTTACATCAACGTAACCTTGATGCGTAATCCATTTAGAGGCAGGTCTGCGCGTCGGACATAAGGGTTTTCATCCGTATGATAGGTGATTACCATCCTCTTTAAATATTACGTCTGTGTTACGTTGTCTTTCTTTGAGTTTATATTCACCAAAGAATTCATGGGCAATCGACCATTCAAATTAACTCATTAGAAGTGCACGCCAAGCTTTGGTCGTAAGATGACAGTCGGTTAAACCCACCAACCTGCATTAGGCAGTAGTCCCACCGCCGACGATGAACGAGAAGCGAGTCGAGCTAGAACTAGAAACGAGTTGGCGAGCAGCGGAAAGCGAGTGTGTAGTTCCGATAGTTTTGTCGCTGGGCTATAAGCGAGTGTACGAGTGAGTCGGGCGATTACTCGCGCCAGTCGCTCGCGGCGGCCGAGCCGAGCGTACAGTCCTCTTGGCGGGAAATGATCGCTGCCGCTAGTTGGTCTCTCGGCGTGAGTTTTAATCGCTGAGCGAGTATCGCTAAACGAGAATTATCTATGATAGCTCTTGTCGCTCAGCGACAAACTAATGGAGCGAGTCCTCGCCGGCCAGCAGTGTGAACAGTCAGCGATCAATTATTTATATATGCATCTCTTTTGTGTACACGGAATGTATATCTATTGTACGTTTCTTGAGCGAGAAAATAGCCGATAGTTAGTCGTTTACTCGTCGTTGGTGGGACAACTGCCTTACGCCAGCAGCGTAGTGGGCTATCAGACCTAGTGCATACCGCCTATCTCTTTATGTGCCTTGTGCTGTATTGCATAGGTGGAAGGGTCTGCGACCAGCAGTGGAACGTTTATACGCTAATGTTGATGTAGTCTCTGTCTAAACTCTTGGGGATAATAATTGTTTTATAAGGTTTAAGCGAGCACTACACATCGAAATGAAACACTTTTTACGGATTAACTCGCGTTTAATTTTACTACATTACCTACATAGTTTTTTAGTACCTATCTTGACGTTTCGAACCCTTTACAGAATCCGTGGTCACAGGGAGTCTCCCGGACCCTGTAAAGGGTTCGTAACGTCAGGTTAAACGCGAGTTAATCCGTAAAAAGTGTTTCATTTCAGTGCCCGCTTAAACTATATAAAACAATATAGGTTCATTAAAACGGTTTTAATGCAATGCAACGCTATAGTTTAAAATATAGCTTCATCTCAACTTAATTAAATAAAGAACAAAACAGACCAAAGAATAAATCGGATTGAGTTTAATAATTCCATTTGTGTTTTCATGTTGTTATAACTGTAAATGTTAAAATAAATACAGCTTTTATGATAATGACGAATTGGATTGAGGTCCAAAAGCGTTTAGGTACTTATCTGAAACAGGCAGATAATTTATTTTTCAATTTACGCACGCGAGTTTTTGATTTTCTCATTAATTAATGAGTGGAGGGGTACTTAATCGAGTTTGCAGCCTGCTAATTTGAGAAGATGTAAAATAGGACCCACATTAATGTTTTGACGTGGGCGGGCACACGTTTCGTAACTTCACATTATGTTAAAAACATACATAACTTATTAAAATGCATGTCTTTGTATACACAAATACATAAATGTATACTTACATAAATAATACTATACAGGATGTTTGTTAATAAGTTTATAAAAACAAAACTATGTATGAAAGCAAATCTGAAATTGCAAAACAAAACAGCTGTTTAAAAGCTGCAAATACTATTCGACCTAAATGTATGGAACAGTTTATTTATTTTTTTATATCATCTATCTAATTTTTATATTTGTTGAAATACGTTTTTTTATTAGACCGTAATAAAATAAATTAAAATTGGTTTTGATACGATTACTAGCACCACCAGATTGGTAGTACTTGGGCCATCATCTCACCTGATGATAGGTTATGATAAGGCTAATGGTGGAAGCGAACTTCATCCAGACTCCTCAACTACTGAGGAACTGGCTATCTTATCTCTAACTGTCGAAACACAACAATTCTAGTAGTATGAATTCTATGGCAAAATATTTTGGCAAGTCGTTCCTTTGTGAGACCATTCGGCTTTGGAATTCTTTGACGGCGCATGTGTTTCCCAGCTCCTATAGTCCCGGGTCTTTTAAACGAGGCATGAAACGGCATTTATGCAGGCCGATATGAATGGGTGCGCTTGTTACCATGCTTATTCCACGGTTGGGAGTGTTCTCATTATTTTGGACTGCATCGGCTGCATACCATCAGGCAGAATGCGGTCATGACGTGTCAATTAAAAAAAAAGATAAGACGGTGGTAGCTATCAGAACTTAAAACAAGCCCTACCATCGTCAAAACCAAGTGTAAACATGTACCCCGACTAGGAATCTAACCCGATACCTCTGGGTTCGTACCGATGGTCTAACCACTAGACCAAAGAGGCGCCGGTTTAAGTAATTAAAATTCAACTGTTTAGCCACCCCCAAACCGGTCTACAAGAAGGCGCCAAAACTCACCGCACTTTTCCGGTCGCCACTTCCGCAGAGTAGTGCTACATACATAAGTATATAATAATAACGACTATTATCCCTGAAGGGTTAGTCAGAGACTATAGGCACTGAGGACAGCAAGAGCAGTCCTGTACCATAGTCCACTTTTCACAAAATAGCGACTGCATATGTGCTCAGCGTGACAGGTGGTGAGTTCATCGCCGCTCTATGCTGTTGGAAATATGTGCAGTCTTTAGTCCGCTAGTTGCCTTTTACGACATCCAAGGAAAGAGAGGTGGTGGTAGTACAGTGGTGAAAACGGAACAGAGTAGTGCTAGCTACCCAGCTAGCAAAATACCCTTAGAAACGAAAGCTTTTAAGAGCTATGTCCTTAAATAAATTTTATATACGTTCTGATTAAGACAGAGACCTTAATAATGGCATATCATAAGTATTTTTAAGCTATAAGAGTATTATACTTGTAAAAAATACTTTTAGAAGTATACAAGAAAACGAGAAATGACATCAACAAGAACAGTAGTGTTATAAACGCACTCTGAAAGCCTAATTCTTAATTAACACTTATACATGCACTATGTAAGTCTACTCAATCTTAGAAGTGACATATCTAAGTATTTTATTAGTTATCGGCTGTTATACTTATAATTTATTCTTACAGACGTATATAAGCAAACTTAATGTAACATTTATTAGAGCAATAGTATTATTTACGCACTTTAAAAGCCTAATTGCCGTTTAGTCTTAATTAACACTTATACATGTAAGACCACTCGATCTTGGAAGTGACTTTACTAAGTGTTTTGTTAGATATCGTCTGTTACTTATAACTTATTCTTAAAGATGAATATAAGCTTACTTTATATAACATTTGAAGAACAGTAGTATTATATGCGCACTTTATATTATAGTACCTAGTATTACATTTGCGCCAATTTCTGTGTCGGAGTGAATCTGTTGCTGTGTTATGTGTGCTGTTTTTATCGGATTTATCTAATGTAAGTAGGTACTGTTTTTTATTAGAAAATGATTATATTCTAATAAAAAACAGTACTTACTTACATTAGCTAAATCCGATAAAAACTTATTAGAAAATAATGATAGTCCACTATATTGATCCTATTTAGATAATAAGTTGTAAGAAATACATCGTTATTAATAATAGATAAAGCGTGATAAAGTGCGTTAGCATATGTTTCTGATTTCCGAGTGATTTATAAAGAATTACTATAAGACAAATAAACTGTTGCATTCATCACTTTATTTTGATAGGTACCTGATAGATAGGAAATATATCAGTTAGTACATTGTCGTTTACAGAACGCCAAAATATGGTTTGATTGTAGAGTAAAATATTTTTTGTAAAAAGCGGCATTTGTGACGTCATTTGAATTTTTTTTTTTAAATATGACGCATCTTCAATCATCATTTTTTGACTTTTCGATTCCAAGACTGAGGAGTAACGTCACTTACCACCAGGTGTGATGAAGGCCAAGCCCTTACCCGTTGTAGAATAAAATAGATCATGGGACTATCACCTATGAATTTGCCAGCGTATTCAACATTTGATTAACGAAAAAGAAAATATGTATGGCCAAATTGCAACTTACCTCATTTGTCACCAGAAGGCGTTGCTTCAATATCATAGAATAGAATAGACATAAAATAATCTAGCATAACACGGATTAACTGAAAAAAACAAAGCTTCGTTAGAACATAAACATAAACCTATTCCTAACACAAGCGCAAATTAGCTAAGTATCTGAACCTACGCTATTATTTGTTATTTTCTGTATTCCTCTTATTACTAAACACAAAGTCCCTATCATCTAATACAGTCTACAAACATATCTTAACAGCTACCGACTATACATTTTGGAACAACCATTTGGAAGGCTCTTTGCAAAAACACTGACCGCAAGTCCGCAAGTCATACGCACTCATATGTGTATAGCCCCTTGACCCTTATTTCATTATTTATTAGAGTGGCCGTGTACGCTACAGTAATACGAATTTACGACTTATTACTGGTGGGAGTTGAATATTGTCATTCGACCGGTTCGTTATCAAGACTACACGTATCCATTTGGATACTCAATTTTTTGGGAACAAAAATTGACGCTGGGGCGGGCAGGCGGCTTTTACACGTATCGTAATGTTGATTGTATTTCTTAATATTGGTTGAATTTTTCATAATGCATAAGGCCTTTTTTGCCTTTACACCAAACGGTACAGAGTTTTTTCTATTTCTATTGTAGTCTGTCCGACCCGACCCGTCAATAATATTTGATCAGCTTTTGAACGACGTACATACGAAAACTCAAAAACAATTGACTATTAAAGTTGATTCCTTATCTCGCATACGCTGTAACATCACCGGCCGACAATACGTAGTCTACCCGACCAAACCCGTCAAAATATATAACCTGGCCCGCTTGTTAACGACATAGATACGTGAAACTAAACAGTTAACTAAGCAAAACTTTAAAGTTGATTTCTCATTTCGCATACGCTGTGACATCACGGCTCTACGTAGTCTGTGAACCCAACCCGTCCAAAAATTCATAACCCGCTTGTTAATAATGTAGATACGTAAAACTTATGAAAACTATATTGACTAAGCATATCCTTAAAGTTGATTCCTCATCTCGCATACGCTGTGACATCACCGGCCGGGTCTACGTAGTCTGCCCGACCCGACCCGTCTCTAATAAAAATATATGACCCGCTTTTGAACGACGTAATACATGAAATTTATGAAAAAAATTGACTAAGCTTAACTTTAAAGATGATTCCTTAACTAAGCATAACTTTAAAGTTGATTCTTCGTCTCGCATACGCTGTGACATTTCCGGGTGGCTTTACGTAGTCCGTTCGACCTGACCCGTCAATAATATATGACCTTACTCGCTTATAAACGATGTAGATACGCGAAACTTTTGAAAACAATTGACTAAGCAAAACTTTGAAGTTGATTCCTCATCTCGCATACGCTGTGACATCACCAGCCGGCTCTACGTAGTCCGACCGACCCAACCCGTCAATAATATATGACCTGACCCGCTTGTAAGCTAAGACGTGCGCGGCTTCAATGTGTCAACGGAGATATGTGAGGAAGCCAGACGCTCTGACGAAATGGATTGAGATTAAGGGCTGACAACATTTTGAAATGAAACAGTTTATCTACTCACACTCATCATTTAGTTAACGTATTATAAAATTTCTTGTCTTTTTAAATAATATCACATACAAAGCACATGTGGTGATATGTTGTTAACTAATATAACATCCTCCTGCTCTATCATTAACCGTGTAGCGTAGCGGTAAAGGAATACTATACCACCCCCTCTCTTCCCTTCGTTGTCGTAAAAGGCGACTAACGGACTAAAGACTGCATATAGGTCCAACAGGATAGAGCGGCGATGGGCTCACCACCTGTCACGCTAAGCCTATGTGCAGTTGCTATTTAGTGAAAAGTGGACTATGGCAGGCACGTCTCTGACTAGCCCTTTGGGGATAATAGTCGTGGTTATATGTGTGTATGTTTTTTTAAAATTTATTTTATAAACAAAACTTAGCATAATATTACAATTATTAGTGCAACAGAAACCATAAAAGTTTATTCGTACACTAAGATCGTCTTTACGAATTTCGTACGCAACAACTTAATAAATTGATAGGTAATAAAGTGTTGTACCAAAGGCGGTAAACACAGAAAAATCAGAAAACAATAGGCAAACAATAAGCGCAATCTCACGCGCACCGAGACGAGACAAGAAATATAACATTGTCACATATAAAGCACATGTTGTAATTAGCTAATCCATCACATTGGCCCAATGCTGGTTAGTGGGTTAATATTACGTAGGGGTAAGCAGAGATCAAAGTTTACCATTTGCTACTATCCTGGCACTTTTTATTAATTGTCCTGAAAATTTGAGGTACGTTTTGAGGTACGTAAAATGGTTTAGGTATTTAATTCCTACGTTTTACGCGAATTTTGTAGCGATCCAATTACTATTCAAATAACTATTTCAAATTACTATGTTGCAAACTTGAATTGAACCGTCTATCATACTGCTGATACGTAAAAAGTTTGAATTATTCTCGTGAATAATTAAAACTCTCTGTCCTCTCTTTCACACTAATTATTATCAGGATTATAGACCATTATTTTTTGTTTTTGAGCAGTATTTCACGTAGTTGCACAACGCTGCTAGTGAATATTTTAAGCAGTCAAAATGGTTTAGGTACTCTTCCTCCAAGTCGGTTTTTCCGCTCGACGCTCGTACCGATGTCCCCAAAGCCACTTTTCACTCGAGCTTGCGCACGTCACGACACACTACACTCACGGTGTCAGAACGCGACAAGGCGGCACTTTTGTTATTTCTGCTATTTTTACAAAGACTTGCATGACGTTAACCTGGCATTTTGAACAGTGTGCAGGATCCGCGGTCACAGGTGTTAATTGTTTTATTTCAATTCGTAGTGTTCGCGTTAACTATTGAAAACAATAAAACGATACATTGATACTACTAGTCGGAGGTTAGTTGTTGTCAGTACAGTGGTTAGTAGTATATTATTTAGTACTAAGTAGTTGGTGTGGTGATTACAGAGAGCTGGGTGATGTCATTAGAATCCAGAATCTTGAGAGGCTTGAGAGACAACCTTGTGATACCAACCTACTCTGTTATTATAAACTTTCAAATATTCGCGTTTCATTGTAACGAAAAACACGAGATAATTTCCGATGCTACAGAATATTGTCTGAGTCAAACGCCGTCGCTAAATTATTTATACTTAACGTCTTTCTAACTTAGGCTAGACAGGTGATGTAAGAGTGTAAAGGTTATTACTATTATATATTAATTCATTTTGTTTCTTAAGACATTTTTTCAATATTTTATGTAATATTTTATATTATATCAAAAACTTATATAATATGCTGCCGGCAGCGCGGATAGACCCACGCTATCAGTGGTTAGGGTTGTAAACTAAGGAACCTCCTGACAATACGTGCCGCGTCAATGAATAGGTACTGTTATTATTATTATGTGGTTTTCCTTTCTCTCAGCTGCAAGCTTTGGGGGTTTGCAAAATTTGGGGGTTAAAGTTGCTCGCGTCCGTAGGTTTACCCTTGAGACCCTACACGTGATCCCTGGGTGGTGCTAAATGAGTAACACTGACTGAGTGGTAGAGCCACGCTGCGTTGCAGCACGCATTGGGCCGGCTCGCCCGGCGTAATACCACCCTCTCACGAATATTCGGCGTGAAATAACGGCACTTGGTGCTGTTGTGTTTCGTCCGACCAGTGAGGGTTCCGGAGGCCCCTTTCCTCCCCCCCCCCCCCCCCCCAATTCCTATTCCTTCCTTAAAGGCCGGCAACGCATCTGCGATTCCTCTGGTTTTGCGGGTGTCCATGGGCGGCGGTGATTACTTTCCATCAGGTGACCCGCCTGCTCGTTTGCCTCCCTCTTTTATAAAAAAAAAAAAAAAAAGCTGCTTTTCCCTGTATTATTCTTATTATTATTAGCTTATCTAGGCACAAAATATCCCAAAGGGTCGACGTACTACTGCGAGAGGGAGACTTCTGCAGGCCTAAGATAAGATAAGATTATCTAATCTACTCGTACTTTCTTACTCATGTAACACAGTTAGTCGTCACAAAAAACTGTCACGCAGTATTTCTTAATGCATCAATCAAACCGAGCTACGAAGACGTTAAAAAGTTTTCAAAGAATTGCCCCAAAGCTCCAATGATGCGCACAGCTCAAGGGTGCGAAAGGCTGCATTGCCAGAAACCATCCACTATTTTCCTATCAATATTTGATCGGATTTGCTGCCTACACTTCTATTCCACAAATTCACACCGCGATGTTTTATGAGTCGATAAATTCCGTTTTTCTCCTGCTCTATCGGTAGTTCCGAGAAATTTGCAGTTTAATCTTATTTGTAGAGTGACATGAGTTATTAAGAAAAATGACGATGAAATGATTCTGTGAAACTTAATCATTGCAGCCTATGAACGTCTTGGGTCCCTAGTCCCTCCTATTACATGAAGAGTAGCTAATGCAGAATGGCCCACAATCCTTACTAGCCCCAGTTGGTTTTTGTTTAAACGACTGACAAATTAAGAGACCAACGAATTAAAGTGCCTTCTGAGGCACGGAGGAACTCGAGATAATTTGGTCACGCTGTAAAAATAGTTTTAAAAGTCTAGGAAATTAATAAAAAAAAACAATTATATTGAATCACAAGAATAACTCAGCTGATAACTAACTCATTTGTGATCAAACCATCACAAAACTCGTTTCAAATAACAATAGTATTGATTCAATACCATGAATTGTACAAGTTCTCTCTCTCTCAAAGCGATTTAGTTCTATGTTTCGGTGTATTCCATAACATTCTGTAAACTGTATAAATGATTTCATCACAGCAATAACTTGTGCTCAACTTACTTATGCCAAGTGCGACTTGATTCGACGCCTGTCTCGAATTTAGATGAAGTTAGCTAATTCTATTGAAACGCTCAATGAGCTTTACGTACATATCACCCCATGTGTTGCTTGTGATAGCTTATTTATCATTTCTTTGATTTATTACTTAGTAGATGACCCGGTGAACTTCGTATCGCCTACATATATTTATGAAAAATATGGTAAAAATTTAATACAAAAATTGTATCTACATTAAATGCAACACAGTAATCATAATCGTTAGATTTTTAAACATTACACTCATTACATTTGTATTAGTTTTGTAAGTCTTGTAAAATAATCTGATATTTTGTAAGTATCAAGAATTAAGTCTAATCAAAAACTTATGGTTTTTAGCCCGCCTGGCCTACTGACACCACTATAATAGTGGTGATACTATAATAGACAATAATTGTTTCCATAACATCAATGTTAGCCATTGAGCTCAATGATGTTAGCAGCTTCTACACTTTTACACATTTTTTATTACAAAACAAACCAAAGACCTCATACTACAGCTATGAAAAAGACACATTTCTGAACACACCTAGGTATAAATATTTATAGTACAATTTGTTTACGCTCACACAAGTTATCCAGACTAGACCAAGATGAGTATTCTTTTGAAACTCGTTAATTAACCGACTTCAAAAAAGGAGGAGGTTCTCAATTCGGTTGTATGTTTTTTTATATATGTTTGTTACATCAGAACTCAGTCATTTATACACCGATTTAGAAAATTCTTATTTTATTTGAAAGGACATACTTCCAGATTGGTCCCATTTTTATCAAAATCCAGTTCTGATGATGAAATCCTCAGGAATTGAGGAAAATCCTCAAATATTGTAGGTATACCTATAGCGATTTTGAAATTTTCAGCAATATGTCAAGAATTTGCATTCAGAAAGTATCATTTGATGAAGTAGAACTGATGAAGAAGACCACAGAATGTCATTAGAACTCCTCAATTATAAGATCTCACGGGTGGCGATAAGATATCTCGATTAAGATAGTTAAGCGACTATGACGAATTAAAAGAAGGCAGGTACCGGAACTCAGTTCTGATTGTGGAATTCTTGAGGAATTGAGGGAACTCCTCAAATATTGTAGGCGTACCTATAGCGATTTTGGTATTTTCAGCCATAGGTCAAATGAGATCCACTCCGGCAATAAATCCTTCCTAACTAATATTGTAAATGCGAAAGCGTGTTTGTTTGTTTGTCCGTCTCTCACTTGCGCATCGACCTGATTTTGTACATAGATAGCTGAAGAACAATAATGACATAGGCCACTTTTTATCACTCCTTCCGAAACATTTCTATTAGGATTTAAAAATACACTATCTACACTATTAATTCTGTCACTTCTTGTCTAAATTCTTCTTAACATCTTTATGCCGATGACTTACAAATTTACTCTCAGGCCTCGGCTGTGACCTCTCAGAAGTGATTGGGCAGATCAATGGTGACTTGGCTACGATCTACGACTGGAGCAAGTCAAAAACGTCCCTCTAGTTTGCCTAACGGTGAACCCTAGTAACTAGCAAGTCATCATCGTAGGGGGTCTATACAGCGTTCACGAGTAAATCCGGGTAACTTACCGTATGTTTTGGATGTTGTTTTCCTACTTTGTGATAGGCGTTTCTCGTTTTCTTCGCTTGTCGCATTTATACGGCGCTGTCTCATACAAGTAGCACGTTTTGTAGGTTTACCAATATTCGCTTTCGATAAATAGATCGGAACGATTAACTAAAAAGCGAGAAATAAACAAAAATTTTAACAAAATAAAAAACCGACTCCAAAAATTTTTACTGAAATGAATGCACTAAAACGTAAAAAATAATTTCGTAGTTTAGTTTGTTCAATTTACTTGCAATATTAACCTTTATTTTACTCAATCTTATAATCTTAAAAAATATTTTAGGAGTCGGTGCCAGCTTAATACGACAATGTAGCAATACCTAATAAAATCTATTTACTAATGAACACGACAACTGTCAAAGGCTAATTAAACATATTTACAAATAAAAACGACGATGGGGTTAAACAGCAGCAAGTCCGACCCAGACGGAGGTGGAGAGATAAGCTTGATGCTTACGCAAAGGATTGGCCAACACACGCAAAAGACCGCGAATACTGGAAGGGAGGCCTTTGCCCAGCAATGGGACAATATGGGCTAATATAATAATAATATAGTATGTCTTTCAATGTTTATGTTTACATTGGCTGGCACCACAAATCCATTTAGAAAACAGTTTTCTCTAAATTAACCTGACCGGGAATTGAACTCGGGACCTCAGAGATAGCGCGACGCCAGACCCGGCGTGCTAGCCACTCGACCACCGAAGTCGTCAAATTGACAACCAATAGTGTCAATTTTTTATTTCTAAATACATAGACAAAAGACATCAAATGTTTCACAGATAGCAACATTTTGTATTGGAAAATATTTGGTATTTAGCGTTACTTATTATTTATGTTTCTCGCCGTTTAAACCTTCCCTGAGCTTCCACAAATATTTCAAAATCGAAATTAGCCAAATCGGTCCAGCCATTTTCGAGTTATAGCGAGACAAACGAACTGCAATTGATTTATATATATACTTCACTACTAAATCACTTTAAAAATAAAGTGCAACTAAAAATTCTTTTGTATATAAGTAACACAATGTAATTTTCTTTCAAGTAGGTACTCTGTTTACCCAATCCATATGTTCTGGCAAATAAATACTATTTCATTTCATTTCATTTCATTTCATTTAAGTACGTAACAAGTATAAAAATCTTAAGAACAAAACAATTTCGTAAAAATAATAAGTAGGTCTACTGCCTTTTCACACATTACCGGATGCGCATTCGGTATTGTATCGAATACCTAGGTATTGCCTAGGCAAAGTATAAAATAAATATATTTCATACATTACCTACACGTTTTAGATATTATTCTATACATTGCCTGGGTATGGTATAGAATATCAGATTATACGGATTCCCGGTAACATATACACTGATAGCCAATAAGAGGTCTTCGCTTATAATTTATTGCATACGCGTACCTAACCTACCCACATGAAATTTTAATACGAATATTACGTTTTATAACTTCATCTTTATTGCCGCTCGCTGTAAAGCTTTTCTTGTCAAAATGACGATCCAATGTGGTTTAAAATGGATGTTGATAACAGCTTATAATGGCAAAAAGGGCTGACCCTTGAATTGTGTTTACTAAATTAGAGGAAAACAATAGAGGACAAATGGCTTAACATGCCATTAAGGGGATGTCATAAAACATTTCCCGCCTCCGGAAACGGGCTCTTAGTGTAGTCACCTCATCAGATCAATGGAGGCGGGAGTTGGGTACAAGTACGTGTAAATTCATCGTTGACTTAAAACGTTTCATCGCTGGGCTGTTCCTTACTTACAACAGTACAACAAACAGTACAGTACAGTTCCAACAGTACTTGGAGAGATCAGGGAAAGCCACCACGCTAGCCCAATCCCAATGTAGGTTGGCAGATTTTAACGACTGATGTTTTAGGTACCGTCACAAGCACTAATATGTAGGTATATGTTGCAGTCATATGATAAAAACAGAGATTTGGTCAATTCCCTAAGTGATTTGATCAAATCACGAGGATGTTAAAATAACAACACGATTTTATCGTTTCCCTAAACAAATATAGGGATTTGAACACCACTAGAACATAAATTGCCCTACTCCTGTATGTCACGTGATAGGTTAGAAATTTAAGACGAAGGTGAAGGTTAGAAAAATAAGTATACACATTACAGCTTTGAGAATTTTACGACAACAAACGTAACCAACGGCTTATATGCCTTCCGAAGTACAGAGCGACATGAGGTATTTTGATTTGGTCACCCATAATATGGTGACCGGTGTTGCTAAAGTTGCTTTACTTGAAAGATCGCAAGCCTAACCCGTTAAACAATCCGACATCACTACTAGCTCCTTGATAAAAAGTTATAGCATGAAGGGTTCATATTGAATAATACCAAGATAACAAAATCATAATAATGTGCGAGGTAGCTGTTCTACATTTTTATTTTGTAATTCAATCACAGACAAATAAGACATTTTCGATGTGAAAACATTTAGGCTTGCGTTCGAACGAGACCGCTAAATGTTGAACGTTGTTTACATTCCAATAACGCTGGGAACAAAAAACAAAGTCGGAATTAATTAAAACGGAAAGTGGCTCGTGATTTTTCCCCTAATTAAAGCACGTTTGCTCGTCTAATTATCTTCTAGAGTTCTCTAGACGAAAACGTTTGACCTCAAAATTGTAGGAGATATTGTTTGTTTGCCAGCGAACGTATGATGAGGAAAAATGGGTACTTTCGCAAACAAAATGGCGCTGTGAACAGGTAATGAATATGCCGAAACAAAGCCCCTCTCATTAGGCATTCAGTCGGTGTCTGCCTTAAAAATCATTTACAAAAGTCTTGATGAATGTTAGACCAGTTTATTTCAAACGCCCGCTTTTCATCGCTGATATTGTTCACATTTTATTGTTGCCATCCATCATGTGGACTTGCAATAATTACAGGAGTTTCAGGTGGTTTTAGCCTATTGTCGTGTCGTGTATGTTTATAAACGTGTTTACGTTGCGGGGGTGTTTTGAGCTATATTGTTATAAAGAACTGTTGTCTCTCATCTTTGGGACGAAAAGCGAAACTACTAAGTAAGTAAAAATGGTGGACTTTAGTAAAAGAGGTATGTGGTCTTATTATTTGAAATATGTTACGAAATCTGTAAGCTTTTAGAAAACAAAAAAATCGTATACTGATATTACAAAAATATGGTATTAAAACAAATTAACATTCTCGAATACGCTTGCTGGCTGTGACTAAGTAATATGTATACTTACCTACATTATATAACGTTATCGAACATATATGGCACCCTCCAAACTAGGCTAGGCACTTTCTAGATAAGCATGTTTCACCGTAGGCCACATCTTTACGATTCAGGTGAGATTGTGGCTTAAATATTTAACGAATAAAAAAGTACTACGAGTTTATAAAAACAATAATTATAATAAATCTCAAAGCAAAAGTAAAATGCAAATGATGGCCATGTCAATGGGAGAATGAAGTTAAAACCAATCGAATCCCATTGCTGTTTTATTTACATCGAAAAACTTCTGGCATTGTTCTTTACAATGAAAAATCGAATGCAGTAAGTACTAGACTCGATTTTTCGAAGCCGCTTTCGCAACCATTTCTCTTTGTCCTACATGATTGTCAAGAGAGCTTCGAAGTACATACATACGCTCTATAAAATAGTTTAAATTAACTTTTCAACAACAGTTTTGATAATTTTTTGTTGATATTTAATCAGATTTGAGAGTGGTTTTAATGTAAAAAGTTTACTTTACCAGCTTTTAGCCTTAAATAGTACATACCTAACTTCGTAGTTATAAGCTGCTTTGTAATTTTTTTTCTTCACTTTTTAATTCAAGCAACTTTGTATCGAGTAAAATTATCAAAATACGGTACTTATAAATAGCGAATCGTTATGAAACTTATACAAACTTGAAAGCCCTGTTATCCAGTTGTAATATCCATATAAATATCAGACGACCTCCGTAGTCGAGTGGTTAGCACGCCGGGTCTGGCGTCGCACCATCTCTGAGGTCCCGGGTTCAATTCCCGGTCGGGTAAATTTAGAGAAAACTGTTTTTCTACATTGATTTCGGGTCTGGGTGTTTTTCTATGTTTATGTATATTTATCCGTTATCTTACCATATTAACGAGTTTCAAAAGAAGCTCATCTTAGTTGATTAAATAAAAACAGTCGAGAAACTTTCCGTTCGACCGCTTATCGGCAGTATTCGATAGCACACTATCCACGCGCACGCTACGGTTCGTAGGCGCGGTCGGAATGGAGCGCAAGCGAATTACTCCGCAAAGTGGTCTTTAGCACACTATCTACACGCATGCTACGGTTCGTAGGCGCGGTCGGAATGGAGCGCAAGCGAATATCTCCGAAAAGTGGTCTATAGCACACTATCTACGCGCACGCTACGGTTCGTAGGCGCGGTCGGAATGGAGCGCAAGCGAATTACTCCGAAAAGTGATCTATAGCACACTATCTACGCGCATGCTACGGTTCGTAAGCGCGTTCGGAATGAAGCGCAAGCGAATATCTCCGAAAAGTGGACTACCGGGAACTTCCTTGACTGTACATGCATTTAGACACTTACCACTATTATCCCCAAAAAGTTAGCTAAGGACTAGGCAATGAGGACCATAAAAGCAGAGCACTGCCACCGTCCACGTTTCACCACATAACAACTGCACTTGTGCTCAATGTGATAGGTGGCGAGCCCATCGCCGCTTTATGCCGTTGGATGTATGTGCAGTATTTAGTCCGTTAGTCGCCTTTAACGACCCCCAGAAGATGAGATAGGTTGGTAGCATTCTTTTAATAATGAACCGCCTCCACAGCTCTTTCTATTTATAAATGACTATTTATGCAATGCAATGGCATGTTTTTGGCAGGTCTGCATTCGCGATGTCTAGCAGTTCATAATGCTATTACCGCTCCTGTAATAAGTACAAATACAACTTTTTAATGCAATCAAGCGCAACTTTGGCGCTCAACTGTCCCTGACTAATTCATTTGTTTACCGTTTTTATTTTGTATTATATTAGTCTGTGCTCTCGACTAATGAATGAAACGAAATCTTCAACAAATGTTTTGCAACATTTTCACACAACTTAGTTTTTAGTACACTTTTCACATCTTCACTATAATATAATATGCAACGTGTAAATGTAGTATAATAACAAGCATGTTTAAAGAATGTTGTTAGAGTAAGTGCAGCAAAAAAGTATCGACTTGGTCGCTCATTTTGCAGAAAGATTTTCTTTTAAAATGTTTATTTCTATAGAAACAAACGTTATTAATTTTAAAAAGTTCTAGGTATTATCAAAAATATTGCGATTTAAAGTAGCCATAAGCTATAGGCCTAACAAAACAAACGTTGTGCGTTTTTCCAATTATGATTGAAATGTTTCTTACTTATTTCGCAAGGTATGTAAAAATCTGCGCTAAAATATCAATCCTGAAACATTTGTTTCCAAATGAAAACTTTACAACAAGTACAATAGGAATCCACATTGCAGAGATACAAGGTACAGATAGCTACCTACTGGCTCGAAACAATTCCAAGAATAAAGAACAAAGAATTCCGCAAAGGAAAGTTATTGTTCTCTGAAGTACAGAATTAATTCAAATTAATCAACATTCAAACAAGGATTATTGTTCGAGTGCCGCGTGAACGGAATTCCCATAAAATAAAACTCAAACGCGATTTGATTTTTATTAAGTTAAGAAACTTGCTGAATTGTCTTTGTGTCGATTTTTAAATTGGGCATATAAATTAATGGGCCGGAATAAATTGGGCGCGTCACGTCTTTGAATGATTGGTGTTTATTAACTGCCTGAACGGAAAACGCTTCATACGTGCCATCCCTTATATCCCTTTCGATTAATTTTGAAGGTGTTTTCACACAAAATAAAAGGATATCTAACCTGCGAATAAGACTATCTCGCACCTGTTCTAACACCAGATTAGAAATGACATTCATTCTCCCTGATAAGACAAAATCTGGAGGGTCAATTAAAAAAATTGACACTATAAATTGTCAGAATTACTAGGACTAAATCAAGACACGCTCTCTTGATTCAGTCCAATTAATTAAGATATTAAGGTCAATGTTATATCCTTCCTGATTAATTTTGTAGGTGATTTACACAAAATAAAAGCCAGAATCAGCATTTTCCAACAATTATTGTGTGATAGCGTAAGCACCACACTAATGTTGGTTCAATTTATTTTTTGGTTGAAGTAATACGGAATGAATAAGAAAGTAAACTGAAACTAATGAACCGATTCTAAAAATGCTTTCACTAGTCAAAGAAAATCTCAGAAAGCTACACTATCCTTGATTGAAATTAAAATACCAACATTGAACTCCGAGGAAACATCAATTTCCTTCGGGAATTTACGACAAATAAAATCACCCGGGCAGCAATGAGCAAAAACTAGGTAGTACCTAATTATATTTATGTTGTGTTTCTTTCATATTTTTACACACGCTATTAAGTGGTAATTTTTAGTGGTGAGACTTTGTTTTTTTTTTTTTTATAGCAGAAGGAGGCAAACGTGCAAGCGGGTCACCTGATGGAAAGTAATCACCGCCGCCCATAGACACCCGCAAAACCAGAGGAATCGCAGACGCGTTGCCGGCTTTTAAGGAAGGAATATGCTTGTTTCTTGAAGATCACTAAGTCGTAACGGTCCGGAAATACCGCCACCGAGAGCTGGTTTCCACAACACTGTAGATCGAGGCAAGAAATTTCTTGAAAAACGCTCAGTAGTAGACCGCCATCTATCAAGGTGATGTGGATGGAATGACAGTCGATTGCGTGTAGTGCGGTGAAGGAAATCAGCGGCAGGTATCAAGCCGAACAATTCCTCAGAACACTCCCCATGATATATACGGTACAATATACAGAGAGACGCAACGTCTCTCCGAAGAGCCAGTGGATCGAGCCGACCTGAAATATCCACGTCGTCGATAATTCGAGCAGCTCTGCGTTGGATGTGGTCAAATAGAAGGAGTTGGTATTGGGGTGCTCCAGCCCAAAGATGGGAGCAGTATTCCATATGCGGCCTGACCTGTGCTTTATACAGTTGTAAGCGGTAGGCCGGCGTGAAATACTGACCCGCTCTATTAAGCACACCCAGTTTTTTCGAAGCTAATTTAGCTTTACCTTCCAAATGACCACGAAACTGAACGTCATTCGAAATATCGACGCCAAGGATTCCAATAGTCGGATTGGTATCAAGGGGAGCTCCCTCAAAGTTTAGAGGTACGACGAAGGGATGTTTTTTTGCGGTAAATGCGCAAACTTGTGTTTTTGAGGGGTTAAAGTGGACTAGGTTATGTCGGCCCCAATTCGAGACATGACTTAACATGTTCTCGGTGTCAGTCACAAGTTTATTCCGGCTTTCGATGACGCTTTCCAGAGAAATATTAGCTCGCCCGGTATAGAGCGTATCCCCAGTACTATCGTCTGCATAGCAATAATAATAATAATAATAATTAATAATAATAATAATAATAAATTTTATTTCCATAAAAACTCTTTGTACAGAACAATATAGGTATCCCTGACATCTGTGCTAGGTTTAACACCTGTGTTACACAAGCCAGTTCCCCCTCCCAAGTTGTTAACGAATCACATTTATGGTAACTATAACAAACTTACAAAATAAATACAATCAAACAAAATAAAGTGTGTTTGTCTGTGTGTGTGAGTGCGCGCGTGTGTTTGTGTGTGTGTGTGTGTGTGTGTGTGTGTGTGTGTGTGTGTGTGTGTGTGGGTGTGTATGTGGGTGTGTGTGTGTTGTGAGTGTGTGTGTGTGTATAGGGTGGGTGCGTGCCAGTATGTTTCTGTGTGTGAACCTCATTTAAGCGTAACAGATAAAACTGCACATTTTTCATAGAGTGCCCTTGTCGAAAACCTGTACGGACTAAAAGTCATAACTTTTAACAAAGATCTTTGAGCTCTTTCCAGTTCTATAAGGATTCCTTTGCAGGCACCACCCCACACCCCTACACAGTACCCAAGAATTGACTGCGCAAGTGCATAATATATTTGGCGTAGAAGTTCTATATGGGCGACATGTCTCAGCCTTTTAAACACCCAAATTAGTTTTCGAATACGGGATGTAGTCAGCTCAATATGTGGGCGCCAGCTCAACCTATCATCCAATACGACCCCAAGGTACTTAATATAAGATGTTCTAGTTATAATTACACAATTACATTCAGACTTATCCGGGAACGTCATACACGAGTGAGCTCGCAACTCCGTATCAGGAGAGGGTGTGTTTGCAAAAGAAAACTGTAGGTATTTAGTTTTAGATAGGTTTAAGGTGAGAAGATTTCTCCTTAGCCAATGATAAACGTGGTGGAGTCCTAACTCAGCATTGCATTGAGCCTCTTCCCAGGTTCTACCACAGAATATAAGCGCTGTATCATCTGCATATGTAAATATTTTTCCGTTAGATAGGTTTTGTTGACACAGGTCATTTATGTACACCAAAAAGAGGGTAGGACCCAGAATACTGCCTTGAGGGACTCCATATATTACCGGGACATCACTGCTAACTAACTCTCCCATTTTTACTTGTTGATTACGGACATATAAAAAGTCTTTGAAAATCGAAAGAGCGTTACCACGAATACCAATATGATTCAGTTTGTTCACGAGTGTGGGAATCGAGACGGTATCAAATGCCTTTGCAAGGTCTAGGAATACACCTAGGCATTTATTACCTGAATCAACTTGAGCAGCAACGTACTCAGTAAGTGGACTCACGGCATCGTCAGTACTTCTACCAGACCTAAAGCCAAATTGAGAGCTAGCGAGAATTCGGTTATGTTTTAGAAATGAAATTAATTGGTTATTTAAGTACTTCTCTAGAATTTTGGAAAGTGACGTTAAAACAGAAATAGGTCTGTAGTTTGAAATATCGTCTCGAGTCCCACCCTTGTGCACAGGCGTGATTAATGATCTTTTAAATACCTTAGGGAAAACACCTTGAATAAGACAAAGTTCAATAAGTTTTGTGAGTGGTGCAACTATGACATGTCTAGCCAATTTTAAAAGTTTTGCAGGTATAGAATCCCAACCCGCAGTCGTTTTTGATGCTAATAATAAGAGATTCTATTTCTGACGCATCCGGTGGCAGCAGAGCAATGGAGTTCAAGACAGGTGGATTATCAAAAACATATCGCTCAGGATTGATTGCCATAGGAAGTACCACTGCGTCAGCTAATTTCTTGCCAATACTCGAAAAGTACCGGTTTATGTTTTCGATGTCATTTGTAGCTTCATCAGGAGAACGCAGAAAATCATTGGCAGATGTTTTTGGCTTTGAGATATCCACTATTGACTTAATAGCACTCCACGTCTCTTTATTAGACTTGGCCGAGTTCAATAGAGATCTTTCATAATTTATTTTGGTCTTTTTCAATAAGGAATTAAAGTAATTACGGTATCGCTTGTATGACACCTCAAGAGCACTATTGTTAGGATCACTCATAAGTCTCTTATGGAGATTATCCCTATGCCGGATACAACGAAGTAAGCCAGGGGTTATCCAAGGCTTTATTATTCTCTTTCTACTTGGGATATTGTATGATTTAGTGTTGTTATTGATAGCAGCAGATAGTTCATTTACAAATAGTGTAGCTGCAATGTTAGCATCAGATTCAGAATCAACAAATGAAAAATCTACACCTTCAAGGTATTTAACAGCTGAACTGATGTCGACTCTTTTACAAGATTTTTCCCTATTAACAACACGTTCCAGAAGACTCAGACTCACTACTACTGAGCTATGATCAGTTATAGACGAGTCCAGAACATGAATAGAAGCGTTCAACACAGTTTTTAACATAGCATGATCCAGGCAGTTATATAGTCTAGTCGGATATGTATGACTCGGTAACATACCAAGCTCCGCTGTCATATTAAGATATGGAGAGCTATGTTTATCCGAATTATTCGCTTTGATATCTATATTAATATCACCAATAAGTATAACATTTCTAGTGTGATTTATGGGTCGTATGATACTATCTATTGAGTCCAGAAAAGAGTCAATACAATGAAATGAAGGGGACCTGTAAGCAGCAAGAATAAATAAGTCAGGGTCAAGTTGAAGCGAAAGAAAATTAGCCCCAACTGGTTCAGGTTGTTTTACGGAACATTTGATACCTTGTTTTACGTATATGACAATACCATCATTTTGATTTAAGCATTTCTGTGAGTAGAAGGTTTCGTAATTATCAATACGGGGAATTGGTTTGAGTTCGCTCAACCAGCACTCGGTTAAAATAATTATATCGAATTCAAAGGTAAACCTAGTTAAGTGTGTCATTAAGTTATCATAATTTTTGTAAATACTACGAATATTTTGGCTAAAAATATTTATAGAATTACTAGTTTTACTTAAAGATACATTACAAGACTCAGTATCGCAACAATAAGCGTTGGCTACTGAAATATTATCTATATCACATGAAACATTATTATTTATTATTTCCATAATTACATATAATATAGAGAATAGTAGGTACAATTACGTTGAACTATAAAAATGCCATCAGCGATGCGCAAATATTTTTGTTTTAGTAATATAGTTTTTGGCTGATTTGCTGTTAAAATTAAGTAGATTATCATAATTAAATGCATAGTGATTGGTATTTTGTGTGTATGTGTACTAATTAAAAAAGTGTGTTTTGTGTGAATTATATTATTGATTGTAAGAGTTTTAAGTTGCGTTATTGTGTTAAATGTGTTTATGTGTGGTTGAATATATGTGTTAGTGAATGTTTTATAAACAAAATTTAAAAAGCAAAAAAAGAACATTAGAGATAGATCTAGACAACATAGTGAGACAAGGTAGATCCTCAGACATAGTCACTTCAGGTCCGCCTCACAAGTGATACGCAATGCTGGAGATCCCTCTGCTTTCCTCAGGTAAACTACTCCATGACTCACCCAGCAGAATTTAATTTTTTTGTTCCATGCGTGATCGCGCGCCAAGAAAAAAATATGCTTGGTTTTCGATGTTAAGTTTTCCGAAATGTATATTGGCTGCGGGGTTCCTTTAAGTTTAATCGTGGAGGTGGTCAAGTCTTTGTACTGTCTTTTAAAAGTTTTTACCGAGTTCAGAAACTTGTCTTTAGTTAGGACTGATGTGAATTCAGCAATAATCGATTTATTAGACTTTGTTGCAGATTTGATTCGAAAAACGTCTTTTATATCACTCGTCTCGATGGGCGACTTGACTACGCGGCCCACTTCTTTGATCATTTCTACCAAGTCCTCCTTGGATTCTGGCTGCCTCTGCGGCACATTTCGTACCTCAATACTTGATGTCCGTGAGTTACGTTCCAGTAGCTCAATTTTGTGTTCAAGTGATTTAATATATGTTAAGTTGTTTTTGCGGTCTAGTTCCATCTCCTCTAATTTGATTTTTATCTCATCAAACTTCGCAGACAAAAAGTCTACTGAAGTTCGTATTTCATCATTCTGTTCCTTAATTTGTGTCATTGTGGAGAGTAATGTATTAAATTTTGTGTCTTGCTGAGCAATAAATTTAGATAGGGATCCCTGTATCCCTTCCAAGAAGTTATCCAGATCGTCGTCATGTCTCCTCCGCTTAAAACGTTGTGTTATGTTTGAAATATCCAATTCTTGCTCAGTAGCGCGCCCGCCCGATAAGTCCGGGGCTGACTCATACACGGCCTTCGGAGGTGGCGTTCTATTAAGTGCCATAATATTGCAGTATTCTTTGAGTAAAAAAGTACTAGGCGCACAGATTTAGTGGGATGTTAAATATGCGTGCACGCACGGGTCTTGTTGGCTGGCCACCGATCTACGCTTTGGAACAAATGCGCTTCCGTTCAGTCTACGTAGACCTCTCCGTATATTCATTCGCTAGTAACGCGTACTATAATAACCGGACAACTTTAGGCTTTGTTTACTACTGCCAATGTATGAAGGTTAGATAAGATATTGTATGTAACTCACTGCAATAATACAGGTCCTTGGTAGTGGCGTAGTAACCGGAGCCCGGTGCGTGTTGAGAATACCTCTTGCACGGTTATGCACTCCTATTATTCGGTGTGAATTAAATTGTTACTTCATTTAATTTTAAATAAAGGAGCATGGATTTATTAGGTGGCGACTGAACTGCTCAGCGGTCCGGGAGGGAGAGCCGCAATGAATGCTGTTGTTATGCAACATGTCATTGATATGCAGAAGAAACAGAGTAGGGGACAACACACACCCCTGCGGGACTCCAGCATTCGAACTGACCTTTGCAGGAACTGGACGTTTGGCATTGTACAAGCGCAATGCGGTATAGTTAGTGGAGAGTTTTCCCCGTCGTCCAAGGTCGAGTTTGATGCGAAAAGAGAGCCCAAGAGATCGGCTTTCTCCTTTGCAGTGTAGGGCAGGCAGTCATCTGTCTTGTGCAATTGTGGTAAGGACGGCTTACAAAAATTCCCTAAGATAGCTTTGGCGAGAGACCAGAACGCACGCGTCCCCGAAGGAAGACGCACTAGCCTCAGTAGTAGGAAATTGGGCTTTCTGACTCACGGTCGTTCAACATAATTGAAGTTTTAGTTTTCAGTCTAAAGTGAATCATTCAACTATAGAGCGCGCTTGAGAGGCGCCTGGCGGCGCCTCTTGTGCGCGTCCTGAGTTGGTTGATTCACTGTAGACTGAAAACTAAAACTTCAATCATGTTGAACGACCGTGAGTCAGAAAGCCCAATTTCCTACTTTTACACTCACAAACTGGATTTATAGAGTGCTTGGTGTGGTAGCTCCATTTATGCAAAGGATGAGATGTCTATTACTGATAGATAGGTAGCTATACCAAGCTGGATTACCTAATGTTGATCATCACCATCATTACTTGAAAATATTCTAGAGCAGTATTACCTAATTTAATAAAGGTGAAATAAATATTTAGGTACCTGAGTATATAAAAATATATTTGATAAGTAGGTAGGTATAAAATGAAAGAAACAAATTTATTTAAAAAAGTTTATTTTCTTCACACCATTTGTTTAAACAAAATACATTTTTTAATGCACACACCCGAGTGTGATACATGCAACTAAATACATCGTTTGACTCTTTATACTTATCATACAAATTAAGTAAACTAGGACAAAACTTATCTTCTAAATTATAAACATTGTTATTTTCGGTTACATCTTTTAACCACTTCACTTTTTCTATTCCCTTAGTATAAATCATTTTGTTTGACAACAGTCGTACAATATGTTCTTTATGATAGGGATATGGTATGAAACCCTCTTTCCAGTAAACTGCTCTGTTTCTCTCAATCCAATTTACCTGTTTCCTCTCTGTTTTGCTTAGCTCGTAATAAGGAAACGGAGGTTTTATAAGAAGAACTTCTAACTGTTTTTTGTTTAGAATAGCAATTTCTTTTAGAATGAATTTATTATCATCTGTTTTAAAACCCTGTACATCTACAATAACCTTCATGATAATTTTCGAACAATTTTACTCAGAGGCTTGTATTCAACCAGACGATCGTTAATAATTAAACAATATGCTGTTGTGTCATCTGGTAAATATTCGGAACATTCAATTTCTACTCGCACATCTACAGGTCCAGTTTTCAAATTATCGTTTTGTCTTGAGCAATCAATGATGAACAAAGGAGCCTTGTTTTTAAAATTATCTAGATTGAGCAATGGGTCTGGTGAAATGTTGTAATACGAGTGACGAAATTTAGTGTATATATCGTATAATATACTATATTTATTCTCATTAAACTCCAAGTTCATAGATTCGTAGGGGTAATATTGCGAATTCAAAAATAATGTAACATTTGTTAATTTACAATGATCAAACTCGGAACAGTCGAGAGTCCTACTATTCTTTCTGTTTGTTTGTAAGCCTAAAATCACATAACGAGGTTTTTCTATTTGTGAAGTAGTTTTTACTGACCATGAATGTTTAACTGTTTTTGGTAATACAGGGTATTCATATAAATCCCAGTTTCTGAAAGCAATTTGGATAGGCTTGTCTTTTTCAAGAAGTTTAAGCAATGATAGTTTCTCATAATCCGAAACTTTAATATGTGGAACTCGCCACTGTACTTTTTGTATATTTATTTTAATATGATTGACATCGTCTGGCAAAATGACACTGTTCAATACGCCATGACCTCTGTTTAAAATAAGTTCATGCTTGCAGTTAATTACAATTTTCTTATAATCTTCTGCGAATCCTAATATTTTATCAAGGGGCACAACTGCACTAAAACTATTATTACTCCTAATAGTTCCATTCAAACTCCATCCCCATATAGCTGCAACTTTGCTCTCCCCTTCATTCATTGATATATACGATTTCATACAAGTGGTTATGCCGGCATTTTTGATGCGGTCTATTTCAATACCATTCATCTCATATCTAATATCTTGAAATAGAAATAAAACCGGGTTATTAGTGAGCTTAATACCTTTTTTCATAGGTTTACCGTCTTTATCATAAAGTTGTATATCTCCTTCTATATATATAGCACTCGCCGATGGTAATATGTATATATCCTGTTGATGAATTGGAATTCTTATTTCATCATTTTCATTAAAATTATTATTGTAAGGATTATAAGTATGAATTTCATAGCTTTCAATTGAGTTATCGTATTGAGGTAAATCACTTATTCCAAGAATACTCATGTTTTAAATCCTAGGGCCTGAAGAAATTTTTTATTGACTTTCGTAATTTTTTTAACAGGTTTAACACGTGTGGACACTTTAACACTATGTCGGGTATTGACACGCTTGGTGTTCGTATTCTGAACTTTATAAAAGACTATCATGTTGCTCTACGTAAATGAAGACGCAATTGAATACTTTCTCCTTGGAAATCAATGTAATTTCCGTGTTCATCTAAAAACTTTACACTCAGAGATGATATATTGTTTTTGTTAACTGGTAGATATATAATATTTTTCGGTATTTCTATATATCGGTGACCAGGTGATACGTCCGGCACAAATTCATGTATAATATGTGAGGGCGCGCCGTTATTATACGATCCTTGCACTATATCACATTCAATCCTGATCAAGGATAAAGGCAGAATGTTTACTGGACTTACAGATTCATGCCATTTATTTGCTTCTAACTTTACGTTCTGAAAGCCAAGTAACTGTCCAATGCTGTTATTAACGCTAAAGTCCACTCTTTGAGAACAATAGAAATAACACTTCAACGTATTGTTGTTAGGTTTAATCTTGATTTCACAATCGGTGATATTTGTTTCAAGATATTCCGCAATATCGTAAAGATCGTAAGTTCCGAGAGGTATTTTTAACTGCTTATTATCAGCACCATAAGTAAATATGTTGTTAAGAGCAGTTACATTTGGTATGGAATTTAAAGCGGAAAAGTATAATAATCCACATTCGCATTTTTCCCATAAAGTTAAAGGGGGCTGGAATTGTGATTCCAAGTAGGACTTATCCCCAGTAATGGTTAAAGTAATAGACATTATGTAGTACTAACTAGTTTGAAAGCTTTACTAACTATTTATTTAGGATTTTAGACCAAAAATTTCTAAGAAATTGGAGACATAAATGCCCGCAGTTAAAAGGGTGATTGTTCTGTACATTTTCATTATTATATTTTATATTACTAGTACCGACATAAGAAATGAATTCTTTTGGTGGCTTTAAATTACCATAGCTATCGAAATACATTACACTTTTACAATATTTTGCATAGGCTACCCAGTGAGAACCTGGATTTTTGGAGCTATCAAGATTAATAATACCACATTCTTTTGAAAGTGGATATTTCGGCAATTCATCACGCATATAAACACCTCGAAAGAATGGAATATCTTTAGCATTTTTAATAATATCGATATTGCTCAAAGCTCGATTGGGTAGCCGATTACTTAGTTTTTTTTATTAGAAATAAAAATTCCTAATCCATTATGATGAGGTCTAACTTCTAAACCTTTCCCTATACATAAAGTTTCCATCTTTTCGTTGTGTCGTTTTAGTTCAGAAAAACGTTTTTTAGCTGCTTTAAATTCATTAATAGCCTTAGTAATTGCTGCTGCTCCGCCAGCTAAGCTTCCAACCGCAGACAATCCAGCAAATATAGGTATAAGAGGAAGAACTCCACCAGTTTTTGGAACAGGAATCATGCGAGGTAGTTTTACAATAGAATTTTTCATTGACTCTTTAGCTGCTGCTATTGCTAGCTCAATAGCTATTTTTTTACACTTAGGCTTTGGTTTTTGTAAATGTTTTTTTGTATGAGAAACAATTTTTTTTAAATGTTTCTTCACACCACCTCCACTTTTAAGGGTTTCTTTATTTTCTTCCCTATTTTTTCTCAAACCATAACCTGTGCTAACTTTAGCTAACATAGCTTTATTCACTAAATGAGCTGCAAGCTTTTCTCCTAGACCAGCATTTACAGCATGAGCACGTTTTCGTGCCATTTTCATTAATTTTATATCAGCTTTATGACGATCACTTAATGAAGATGATTTGTTATAAGCTATATCGTGTTCTTTACAGTATTCGTCTAATAAATTAATACCCCTTTCTCTTCGAGCTAGTCTTTTTGCTAGTTTAGTTCCAGGACCACAATAATTATATCCAGGTAAATGAAGTTCAAAAGGTAAATTATTTATAAACCAATTTAGTAGACTGCTATCTACCATAACTCGTATAGAACTAGTTTACTGGAAGAATGTACCTATATTAATATACTATTGAACTATATTTGACTTATTAATCCAACTGTTTTCATTCGAAGGTAAACCCAACCATTTCACAAATACCTTTTTTCCCTTTGTTTTTAATACTTTTTCTATTAAGTATATATTAGGATGCTTTGCTTTCAATAATTCTTGCTCATAAAATGCCCCTAAAATAGCCCGATTTCTTGCATCTTCAATTAAGTATGTTGGTGGAGACGTTTTTTGTACTTTAATAATCTTGAATATTTCTGCTGACCAATTAGGTGTATAACCTTTTTCAAATACTCCTTTGTATTTGCTTATTCTCACAAAATCCTTGACTTTAAACTTGTGTCTCTTCACTATTTTATTTGATAGGTTAGCATACCTATCATGCAATATCTGAACATTATTTTTATTTACTTTTACAGGCTTTAGACCTATAGTTCTATGATAAGTGTGATTATATTCACGAATCACATCATTTAAAGTACCATCATTCCACCTGTAATTACCTTTTAAACTAAATAATTTATACATTTTCGTTTTCAATGTTCTAATAAGTCTTTCTGCAATAGAGGCCTTTTTAACGGAATACGTGGAATAATGTCTGATTTTATATTTCGCAAAAACTTTTTTCAGTTCATCATTATAAAACTCTGTTCCATGATCAGTTTGTAAATTTTTCGGGACACGTCCATTACTGAATAAATCAATAAAAGCATCGCATATATCGTTTTTTGTTTTTCGTTTTAATGGGTAGGCCCATGCATATTTTGAGAATGTATCAATAACTACTAAAATATATTTATAACCATTGTTTTCTTTAGAGACACCTTGCATATCAATTAGATCAGCTTGCCACAAGTCATCAATATCTTTCATAATAACTTTTCGTCGTAGAAAATTCACCCTCACATTTTTATGTATTTCATTAACCACATCGGCTTTACTCATTTTTTGGATTTATTATTTGTACTTTTTTCAAAACTATTTAATTTAATAGTAAACTCATTCAACTTCTTATCAGTTGACTGAATGGCTTTCAAACATTTTTCTAAGGATTTATATAATAACTCTTTGTCTGTTGTATTTTTATTATCTATCTCTTTATAAATATTTTCAATAGATTTATCAACATATTCCTTGTTTGCGCTATCTGTTACGTAAACTGGTAATTTTACATTTCGTATGATTTTATTTTGAGCATCCAAATTGTTATCACTCAAATGTTTTAGAGCACATTCAACTATCATCAAATCTTTTTTAATTCTTTTGTTTTTATGTACATGGTGACCAAATTTGTCGACATTCATATTGAATGTTTATTTGATACTAAATATTATTTTATCGGGTTTTTGGTTTTATTGTTTAATAATATCAGATTCTTTCAATTCTTCAATAATAGATAAAATTTCATTATCATGATTAGTATTACCAGCTTCTTTCGAAGCAATCAGTAATTTTAATCTTTCTATCAACTCATTAGGATCATCCCAGTATACCAAATCAGTATTAGATCTATACGTTTTAAACTTTGGCAAATTTCCACCATGCTTTTCCATGTCGGTATTATGGAATAATGGTTTGATTATGTCACGATATTTAGCGCTTTTATCACCTTTTATTTGTCCATTAGGACGATAATCTCTTCTGTGTGCGTTAGTAATGGAAAGCATATTCTTATATTTAACTTTATCATTTTCAGAAACCAAACTTAAATCGGGTTTCTTAGTTAAAAGCAATTCTTTTAGTCCTGGCGTTAATTCACAACGTTTACTATCTATAGTAATGAAAAAAATGTTGTCACGACCCGGGGCATTGTCCATTTTAGATAAAATTACTTTTGAGTCACCCATAAACAGATTTTCATTTTGACTTCTTATTCCATATGGAATATTTAGGTTTTCATAAATATCGAATAAATCATCTTTCACTAATGACTTTAGTAAAATATTTTTATCATCATCATCATAAAGATCAGAGCTTTTGTATAAAATGTTTATGTTTTCACTTTCATTATCATGATCATCATCTTTTTTACCAAAAACAGTATTGTAAGAATCTGAATCTTGGAAATCATCACTTGCTGTATTAAAGCTGCGCACTGAATAAGATTTTTCCATATTGTTATGTTGAAAAAGTTTATTATTATTATTATTATTATTACAGCTTTTTTCAACTAAGGTTTTAATTGGAACGGTCACAGGTTCCAGCAACTTTTTCATAGTTAAGTCAGTTTGATCTTCTTCATTTTTCATTTGTTTAATTTTAGCCTGGATAGAATTAACTGACTTAATTAATTGCTGTTTAATATTTCCCTCCATTATTACCACACAACCATTAATTGTAACAGAAATAAAGATACTAATATTATTATTATCGTTTCAACTGGTTTTTATAAACTATAACTCATAATTTTCATATTGTTACAATGATTTAGTACTTTTCAGAATATTATAAATATGTCAAACTTTTGCCTATATCTTCCTTGTGCTACAGGTCTATCTTTATCAATTATTAAAAAATTGTGCTGAACTTTCCAAATTTCTGAGCACATGTTTTTAAAATAAAGCCAAGTCATGTCAGTATTAACGTGCTCATTGTAAATATGTTTTAGATTAATATCGTCTTGTTTGAAGATTATTAAGAAGTTAGCATTATCACGTATCAATTGTTTTGGTATTTTAGAGTATGTTTGTGACAAATAAAAGCAATCAATATTGTTGTGTCTACCCATGGTAAAATAATTGCGAATATTTGATTGTCGATCACATACAACATCATCAAATATAATGATGGAATTTGGGAGAGCATCTCTAGGGTGAATAACTTCATCATGGTCATTGAATCCAAAAAACTTTACTCCTTCTACTCTTTTTAACACATTTTGTAAAAATCTGTATTTAGGTTGAAAAGTTGTTTTGGAATATAAATAAACATTACGAAACTTCAGACCATTTTCATGTAACAATAAATTTATCATAACATTTGTTTTCCCACAATTTGAAGGACCACAAATTATGCACCGTATTGTATTAGGCAAAAGCTTGCTATGCCTCACATTATGCAATTTGGTATCAACGTTCAAATCATTGACCTCCAACGAAAGAGTTTGCTTAACGAGCTTCATTATGAGTTTATAGGCTGAAAAAATGTGTACATAGTAAGCTAAACAGTCGACCGTCCGGCACACATCTCGTAACGGATGTGTCTGCCAGGAACCACAATTATCCACTACTTATATTTTATTTTCAGCTTTTTAATAGATAGTGAATCTTTTAGTTCTTTGTATAGGTTTAGGAAATATAAAAAATAAATAAAAAGTCTAAAATCAAGGTAAGAATTATATTTTCACTCCTTATACTTAATAATAATAATAAAATTATATAGGTACAAATTTAACAAAATACAAACAATACAACTAACTTAATTTAACATTTAAAATAAAGTATCACAATGACCCCATGGTAAAGTATAAATTTGATTTGAGAGAACTTGTCGTTTATCGTCCTGTCTATTTAACACCAGTTTATTAACTCTCTGTGAATATAATACATGTTTTAAAGATCTAATTAAATTCATACTACATCTTATATTAATATTATTATTCAATGTGTTTTCATAGTGACTTGGTCTCAGTTTCTTAGTTACAGACTTTGATATACCTTTTGCTTTTTTTATCTGAGTTTTTGTACTTTCGATA
The DNA here is from genome assembly GCA_963921215.1 of Scoparia ambigualis. NCBI lineage: Eukaryota > Metazoa > Arthropoda > Insecta > Lepidoptera > Crambidae > Scoparia > Scoparia ambigualis. The sequence continues at coordinate 23,907,112 of OY992511.1, forward strand.
CAATAGAGTTTTGCCCTCAAACCAATAAATTGTTTAATAATATCACCACCCATTTCATCCTTAAAAAGACCTGGTATTTTTGCATTCAAGGCAGGCACACCGTAAACATTATTCTTTTCAAAATTACTAGTATCATAATAAGCAATATGTCTTTTCATTTCAGCATAGAAATCGTTACTATTTATTAAATAAAGTAAACTGTCGGTGTCAGTATAACATAACTTTACATTTTCGTTATACTTCTTTTTAATGAAATTATAATGAAAATGATACATGTGCTGTTTAGCATATTCAAGAACTGAAAACCCTATGTATATTGGTCTATCTAAAATAATCTTTTCTAATTTTAACTGAATTGCAACAAAATTATCTGAAAATATGGATATACTTTTTAAGTTGGGTCTCGAAATTAGTTTTTCTGCCCCAATTATTTTATTTGTTTTATTATTAGTGTCTCTCCATTTTGTAACTAATTTGACGTCTACCTGTTTTCTTCTGTTTTCAATTGTCTTCCCAAAAATAGCGTTATTTAAAAGTTTGAAAAAGTCTTTATCAAATGTGGAAGATGAATTTTGACGCAAATATGTATTTAATTTTATGTATTTAGCTAAAAAACTTTGCTGTCGAAAACTGATCACTCGGTGAATTTTTTTTAATACTAAACCATTTCTCAAACATTCTTTTAAATATACATAATGGATAACGTAATAAAATTTGTCATATAAATTTGCTATAAGTTTTTTAGTTTTGCCACCCGGTGGAATATGTTTTTCCGGTGCAAATGGTAAATCACTATGAATTGAATGTAAATTAGCAGGATAATCCAGATCCACTTCTAAAATGTATCCAAATTCAGCATCATCAGAAATACTTAATATGTTTAAATTCTGAATTTCATTGTCAGATAAAAATCTAAAGTCAGACATAGGCATTTTTTGCATCATAGCATAACCATACAGATTATTACAGTCTAAGTAAATAAGGTAGCTAGATGGTACTGATTCATCATAGTTTGGCATGTATTTATTATTTGCTTTAGCATGTCTAAGCGAGCACTGAGCTAAGCCACCGCGTATTCCTTTCTCTATCATTTCATACATATCTTTATCATCTAGCAAGTCTAATTTAACACCTGTATATAAAAGCATGGCATCCCAGCTTAAGCCTGGAGAAGTAACATAATAAGCTGGGTCGAGTTTATAATACTTAAGACTACTATTTCTAAACTTTTCAAAAATATCACATAGAAGCAACACATCACATTTCAAGTATAAGTCTGTATATTCTCCTAGCGATTCAATGTTAAAGACTTTCCAAATTTTATGTGCGCGAGTATAATCCTCCTCATTAATGTGCTCACCAGTTAAACTATTGTAAAAGTAGTCTCTTTTAGGTAAACTTGTTTCTTCAAATCTTTTACATGAATCCATATAATCATAGGGATATACACCTTTTTGACGAAGTAAATAAAACTGTTCTTTACAATTAAATATTTTTTGTAAATGTTTCAAATCTATATCTGCTAAGTTTTTACTTAAAGTATCTAAACTGGAACTAAGAAACTGAAATGAGTCCAAAAACTTAATTTGAATTGTAGAAGGAGAATTTGTGTTTTTTAAAAATTTTGTAAAAGATAGATACTTTTCTTTACTCTTCGGAATAACTCTGATATCACCATCATATTTAGCTAATTCTTTTATGAACAAATGAGCATCATAGTTTGCTAAATTGTGAAAAATTACTGGCACAAAGGGACATACTTTAAATAATAAGTTGCATTTAGTATGAGCAGCACCTCTGTATACACCGGTTATATGGTCATGATCAACAACTTTATCATTAATTAGTGGTAGTTTACAAATATGACAAATACTTGCATTAAGGTGTTTATATTTTTGTGATTGAGTCATCGGTAACATGGGTTCCTTCTTTCTAAGTATGCTTTCGATATATTTTATATCTTCTATTAGACGTTTTATAAAAACTTCAACACAATCTGATCCTCTATACAGCACAAGTTTATTTAGACTTTCATCATGTGAACAACAAATGTAATATGCAAAACATGAGGGTTGGTGTAATTTATAGGTTTCGGTATTACAACTGTTCTTTTCATGTTTGTTTAATAGTAAACTTTCGAAATCAGCATAAATTACAAAATTAATTTTCTGCTGTCTTTCATAATTTTTGAATTCTAATTTACTATTTTTACTTGGCAAAACTGTTAAAACTTTAGAACAAGTGTGTGAGTTATATTTTACCTGTGTTATAAAAAACTGAAGACAGCTTTCGCATAAGTATGTTTTACCATGATGTTTACTGAATTGTCGTCTAGTAAGTTTTGCCAAGTCTTTTATTAAACAATAATGACCTCTGGATTTCTGTTCAAAATACAATAGGTTAACATGATTTTCTTTTCTATGATTTGTCATGTATAATGGGCCTGTGATATGATTTTTGTTATCTAAACCATAAATACTGACACTAATAGAAGGATTATTTTTTTCGAATAATCTAATATCTGTGAATGATGGCGGGAAATTCAGTCCTTTGATATTTAAAACTGAAGAATAAAACGGATATGAACTTGTTCGATTGACGTTTTTAGTACAAGGAAATAAAGCAGCCACTATACTCCATACAAAACAATGATTGTCATAATTTTTTACATTTAGACAACTTTTAGTACTACTAATTTCTTTAGGTAATTCTAAATAGCTACCACCCTTTAGAGGGGAGTATTTATTAACGTTTATTTCTAAATGATTGACAGAGTTAAAACACCAGCCTGACTCACGGTGCTGAAATTCACTTAATTTATTAATTAATATATTCTGAGTTTTTGAATACAGTTCAGATAAATCAGTATTTCTAAATATGGTCTCATACTTAGCATTGAATGATTTCATTTGGATTTCATCTGATGTAGGTAATTTGAAATTAGCAAATAATTCAAAATTAAGCTTTATGGAACCATGTTTAGACAAATTCATGACTATAAGTTTTTTCACATCATCTGTAATTTTATGTAAAAATTCCTCAGGAGTAGAACAAACATTGTCATCAGAGTTTACTCTATAAGTAACTATTCTCTCTCGAAAAGCTGAAGCTATAATATAAATGTTATCAAAACTAGTTTTCAATAAGCAATTCTTTTTATGTAAATTAGTTCTTAAATGAAATCTGTAAGAGCTTTCTAAAACTTTAATATTACATTCATTACAAATCTTTATTTTATTTTTATTTCTATTTATCTTTTCATTCAAGGCTTTTGGGGGGTATTTGTCTGAAAAAAGTAAAAATGTATTCATTAATATTTGTATTTTAATAAACATCTTAAACATTAATACAATTATAAAACTATTCTATGCTTATAAAATGAAATTAGGTAAACAATAAGTTTATTATATGAATTATTATTGTATTATATTATCTATGATTATAAGTGCTTAATTCAACATAGTGTTCAATAACTCAAGAATTCAGTAAGTTACTTGCTTAATGAATTCTTGAATTATTAAACTATATACAGTTCAATCATTCAAGAATTCAATAAGTAAGTTACCATTAGTTATTACTAAACCAAAATAATATTTCATAAATAATATACACTTATTTATATTATAGCAAAGCATATACCTATATGTCATTGTAAATGCAAAATTCAAAGTACCATATCATTATATAGAAACCTCATGTTCTAATGTATTATGGTTTTGAATGAATTTACCTTTTTATAAGTAAGTATTTTATTTTATTATTTTATTGATTCGGTGTACTAACATAAGTGATCGGACAATCCTTAAAGTTCTTTTTTACTTTTTTTAAAAATTTTACAAAACAACGGTATGCTGGATTGTCGTCATCTATTTTAGTTTTCAACGTTACTACAGCATGACGCCACCTGTTCATAGGTGAAATACTTTCAATTTCACTACACATGTAAAGTTTAAGATCTACAAAACGTGAACCTCTAATATCTGGATTGAATTGTTTGGAAATGCCGTTAGATCCGCGACGACACAAATATGATACAAGCTCATCTTTTTTACCGGCTTTTTGATCTTCATCGGCATCCGAATCGGTCCCCATAATATCTTTCGCAGTGACCTTGGTGGAAGACGTCGCAGCTAGCGGTTGTGCAACACGCTCATTACTCTTCGCCTTATGCTTCTGACACTTCTCCGATTTTTCAGCGTGTTTAGCTCTAGAATTAAAAATGTTTTAGGTTAGTGACTAGTTTTATTATAATATACTAACTTTCCGCCCGCGGTTTCACGTGCGCGCGGTTTACACGAAGTTATCCCCGAGGGAATGAGATAATTTGCCCAGCTAAAAAGTAGCCTATGTGACTCTCCAGCCTACAAACTATAACCCGTGCAAAAATCATGCCAATTCATTGCTCCGTTTTTTCATCGTTCAACAAACACATTTATCATATTATAGTATGGAAGTATAAAAACTTACACAAGAATTACGTATAATTCAACATCTAAAATAATATCGTTCAACGTATAAAAGAGTTTTAAATTAAACTGAGAAAATAGTACTTAAACAATAAATAAACCTTTAACTTTATGGTAAATTATTTAAAATATCAAAGGAAAATTCTATGAACCACAGAAAATGATATAATTATATATTATGGTTACCTTTTATTAGAAGAATGCGAGTGAGTGTTCTTCCTCTTTCGCTCATGTGCTACAGGCTCTAGCACTGGTTGGGGCGCGCGCTCGAGGGAAGACTCCCGGCTGCTTGACGAGCTGCTGGAGCTCGATGAGCTACTGTCGCTCAAGTGCGCTTGTACTTCTTGTTTGCTCGACCTTAATAAAGATTGTTTTAAAATATTAATCACGTTAAAAATATCACAGAAAATGTATAGAGAAAAATCTAGTGACTTATAAAGAACATCTTTGTAAAACTCTATTGAATACTTACATAATTAATCTTCTTGCTTCTTTTAAAACACTTATTTTTTAAAACTGAAGTTATTCTAAATCTCGACAGGTAACGTGAATTACTTAGTAGTAAAATCAGTCACAAAAAATTGCAGCAAATGGCGAGGGGATACAAATTAGGGTCTATAAATAGATTCAGGATGTGCATTAGTGGTGGTTTGTTGTAAGACGAAAGAAACTTACCCGATATGGTACAAGCTGGTGTGTGCGTGCACTTCACGGCGCGTGGTGTATGTCAGCAAATTTCCATATTAGAAAGACAATCAATATCTTTGTAATACTAATATTGTCATGCGGTTTTCCTCGTATTATTAATAAATTTTAAAGGTATGCGATATTAATTTGAACACCCATAAAATAGGTAGCTACCGTATTAACAGATTTATTATTAACATTACTTAACATAACATTTATTAACAGACATAGTAACAGTTTCTATGTAAGTATATAAAATGCTGTAGAAACAATTATGGAATTTACCAGCCCCTGATTACGTAACTCTGTTGCTAACAACTCTCGGTTGTAACCGCAGTTACATTACTGTTTTCAGTGAGATAGTTGTCACATTGGTTCTTACTAAAGCAGCAATGTAACTGCGATTTCTTTTAGATTTGATTGCAACAAAGTTACAAAATCAGGGGAGGAAGGGGTGGGGGGAGGGGCTGTTCATAAGTATTTTATTAGTCTTAAAGTATTGTTGAGTATTGTCGCACGTGTGTCTATCTGTTAAGCAAAACTGAAGATCAAACGACAATGTCGGTAAGTTTAATAAAACTTAAACTAATTTGTAAAAAGCAAGCTAAATTATAACGAGATGCTATAAAATGTTCACCTTTCTTTTTAATATTCACTTCTCAAGTTTACTTATTTCTTTTTAATTTCAGGATACAGAGTCTCTGTTTAATTTTATTCGTCCTAATCAAGTTCAAGCAAATTATGGAAAACAAGTTGGTGAAGGATCAGACGTATCAAGAAAGCGAACCAAAGAAAACGGGACATATTCCTATATTAAAATTCCTGCCATGGGGCGAAAAATTATCAAGTTAGAAATCTATGATGCGGAGCAATTTAACAGTGAGGGGATTTGTAAATGTACTGCTGAAATATGTTGTCAGCATATCGTTCAAAACATTTTCAAGGATGAAATATATAAAGCTGTGCGTGAAATAATTGATAAAATGAGTAAGCAAATATGTAATGAAAATAGCAAGTATTTTTAATATTATTTTATCATCTAAATATTTCCTTAATAAATATTAAGAATGTTTTATCTTTACTCTTTTATTTTTCCTTTATTTATTCTATACAGAACTAAATTACCCATGACTAAGTAGAGAAAAGATAATCATTATTTATAAAATATTATAGTTTTATGCAGAATCGCGGGTTCTGAATTGCAAACTCTTCGAACACAACAGAATAGAAGTTAAGTTTTCAGACTCATAATTGAATAGATCAACATAATATAAGCAGTTATACTATTCACTCTACTCTAACTGAGAGCTAATAGTAGGTTCCATATTTAGGATTCACTACCTACTACAATTTTTTTGTAATACTTAACATATAATTATATACTTACTTACTACAATAATACCTTATTTTCTATAGGTTATGAACAGTATCGTTGATGTTCACCAATAGGGAACCTAACCTAGGTAGTATACTCATCCTATGCTTATGTGAAGCTATCACACTAAACACTCTATAAATCCAGTTTGTGAGTGTAAAAGTAGGAAATTGGGCTTTCTGACTCACGGTCGTTCAACATGATTGAAGTTTTAGTTTTCAGTCTAAGGTGAATCAATCAACTCAGGACGCGCACAAGAGGCGTCGCCAGACGCCTCTCAAGCGCGCTCTATAGTTGAATGATTCACTTTAGACTGAAAACTAAAACTTCAATTATGTTGAACGACCGTGAGTCAGAAAGCCCAATTTCCTACTACTAGCCTCTCGCCGATTCTACCTATGAATGATGACTTCGCCTTGGCAATGTCCTTCTTAAAAGACCTGGCGGCAAAGTTGTACTTCTTTTTGAGCGCACTGGTGTTTGGATCCTTTGATGACACCGCATTAGCCCAGGCTTGGTAATGTTGACGCTTTTGGCGAGACGCCATTTTGCAGCAACGACCAAACCATGGTTGGGACTTGCCGCCAATGGGAACCACAGAGTTTGGAATGAAAAGTTCCATTGCCTGCAGTATCACATCAACGACAGAGTCAGCGGCGACATCAGGATCATCCAGCGAGAAGCAAACTCGCCACCACGGGTAGGACGCAAAGAAACTTCGTATCCCATCCCAGTCCGCCGACCTATAATGCCAGACTCGACGGCTAGCCGCTGGTTGCGGTTTTGAAGTTTCTGTGAGAGGCACAGTGCTTCGAATCAGACAGTGGTCTGATGAGCCTAGTGGTGCATCAACAGAAACTTGATAGCCGTCTAGGTACGAGGTCAGCAGAAGGTCCAATAAAGAAGGTGCATGGCCCTCCACATCTGGAACCCGTGTTGGCTCGGTTACCAATTGGGACAGACTGTAGGCCAAAGCGAAGTCATAAACGGCTCTACCCGCGTGGTCAGTTGTACGTGAACCAAGCCATTCGACGTGGTGGGCATTGAAGTCTTCCAATACCACAATCTCCGCCGAGGGGATCCGTTGGAGAAGGGTCGCTGTTTGGACGGTCTCGATAAGTTGGTCAGTTCCGTTGTTACCGCTGTGGGACCTATACAGGCACGCGTAGACGCGATGATGACGTCCGCAGTCGACGTGTAGCCATAAGATGGAGAGATCCCTATCTTCAAGATTGCCAAGGCGACGGACGCACATATCCTCCCTGACATAGGCACAAACACCGGCTCGTGGCACAAATGAATGTTCCAAGTTGTATCCTGGGTAGCGCAAGTAAGAGATGTCAGGAGGGGGGGATATGTGCGTCTCGGTGAGGAAGAGCAAGGCCGGTTTGTCCGTCTCGAGGTGGTAATGGACGGCGCTCAAGTTAGAGTGGATTCCCCTGATGTTGCAGAAGTCCACGCGAAGCGTAGGAGGGGGTGCCAATTGTCTCGCCTTTCTTCTGCCTGCAGCATGCCTTGGCACGAGCAAACTTTTGCCCTCCCCAGAATACGTAGGGCAGCCTGAGCGAGAACGCTCAGGGGGGGATTCTCCGACACTGGATGTGTCGGTACCCCCCTGGGGTAAATCTAGATTAAAGTTCGCTGCCATATCAATTTTGAGAGGGGGGGGGGGAAGGGGTCTCCGGAACCCTCACTCGCCGGACGAAACACAACAGCACAGAGTGCTATTGTTTCACGCCGAATATTCGTGAGGGGGTGGTATTACGCCGGGCGAGCCGACCCAATGCGTGCTGCAACGCAGCGTGGCTCTACCACTCGGTTAGTGTCACTCATTTAGCACCACCCAGGGGTCACGTGTAGGGTCTCAAGGGTAAACCTACGGACGCGAGTAACTTAACCCCCAAAACTTTTTTGTTTTTTGTTTTCTTTTTTGTTTTACTTGTGTAACATTATAGTAGAGGATCCGAGTATACAACGACTTTCACCGGACCGGATAATGGATAAAAAGTATTTTATATCAAATGTATTAAGTTAAAAAATATATTGCGAGTGTGTTAGCTGATAAATTTCAGTCCAGTATATGATTAATTAATGATTTAAAAAATATATTTTTAAACATTGCACTTGTTTGGATAATAGATAAATTTCATAGGTACCAATCGAAAGTATGAAGCCTCTAGAATATGCAAACGTTAGTTTAATTTTTTTCCCCGTCATAACTATTGGGTACGCAGGTGTAAACAGGTAAGTCAATATTAGTAATTTGCAACCTTGTGGTTAATAAATAAAATTTATGTTTATACAGATAATCTTATTAAAAACACACACACACACACACACACACACACCAAACCAGTGCAATGTTAAAAAAAAATATTAAATTAGTCTTTATGTACTGGACTGACATTTTTCAGCCAACTCACTCGCGATATATTTTTTAACATATTAAATTTGATATAAAATACTTTTCATCCATTAACCGGCCCGGTGAAGGTCGTTCTATATTCGGATCTTAGACTAGTATAAAAAAGCTCCCGACGAATTGAGACCCTCCTCCTTTTTTGAAGTCTATTAGAAATAGAACACGAACTGAACGATAGTAGCCCGTACAAAGTTTGACAAGCAAAAACTAGCAGAGTTTTATATGTAGACTAGATAGATATACGCGGCTATGTGCTCGTAAAAACGGAAGGTTAGTGCAGACACGGGGTCAAGTATACGGCGCCTTATGCAAATTGCATGATAACGCGCCTTTAGGGTCAATAAACTGTTACCTACTCAGCTTTACGACATGATAAGTATTGCTGCCTTTTGCCTTTGTCCGTCTCCGAGACATTAGTTTTTTGGTCACGTCCCATTTTGACTTACTTTACGTTCGTTTCTGTTTCAGATTGGATTCTTCCCGGTCTTGAAGGTATGGTATTATCTCATTTTATATAGTTGACAGAAGGAATTCATTTAATCTGTAAACACTGAGTTCTATCCATTACACTGTTAATTAAAAATATACCTTCGTTTATACGGCATGAGTGAGGGTGACTGATGCTACGTATCTTACGATGCACCAGTTTTCCTGGCGCCTGAACTCCACTTTCGTGATTAACATCAGGTGAAGTAGGGTCATTTGCCAGGCTAAATATAAAAAATAAATGGAAAATCCTACTTTCTTTATTACACTTCCTTTTTAAATGGTAAGTAGAAGCATCATTATGCCGCACTAGCCGTCCTTACCAGCAAATTGTTTTTTCACACCTCGTGTAAAGGATCCTGTGTCGTAGGAAGGAGATACGTATGCTGGAATTAAACTTTTTAGCAGTGCCACATCTCACGAGAAATGCGAAACATCTCGACGCTGGCTAACTGACCTGTGAAAAGGACTATCTTGCACCTGTCGAGAACAGGTCTTAACTTAATCTGGATTAGACACGACTTTCGTTCTTCCTTATAAGATTAAAGTTTTTAGGGTCTTTAGATTTTTTTTTAGTTTTTTTTTTAAGGGTTTAGGGTTTAGGGCTTTAGTTTTTAGGGTTTTTTAATTTAGAAAGTTTAAACGTTTCGGTTTCTCATTAAATAAGATAATAAAAGAAACATTTATTGACCAGCACAACACAAGCAATATGAACTTCCAAGTTAAAAAATTTAAAAACCGATTGGCAAATTCTATGAAACTGTATGCTATAGCAAAATACAGAGATCTAAATAGTTTGTAGAAAAAATATTAAAAAAACGTTTAATTAGCCAAGTTATTGCGATTCCAGTCCACTCGTCATTAATAATTAAACTTACACGTATGTATGTATGTATTCTCATACAAAACACAGAAAAACGACGTTTCGTAGTCCCCTGTTTTCTCCTACAGAACTGGACCAATTTTTATTACTTGTTCAGCATCGGTTACAGAAAGAGATTTTCTATGTCTGTATGTTTGGTTTTTATTCAAACCATCCGCTCAATGTTTCTAAAGACGCCTTAAAACAAAGTTATTTCGCAAAATTTTGAAGGCTCCTGGTTATTAAATAAATGACTTAATGCAAAAAACAAACATACAGACATAGAAAATCTCTTTCTTTAACCGATGTTGAAAAAGTAATAAAAATTGGTCCATATCTCAAGGAGGAAATAGGGGACTACGAAACGTCGTTTTTCTGTGTTTTGTATGAGAATTTTGCATGCCACGTCGTCGTAGTGTTTCCTCTTAAGAAAAATATTAAATTAACCTAGTATTATAGGTATGGAAATTTCTCATTAGGATGGATTATGTTGAGCCCTCATGCTTCACACGTGACAATATCGACACACGATAATGCCCCTATTGTTGCAAATACGTTGACGAGCTATTTTAAGCCGAGTTTGGAAGCGGTCTAGCGTGACCTGCTAATTTTAATAGGGAACTTCACATCAATCTACTTTACCTAATATACCTGCATTATGTAATGTATGCATAAGTATGTATGCCTTAAAGTCCAATACTTATGACGTGCCAATTACGTTAGTCCAGTTTTGTGGTTACGTCATAAATTTACCTTTTTTCGTTTACAAGGATGACCAAGTCAAGTCAAAATATATTTATTCAATAAACTCAATTAATAAGTACTTTGAATCGTCCAAATCTCTTTTAACCTACCACCCATTCGGGACATAATTTTTTAACTGTGGCAAAGAATGGGCGCAAGAAACCACAGCGCACAAAAGCAACGACATTTACAAAAAAAAAAAAGAATATGTCGTTACCACGTCAATACAAAATATGAATTTAAAAAATAATAAACGTTGCAATACAAAACTACAATACAATGTAGTATCAATTAAATAAATACAATTAGAAATAGCTGTTGGAGTGCTTGGAGCATTTCAGATCCAAGCTGTTTTGTCTTCTGTGTAATCTGACACTTTATAATAAGCTTTTTTATAAAGCTTTTCTTTGATTTTGATTTTAAATTTATTTGTGGGAGATTAAGAAAAGAGAGTAATGATTTTGATCAATTTATATTCATAAAAACCAGATTAATTGGCAGACAGTAATAATATAGTAGACACCGAAATGAAGCGAGCAAATCTTATCATTGAGCTCGATCGGGTGTTGGACCTTATTTCTAAATGGGGCTCCGATAATCTGGTGGAGTTCAATGCCAAGAAAACACAGGTGTGCGCGTTCACAGCGAAAAAGTCGCCATTCCTTCCCCTTCCCTCTCTTCAGGGTACATCTCTAAGCCTGCAGAGCAGTATTAACATGCTCGGTATGAATATCCGCTGCGATCTGGGCCCCAATTCTCATTTTTCGAGATGTAGTCTCGAATCGAGTTTTGATTTCGATCTGTATCTCGATAATCGACATTTTGTTCACGAATCTCCTATTCTCAGCGCTAATCGAAATAGACTTCGAGTTTTTTTTTGATAAATATTGCCATTCTTTTTAATGCAATCAACTCGGGATGCGTTCCGTTTGACACGTTTCATCCGGTTTTAAACCGGTTGCAACTATGTACCTCAAATATTTTTACTGTAAAGGTATTTAAATGTATTGAACTTGCTTTTTAATTAAAGAAGTAAATTTTTAATAAGTATCGAAAAATCATTATATTTAATGTGTTGTGATCAAATTTAATTTCCTTAAACAACTTGTATTGTTTAAAACGTGACGTATCGTCGATAAATTTTATGTTTTTTGTTTGTGGTTGTGTGCTTGTTTGGTGACGAAACGATCATTTTAGTATTCACAAGACACACACAATGTCACAATGTCAACAAAAAAACCCAACGCCACAGCAGAAGCAGCTTCTTCTACAAATGTTGGAAGCCAATATACAATTAAGGAGTGGAAAGTTTTCTTCCACCTTTTTAAAAAAAGAGAAATCACTTCCACGACAAAATTGGAAATTAACTCCTCCATATCCACTGTAATTTCGCCACTATTTGACGTTTCATTAGCTTCTCGTAGTCGAAATTACGTCTCGACCACTGCCGACCACTCGAAGTAAATTCGAGCGGCTCTCCGTCGAGAAATGTCGAGTTCGAGATGTTCAGAATAACTAAATTGGATTACCACTCGATAAAGTTCGAATTCGAATCAAACTCGAAGTCGATTAGCGCTGAGAATAGGAGATTCGTGAACAAAATGTTAAAAACGAGATTTTATGGTCGAGATAAAGATCGAAATCAAAACTCGATTCGAGACTACATCTCGAAAAATGAGAATTGGCCTCCTGAACCAAAAGGACTACATCGAAAGCGTGATTAAAAATGCCTCACGTAAACTCGGTGTCCTGAACAAGGTGCGGCGATTTTTCACGCCTGATCAGTTGTGTCTATTATACAAGACACAGGTGCGGTCTTGCGTGGAGTATTGCTCTCACCTTTGGGACGGCTCCGCAAAGTACCTTCTCGATGCCTTGGACAGATTGCAGCGCCGCGCTGCGCGCATTATCGGCAATGCGGAGGTCACTAAAACTCTCGAGCCTTTGCAATTGCGTAGAGATATTGCGTCACTCAGCGTCTTTTACCGTTTATACCATGGCGAGTGCTCTGACGAACTCTTTGACCTCATCCCTCCTTCTCCCTTCCTCCATAGGAGTACGCGTGCTGCTCTCCGGAGTCACCAATTTACAGTCTTTAACATTCCATCACGCACAAAGTAATTTGGTGACTCGTTTCTTTGTCGCACTTCCAAAAGATGGAATAGTCTACCAGCACACGTGTTCCCTCCTACCTATGACATAGGGTCCTTCAAACGAGGCGTGAAAAAGCACTTTGTGGGCCGGCAGAGTGAGGGTGACTGATGCTAAGTCTCTTACGCTGCACCAGTTGTCCTCGCGCGTGGACTTCATTTCCACTTAACATCAGGTGGAGTGGCGTCATTTGACGGGCTTATTATAAAAAAAATATATATATATATACACACATTTAGTGTTAATTATAATACAGTAATATCAATTTATGTACTAGTTATTTACTAAAATACATAATTTAGATACACCATCATAGCGTAACTCAATACTATGTCGACAATCAGAGCTCCGTCATGCTCCGTAGTTGAGTACAGAATGCCCGGAAGGCGCTAGCGCATGACCTTTTTATACTGAAGCACAAACAAGTCGCTAGTGACGCATGGCGTGGGAAGCGTGGCAATGGGCAAGCACGTGTTTTCCTATTCGTATTAATTACTTCGGTGAATTTGCTTTCTTCAAACATTTGTTTTAAATGCTAACATTAATAGTAATCGACATTTAAATGCCAATCTCCCACACGGCCATTCTGACGAGCAGCAGGTCACCGGCTCGCGAATAATGTAAATAATAAACATCAGATTTTGTTTAGACAGCAACAAAAACAAAATAAAAACTATCTTATAGGCCCTCAGTCTAAAATATGAGACAAAAACATTTATATTCCATACAATATTATACTTATAACGTAAGTCGTAAACATACATTTTTTAAATGTTTACATTATTTTTCTCTTTATCAACTGTACATCTTTTAAGAAAAAACCTCTTGCTTGAAAAAAAATTTGAAAAAAGCAAAAAGCATGCTACCAAAGGAAATGCGCAACCAAACAATTCGCATTCTTAGTAAAATATAAACCAAACTCAAAATCTTGATATCAGAAAATATCGACTTTAAAATGCAAAGTTTACAGCTTACTTTAAAAACGTGAATAAAAAAAACTTTGTGTCTTATCAAACCTCTTACAATTTACATACTTACAGATCTGAATGAAAATATTTTACAATATTTAAAGATTTAGGTAAGATAAGGCTTCTACCTGAGGTAAACACATTTTTTTTCAACGTCTCGATTAACGCAAATAATAAAATATTGCGAATCGGGGCCCAAGCTATCGGTAGCTATAATAATTATTTAAACATGTGTGTTTGTGTCTGCGCGCGCGCATGTGTGTTTGTCGTATCATTAAAATAAATATTAGTTTTATTAACAATTTATATCAATGATCACATAAATAGCCTCGGCAGAAAGCCATCGACTGGCGCGACTAAATCATAAGTCACAAAACTCTGTATAAAGCCATCGAGTGGCGCAGTCAAAAATAAATAGTAGCCTCGGTAAAAAGCCATAATGTGGCGCGGCAAAATAAAAGTGATCGCATAAGAAGCCTCGGTAAAAAGCCATCACGTGGCGCGGTCAAATTAATATTATTATTATTATTAATGTACAGCAAAACATCTAGCCAGGAGTTCACAGTACATCTATATACATATATAAAAATGAAACCCGTTTTCCGTTGTCACGACATCACGCGTGAACGGCTGGACCGATTTCTCTAATTCTTTTTTTGTTGTGTTTGTTATTGTCAGAAGAAGGTTCTTATGAAAGAAAAAAACCACTTTTTTTAAATATTCATTATTAACACAGGACAACGTCTGTCTGGTCAGCTAGTAAAGAAATAAAAACACCAAAATATCAAAAAATTTATTCTTGCTTTTCTAAGAAAACAAAGAATATGACTTTATAAGATATCTTAAGATATCAGACAGCTCAGTACCTCTTTCAGAGGAAAATGCCCTAAATGATAATGCGAACATTATGTTTCAGCATTTTACTGTATTGTCACAGTATACCTGTCACAACAGTCACAACAGTGTGACTTTAACAGACCCATAATCTATAGTATAGTCAACGTAAAGGTATGCATAATGTATTTGTTGTTTGGGTTTCGCGGCATTATAATATCCAAATTAAAGTACCCTTAAATCGACCAAGACGCAAAACCAATTCCTTTAGCAAAATAATAAGGTATTTATTTAAAGAAATTATAGTTAATTTAAGCGTCTCACAACAATCGACTGCAACTAAATTATTTAGAGGGTCATTATCAATAAGCTTCGGTCATCTAAACACCAGACACACAACCATCGCTCTCAAAGTGTCGCCTCAAACTAACTCTCCGACCAAGAGGGAGCATTGGATTGCTATCAGTTATTATTATTAAAAATTTAAAATATTTTCGTCTATAACCTATTGTTGTGATGATAGGTCTGAGTATCAAAACTAGTGGTGATTAATCGCAAACGAAATTGTGTAGAATAATTGGAAACACCTTTTCGAACGCATTTTATATGCGATTGTGCATCTAGTACGCAGATGACCGAAGTCAATAAGGTAACGAATAATAATCGTAGTTGCCAATGTAAGACTTGGCATAAATTTGAGCGGTTAACAGCAAATTAGAAGAAGTTGATTTCAGTTCGCTATTTGGCACAAACGACAACAAAGGATTACTATCCTGTTAGTTGTCGTAAACCAGACAACATTCAATCGTTAGTAACTGATTTAAGGTCTTCTCACAGTCTATGCGAATATTAACTTATTGGACCCATCAACACATGAATAAAGAAATTACTCATGTCATTATGTGCCATTAATGCGTGACCGAGGAGTGACAGGTTGCAACAACTTTGCAACAACAGGTGGCAACAACTAGGCACGCTGGTATAAACAGATTGTTCAGTTTTTGCGACATGCGAGTTCGTATTGAAGCGGGTAGTTTGGAATCAATTTTCTGAACACACAATAATAAGTATAAAGTCTGTTAAACCTTTAACAGTTATTTATTGTCATAATGCAGCCATGAAATAAGCATATCTTTCAACAAAGGCGTAATATTTTAAGAACATTTACTTCCCCCTGCCAAAGTATTCCAAATCATATCATCGGAACCTCTTTAGCTTTATACGGGAGACGATAAATTTTTTAATAAAATAAATAATTTAAAGTAACTTTCTCACTCTCACTATTATCTAGTCTAGCTCAAGTAAAGTTTCTTTTCTGAAACCTGTTTTTGATGGTTAAACTAGATAACAGATAAACATATGTGTACACAGAAACACCCAGATCAATATAGAAAGACTGTTATTCCTTAATGGACCAACCAGTTGTTGGACCAGGGACCTGAAAGGTGGCGACGACAGAACTAGCGTGTTTACCACTCGACCACGGATGTCGTCATACTTAACTTCTGACTACTTAATGATTTAAATTTTAAAATCAATATTTTAAATAATCATTCTATTTATACTTGAAAGTGAAAAGAAAGGAAAATTTATCAAAATAAAATCATTCAAATATCACTGATTTGTTATTCGAATATAAATCCTCAAGTAATATTAGATTAATTCGAATGATATGCCAACTTCCTGTCTTGCTGTTAAGGCTAGACAATTCAAAAGGAGGCAACTTTTAACGTTGCATGTCATTGGGCCGATATGTGAAGTCTAAAGATAGCTGGTGGTATTACAAATTATCCATTATTATATCAAACTGACTACGCATCATATCTATACGTTCAGACTGTGACATAAAAGATTAACTTTTAATGCAAAATTCAAAATAACTAATGAAAGATTAAATAACTTACTCATACTAGAAAGTGTCTGATATTATGTGGAATCGTGTAAAATTGCAGGCTGTGCAGTACAGGTACGAGTAGTAGTACTTTGTTACTGTGAATGTCCTAACATAATACAATGTAGACTGCATTTCAATCTTAGTCATGTTATCTTATTAGGAACACTGATCAGCACACAGCACTGGAATTTGGAGTTTTAATTAAGCTTTGTTTAACTGAGGTAAGTAATGTTTTAGATATCAGCCGTAACAATCGGATTTAATAGAAAATCTGACATACCTTTTACTAAATGAGACACGGTCACCCTGATACCAACCGTTTCTTTTTGACAAGTTCCCATTTGCAGATTGTATACTCTGCTAGGCTAGACACTTTATCGCTTGTATGTTCTATAAAAACAACCAAATCGTCGTAATGCCTGGTCTCATCTGCAAATGTGAATAAGATTAGTTTTAAGCTCGTCACAGTTACAAGTAATATTTTTCCATTAAGTTGATCATCATCTATCTAGTCAAAATGGAGACAGAAGATCTGAAGGCAAGTATGGGATTTGACTCGTGTCATCGATACTTTATCTAGCGGATATGAAATTGTTAATTTAAAGACTTAGTAATGCAAGAGTAATACTTCGTTATTTCTTCTTCATTCAATCATATATCTGTGAAAGCGATCGACTAAACTTGTTTACTAGTCTTGCTATCAGCAAAAGCTAATGAATGAATAGACATGGAGCGTTTGCCACTTATTTAGCGCGGCTGTAGGTAAAGGAAAACATTTGCAGCTGTTTGAAAAGACGTCATCATATCTTGCATCATTGTCTTCATAAACTTGTGGAATACAGGCACCAGTATTATGACACAATCCATCAGAACCTGCCAGTTCCTGACTTGCCAACGTTCCTGGTTTGCGTTGGGTAGCTTTAGCAATAACAGCTGAAGTAGGTAGACCCTCCGCCTAAAGTACCAGGATCAGACACGTTCTGAATCTCCAGGCTGATGCTCATGACGCAATATTGTGTTTCTAGAACTTAGGGAAAACACCAAAAATGAAAATGAATAGCATGGATTATCATGTAAGATGTAACGTTACTTAAACAATATATAAAATACACAGAACTGTCAGCTAGCAACATATTTATTTGCTCAGTGCTAGCAACGATGATCCTTTTTTCATTAACTGTCAAATGTGTAATGTCAGAGTATGCTCGTATTTGACGGCGTATTGCAGAAAGAACCACTAACGATCGCCCTCCCGAAGCCGACATCATATTAATTTAAGTGGGCACGATCGAAGAGTAGCCTCGACCACGTGCAATGCGTGTAAATGATTTGTATGTGCACCATCGAAGGGTAGCCTCGACCACGTGCAATGCGTGTAAATGATTTGTATGTGCACCATCGAAGGGTAGCCTCGACCACGTGCAATGCGTGTAAATGATTTGTATGTGCACCATCGAAGGATAACCTCGACCACGTGCAATGTGTGTAAATGATTTGTATGTGCACCATCGAAGGGTAGCCTCGACCACGTGCGATGCGTGTAAATGATTTGTATGTGCACCATCGAAGGGTAGCCTCGACCACGTGCAATGTGTGTAAATGATTTGTATGTGCACCATCAAACTATTAAAATGATTATGTCGCCCTACCGAATTAACCTTGCAATTTATTAAGTAGTGAATTTGTGAGCGTAATTGCTTGGTTCATCCCACTTCTGATGTGGGAGATTAAGAAAAGAGAGTAATGATTTTGATCAATTTATATTCATAAAAACCAGATTAATTGGCAGACAGTAATAATATACACATATTTAGTGTTAATTATAATACAGTAATATCAATTTATTAGAATAATTAGCCATTTGGCATTTTACGTAATGAAAATTGGTACTTACTACTATTTCTTGTAACATACACAGTTATGTACTAAAATACATAATTTAGTTACACCATCATAGCGTAACTCAATACTATGTCGACAATCAGAGCTCCGTCATGCTCCGTAGTTGAGTACAGAATGCCCGGAAGGCGCTAGCGCATGACCTTTTTATACTGAAGCACAAACAAGTCGCTAATGACGCATGGCGTGGGGAGCGTGGCAATGGGCAAGCACGTGTTTTCTTATTCGTATTAATTACTTCGGTGAATTTGCTTTCTTCAAACATTTGTTTTTAATGCTAACATTAATAGTAATCGACATTTAAATGCCAATCTCCCACATATTAAGATCTAATTTCTGAATATCATTTGGTACCTTGTTGTAAAATCTTACACACAGACCCTTAAAAGAATTATTTATTTTATGGAGCCTAGTATAAGGTACTGCTAATTTGTTCTTACTTCTAGTGTTTACATTGTGAATATCACTGTTTTTTAAAAACATTTCAGTATTTTTATGAACATAAATCATAAATCAACTATTTTTTATGAACATAAATCATAAATCTACCAGATTGTTAAATCCTCTAAAAATGAAATAGCGATCAGAATTTTAGTTACTACTATGCCATGGGAATCTAAGCTGTTTAAGATCCTTACCAAGAAGACGCAACCGTAGCGCCACCGATCTTTTAATAAAAACAAGTTTATTTTGAATATATAATTGATAGTAAAATGTTATGCACCTAAAGGCATAAACTGGTAGAAAGCTCCATGAGTCGCGCTTTCTTGGCGTTTTATAACATTGTATACTATACCTTAAAATGTTAATGTTGAATTAGCATAAGTACATACATATAATCACGACTATTATCCCCGAAGGGTTAGTCAGAGACTAGGCAATGAGGACAGCAAAAGCAGTCAACATAGTCAACTATTCACCAAATAGAGACTGCACACATAAGACCACCACCTGTTACGCTGAGCATATGCTCAGCGTGACAGGTGGTGAGCCCATCGCCGCTCTATGCTGTTTGATGTGTGTGCAGCAGTCTTTAGTCCATTAGTCGCCTTTTACGACACCCAAGGAAAGATATGGGGTGGTAGTAGCAGTCAACATATTCAACTTTTCACCAAATAGAGACTGCACAATGCTTAGCGTGACAGGTAGTGAGCCCATCGCCGCTCTATGCTGTTTCATGTATGTGCAGTATTTAGTCCGTTAGTCGCCTTTTACGACACCCAAGGAAAGATATGGGGTGGTAGTATTCTTTCACCGCTACGCGACACGGTTGTTGAATTAGTTGTGGAATTAATATACCTAATATACATTATTAAACTCATGCTTTTTGTTATATACAAAATACTTAGTCGGGGTTTTACGCGCCTTTACTTAGTTAGGGTATCCTGAAGGCAACCTTTTAATAACTTTCACTAAACAGTATAAGATAGTGGATATTAATGATACTATTATTATGCTAGCCGCATCGCATCGTCAAAACAATCAATTATGATATCCTGGCATAATAGTATAATGTTTCTTTATAGATTTAGTTAATAGGTCTGTTGTTCGTATGATTAAACGTAAGTGATCTGTTGATTGAGTCTTTTACCGGTCGGTACCGATCTATTTTCCTTAAACATCTTGTGTAATTTTGTTACTGTTAGTGTCTTTTCTTTTATTCCGATAATTATTTTATGGTGTACCTGTTAATATGTATGATACCTACAATAGGAATGGTTTCCCTCAGGCCCCAAGCGGTCACATGACACCGCACCTACAAAAACACACTTGACTTTGTACCGTGTTTTCATAGACTTACAGACTACTTTAGTATGAACAAGTTTGGTTATTTCGGTTCTGTGGTACATCTTATGCATATCGCAAAATATCGCATTCTATGCTCGATTCTGTCAAATTTGACGTTGACAGTTGCGCCAATTTTTTTGTTAGAAAAGTGCTACGAGTGAGTGGTTAAATAAAATAAATATTTTTGAACATCCAATGAAATTAGAAGATTTCTCGGGTCATTTATTTAAAAACTACTCAACGGATAAACATGCAGAAATTTTTCAATTTTAATATGTACCTTCTATATAAGGTGACTGCTAGAAACGGTAAGAAACTTCAAGGGCTGGTCAGGTCAAGTGTTTTGAACATGAAAAAAATTACAAAAAATATTGCAGACTAACGTAGGTACTTATCGCCCAGCTGACGCGGACGGGTGGGTCAACGGCCGGCCGCTGCCCGCGCGTTTTATAACTATAAATATAATTCTTTCATTTTATTTTTCTTATATTATTGCTTTAAAATAATTTACATACTCAAAGATTATCAAATTAAAATTCATAAAATGAATATTTAATGAAAAATAAAACAAGCACGAATTTCTGATTTGTCATTTTTGTCATGTCTAAAACACTTGACCTGACCAGCCCTTGAAGTTTCTTGCGGTATGTAGCAGTCGCCTTATATAATGGTAAATACTAAAAAGCTTTTTAAATGTGAATAGTAGAGAATATTCTCAAAAGCGCAAAATTCGTTATACGTGAATCCTTTTATGTAAAATGTTATTATGTAATGCATTTCAATGGAAAAGTAACATTTTTTATTTACGATTTCTCTCATCCATCCAACCAGTTTCACGTTCGGTATCTCCATTTTTGATTTGTATTAATGCAATCGACATTCATTTGTTTGCACACGCATTTACAATGCCATGAAATTAAACTAAATATGTGTTTTTTATTCAATTTAGGTTTACAGTGCACACAAATATTATGCTCTTTAAAAAATACATTTGTGTATGAATCTCGATGTAGTAGTCATTGATGTCCATGTTGCCGTAAGACGGAGACAGATCGACGATCGTTATACATAGCTTTCCATGTATACGCTTTGCTTGTTCCACTTACCAATAATATCATCGATGTACTCGAAAATAGCCATTGGACCGTACTCGACGTAGGCACTCTGTCATCCGCAATGTTATGCTAATTATTAGGTTAATATAACTAAGTCAACCAACAAATGGGGAATGCCTATTCGTCATGATGGTGAACAGTAATTACCTATGTCTCATTCGATATGTGATAATGCGATCGAGCGATATAATCGGTTATGATGGAACCCTATCCATTAGTTAATTGCCAATCTATTAATTATGGTTTAGTAATGACAATTATGTATTTTGCTGTGTATTCAGCATCTAATTATAAAAAATATAAACCTGATAGTTTGCGACCCATAACTGCGCAGTTATTTTTGCATAGGAGTGTTAGATAGAAGTAGCATTAAAGAATGTTTTATCTTTTTTATCTCAATGTATAAAATTGGTGATAAGAGATGATTTTTAAAACATCGTATTTTTTCTTTCATTTTTTAAACGTAAAAATGAAATAGCCATTGTCTTGAAGAATAGCCATAGTCGTACTAGTCGTAGACGTATAGATTATAAAGAAGACTATTAAAAAAGTTTCGATAAATCTTAACTTGGGGTAGATACCTAATTAGGTGTACACCAATTGGTGAGCGTGTGTAAAATTTATTAATTTATTATATTACAAATAACCGTTTCGCGTGGCGGTGAAAGAATACTACCACCCCCTCTCTTCCCTTGGATGTCGTAAAAGGCGACTAACGGGCTAAAGACTGCACATACATCTAACAGCATAGAGCGGCGATGGGCTCACCACCTGTCTGATATTGATGATATTTCGTGAAAAGTGGACTATGGTAGAGGACTGATTTTGCTGTCCTCATTGCACTGTCTCTGGCTAATTCGTCGAGGATAAATAGTCGTGATTATGTATGTACGTATGTATAATGACAATTGAGGAGCTCGATAGCACAGCGGTTAGCGTGCTCGGCTTGCGGTCTTGCCTGCTAAGCAACTTTCGCAATGCCGGGTCGCTGGATGGGTGACCAAATTTAAAACATCTCAAGCTCCTCCGTGCTCGGAGGGCAAGTTAGGCAGTTGGTCCTAGTTGTCCTTGAAAGATGGGAGTTGCTAAAACCCACTAACTCGCATTGGACCAGCGTGGTGGGTTATGGCCCAATATCCCCATGTGATGTTGTCTGTGGCGGCCTGCGTCGCCACATAAATTATTATCTTCACGTATTGGTTAAAAAGTTTGTAAGTGCATTCCTAAACGCATGTAGATCCGATAAAGATATGACACGGCATCATCCCTCCAACATCTACGTAGTTATTATTGTATAAATAGTCTTGTTAGCTTTAGATAATAGGTTAGTCACAATGTAGTCACTGTAAATATACAACATCACTTTAAGTCGTCGCAGTCGTTATATACCATCGCCATGGAACCTTCCATCATCACAACCTCCCATCTTACGCCCGACGGATCACGTCGGGGTCACCAGTGTTCCGGCTGCTAATGTATGCGATGTTGTTATGATGGAGGGGTTCCATGGCGATAGTAAATAACGACTGCGTCTCTTTATATGGTGTTGTATATTTTCAGTGACTACATTGTGACTAGCTTATTATCTAAACCTTACAAGACTATTTATACAATAATAACTGCGTAGATGTTGGAGGAATGATGCCGTGTCATATCTTTATCGGATTCACACTTGTTTAGGAATGCGCTTACAAACTCTTTAACCAATACGTGAGGATAATAAATTATGTGGCGACGCAGGCCGCCGTGTTGTCCATGTTGGAGGCATGTGCCCAGCAGTGGAACGTTTATAGGCTGATGATTTGATTTGATATTGACAATATCATATAGTACTAAACATTCCTCTCAATAGTTTTTAAAGTCCGTTCAAAATGTTAGTCCTCAGGTGCCAGTTCAGATAGTTACGTGGTAGGTGGTACGGAGTAGGACGTCCGCGCGATGTAAACAACAGCCACTCATGTGCCGGCGCGGTATCGGACATCAAAACACACGACCCTCACCTTCGAAATCTCTAATTAGCTTTAAAAATCGACAAACAATGGACTGCATTTGAAAATAGATTCCTACTGTTTTTAAACAAAAATATATCGTAAGGTTTATGACTTCGTGATAACATAACTTGGGGTAAATAATTGTTGTGAGTTGGGAAAGTTATCATTTATTTATATTGATAATAATATATAAATAAACTTTAATCATTCGTCTCAATATTATATTTTAAAGTCCGTTATAAATATTAGTCCGCACGTCAGGTCCCAGTTCTGATAATTACGTGGTGAGTAGGATGTCCGTGCGATGTAAACAACATCCACTCATGTGCCGGCGCGGTATCGGACATCAAAACACACGACCCTCACCCGCGTGAGCACCTATTGAGCAAGCCTGTCAAGCACTTAGTGGAGCTAATTAGCTTTAAAAATCGACAAACAATGGTCTGCATTTGAAAATGGATTTATAATGTTATATCGAAAGGTTTATTGTTTAGAATTTAACGTTTCAAAGGAAAATCTTTTAAGTAAGTAAAAATATAAGAGGTTGATATTGATAATTAGAATATTTTTAGTGTAACCAGAGATTACAATTAGTAGTAGTTAATAGCGGAGTGAAACTATGAATTGTAACGACCAGTACCATAAACTAATAGCCTGTATATTTAATAGTGTATTTGTTTTACAATCACTGAATGAATCATTGAATTTTTTTAGATTAGTTTTGGTACATATTACAGTACCTACATAGCACTTTTCCTACACCCTTTAACTACAACTTACTTACACACAACTTACTTTCATAATAATTAATACAAAAAACGCTGCCAGATATTATACAGAAAAAAATAAAAAGAACAGATAAGTAATAAAAAAAAAACAAAGATTGTAAAAGTACTTAAACAGTGAAAAATGATTAGCATTCCAAAAAAACAAGTGCCATCGCAATAACGCGAACTCGTCTACAAATATCGAGTGCTCGCACGCCATTCGCCGATGATATTGGACGACAATGGCTCTCAACAGCGGCCGTCGTAGCCGTACAACCGATCACTACACGTCGGGAATAAGCCCGCTTGTTTGAATTAATTAACGCATGAAATCAACCTTAATGTAGGGCTGATAAATTCGATTATACCCTACGTTTAGTTTTGAGTTGATGTGACATTTTGCAATTATAAGTTTGGCGTAAAACTAATTATTACAAAACGTCGTTTACGTTTACCTTTTAGGGAGCTCAAGTTAGGTAATTTTGCGATGCCTGATCAACGTATGTGACCAAATTAAATATCATGAACTTCATCAGGCCACCATCTTACGACAATCACTTTCTCTTAACCAACAGATATCTCTAGATAGTGCTACTTGGATTTTTACTGTATTTTTTTCAAGAAAGACATCTTGTTAGTAGTTTTCTCCTACATCTCTCTCAAGAAAAAGTAATAATCCGAGTGACACTTACCTACATTTGCCAACATTCTGTAGCATATTTGGCCGTAGTATTGTAAGTACCAGTTAGTTTTTATAGCATAGCGTTTTCTGAAACGCCGTGATTAATTGTCGGTTTTGATAATTTGTTTCTTGAATCTGTTATTAACTTATTATATTAAAGCAGTTGATTCTTTAGAGCAATCACTGTCTATTTTCTTAGACGCCCGTGCTTGATATTTGACAGGCACTGGGCGTGCACCCATTTAGTTACTCTGTCAGCTGGAATAAACATAGTAGGCGAAATTCAGCTTACCGTTTGAAAACAATGATTGGGTGCTTACTCTCTTCATACTTGTGTTTTTTATTCGCTTGGACAACCTCACACCTGATGTATTGAAACGATACGGTTGAAGATGGGAGCGCATTTCACCCGGAATCCTCTACTCCTGTGGAACTCTTTATTATCCCTAACTTTCGAAACACAGCAGCCTACCAACCAACAACCTGGACTAAAAACATGTTTTATTACCAACAAAACCAAGTGCAATAATTATGTACACTACGCTAGAACTCAAGATCTTTGGATCTAAAACTAGCGGTCTAACCACTGCACAAAGGATAATTTATTCTTTTTGTATTGCTCATGTTACGGTACCACTTAAATAAATAAGTTTGTATCTACATAATTTTAAAGCCTTTTGACATGGGGCTTCTATGTAATCCGCTGACATCAAGGCTTTTAAGATTTTTCATTACCAACTAATTGTATTATGATATTATTTTTACTGTTATTGGGCTAACGAATATTTATTAGTAAACCACTATAGATATTATATTTATCTTTCATAAGAAGGTATGTAATAGCATTTTTAATAATAAGGTGAAACAGTAAACCATACATACTAGAGGACGTTTTAAATATTTTGAAGTACACAAATGTGGAAGCACACTTCTCCTGGAATTCTTAATTACTCATAATATTGAAGATTGTAGCCAAGCACTTGAATAACTATAGATATTTTACAAATAATACGACAAAGTAGGTACCGAGTATATTGCTAAAAGTTACAAAGCAAATTTCTCAACTTGATATGCTACGAGTAATTGTATTGTAACACATAGTATTCTCATATATTATGAGCTTAGATAGTAGTTTGTTTGTGACACGGGAAATCTGACACAACGAGTTTCACCAAACTTCAGACGCTTAAGATACTAATATTTTGTTACACAACGCGATATGGTTGGTACATAAACACCAGAATTAAGGTACAGCGTTGGCGTCAACACGAGTAAGTATAAGAGTGGAAAACTTTCGCGTCGCGTTATTAACACTGAAATACACGGTGTATTATCCAAGTAAATCCTTTGTTCTTTATTAAAGTTTCTATTGCATTTCGGCACACCTTGACGCGGCGGTTCGCGTAATCCGACAGAGGTTAAGGACACAGCAAACCCTACCAGCTCGAGCGGACTGGATCTAGTATTTAAATTTAACTAAAAATGTTTGTAGTCACTCCGGAACAAGGTTCATTTTGGCGTGCCAAATATTGTTGTTAGGAATACCAATGTATGTTTTATACAGCAAATTGAACGCCCTAAGAGCACACGGTCTATTTTACTGCGCACAACATTTACGCCCTCGCTAGCGAGTAGCGTGCAAGTGAACTCATGGTAGGGCTGCGGACCAACCCGATATTGCGAGTTACGCTTGACTGAAGTCTTTTAATTAAGGCGGGGTACGCGTCGACACCGGCGACGTGCAAGCGCCCCATCAATTTCTGCTCGACTTCTGATTGTTCGAACCGGCCTCGTTAACGAGACAGTGCGAGCTGTGGTGAAAAACGGTCTTCGATGCCACTTGGCCGAATAGTCTCATTCTTGAGACGTAAGAGAATAAACAAACTTTCTCATTCTCTCTCTCTTATACCTACATTCATACTCAGACAAACAAACAATTACGCGTAGCTAACAACTGCCACACAGTTCTCAACTACCTATAATTCTATTTATAGTCATATAAGTCAACAATTTACATGTTTTTATGATCAAGTTCACCAATCGAAAACGATATATAAATATTTCTACTTTAATACAGTACTTATATCAGATTACGCCGAAACAATTACTCAGCATCAGGCGATTGTCATTTACCCAAAAATATTGGAAAACTTAATAATCCTATTAAACAATTTATCTCGAGCAAATTTCCGAGAAAGTTATTTTTTACCGCTTTGTAATGAGGCCAGGTACGTTGGCCTAACTCTGTCGGAAAATTGGATCTCAAAAATGTGTTCCGTGTAAAAACTTTTCTGCAGATCTACTTTTAATTGATTTCGTTTAATACACATGATAGAGTAACAGCATACACAATAAACACACACACACACACACACAAATACAACACAAACTTTTAATGTACCTAGTTAAGTTTAAAAGGTTTTTTTTTGTAAACTATTTGTATAAATACTGCCCTACCTCTGGTGCTCTTTGGGGGCGGACGTTGTTATCCGCTACACAGTTTTTAAGCTTAAGCGGATAGCATTGTATAAATTTTAATGAATGTAACCATTTTCTGTTCAATAAATACATTTATTGCGATTCTCTTTATTATTATTAAATCTTTCATTACAAACTAAAACGAAACTACAACAACAATAAAGTTTGAGACAGCGAACATTAACATCTTACATAATATAACACAAATCAAATGCCATACATTTGCTTAATTTTCAGTTCAAATCTTTTCTACATCTAAAATGGAGTGAGCGATAAGCATTGTCGAAATGTTTAAATCAAACATTTATTAGGTGATCAATGTATTAAACCTTATTGAAGATCTCTAACCATATTAAATGGTCGGAGAGCTTGGATCTTTTCGATGCTGGATAAAAGTAGAAAAAGCTATTGTGGTACGGAATTCTAAAAATCTAATCTTCTAACGTTATAAAACATGCATTGTTGGTTTACGTCAAGAGAAGTTTGAAGCAACTTTTGTTTTGGATTTGGGTAACAACAACGAATAATTCTTTAGGGAGTCGGATAACTTAGCTTCGCAAAGTTTTATGTGTTTTAGAGTGAGTAGGTAATCAATAAAGGTCCGTAAGAGTAAGGTCCAGGAGGCAGTAACACTTAAACATATAGAAAAACTGTTTCGTTCCACGACCTATTGCATGAGTCCGTTGGTATGACTGATATTACATTTCCTAAATATCGTTTTATCAAAAATTATGTACCTATGTACTTATGGCACTTTTTACGCTACGTTGAAAATTGTGATCTTTTCACAATTTTTTATTTATTTATTTAAACTTTTGCCTACGGTACAGCAAATGGCGGAGTTAATGCCATAAGGCATTCTCTAGCAGTTCTCTAGCAGATTAAATTAAAATTTAGTCAAGTTAAATCCGTTTTACCTATAGTCATTGTCAAACTAACTTGATTTCCACTGATTAAGTAATGCTTGAATGAAAGGACATGCAGATTAAAAGTAAAAATTGTCTAAACTCCTATTTTAATACAAATCTTAGTCTCGATTAATTTCGAAAAAAAATTCTAGTACCTACTCGTTACAGATTTACGAAAGTAACCATATATTAATAAAAATGAGCGAAAACGTAGGATCGAGTGTTTGCTTACCGGATGGAAGACAACAGTCTGCCAGACTGTAGGTAGCGAAATTCACGATTGCTAACTTCAATATTGAATACTTTACAAATCTGCTGTGTTAAAGAGTACTTAAACGATTCCCCGGAAATCCGATAAGAACAAGTACCCTTTTATACTTATAGGCCTATAAAAATGCTGATCGCAATATTTCCCCGCTCAAAACATAATTTTTGAAAGCTCTCTGATTTAATTTTGTCCGTAAAACATTTTTCATTACACTTCTGTTTCATACACATTATATAAAACCACACTTTCACGTTATTGTTTTCGTTGGGGTTATTTTGCATAAGTATAATAAAATAACTGTTGAAATATTTATTTTCTAACCGTCATCATCACTCTTTTTATATATTTTACTAGCGGCCGCTCGCGGTTTCACTCGCGTGGTTCCCGTTCCCGTAAAAATATCGGGATAAAAAGTATCCTATCTGTTAATTCAAGTTATAAACCATCTGTATGCCGAATTTCATCCAAATCCATTCAGTAGTTTTTACGTGAAAGAGTATCAAACATCCATCCATACTTACAAACTTTCGCGTTTATAATATTACTAGCGGCCGCTCGCGGTTTCACCTGCGTGGTTCCCGTTCTCGTAGGCATATCGGGATAAAAGTATTTTATGTTTTAATCCAGGTTATAAACTATCCGTTTGCTGAATTTCAACCTAATATGTTCGGTAGTTCTTACGTGAAAGAGTAACAAACATCCATCAAAACTTACAAACTTTCGCCTTTATAATATTAGTGTGGAGTGTGATAGTAGGACTAAGAATTGTCAATGATCTTTTGTTTTGATTGCCTCATATTGTCGTCATAGATTTGGAGGTAATCTATGGTTGTAGTCATTTTAAACTGCTATTTGACTTTGAAAGTTTTATGAATTTCATTGTTTGTTTAAAAATAAATTCTTACATTTTTTATTTCAATGATTTTTGATAAATATCTAGGTATTTCTTTTACGCATTGTTTACTGGTTGTTCTAGAGCATCCGTTATTTCGGTTATATGATATAATGCCATGTTATATTATATACATACATAAGGCCCGTTTCCCAGAGGAGTATCCAGATATCACAGCATTTTACACACAGCCTTTACTTCATTTCATCTCATTACAAAAATCCCTACTACATGGTGATAATTCCGTTTATAATTACGAATGTTCTTCCAACCGCGTCGCGTAGCGGTGAAAGAATACTACCACCCCCCCTCTTCCCTTGGGAGTCGTAAAAGGCGACTAACGGACTAAAGACAGCACATACAACCAATAGCTTAGAGCGGCGATGGGCTCACCACCTGTAACGCTGAGCACATGTGCAGTCAATATTTGGTGAAAAGTGGACTATGGTAGAGGACTGCTTTTGTTGTCTTCATTGCCTAGTCTCTGACTAACCCTTCGGGGATAATAGTCTTGATTACATGTAAGTATGTATGTTATTCTTCGTTAAGAGGGTTTACGCATTTTGGTTTTCCATACAAACTTCCAAGTCGAAATTTATAAAAACCAATAAGCCAATTTTTATGAAACTTTGCATGCTAAAGTGAAATACAGGGATCTAAATAGTTTGTTGAAAACATTTTTAAAAAACGTTATTTTGGCTGAGTTATTGCAATTTAAAGTTCACTATAGAAAGTTAAAAATCGCAATAACACAGTTAAATAAACATTATCATCATCATTATTTAAATGTTTTCAACAAACTATTTAGATCCCTGTGTTTTACTTCAGCATGCATAGTTTCATCAAAATTGGCTTAATGGTTTTTAAAAATTTCGATTTGGAAGTTTGTATGGGAAACCGAAATGCGTAAACCATCTTAATAATTATTCTTCAATATGTAGTAAAGTCACTATGCGTAGTCGTTCATCAAACAGCAATAAACGTCAATGCAGCGCACTGTTATTGGCGGATAGAGTCCTACTAATATTATAAACGCAAAAGTTTGTAAGTATGGATGGATGTTTGTTACTCTTTCACGTAAAAACTACTGAATGGATTTAGATGAAATTTGGCATACAGACAGTTTATAACCTGGATTAACACATACGATACTTTTATCCCGATATTCCTACGGGAACGGGAACCACGCGGGTGAAACCGCGAGCGGCCGCTTTTAAATAATATTGATGTGATAAAACTACAGAACAGTAATACAAGTTTCGGTCACGATGGTTCCTTTAAAAACACGTCGTCAAACTATTTTCGCTGGTTCTGTTCTGTAGCGTCAATTTCACCAACAATATTTTCATATTTTCAATAACATGATCATGGCAATATTAAACTATAATAATACTACTGTATCTTCAAGGATACAGGCTGTGTATGTCTCTCTCCTACTAAATTGTGCTGTACCTGGCAGGATCCATAATAAAATTTAT
Source organism: Scoparia ambigualis (assembly GCA_963921215.1). NCBI lineage: Eukaryota > Metazoa > Arthropoda > Insecta > Lepidoptera > Crambidae > Scoparia > Scoparia ambigualis. The sequence continues at coordinate 23,938,267 of OY992511.1, forward strand.
CCCATTGTACTAAGCGTACTATCTATTTTTAACATTATGGAATGTAATAGAGTATTTATTATAAGCTATCTCTAGATGTCCAACTTAGCGTCTAGATCCCATGTGCTGCCTTTCGATGTGTGATATTTGTTGTAGAAATAGTGTTTTTTAAATATCGTAGTATATAATAATATATATTAAAGTGATATAGAAAATAAAGTAATTTAACAGAAACTAACAATAGTAATTTTAGAAATCTTTTTCATTCATCATAACTCCAAACATCAAACCTTTTGTCTACATTAATGCAATTAGTTCTACAGACTTTAGTTTACAGACTTTCATACTGAATACACTTCGAACGTTAGAGATGACAGAAACGTCATGACACTTGAATACCAATAACGGAAAACAATTACGGATCTCGCACTACAATCACAACAAAACGAAGTGAGCATTTAAAAATTCATCACGTGAGCTCGCCCTGGCGTAGAGCGGTGTATTCGTGCGGCCGGTCACGTCTGGCCTAACATACCCCGGGCAAAGGTTAGGAGACCCTTGGCCCGGCGCCACTAAATTGTCTGCGAACCTAGCCTCCTCATATTATGCATACGGATTGGCCTCTGATTGAGATTACTCTGCACTCGGTCCCGTTCTGGATAATAGAATACGGCTTCGCAGTAGAGCTTCAATTGTTTTTATTATTGGCACGAAAGAGCAGTTTTGTTTGTCCGTAAACCTTTTGTTGGAAATTAAAGGTTAAGGAACCAACCAACGTATGTCAAGTTCCAATAAATACATTAAGCTGCAGTGACATTTTTTGTTGACCTTACTATAATACCAGCCTAGTTATGGAGTCATTTCTATACTACATTCAATCGTATTAATCTTTAAATAGTTACAATTTACTAAAAAAATACGATTCAGTAATACTTAAATACAGTTACTAGCTGTGCTAACCTATTGCAAGTACAACAGCTAACATCCTGATGCATGTATTTCAAACGTCTAGTCTTAAAATGTAACTATTTAGATAAAAAAACCTCTAGCGCACAAAACAAAAGCTTCGAACGTACAAAGTAGTGAAACAGCTTAATTCCTCTACATGTAAGCACAAGCATCCACAGAGCTTTTAAGCGGGAACCACACGTCGGATATCGGGATTGGCAACATTAGCAGCAAGGCGGGGGCAAACAGAAGTATCTTGGGCCACTTGTTCGTTCAATCGCTTTAGGGTGCAAATTTCGAATGAGTGCCGCACCATTACGCTATTTACGAGGAATCTCACGCACGTTGGAGTTTCGGCGGAATTTCGATTAGAGTGACCCCCCGGCTGATATTCCTTAACACTCATTGAATTTTGATGAGGATATATTGTGATAATTAGGAGTGTCGCGAGCTAAGAAATTAATATTTATCTAATAACTTATTATACAGTCTGCAGCTTGAATAACGTCGAAAAGTGACGACTGTCTCATCATTGGTTACGATGGGTGTACTTCAGTTAGAAGATCTTAGTATACCGGAGTATCTACCTAACCTATTCTAGGTATGTCTTAGCCATCCGGCTCGAAGCACCAAAATGTATACAGTCCACACTCAACTTTAAAAACTAATAATGTCATTTTTGAAAAAAAATATCGGTACATACACACATATCAGTTACAACAAAAAAATAAGGAATCATCTAATAAATAAAAACACTAATAAAGCGCGTTTGGTGCTCTGTGGTGGTCGTGCTATAATGAACAACTCGCCGACAGAATCGAAGGTTTTGCTCTTGTAGGTTTGTATTGTAAGTTTCGTTTCTCGTAAATCCCTGCTTTCATTCTGAAAAACACTGGAATACTAGTAATCGGCTTTGTACTAATGGCCCTTCTCCCCTTTTAAGATTAATACCGATTATTAAAAGCCGAGCCTGTAAATATTACAAATAAGTTAACAACGTTTTACGTTCGTGATAGTGTTGAATTAATATTGAATTTCTCTCAAGATTTTAATTGATCGGATAATGTTGTATAATAAATGGTTAAACAAAATAGAATAATGTACATTTTTTTAAATAACAGACTTAAAAACTACACGCTCTCGGCATCAGGTAAGCTAAAGCATACCTAATGCCTGATGCCTTACCTAGGATTATTGTTGTCACTCCTATATACCAGTACCTACTGGGCCAATACAGTAAACTGTGGACTAATGTTTCATTAAATACAAGAAAATGGTAAACTTATGACGATGTGTGTTCACATTCATACAAAGTTTGTTTCATCAAAGGACAGTGTGGTCAATTCGTCAAGTCCTTACCGATTTTGTTAATATCCTAGAGAAGGGTAGAGCACCTCCTTGGTCGGTCCCGTCAGTTCTGACGTAGATTAATGGTCCCTAGTTATAATGTTCGAGGTACGCAACAATTTGCGACTCAAACATCCCTTACAACTTGTTCGGTAATGGCTGAGCAAATTCGTGTGTCATATTCAACAAACATTTAATACAAAGTTATGAAATGAAATGTCAGTCTCCATCCTGTTAGTAGATTTGTATTTGGATGTTTTGTTTGTAACAAACTTTATGAATTATACGAAATTGTTAATATTTTGAGGTAGTACACCGGGCTGCTGTTTGTTCTTACACAAATTAAGTATCGATTGGTTAGTAACTACATTAAGATATTAACGGTATTTTAATTTTGGTAGATAACTTAAACGCTTTCATAATGATGTAATTTGTTGTTATTGTGTTGCCTTATACGACGATGAAAGCTAGCCATGGACTTTCCCTTTCCACCAACCAATACAATACATATTCTACTTAATAGTGCAATATGTAGGTAAAAATGAATCCAGGATCATACTAAAAAAAGCTTTTATATTCCATTATTAGAAACACGTAGCAAGACACAAAAAGCAGTAAGACAACTAGGTATCTTATATCGACAGAATTTACTGTTTTAAACTAAAAACAATTGGCACAAACCCCATTTACGGTGCACGGAATAGTGAAACGGTTAAGAGACGATACGTGTCGACAGGACGCCATTTACCTTCCTCCACGGAGTCAAATCAAATGTTTGAACTAAACTAAATTACAGGCCGCCTCTGCCGTACGGCACACTCGGCCCCTTTTAAAATAGGCGTCAGTGACATGTTCAATTTGCTGTGATTGACTTGACAGCGACTCTCGACACTCGCTACTTGCTGATTGAAATCCCAATTTTACCGATAAACTCAATTTAGCACATGATCGGATACGATGACTAAAAATGGGAGATAAATTGCGTTAGTGCGTATTCGTCGCCCTGTGTAATTTAATTACAGGTTCTTTTTTGTTTGCACTCCTCGCGAGTGAGTGCGATTTGACGACAGTGGTCTCCTTCTTATTGAATTCACACGGGTACAGGTATGCTTGGTACGATTTTGTTAAATTTCCGTTTAGAAGAGCGTTTCATGACAGCAAGATTTGCTACAAGACGGCGTAAGTCAAGCGATCGTCGATTATTACAATATTTAGGACGAGAGACTTATTTATTACTATTAATTAATGTGGCTGACATACTTCTCCATTTAATGTCAATGAATTTCGTACCTCCGTCTAATGTAAAAACATTTTGGATTTTTTTTGAAATGGCTGGTTTTGTTTTGACGTGTGCTAAATCCAATGAAACTACAGAGAGCATAGAGGCATAACAACTGAGGTTACAGCATACAGAGTCTAGCAAGCGATGGGTGATTCACATGTCATACTCGTGAATGGGTGCCGCCTGCGGTGGCTGGTCTGCTCTTGCAATCTTATTTTTATTTGTAGTAGTATGTAGTCTTTCTTTTTCTTGTTTGAAAGATACTGTAAGACGTTGTTCATTGTATTTTAAATTGAGCAATACCTGTTTTTTATTGGATACTCTTTTGTATGTGTCGTGTTGTCTTATAATCGTATTAAATTTTTTTTTTTATGTTCGTAATGAAAAATGTCCTGCTATGATAGGGAGGGCATTTTCCAATTTGTATTGATGCTGTAAAAGAAAGGGTGAAAGGAATGCCCTTGCTGAGTTTCTTGCCGGTTCTTCTCAGTACAAGGCTCCCGCCCCATAGTTAGGTCTTACGTACCGACGGCATAGCGACATTCATAAGTGATCAATTATTGTAGCCTAAATTTAATAAATGATATTAAAATTTGAAATATAGAGACAATAGAGGCCATAGACGCTTGCCTCTATTACCTCAATCTAGCAAGAGATAGAGGTAATAGGGCAAGCGTCTATGGGCTGCGGAGGCGGCTTTCCATTCATTGACGCTTGTTGGTGACCATAAAGTCGCAGTTCTTATGAAAACAATTAACTTTTTTTATGGGCTACGCTAGGTATTTCAAAATAAAAGATTTAAAAAAATGCTTCTAATGTTTCATTCTAATAATATTAAAAAAAATGTTTCGGTACTTATTTACAAACCGTTAAACCTGCCATGTTTTCAGTGAAGGTAATGATCTCATTCCAGTCGGGGCCGTGTGTATATATCCTCCATAACAAGATTTGTACAAACAAGCATCAAATCAGCTACGATGAAGCCATACGCCATCTTGGCAGACTTATGACGTAAAAATTTGATCCCTTTGCTTTTTTTGAAAATTCTGAAAGGTATTGTGTAACTGAAATACAACGATAGTTGGGTCGATTTTACGCTAGAATCAAATACAAATTTAACGATGTATTGTGTACTCAAAATAATATTAAAATTCTGAGGTTTTGTAGTTTCACCTGAGTTCTTCTTGTAACAACATAACCTACGTATTTTGATTACAGCTGTACCTTTCAATAATTACAAATTAATACTTGAAACTTGCATAATGCGTAAATGCGAGCCCATTAATTGAGATGCAACCATTGGAACACCAACTTTCTTAAAAATATTTCTTAAAGAAGTTCGTGGGCCTAATCAGAATCTGTAGATCCTTATTGCTCGTTTCTATACAATAAATATGGTACCAAAATAAGCCTGAAACTGTTTTCTTCTAAATATTCTTTAAAATATGTTACTTATTGTGAACTTAATTAGTTGTTTAGGCATTAGATAACGTGTATATACAAACTACTGAAAAAAACTGATCTTAAAGGCTTTCAGGAAAACCCTGTCCTATATTATATAGGACATTAGGATAAATGGTAATAAAAGGATAAATGGGTAGTAAAATGTTGCATTAGAACATGCAGAAAATCTCAAGTTTTAAGATATAGTATCTGGCTATATTATCTCCTCCAGCAAAAGTGTTCCTGTAAAGAAGTTGTCGAAATGAGAGAGATCCTTACCACGTGAATTGCTTGCAGCAGCGTCTTCCATGATAAGGATTATGGCTTTACAGCTACTACGCTGTAGTATTTTTATCGAGAGATGAAAATACTAATACCCTTGCAGTCAACAAAGGCCTTATTTTGGTATATTAGCCTTCCAAATCCAACTATTCATTGACATCAAGGTGTCGAAAAATATAAACGAATCGATCCCACCTATTGCATAGCAGAATACTCTTGCTTTTTTCCCAGCACAGCATCAGGAGTTTTCTCAACAATACATTCTTCTTCACGGTAGCAACGTATAACCGCTCAACGACTATTGATGAAGCCTTTCATATCTTCGGCTGACATGTCCTCTGGTTTCTTGACGGAATAAGTAATCATTGTTTTTGTAAGTATAAGAAATAACTTCGTCATTAATAAAGTTAATAAACCACTTGATGGGAATGTTATATTGAAGGGTTCCTTGCACAGAAGGTCATTTTACAGGTGCTTTTACCAAGTTCTGTCCAAGCATAGGTACGCTTATGTTTAGCTGGATTTTTTTTTTTATAGCCGAAGGAGGCAAACGAGCAAGCGGGTCACCTGATGGAAAGTAATCACCGCCGCCCATGGGCACCCGCAAAACCAGAGGAATCGCAGGCGCGTTGCCGGCCTTTAAGGAAGGAATAGGCTCGTTTCTTGAAGATCCCTAAGTCGTAACGGTCCGGAAATACCGCCACCGAGAGCTGGTTCCACAACACTGTAGTTCGAGGCAAGAAATTTCTTGAAAAACGCACAGTAGTAGACCGCCATCCATCAAGGTGATGTGGATGGAATGACAGTCGATTGCGTGTAGTGCGGTGAAGGAAATCAGCGGCAGGGATCAAGCCGAACAATTCCTCAGAACACTCCCCATGATATATACGGTACAATATACAGAGAGACGCAACGTCTCTCCGAAGAGCCAGTGGATCGAGCCGACCTGAAATAACCACGTCGCCGACAATTCGAGCAGCTCTGCGTTGAATGCGGTCAAATGGAAGGAGTTGGTATTGGGGTGCTCCAGCCCAGAGATGGGAGCAGTATTCCATATGCGGCCTGACCTGTGCTTTATACAGTTGTAAGCGGTAGGCCGGCGTGAAATACTGACCCGCTCTATTAAGCACACCCAGCTTTTTCGAAGCTAATTTAGCTTTACCTTCCAAATGACCACGAAACTGAACGTCACTCGAAATATCGACGCCAAGGATTCCAATAATCGGATTGGTATCAAGGGGAGCTCCCTCAAAGTTCAGAGGTACGACGAAGGGATGTTTTTTCGCGGTAAATGCGCAAACTTGTGTTTTGGAGGGGTTAAAGCGGACTAGGTTATGTCGGCCCCAATCCGAGACATGACTTAACATGTTCTCGGTGTCAGTCACAAGTTTATTCCGGCTCTCGATGACGCTTTCCAGAGAAATATTAGCTCGCCCGGTGTAGAGCGTATCCCCAGTACTGTCATCCGCATAGCAATGAATGCTGTTGTTATGCAGCATGTCATTGATATGCAGAAGAAACAAAGTAAGGGACAACACACACCCCTGCGGGACTCCAGCATTCACGGGCTTCATGTCGGAGCACGAACCGTCGACTGCGACTCTGATGCTACGCCCAGTAAGAAAGCTGGCAACCCATGAACACAATTTCTCAGGAAGCCCGTATGATGGAAGTTTAGAGAAAAGAGCCCTGTGCCAAACCCTGTCAAAAGCTTTCGCTACGTCCAAGCTAACTGCCAGTGCCTCCCCTTTACTCTCGACTGCCTCCGCCCATCGGTGAGTAAGGTACACTAAAAGATCACCAGCCGATCGACCGCGACGAAAACCATACTGGCGATCACTTAGTAGCTGGTTCTCTTCTAGGTACCTTAAGAGCTGGCGGTTTATAATGGACTCCATTACTTTGGAGAGTAAAGAGGTAATAGCTATTAGCCTGTAGTTAGACGGATCTGAGCGATCGCCTTTTTTTGGAATCCGGTGGACAAGGGCTGTCTTCCAAGAGCTCGGGACGACGCCAGTGGTGTAAGAGAGCTGGAAAAGGCGCGTTAGAACTGGTGCCAATTCAGGAGCACACGTCCGAAGCACAATGGGTGGAACTGCATCAGGCCCACTCGCCTTATGGATATCAAGGGAAAAAGAGCCTTACGAACTGACCTTTGCAGGAACTGAACGTTTGGCATTGTACAAGCGCAATGCGGTATGGTTGGTGGAGAGTTTACCCCATCGTCCAAGGTCGAGTTTGATGCGAAAGAGAGCCCAAGAGATCGGCTTTCTCCTTTGCAGTATAGGCCAGGCAGTCATCGGTCTTGTGCAATGGTGGTAGGGACGGCTGACAAAAATTCCCTAAGATAGCTTTGGCGAGAGACCAGAACGCACGCGTCCCCGAAAGAAGACGCACTAGCCTCTCGCCAATTCTACCTATGAATGATGACTTCGCCTTGGCAATGTCCTTCTTAAAGGATCTGGCGGCAAAGTTGTACTTCTTTCTGAGCGCACTGGTGTTTGGATCCTTTGATGATACCGCATTAGCCCAGGCTTGGTAATGCTGTCGCTTTTGGCGAGACGCCATTTTGCAGCAACGACCAAACCATGGTTGGGACTTGCCGCCAATGGGAACCACAGAGTTTGGAATGAAAAGTTCCATTCCCTGCAGTATCACATCAACGACAGAGTCAGCGGCGACATCAGGATCATCCAGCGAGAAGCAAACTCGCCACCACGGGTAGGACGCAAAGAAGCTTCGCATCCCATCCCAGTCCGCCGACCTATAATGCCAGACTCGACGGCTAGCCGCTGGTTGCGGTTTTGAAGTTTCTGTGAGAGGCACAGTGCTGCGAATCAGACAGTGGTCTGATGAGCCTAGTGGTGCATCAACAGAAACTTGATAGCCGTCTGGGTGCGAGGTCAGCAGAAGGTCCAATAAAGAAGGTGCATGGCCCTCCACATCTGGAACCCGTGTTGGCTCGGTTACCAATTGGGACAGACTGTAGGCCAAAGCGAAGTCACGAACGGATGACAGATCCTCTCCCTGAATATTTATTTCTGCAGGTTGAAATAATATATTTCTCGGCAAATGGTTCAAAGTACCATTCTTTCCTTCCCATAAATCTACATTAGAAGGTCAATCAGTATTTACAGAAGGTGAAAGAATAGAAAAGACCTCTTGTGTCGTCCTCATCATCAGAATAGTTATATAAAGCGTTTGAAAATTCTTGAGATACTAACTATATGTGAACTTAATAAGTACTCTGTATTATCCTTCTGTCCATTATGTAGGACACCACAATTTACAAGAAAATTTTACTAAAATAACAATTTCTTTATCGTAGTTTTTTCTAACAAATAATAAGAACAAACACTGAATATTAGATAGTCTTCAGTGTTTGTCATATAACAACAACAATAATTAACTTTATTTAGAAAATAAGATTTTTCACAGACCATGTGTTACTCATATCTTCTATACTATTACTATACTTTTCAATTTATTTTGACAAAATATCCAACTTTTTTATTTTTTATTTGATAACACAAAGTTTTAATTCTATTCAAGACGCCAAATAATTAAAGTAATTAATGTAGGTAGGTAGAAATATTTTATTCTTGTAGGTGACCTATATTTAGGACAGCAGGCTTATCTGAGTTAACATCAGCCACTGTTCCCCACAATACATGACATGACACTGTGAAAATAACTAAAGTAATATTATAACTAAAACGGAAATTACAAAAACACAACCTAGTAAAGCCGTATAAATTGTATAACAGAATTAAAAAAAGCTGTTTAAACTTTGAAAATTGGTGTCTCATCTTCGAGGTTGTATCAAAACAAATTGGTGTTATGAAAACCATTAACATTGTTTAGCGTCGGGGCAAAACAAACTCCAGGGCGGCAGAGTGCAAGCGGAGCGGGACAACAGCCTGTATATTTATTTTCATCACGTCCCGCTGTTTGAAATATTCAGCGGCATCGATTATGGACTCACTTTGTACACAAATGCTTTTTTATTTAATTTGCCGTGTCTCGTAGCGGTGAAAGAATACTACCATCCCCTCTCTTCCCTTGGGTTTCGTAAAAGGCGACTAACAGACTAAAGACTGCACATACATCCAACAGCATAGACCGGCGATGGGCTCACCACTGTCACGCTGAGAACATGTGTTCAAAACCACTATTCGTTACTCCGCAATATCGTAAGAATTATACACGTAATTCATTTATATTCCGTTCCACTAACCTTTGCAATAGTAAATGCACCGATATAGATATTTTTAGTACGTCGTTACCTAAGCTTAAATATAACCTTTCTCAAACCTTGGGTTGTGAATTAGTTCTTGTTACGGTTTTGTAATCTGTACCTTTTCTTATTCATTTGTTCATTATTTTTATATAAACACTTTCTTAAACACTACAAAAGGTAATTTATAATATTCATACATTTTTATTATTTTAATTTAGTTTACCTACTAGTTATTACATAAGTTATTTTCTTATGATTGTTGTCTGTCTAATTAGTGGCTCAAGATAAACCAATATCATATTAACTAAGTTATAGGCACTATAGGTCTTTATCTTTACCTACTATGTAAAAAATTACTATTTCATGTACATGGCTGTTTGTTGCCTTAAATAAATTTAAAAAAAAAATGTGCTATTTGGTGAAAAGTGGACTATGGCAGGGGTCTGCTTTTGCTGTCCTAACTGCCAAGTCTCTGACTAACCCTTCGGGGATAATAGTCGTAATTATATGTATGTATCATTGTACGCCAAACCACCGAACCTTGTTGGTCGCGTTGTGAAATTCTAGTCCTTGGTTTAATATAGGCCTGCAATTTATCATCTTATAAATGTTTGGTTGGAAAGAGTGCTTTAGATTTTTCGACGTATCACGGGTTTGTGTTCACCAAAACCCTGAAACGGAATTTCCCAAAGCTGTAGACGATAGAACTATTACTATCACAATTAACAGGAATGGTCTCGACGAGAATGGTGTGGCTGGTGATATTACTATTAACATTAGTCCGGACAAAACTTAACGCTAAGCTTGTATGTGACAATTAAATAATTAAGAGCGATTTAAAGGAAAGGAAGTCAATTCTGAATTTAATTTTGAATTTAAGCAAATTGTTATTGTTTTGATGATTTTAAGTCTGAATATTAAACCTTGTGATAATGGGATAAATGTGTATTTTAAATTATTATTTTAATGTATTTTAAGTGGTTGTGTTCACCAAACAGCTTTATGTGTGGTGAATAAGCTCATAACCTATGAAATGTAACTATGAAATATTTTTTTAATGATGGCATTTGATAAATGTATACAGGCTAATTACTACCACTATTACTACACTAGTACTTATTATTACGACTATCTAACCGTTGGATAACTCCACAGGCGGGCGTTTCAAATATTTTGGCAAGATTAAAATATTTCGATTGTGGAATTAGATGTGTAATTTTAATTAAAATAAAGTTTTACTACACTTTCCAAGTATAAAACTTAGATTTTTATACACATTACTTATTTGCCACAATAACCACACAATATAATTTTGCATTAAATATTTTTAATATAATTTTAATTCCAATTTTGTTGCGAATAAATTACCTACAAATAAGAAAATGTTGAAAAACTTCCACAAGCATGATTCAAATCCGCACCCTTCTAACATTGCGGTTCAGCTGTTCTGGCCGGATACGAGCCACGGTAACCTAATTGGGAGATCACCTGACCCGGAATGTCAGAAGGATGCGGGTTCGAATCCTGTACGTGGAAAATTTTCTACTTTTTCCAGAATTTGTATTGTTTGAGTCGGTCACCGGTGACAACTATATGGCCTTTATAAAAGTATTTAATTATATTTTAATTTAACTACTTTCTCAGGCAAGCCGCTAAGCATTTAGAAAAGTCGTTTGTTAACTATTAATCTTCATTATATTTGTACCTATACTGACTCCTAGAAACAAGGTAGGTAGTGGTAAGTAGGATTCAACGTGGCATTCCTTTATTCTATTGGCATAGGTAAAACTTTAGCAAAGTTACTCTATGGTACTATGGATTAAACTATGGATTAAACTAACTAACAAAAAAATGTGTATAATAAACATTTACAAACAGAATACTTTTCCGCGTTTGCTCTCTATTTTCCCGGCATATTAATAACGCTTGTCGTTTGCTTACCCAATATTACGGGCATCCGTCTACGGAGATATTTCAGCCACGTGGATAGTTTTCCAGGTAGACATCCGTCTCTTTTCCGCGGACGTGGTTTCGGTCGGGAGTGAAGGAGCAAGCATAAATTCCAGCGGCATGAATCGATAACCTGCTTCACTCACTCACACGCCGGCGGCCGTGACGTCACACAGCGGCAGACGATATTTTGACGGGAGGCTGAATGTTTAGAAGTAATGGCGGGCGGATGTAAGCAACTAAATAAATTGCAGCGCGCATTGTTTGCGGGGCCGATCGGTCTGGTTTGCGGGGTTGACTGGATGTGCTGTTGTGACTGTTGAATGTTCTAGCATATAACTTGGGTAGTATTACAAAACTTACTGCTTACGTTTCTGACTACCACAGGTATACAATGTTTAAATGTAATCGACTTGACTGACAAATATTCTATTGCGTAAACAATGTTGTTCAGTATTCTTGATTAGGTAAAATAAAAAAAAACTATTTATAACTAATAGGAAAATAAGAACGTTGCTGAAAAAACGTTTCTTATAGTTATAATATTTTTTTATGGAAACGTTTAAGTTATTTTACACAACCACTATAATTAGTGAATGCCAACATAACTCATTTGACATATCTTTTCTATTTCGTACATTAACTCAAAAACGTTTAGTCCCGAAGAGGCGTGTCGTCGCAGAAGCAAAAAGCAATCGGCAAAAATTAGGATAGAAGAAAATGTAATAAAATTCGAACAGTGAGAGAGAAATGTGAGGGCAAGAGGCATACTACACGCGATGAAAATAAAGTTCCAAAGATTAGAAAGATTCTAAAGTGGACGCCACAAGCGCCCGCGGGCGGCGGGCGCCGCCGCTTTACGTAGGAAATATACGTTTGCTCTCTCATTTCTGTTTTGATTTTGCTTTCATGAAATACATGGCAAGCTTATGTCGCCAAAGCTACATGTGTGTACTAACGTCTTTTTCATCGCTTCCTGATAAGTTTTAGAGACTCTAATTAGAACTTTTGCCACACTTGTGTCTGAATTGTGGAACTTAGGCAAGACTTTTGGAACAACTTTACTACCTGATACTTAAGTGACTTTGTAAGCTAAGTAAAGAATGTTACTACTGACAAAGGCCTATCTGAGTTTAGAAGTCTTTAGATTCTTCATACTCATGATGAAGAGTGAAAGGTTAAGGAGGGGTGTGTAATACAATAGATCCCAATCCCAAAACTGTAGATGTGCACTGTGAGGGAAACCTTTGCCTATAACAAATATGAAAATATGAAAATTATTTTTTTTAGGATATTAAATGTAAAAAAAAACATGGACTACCTCAATTACTTCATTTTTTTGCAAAGTTTCAATATAATAATATAAAAGTTAAAATTGACGAATGTAAGAAACTGTTAAATCATTATTTATAAACACGTAGCCTACGAATTAAAAACACATACCTAAGTAAATCAAAAATAATAAACCTACTTGATCTTCATGAGAAATTAGGGTAAACGATAACATAATCATAGACAATTTCCATGTTCATTAACACGCCAGGCCGTCGTTAGAGCACAATAACTTATACCCCAGTAGCAGTGTTCTTATTAAGAGTGTTCACGGTGCCCCAGAGCGACGGCGCAATCACGATGCCAAAGTAAATACTCTAAACGGGTAATTAGTTTGTTCTACCTTTGGAGGGTAAGCTGTGTTACACCCTCGTGTTACGCCCCTCAGTGTAGATCCTCGTACCCCGAAATATATTGAAACCCTGAGAGCTCTCACGGCGAAGTCGAAAACACGGATAACGGTATCCGACTAAAATTATAAATGCCCTCCCACGGAAGTTCGGAAGTTTTCTCAGTTACAATTTGATGGTTGAACGGATCCGTATATTATTTTACACAAAGGGTGGATCTAGTGACGTTTTTCTATTTGTTTAGAATCGAATTGAAGCTGTCTAGAAGTCCTGGTTCAGTACACAGGTTGAGCAAAGTGTGTTTTGTATTTTTCGATGCTTAGGCCGGGTTTGTGAACATTTAGCAATTAGATTAAGCAAATACCAATCAATTGTAGCGATGGCTTGATTTCATTGATGAAAGCCTTTGGTCGGAAGTAGGACAGTAAACTGACGATTGATTACTTCAAAATACACGTTCAAGTTTGAAAATGAGACATAAAATTAGTTGAAATGCTATTCCACTCAACAAAATCCCTTCCTAAAGCTAGTTATTGCATTAATAAAGAATTGGAAACAAGTACTTATTAGACAGTATCAAAAATATTACGTATTTTTCCAATTACCCACCTTTGATAACGGCAACTGTTCGTGAAAAGTCGATACATAATTTAATTACCAGTAGCTTTTATTGGGGAAAATTATCTTTGGCTTTGGTTAAACGTAATTAGCTTTGAACACGTATCAAAGTAAGTAAACTAAATATCATAATTAATAATGTTCTTATTTTAGCACTATAGGTACGAGTACGACCGAGGAACTTTCCGGTCAACCACTTTTCGGTGATATTCTATGCTACTTTTTAATAAGTGTTTTAGATTGTATTCTCATAAACCTGTATTTGTATACCTTAACTAAGGTGGAAATATTATCATAACCAGCCTATAAACGTCCCACTGCTGGGCACAGGCCTCTCACGTGGACAATAGCACGTGGGGATATTGGGCCATAACCCACCACGCTGGCCCAATGCGGGTTGGTGGTTTTAAACGACTGCCATCTTACGACAACAACCAGGACCAACGACTTAACGTGCCTTCCGAAGCACGGAGTAGCTAGAGATGTTTTAATTTGGTCACCCTTCCAGCGACCCGCCATTGCGAAAGGGCAAGATCGCAAACCGAACGCGCTAACCGCTGCGCCATCGAGCTCCTCAATCCTCGTCTCTCAAATCCTGGAAATATAGTGAGACTTATATAATTGACAACTCATGTCATCATTGTAATAGGTAAGGGTCTACTATGTTTCACAAATAAATATTCTAATTCTGATACTGTACGTAGTGTGCGGTCGGAACTCGGAACGGAGCGCAAGCGAATATCGCTAAAGAGTGACCACTCTTTCGACAGGAAATTAAAAAAAAAAACATTTACACAAAATTAATGCTAGTAGATTTGTTATAACTAATATTTTTTTTATATATAAGAAGTAGGCAAACGAGCAGGCGGGTCATCTGATGCAAAACCAGAGGAGTCGCAGGTGCGTTGCCGACCTTTAAGAAAGGAATAGGGTTAAGGAAGGAATAGGAATTATGAGGGGGGAGGAGGGAAGGGGCCTCCGGAACTCTCACTGGCCGGACGAAACACAACAGCACCAAGTGCCATTATTTCACGCCGGATATTCGTGAGAGGGTGGTATTACCCCGGGCGAGCCGGCCCAATGCGTGCTGCAACGCAGCGTGGCTCTACCACTCAGTCAGTGTCACTCATTTGGCACCACCCAGGGGCCATGTAGGGTCTCAAAGGTAAACCTATGGACGCGAGTAACTTTACCCCCAAAATATTATATGGCTATTAAATCAACATTGTTATATTTAATGCATTTTAATTATTTGTGCACGGTAAACATCTCAATATTCAGTTACTTATGAAACACAAAAATAAATGTTTCAGTTAATTAATTAATGAAATACTTAAAATTTATTACCGTTTCCCGTTGATAGAAAATACAGCTAACGAAACCTTAATGAAGTGACCTGCTCATTAACGAATAAATTACTTTTATTTATTTGGGATGGTCGTATTTCTGAAATTCCTTTTTCCTTGTTACATAGCGAATATACCGTAAACCACATTTTTTTTCTTTTTTCTATGCTTACGGATTGTCCCTTCTACTCAAATAATTTTAGTTTTTTTTTTATTTTATGTTTTCAATAAATTCATATTTCTTGATTAAAGCCAAATTACAAATAAATAGCATCTGTATTAGAGCATAGAGTAGACTTAAGCCACATCTACACTTGACATTATAAAATATTGACAAAATATGCTTACTTCTACCCCTTGAGGATCGTAAAAGCAGACACAATTGAAAATCAATTGTTTCGCGACCGCCGGCGGTCATATGATACTTGACCTATTAAATAGATTCATCATCATCATCAGCCTATAAACGTCCCACTGCTGAGCACAGGCCTCCCACGTGGACAATGCACGAGGGGATATCGGGCCATAACCCACCACGCTGGCCCAATGCGGGTTGGTGGGTTTTAACGACTGTCATCTTACGACAACAACCGGGACCAACGGCTTTACGTGCCTTCCGAAGCACGGAGGAGCTCGACAGGTTTTAAATTTGGTCACCCATCCTGCGACCAGGCATTGCAAAGTTGCTTAACGGGCAAGTTCGCAAGCCGAACGCGCTAGCCGCTGCGCCATCGAGCTCCTAAATAGATTGTTTAGCCACAATGTTACACTCGATTCAAAAGGTTGTATTCGCCCGTATGTATAGTTCCTAAGTTTTCAAACCCATATAGCAGGCTCCACTTCGTTTATTCAAATCGTATGACAACGCGAACTTATTAAACCTAAAGGACATTAAACACTGTCACTCGCATTAAAACGTAAAGATGGCGAGCCGTCACAGGCAGCCCTTCAACTCTGGTCGGTGGGTCTTATTCGAAATTCGCAACAAATTAGCTATGCTCAGTGTTGGCTTCATTTCGCAAATTCCTCATTCTCGTAAGTTCTCGAGAGCATTAAATATTAATGAAATTACTTCGGAACTTTTCCTCTCTCTCAATAAGCTCCAAACTTATTTTCCGAAGGCACAGTTCCGATCACATAGTTGTGTGTTGTGTATTAATTTACCTGGTTGCCATTAAATTTACCTTTATTTACGAACCGCCTTTGTCGTCTCGTGATCCCGTCTCAGACTCAGGGATCTGGAGTTTGATTCCCAAAGGGTGTCTTAGTTTGGTTTGGTAGGTGTCTTGTTCTAAGCCCACCTGGCTTGCTACTATCATCTTATCTAACATCTGTTACCATAGCAACGATTTTAGTGGCATAGACTGACAGTTTCTTAGTGGTTGAGTGTTTCAGGTGAAGTGGTGGAGTTTTTAAATTTTATTGACACTTCGTCAAGTGAGATAAGACGAAACACTTCATCGTTGTGGAAATAAAACCATAATTAGGTTATACCGGCTTAATGAAGCTATTATTGTCAATTTTGGAATCCTACTAGTCTTAATATTATAAACGTGAAAGTTTGTAAGTATGGATGGATGTTTGTTGCTCTTTCACGTAAAAACTACGAATGGATTTGAATGAAATTCGGTATACATATAGTTTATAACCTGGATTAACACATAGGATACTTTTTATCCCGATATTCCCACGGGAACGGGAAACACGCTGGTAAAACCGCGAGCGGCCGCTAGTTTGATATAATAATAACTAAACCACTAACTAACGATAAGAGATTAACGTAGCGAAAGAGTTTTGTTATTATGATAAAACTCTAATCACAGGTTAGGTTTATCTAACCTCTTCTTTTTGTTTTTGAAACGGTGCATCATATTATAATTGAACTCATAATTATTGAAACACAGTGCTACATTAACCTATACTATACTAACAGCGTGTAGAACCGATTTAAAACCGCTGCAAATAAAATAAAATAAAAAAATGTTCCGCGATATAAAAAAACAGTAATAGTTCGGATTTCACAAACAAGTGCCGACAGAAACGTATATATTCATTCATTCCAAAAATAACCGTAACAGACATTTTCGTATTCATTGATTCACAAATATGGCTTTAGCGTCCAAACGTTGAATTTGTTTTACTTTTCTGAATTGCCTACCGCAGCTTATATTCATTCGCCGACCACTTTATCCGGGTGTCAGAATTGAAAATGAGGTGGTACTGTAAACGGTCCATTTACGTAGGTAGGTATATCTGCAACCGGCGGCTGGTACGGATATAGAGCTAGCCAGAGCGGCCTTAATAATTCAACAGTGCAATGCTTTTACAAAACCTGTCGGCGTCAATCCTAATTTAGCTTCGTCGATCGAGACGCTTTTGAAAATTGTCACTAGACAAATGTAATGGAACTCTCTTGTAGTAAGAGCGAGCAGCTAGTACCCGATTCGTATTTGATTGAAAGTACTAGATTTAGATTGGTTGAAATTTATAGGATGCTTTGTTTGAGTGTGGGGTTAATGAATATGTCTAGGTGCTTAATTCAATTGGGTCATGTGTTAATAACGGCTGTCTGGGAAAAAGTTAACTCTGTATTATCCGCTTCGCTATTTGGGGATTATGAACAATCGTTGGAGAGTTTTGAAGCGTTCGAATTAATTTTCTCTTAATACTTGATTACTAGGAGTTTGACACTGTCGTTTTTTTTATTGAATGTTTAAAATAGTTTGTGTGGTTGATAGTGAGACACGCTGCAAGCTGTATTGGGTAGTTATCAATCAAACTGAATAGGAAAAAAAATAGTAAGTAACTGAATTTGTTTTGGTAATTTATTTAATTTTAATTTTTTTACGACTTCCGTGGTCGAGTGGTTAGCGCGCCGGGTCTGGCGTCGCGCCATCTCTTAGGTCCCGAGTTCAATTTCCGGTTAGGTCAAACTGTTTTTCTGAATTGATTTCGGGTCTGGGTGTTTTTTCTATGTTTATGTATATTTATCCGTTATCTTACCATATTAACGAGTTTCAAAAGAATACTTATCTTGTTCTAGATAATTAGTGTAAGCGTAAACAAATTTTGTTTAAGGGAATCCTGCACGAAATTGTGAAAATTTACGTATTTTTAAGTTACTTGTACTATGCGCTGAATACTTTTAAAGAACTTACGTAAGTTAGCCTGATCATTGCACAAGGTCGTGGCATTGTTGAAATTTGAAACAAATTCTTTAAACATTAACAAACAATACATAAATCTAATGACTCCTAAAAACATTTTTTTCGACAACTTTCTTAATTTTAAGCATGAAACAATAATTCTTACATGAAAATATTTGTATGGATATTCCGCAGGTCGCCCCCATCTTAAAATAAGTTAATTTTAATTTTTAACACAAGCACGTAATGTTTTTGTAGATTTCGCAGAACAAAAACATTGCTCTAATCAAATTACTAGGTCTGAAACTTCAAAGCAGCATTGTTCTAATTTTAAATATCATTATTATTGATTTTGCTTTAAAGTTCATTATGAGACTTATGTCAGTTTTTGCGATCGCGCGGCACCCCCTTAATGACCTACGTCTGCTTCCACTCACTCGTGGAAATTTTCAGACACAAAAATTGGCGCAACTGTCAACGTCGAATTTGACAGAATCGAGCAAAGACTACGCGATATTTTGCAATCACGATGCATAAAATGTACCACAGAACCGAAATAATCGAACTTGTTCATACTAAAGTAGTCTGTAAGTCTATGAAAAGACGGTACAAAGTCAATTGTGTCTTTGTAGGTGCGGTCTCATGCGACCGCTTGGAGTTTGAGAGGTTAAACACACATCGGTAGTGACTAATACTGTCCCACTGCTGGAAAAAAGCCTTTATTATTGGAATCAATTGAATCAACGCTACGATCTTCTTCTTCTTCTTATTCAAGAAGGAGAAGAAGAAGAACGCTACGATTAATGGGTATTGGCTTAATCGCCACGATTGCCAAATGCACGTTGGTGATCACAAACTAAAGCTGCTGTCGTAAATCCGAAACACAATACCAACCCTGGACTTGAATCCCCGGATATCGAGACGAGAATTTTGCCACTCGGCCCGATAGCATATCTATACTTTAAATTAATTAATTTAACTTTCCTACAATCACACCAATTATCTAGCCCAAGAGAAGCTTCGAAGAAACTCGTTAAATGGTTACTAGACAACGGATAAACATACTTAAAATACTTAAATACATACATATTATACATAGAAAACATTAATTTCTTAATTGACCCGACCGGAGATCGAACCCGGGACCTCAGAGATGGCGACAGCATGAAAACCGGTGTACAAACCACTCGACCAAGGAGGTCGTCAATTAAGGTCGTCAATTAAATATACTAATATTATAAAGAGGAAAGATTTGATTGTTTGTTTCATCATCATCATCAGCCTATACTCGTCCACTGCTGGACATAGGCCTCTCCAATAACATGCCACTGAGCACGATTCGCGGCCACTCTCATTCAGCTCTTGCCGCCACCTTGCGAGATCGTCGCTCCACCTTGTCTGAGGGCTTCCTACGCTACGCTTGCCGATACGCGGTCTCCACTCAGAACTCGTCTACCCCAACAGTCATTATTGTTTGTTTGTTTGGATTGAATAGGCTCCGAAACTACTAGACCGATATGAAAAATTCATTCACCGTTAGGAAGCTACACTGTTTCCGGGTGACATAGGCTATATAATATTTTCAAAAATTCATCATGGGGTACGGGGTCCACGCGGACGAAGTCGCGAGCGGTTCGCTAGTTATTAATAAAATAAAACGATAAAATTAATTTACGTCGCGATCTTTCTTATTAACTCAAACTCAAAACATATATTCGATGTAGTTACATGTACAAATAGGCTTAATTTCGAAACTTAATACTAATACATTGCTACATATTTCTTCATTTTTTCACTAAACTTTCGATAAGTGCATGTAAATGCCTACATCAACATAGAACCAAAATATTTTGATTTTGATTTATGATTTATTATTTTATTTCGAGCGCTAAAAACCAATAACTTTGCTTGCTGCCGGTACTTTATATAAAAATGATTTGACGAATTTACTTGTGACTAATTTACAATAACACATACCTAACTGTGACGAACTTACACATGTTTTAATGCATGTGGCAAATTAACTTTCAATGTATGGAGTGTACAAAATGTAACGAACTTACTTTGTGGCAAAGGTACAACAACCCAACGAAAAGGCCCCTCTTAGCATGATGTTGCAGCTTTAAAAATATAGGTACAGGGTCTAACAAAATCAATAAGCGAACGATTAAGGACGGTATCTATACATCATTCTGAATACAATTACAAAAAATAGGCTCCAGTTTTATAGTGATTTTTCAAAGTTATGTTTTCTAACAAACTAAATCAATTATAATAATGCACATCATGAAACATGTTGTATGTTTACTAACACGCACGCAAGCGTCAATAAAAAGATAGCTCAGTGTGCTCCGAGTTTAGTGTGCATGTTCGGCTATCTTTGTGTGCGTGTTAGTACAGCAAACACGCACACAAAGAAAGTGGGTTTGGAAAGGGTATATTTTTTGGTAAATTATGATAATGTTTTGTTGATTATCTCGGTAACGAGCCTGTACTTTTGGACCAAATTTGGTGAGCATGCTCAGTGTAATGTATAGATGCTCCCCTTAAACGTTCACTTATTAATATTGTTAGACCCTATGTAAAGCTGCAACGTTTATTTTCAGAGAAACTCTTGGTATTACACCTCGATGGATAAGCGTGGTCAAGCGCACGGCTTCAATTCCCAGGTCGGGAAAAGTGTGTTTTCGATGCATAGCATAGCCCGGGTTTGCGACCACCTACCCGCATGGCAAGGGTGATTATTAAGCCACCATAATACCCATCAAATGAATTCATCACTACAATTGGCTACTTGACAGTTTTCGAAAAAGTATTTAAAAAATTGCAAACGCGTATTTTATACTCTTTACAATACTTTCTTTCTCGAAAAAGCTTAACTTTAATTGAAAAAAACATATTTTTCGTTATCCATTTCAAATTTTGTGCGTAAACGGTTGGTCACGTGACATATTTGCTCTTTGACGTCACATTTTAATAAATATAGACTTGAAACCTGACAGATAGTTTTTGCAAATTTTGTGAAATGTGACGTCACAAGAAGCTTAATCATGACCGCCCGTGTTTCGGGTCTTGTAATCCACAGATAAAAAATCGAAATAAATATTTTCTTTTTACAAAAATTATTTTGTAAAACGAAAATATTTACAAATGATCTTAATAAAAAAAACTATTGGATAATTATCGTTTAATCATAAACTACCATTTCCGACATATTTCATATTTTATGTTACAACTGTCAAATAGCCAATTATTGTAGCGATGACTTGATTTCAATGATAGAAGTCATTGCCCTGCAGTGGGACAGTATACAGGCTGTACTTCACTTTTATTAATATTCCCTTTGTTAAATATAGGTACGTCTTAAGATTTTTTTTACAATATTTTGTGTAAATAAATATATTTACATTAAAACTGTTTTAACGGGACTAAACCCGATTAACTTTGTAAGTAAGTTCATATCTACTTACTGCTTGACGTTTCGGCCGCGATGCTGCGGCCGTGGTCACAAGCGAACAGTTCGCTCGTTCGTTTTGTTAAAACAGTTTTAATGCAATGCAACGCGATAGTTTAAAATATATTTACAATATAAAATATTATAAAAAACTTAACCTAGGTTGCCACCGGCAGCAGGGATAGACTCAAGTTGGTGGTTAGGGCTACAGAGTGAGGAACCTCCTGACAACACGTGCAATGTCAGGAGTACTGCCTTTTGCATTTAACCCTTGACCAAACCTTTCAGCGAGAGCCTCTCTAGGTGTTGATCGAGGCTATTAGCTAAAAGACTTATTATTATTAAATTAGCCTCAATTGTCTGCAAGGCAAAGGCCTCCCTTCCCTTCTTCACTTCACTTTTACTTTACTTTATTTTCCTAATTGCAATTGGTGCGCAATGTTCGTCAAAATGGCGGTCGCTTCCAAAGTTCCAAGTATTATTGTTATCTGCCGCCGGGAGGCGTGCCGCGCTGCAGCAGGCCCGCCGCAGTTCCGCCGCGCCACCTGCGCGTATTGTTTCAACTTAAACGTCAAGTTCAGCACCTGCGCTGCACTCGACTCCATTTACATTTCCTTCACACGTCTCGGCGACTGACAAAATAGTTGGTTTAAACTTTGCCTAGTTAGCTTTTAGCTTTCTTTGGCTTGTCAGTTTATGCCTTTCGTTTAATTTAGTACGTATGTACTATGCTTCTGCGCTTACTTAAAACTATATTATTAGCGTTTTTTCTGGATATACAGTGTGTTTGGGATAGGGCTAGCGATATTTTAAGGTCATATTATACAATCAATTTTGTGTAGGAAAGCATTCCCCCTTTGAGCATTTATGGCCTTCTGATAAAATTGCCGCTTTTTTAAATTTTCAGGATTTTTCTTTCTGTTGCTGTAGAAATAAAATCGTGTAAATTTAAAATAGCGGCCGTTTCATCAGAAGGCCATAAATACACAAAGGAGGGATGTTTTCCTACACATAATTGTTTGTATAACATGACCTTAAAATATCGCTAGCCCTATCCCGAACACACTGTATAATCATCATTGAGGATTTTAAAGCTTGCTTATTTATAATGAAGGTGTGATAGTTTTCTAAATCTTAGTAGGTAATGACAAAGAAGTTATTTTAGTGTGGTAGTTGTTAGTAACATAATTAATTAATACCTGCGTAATAAAACTATTTTTTATAAGATTATTATTTTAAATTTATAATAAATTCATTTACTCTGAAGCAATGAAGAAGCAGTTTATTACTTACCTTTATATTTATCTAATACCTTTCTAATTTTTTTTTATTTTACGTTTCATGCATGAATTTCTATGTCGATTTATTAAACACTAGCGGCCGCTCGCGGTTTCACCCGCGTGGTTCCCGTTCCCGTGGGAATATCGGGATAAAAAGTATCCTATGTGTTAATCCAGGTTATAAACTATTTGTATGCCGAATTTCATCCAAATCCATTCAGAAGTTTTTACGTGAAAGAGTAACAAACATCCATCCATACTTACAAACTTTCGCGTTTAAAATATTAGTAGGATAGGATAATGGTAGCTTAATTAAATTATGAGCTTATTTTATTAAATTAAATGTTATACATACATTCCTACATATACACTCATGACTATCATCCCCTGAGGGTTAGATAAATGCTATGATAATAAAAAAACACACTAATTGTCATTAGCATATACAGCTTACATTTGAAACTTATATGTGTCTAATTGTATCCAAACACCAATTTCGCTTGCTTGCTAATTGGAATATTCAATACAATATTGTTGAATGTAATATTATTGTAGTTTGCTCGTAAATTACATCTGAAGTTGCTTATAGACGGGGATATACCCAAACGGTTACTATCATAAACATTTCAATTAATTAGAGTTTACTTGTCATGGAAGTCCTCCCTCCGATTGTCCTTTTCAACCATTCTAGAGTTCGCACCCTCATCAGTGTATTATTTAACTGCAAAACCATAGTGGCCCATATTTCATATTAATACACTAACACGTATAATCGGAATTCCCTTATCCGTAATAATGTCACTAACATACGTCTGATAAAGTATTTCATACTGAACAAAATATACCTACCTACCTAAGGTAAACGTAGGTATTACCGAGGTAAAATCAAGGTTTCAACTTTCGAAATATATATTTCCGATCGTAAAAACATTTACAAATACGTTTATTTTTTGATACTTTGAGTTTCGGACTTTAGGAATCTAATGATAAAAGATAGGTTTTGAGTAAATATGGAAAGAAAAAAATAATTAAATTTAAAAAGCCGGATGAAGCTATTACCGAGGTATGCTTAAGTGATTGCAGCTAATACCGCGTGATTCTATTATCGAGAGTAGAAAAATAATGGGTTTTACATTTTGGTTCCGTACAAATCTTTATTGAAAACAAATTGTTGGCTACTCTATGTATGAAGGAAAACATCGTGAGAAAATCTGCACACGCAGGCGACTGAATGTGTAACCCTGATTCAAGTTGGTTAGGTTAGGTCCTAACCTAACCAACCTTCTAGGACCTGTTAGCAGGGTCACGGAGATCAGACAGCAGTCGCTCCACTGTAATTATCTGATCTCCCCAATCCTGGATCATAGTCCAAAGTTAAGGAGGTAGAGTTGGCGGTTAATTAAGCTGCCCACAATTTATTTTAAATCTATGGGAATAAGAAATAAAAACTAAAGATATTTTATTTTAAAAGATAAAAGGTCATCATTATCATTATCATCAGCCTATACTCGTCCACTGCTGGACATAGGCCTCTCCAAGAACACGCCACTGAGCACGATCCGCGGCCACTCTCATCCAGCTCAGTAAGAGGTACTAGCCTTGAATTTTTCGCTCAGTTAGAAAAGTAGGTAGGTATAGGTAAAAATAGGGTTCTGAATTTCATATAGGTATTGTTTCTAGAGAACCCTAAACTGAAAAATAAATGCTATTATCAGTCGGTATTAGATTTATATGGTGAAGTTAATACCGAGTAATAACACTCGGTAATAGCTTCTTATACAGGTTATTACCGAGTAATGACTTGTTTTCACCATTGGTGATAGCTTAATTTGCGGTAGTGTAAATAAATAATCTAATTCCGAAGGATAAAAATTTATTAATTTTAAACAAAACCAAAGATTAATCGATAGCTAATAAAGTAACGTAAACATATACGATATTTGAATTAAGTACTGAGGTTTTTAAATACAGACTAAGGTAAGGTTTCATGTCGTATTCAATTTAGTACTCTCATACAAAGTAAATTTTTATGACTCTATTTTGGACTAAAAAATAAGAGTTCTAGCGCAATTTTCATACTGCGGAAATAGTTTTTTACGATAAATACATAATTACGTAAATCATTTGGGTTAATGCAATATACAATTTTCTTAAAAATTAAATATATACATAATTATTTAAACGAATTACCAAATTATTTGAGTGACTACAATTATATACAATTTTCTTAAAAATAAAATAAAACCATTGATACTGATTTATGCTATTACCGAGTATACCGCGGT
Source organism: Scoparia ambigualis (assembly GCA_963921215.1). Lineage (NCBI taxonomy): Eukaryota > Metazoa > Arthropoda > Insecta > Lepidoptera > Crambidae > Scoparia > Scoparia ambigualis. The sequence goes on from OY992511.1 coordinate 23,963,549, forward strand.
CAATACATTCAAGAAGAAAATTGTGAAGCTATTACCCCGGTATTTTATTTTTATATACTGTCGAAAAATAGTGCAAAATAATAGAAAATTAGATAGTCTGTTACAATCATGGCTGAAACTATAATCCACCTTATGAACTACTTTGATTCTGTATAATGGTTTCTTAAAATTTTTTTTTTCAAGCACTGACGAATTTCGACGGTTGAAAGCCAGACCTCGGTAGCCAAGTGGTTAAGGCAGCCGCTCGGAATGCGGAAAGTGCGTGGTTCGATTCCCGCCTGAGGTTGTCGTCTTTTTTCAGTGTTTAAAATTTTACTTAAGTATATTTAAGCGTTAATAAAACGCTAAAAATATAAAACAGTAATCTATAAACGCAGCTTCATCTTAACCGAATGTTTAAATATTTGTAAAAATATTTTTTTCGGATCTCAGAGGTGAAAACTTCTAAGATTTGATGAAGCAATGTTGACTAAAAATATAAGCATCAAGCACTGACAAATTTCGACGGTTGAAAGCCAGACCTCGGTAGCCAAGTGGTTAAGGCAGCCGCCCAGAATGCGGAAGGTACGTGGTTCGATTCCCGCCTGAGGTTGTCGTCTTTTTTCAGTGTTTAAAATTTTACTTAAGTATATTTAAGCGTTAATAAAACGCTAAAAATATAAAACAATAACATTAACCTTAGTAAAATATTGAGTGTACTTACATTAATTGGCGGCTCGCGTTTATATGATCGTCGTGCTCCGGCACCGGTTTGAAGCAAACTAATCGTTGTTTTGTTTTTCTGGTTTGTTGTTCACAGTGCGCCATGAATCCATCCAAACTAATATAAATTGATCTTTTATAAAAGTTTAACTTTTCGTGTAAAATATGCCTGTAATTGCTTAAAACTACAATTATATTACATACCTCGGTGTTACCTGCAAATTTTTGACTACCGCGGTAATACCTGCGTTTACCTTTTTTCTGAGGTAATCGCTTTCCATCAGGCAGGCTGCTCATATATGCCTTCTCATTATCATAATAAAGATTAAAAATACAGCCTGTTCATAATAGTTAAAAGTTGTACCAGCCTAATTAACCTACGAAAGTTAGTTTTGACTTTAGTTCAAAATCCTCATTGTATGTAGCACATTTTGTTACTTAGCAACTCTTCCCTAGCGCAAGTTTGCATATCCTTTGATTGGTTTGAAATTAAATTAGAACGGGGCTCTTTTACACATCTCCAACTGAGCAAACGAACAAGTTTGTAGATGCAAACTAATTGAAAGCTAAAGAAGCATAAGATTGAGATTAAGCGCAATCGAAGTTTGTGATTGGATATATTTGGAGAAGTATGAAGCTTTACTTGCAGAATGATAATGGATACAAATATAATTAACTTCCAATATGCATTTGTGTGCATGCGTATAACAAAATGAAACTATAAATATAGATTTTTTTTAACTCCATATTTATGTCAAAGATAACGAAATGTTGAAAAAAATGTCTACCTCACGTGGGAACCACCTTTGAGCGTTTTTTAACGGAAATAATCATTTATTACGAATTCATAATTTATATGTGTTATAATCTACACTAGCCTGCAAAAATAAGTATCATACTTTTAAAATTTAATTTTCTTCTAAACTGTAGAAGTTAGAGATTTCAAATAAAAAACGTTTTATAGCATTTTCATCAGCTTTCTTTGAAGCTATTGTAAATTATAAAATAGTAAAATTTTTAAGTCTTGTGTGTCTTGTTTATCTTCTGAACTTTAAAAGTTATTACAATTTTAAACGTGTGATACTTATTTTTGCAGGCCAGTGTAGATGTAATTTTAAGCTTTCATAATCATCACCAATAAACAAACTCCCCACTGCTTGCTTGTTCAAATCCTTCCACATGGACAATAGCATCTGTTAAGATCGGGCCATACTCTACCATGCTGACCCAATGACTATAATCACTAATTGGTGGGCTTTAACGACCGTTTGCTAAGCATAACGACTAAATGTGTCTCCGTAAGTACGGATACGCTCGAGATAGCCGAAATATTTTGATTTAGTCACCCATCGGCTAACCTTACGTTAAGAAACTTACGTTACTTGATTAGAAAAATCGCAAACTTAAGCCAGCAACTTCACAATCTTCAATTCGCAAAATTCTATGTACCTTGTATACATATTTAAATGTTTAAAATCTCATGTTGCCAAACGTACTATGGCGGAATCCGTCGCTTTACTAGTCTAAAGGTCAAAATCCCTTGCACACCGCGTCATCTATTTGGTACGGGCACATACACGGGTGGTCGGTGCGCTTCATACGAAAATCGCTGCAAAGTGGTAAAGCGACGGTGACCCCGACTGGTACATCTACGTAGGTAAATTCTGTTATCCTAAAAAAGTATAAATAATTATTCATTGAAATATCTTGCTAACGACCATAAAAATTAAACCTTTGATAAAACGCTTTTTATAAACAAGGGCGTGCATTGGAAAAATTGCGCAACGGATATCATTTACAACACTTTTCCTAGAATCATGTGGCTTATTTGTCAGGTAATAAAACTGTTTACTGCCTTCTTTTTTATTTTATCTGCTCCAATTCAAGGGAGTTATTTGTTCTTTATTTGATGGTGATATAAATGTACTATATAAAGGCAATCAATCTGGATAAAATATGAATGATATTTGATAGATGGTAAAGAATAACGCAATTAAGTTTGAGAGAAAATACTGACACAACACATGGACTCATGAATTTTTTATGTGACTTTTCGCAATTGTCTTGAATTATGACAGTTAACTAACTTAAAGTTACATACAAACATATAATCACGACTATTATCCCCGAAGAGTTAGTCAAAGACTAGGCAATGAGGACCACAGAATCAGTCCTCTACCATAGTTCAATTTTTTTCCAAATACTTAGCGACTGCACATGTGCTCAGTGTGACAGGTGGTGAGCCCATCGCCGCTCTATGCTATTGGTAGTATGTGCAGTCTTTAGTCCGTTAGTCGCCTTTCCGACACCCAGGGGAAGAGAGGGGGTGGTAGTATTTTTTCACCGCTACCAACAACCTTATTTGGTGAAAAGTGGACTATGGTAGAGGACTGCTTTTGTTGTCCTCATTGCCTAGTCTCTGACTAACTCTTTGGGGATAATTGACGTGATTATATGTATGTACTTATGAAATAATACAAAAAAAACGTATCTATGTTATTTATATGACGTTTTCAAGTAGTCTTCACATTTAAATGTCCCTTTTTCTATCTACTTTAACCTTTTCCAAAATCCTGATTGAAATGTATGGGGGGTCGCACCCTTTCAGCATGATATGAAACATTCGACCAAATCTGTGTTATATTTTATGCTCGGAAGTGCTTTCCCTTCCTGTACGTGTCGGTTTTTCGTAAATAAGAGCCATTATCCCTTGACGTTTGCCTTAGGTGTTTAATGTAGTACCGCGTCGACCCTTGCTCTAACGCCATTAATAATCTGATTGCGCAATCTAGATTTAACCGCGCAAATTAAAAATCAATACCAACCTGAAATGCTCTCGAAATATTTTAAGCGGTTCGAATGAAATGGTGATTTAAGTAACAGTATAAGTAAAGGATATAATACATACATACATATAATTTAGATTAGATTCTAAGGTAAGTTAGCAAGTAAGTATAACGATTTGTTAGCCGTAGGTCCAATACGCAATTCGTCCATTTCGCATTTTGCCGTTCGCCAACTACTCAATTCGTTAATAATTTGATTCGACCATTTCGTGAATCGTCATTACGCAGTTCGTCCATTTCGAGATTAAGGTAGAACTAAGATAGATTATGTTATTTTACTACTAATTGTATAAATACATGACTGTTGTAAGGTAGAACTAAGATAGATTATATTATTTTACTGCTAATTGTATTAATACATGACTGTTTGTTGTCCAAAATAAAGTAAATAAATTTAATAAATATAATCACGACTATTATCCCCGAAGGATAGTCAGAGACTAGGCAATTAGGACAGCAATCCTCTACCTTAGTGCACTTTTTTACCAAATAGCGACTGCACATGTGCACAGCGTGAGTAGTGGTGAGCTCATTGCCGCTCTATGCTGTTGGATGTACGTGCAGTCTTTAGTCCGTTAGTCGCCTTTTACGACACTCAAGGAAAGAGAGGATGGTAATATTCTTTCACCGCTACGCGACACCGTTATACTGGTACATAATGAATAACGTAGTGAATAAATTAAGTGAATAACGTAGTGAATAAATTAAGTGAATAACGTAGTGAATAAATTAAGTGAATAACGTAGTGAATAAATTAAGTGGCGGCCAATTTTGTAGCTTTAACTATATGTTTAGTTATCACTAAAGTTACAAGAACCGCGACTTTACTTTATCGATTTGCAGTCAAAAAAAAACAATTAAAGTTTGTCTAATAAATCGGTGGCTGCTTGGCGGAAAAGTGAAGCGTCATGTCTGCAGTTTTGTATTATTTTCTATAAAATAATAGTGGATTATTTACTGTTAAGTGTTCTTGAACGTGCATGAGTGTTAGCAAATAAAACAAAACAGTGCAACATCACTTTTCAAATTCTCTCAAGAAGTCCGTGTGAGACCTCAATAAAGTCCCACAGCTCTATTGAGTCTTGAGGGGTTTGGGGGAAAATCATTTGCCATTAAACGTTCATTATCACTCATTATCATCCACTTAATGTAAATAAAATAATAATTACTATTAAAAACTTGACACTGGCTAAATGTGCTGACCGCACGAAGCCATTATTTAAGAGAAAAACAAAATCGGTGGCTGCTTTCAGAGATTTACTTCGAGCATGCTTGGGCGCTGGATTTGTCTCTAACACCAATCGAAACGCGTGTATCAGAAATACGCGCTCGAGGACAAAGGGTTTTAATCCCTAGACGCAGTCGGAATTTTTTTTAAATATAATTTGTTATTTAAGTACTACATAAATATGAATATGAACTTCATTTTTAATTTACAGAGAAGATCTTCTCCACACTTCGATATTACAATCGCGTGAGCGAAGATACAAGCAATCGGTCGAGCATTATAAATTTAAAATGTCTACAAAGTAATTTGAAACTTCATAAAATGGGAAAAATATTTTATCTTCCCGTAGCCCTTCGACACAGAGCGAGGAAGATCAAAAGACCACTTCACTGAATTTCTTTTAACATTTTTGAATGGCGGAATTCGTTTTCCGTTTCTTTTAGTGTCTAGAGCAGATATTATATCATGTTTTACTATGTAACTTTATATAGAGCCTCGTGTTTTTTTCTAAGCCCTTTCGCGTCATTGCGTTCTTAGCTAAGTTTTAACTTATGATTAGAGTTTTGTGCTTAGCTACTAGTAGGTACTTTCTAATTTCTGTAAGTGTTAAAAACTAGTAGACCTTTAACTTTAACTTTTACTTTAATTTTAATTTAACTTTAACTTTTAAGCGCCATGGTGGTCACCGGTGACCGACAAACAAATAAATTTCAATTGTGTCTGGTTTTGTGGCAGTCAGCGTGTTAATACCAATATATATTTTTCCTAAAAATGTTTTTGGTTGAAGCGGGCTTCGCTCGCGATAATCTTTCGCGAGACAAAGTAAAAGCAGTTTTAGCGTTAAAGCGTAACAAACATACACACTTTCAACAAACCAAATTGTTCATTTGGTTGTTTTATGCATTTAACATTTTTAAAGAATCTCAAATAAAGGTTTTCTTTACAATTTAAAGTGGTAAAACTGTCACTAAATGTCACTCTTCAACGTGTTACAGGTAAAATGACTTTAATGAAGTCAGCAGCAGGCTCGACATCTCCTGTAAATTAAAACATTAAAATTCAGAACTCTATAGCTTACTAATTGGATTTGCCACTAATTTCACTTTATGCATGTTAGTCACTTTGCATTTTCATTATAATGTGAGGGACGTGGAAAATATGCTAACTTGAGTTTAACTTTGGATTTGATTAAGCTTTTATGAAACACGTTCCAGCAAAATTACGTAAAGACCAAGTTAGCCCCTCGGCAGTCTGGGTGACTTTTTACGGTTGCTTGTTGTGAGGTAATTTCAAGGTGTTTTTGTCACGGAACTGGACCGGAACTGCGCTGTGACCCACTTCGAAACATTTGGATCTCAAAAATATCAACAACATATAACTCTAGGACAAATTTGTTTTGTGTTTCATGGTGAGTCACGCATTAATACACGCGACTGTATAATTGCTACCCACAGATAAAGATTTACATAGATAACGCAAGTATTGAAACCAAGCGTGCCGACTTTTTAACACCTACTGTGACGTCACAGCCGACGTTACGTTCCTGCCTTTAGGTGCTCGAAATTTTTGGGCTATTGCAGTTAATTATCACGCAACGAGGCATTTTTTTAGTTTAGTTTTGTTTTGTTTTAGTTTAACAGACGCGCGCGGACTGAAGTTAGCGTCGGTTAGCGTCGACCAACCCCGACGCTTGGTCGGGGTTTTCATACACGCGAAGTACATGCATTTGCTGTGGTGCTACCTATCTATAATCAGCCTATAAACGTTCTACAGCTAGGCAAACGCTGGCATGAGCCAATCCTATCACCAGTATAATATTATTTTACTAAACATAGTATTCATACGGCAATAACTTGTATTAGTCACTTCAAAAATTTTAACAGAAATAAGCGACTCGATAGCTCAAATAGAGGAACAATTTCCCTAACAGAGGTCAAGCCCTCATCTTTTTATATTCTATTTCTGAGCTACTTTTTGTTATTGAAATACATAAAAGTAATGAGTTACATAATTGTTATCTGTGTCTTCTTCTTCTACACCAGTTTTGGTGTAGCATCCTTCATAATGTATGAATGTATGGCCCCCTTAAAATGGATGTATGTAAGATCATATCTCAGCACTTAAGGAGTTGCACAAAGGGCCGTTCGAGATGTAGGCGCAAATTGCTTTCAGACGTATTCTAGTAAACGCATTACTCATCTGATGGAGCAATCAAGCAGACACTCTAACTTTAATGGGCTGAATTAAAAATCGATGAGGCCTTGCCTTAAACTGCGTTTAAATTAGTGAGACTATTATATTTGTACACTTAACTACGTAGGCGTAAGTGTAGAAGCTCTTGTTGTGTTATAGTTGATGTGTGTTAGGTTATGGGTACAAATAACGAGTTTTCCTGAAACAGAGTTGATCTAAACTAAGGCGGAAATTATATTTGTATTAACGGCTTAGAGCGAAGATTTAAATAGGTACAATTAATAACCTGATTTTAACCAATTTTACTGGTGGTGGTATCTACCAATTATTTTTTGTTGACAAAACTATTTCTATGTCAACAAAATAAACAACAAAAGAGTCAGATTAATAGTAATGTCCACATTCACACACAAAGTCAATGTCGCGTCCTTGTAGTTGGATATCAAAAGTGAGGATCTAAGCTTATTATGATGTTATTGTTTAATTCAGCTCTTTGTAAAGTCTTACAAGAAAATAATTTACTTCAAAAACGCAATAATCTCGAAATTCGAATACAAAACTTCTCAAGTGCAGTGCCAAGCAAGCCAAGCGGAGAGTGATAGCAGTGTCACTATGTCCCTTATACGAGTATACTCGTACATTGAGGAATTATAACTAGAGACGCACCGCGAAGCACGTTTTTGCTGATTGTGGACCTTGCAGCCTCAAATCAGTGCGCAAAAAATTACTCAGCGATATCGACCCTAGTTATAATACCTCAACAGTCACATACATAAGTATTGTTTTCGCTAAGGGCGGGAAGGCAGCGCACCGTGAGCTCGTCACTCGAAAATGAGACAACTTTACTTTTAAACGTGAAAACGTCGGAACGTCGAGAGCCGTTTGCTGTGGCACAACCGTCTCAATTTCAAATTCTTTATTGCATAATCTCATAGTTTGATAAAGGATCACAGAGTTAACAATATATAGACAGAAGAGTGTTTTCAAGTGACGCTATAAATATTATTGGTGCTGAAAATTTCAAATATAAGTGCTATAATATTTTTATTTATTAGAACTTATTAAATATTAGGACTGGCATGTTACAGCCCTAAACCGTGAAGACTGGAAGGAGAGTAGGGAGGCCTTTGCCCAGAAGTGAAACAAGCCGGGCCGAATAAAAAAAAAATAAGATAATATATAAAAAGTAACAAAATAATAAAGTAATAAAATAAACAAATAGTACTAGATTGTTTAAATTATTTCATTTTAATGGACTTGATAAACACGTCGTTTATAGGCAAAAACCTTTGCCCAGAAGTGAAACAAGCCGGGCCGAATAAAAAAAAAATTAGATAATATATAAAAAGTAACAAAATAATAAAGTAATGAAATAAACAAATAGTACTAGATTGTTTAAATTATTTCATTTTAATGGACTTGATAAACACGTCGTTTATAGGCAAAAAAAACTAAAAGACGTAAACAAAGGCGATCCCATAGAGGTCGAGATTATTGTACCCGGTTTGGTTGGAGGCTGATAATGTTGTAAACCTGCCAGCACCATCTCTTGATCCAAGTCTGTCGCCAAAGCAACAATCTTAGGAAATACTTTGAATTTAATTAATAGTTCTGAATATAACAAACAAAAAAAAACAAATTTTACGTCTTCACACCTTATATTTTAGTAGAAAATTCCAATGACATTCATAGAATTCATAGAATGTCATTGAGACATCCAATAAAACCATAATGCCTATCTCTTACTAAACCTAAATAGATCTAAGAGTGATAATATTTCAAGATGCGTCCATACAATGCAAAGTAAACACTTCATCTATTGAATTAAATCCCTTTGCAACGTCATATTCTGTTTCCGATTGACACACACGAACCTATTCAGACGTCCGATTACAAATATTTCAACGTTACCCCTTATTTGCAAACTCATTTTATCCAGCATGACTGTACGACTCGCACGTCTCGCATAGACCAATACACTTTCGCAAATAGACATGTGCTATAAAAAATAATTATTATACAGTGGTAATATTCACTTATTTGTTTGTAAAAGGGTAATGTATGTAACTAATAAACCGAAACCTAAAATTCTTTAATAAAAAGGTACCTAGTGTACCTTTTTATTACAGAATTTTAGGTTTCAGATCTCTTAGTAATATACTTTTCACCACACAACCTCGGAAAAATTATGTTTGTCATAAGAAATCTGAGTGAAAAAGTGCATTTTATCCGCTAGCGTGGAAAGAGTTTTAAAATTCGAACCTTTCTATTTCATACTTTTCTATACCGCAAGTCAACTGAAAATGCATTAATAGGTCAAGGATCATAAGACCGCCGGCGGTCTGGAAACAATTGATTTTCAATTGTGTCTGGTTTTACGATCCTCGAGGGGTTAAATACTTATTTAATGTCAATGCACCAACCTCATTTCTTTGAATAATCGCACTGGCCAGCCACAGGTGGCAGCGCTGGACTGTATAAAAAAATGGAACTATCAATATTACCAGTTGCAGTAATTTTAATTTGTATTTTTTTGCACCTAACGTTTTCTTTGCTGTAGTGAGGTGAAAAATTGTGTGTTTCACTCGGCAGCAAAGTTATTTTGCATCTCGTATCTTTGAAACCCTCGCTACGCTTAGGTTTCAATACAAGTACCTACTCGCACCAAAAACCATATTTGCAACTTTGCATCACAAATAACTGTTTATATAAGTCATATACCCCGGAGGCACGCGATAAAGATTTTTAATTGACCTAATTAGAAGCGCAGCAATCCGTAGGTAGTAACTAATAGTTTTTTAGGTCTTAGTAGTGGGCGAAGTTAAAAAAGTAGCCACTAATATCTATGAAAATGGTTTCATGACTTTCGGGATAAGTAAGACGACCGCAAAAACAATGAATACAGACATCTTAACCCTTGCGATATTCGTAGTCTCAATGTCGGCACGGATAATACACTAGGGTGCGTATAAGTGAACATAATAAAGCTATCAATAAAGAAAAAGATAAAGAGAAATTCAATAACTTAAACTGTTAACAGAAATACAAATAAATCTCTTTTTATTCTGTGCCGAAACTATGCTTAGCGAGTTAGTAAGTCTATGGCGGTGGCCCGACCTCGTCATGAAAACATTCGGTGAAGAGGCGCCCTCTCGCGGGAAGTCCGTTCTCTCGGCTTTCACCTACATCCATCGCAGACACTTGAGCTGCGTCAAAAGTCCTCGCAGACTTTGTCATTGTGCACGGTTATTTTGCCATTACCCATATTTTTTTCGGAGCGGCTAATAGGGTAGTCTTTTTATTTAGTTTTGAATTGACTTGTTATTTTATTTTAAGTTCTATGATGGATTTTTCATCTACGCACTTTGTTTATAAAAAATAACTTTTCTGTAATATGCAGTTTATTAACACTTACAATAATTAATCACTTCGAACAAGTACTGTTATTTGCTATCATCCTGAGATTTCGCGATCCGATTTTTTAGATGATCCTTCCTCAATTTGATTGACCTTTTGATTGTGCTGATACGAATAACAGCTGAGTGCGTTTAACATTTTTCTCGTCTTGCTGTTTAACCATCCAGAACATTCAATTAAACGCTTCCCCTAGGAACGCAATCATGGATCGTAAAATTATTGATTTGGGAGCTAAAAAAAAGAAAACTCATTAATTACGAAAGCGCTGATTTTCATACACCGACGACGACATTACTATCCGTCAATTAACTAATTCGTTTGTTTGCTTATGATATCGGGGAGAATTTGCAAATAAAGCGACTCCGTAGTTTCGTGGGCATTTCTTGGACACTACGTACTTACACGCAAACCCTATTATGTGCTTGAAATAATAACATTATCTAAAATGCCGGAACAATAATATCAATACCATGTACTTTTATAAATCATTAACAATTTTATAGTAGCCTTTTTTCGAAATCCGTCTTAAATGTGTCTTTAATTCTTTGATAAATCCTTACATCATTTAGGATTTTATTATAGCATTTGACCATGGCCGAAACGTTGCAGGAGCTACAACACAATTGCTATACGGCCTAGCTGATTCTTCTCGACGCATCGGTCTTCGGATGAACTTGGACAAAACCAAGGTTATGTTCAACGAACATGTCACCCGGAACCGATTGCAATACAAGACAGTGCTCTTGAAGTGTCTACCTCGGGCAAATTTCACAGATGGGTAGAAACAACTTTGAGAAAGTGGCCAACAAAAGGATACAGCTGAGCTGGGCTGCGTATGGGAAATTACGCAGAGTCATTACGTAGCCAATTCCGCAATGTCTAAAGACGAAAGTCTTCAATCAGTGCGTCCTACCAGTCATGACACACGGAGCCGAAACGTGGACACTGACGGTAGAGCTGGCTCACAAGTTTAAAGTCGCTCAGCGGGCTATGGAAATGGCTATGCTCGGAGTTTCTCTAAGGGATCGGATTCGAAACGAGGTGATCCGGCAGAGAACCAAGGTAATCGTCATAGCCCACCGGATTAGCAAGCTAAAGTGGCAGTGGGCCGGCCATATCAGTCGCAGAACCGATGACCATTGGGGTAGACGAGTTCTGGAGTGGAGACCGCGTATCGGCAAGCGTAGCGTAGGAAGGAAGCCCTCAGATAAGGTGGAGCGACGATCTTCGCAAGGTGGCTGGCAAGAGCTGAATGAGAGTGGCCGCGGATCGTGCTCAGTGGCGTGTTCTTGGAGAGGCCTATGTCCAGCAGTGGACGAGCATAGGCTGATGATGATGATGATGATTTGACACCTTGTTTCTTAAATTTCACTTACTTTGGTTGAGACAAAAGCGAGGAGCTTCTCTATTGTGTAATAAACATAGAAAAATGTCACATCATAAGCGACACACGTCACTCCAATTCCTATCAAATACTTTCGGTCGAAGACTTATTTGAAAATAAGATACATATCATATTTTATGTAAGTATAACCTACATAGAATACAGGGGTATTCTGAGATCCTGATAGTACAAGCACCTCACGAGAGACAATTAAAAATATTTGTTATTTTAAAAAATATTTTTAAAACCTAAAACAAAAACGGTATAAGTACAATACTGCGTTCCAAGACACAAATCACCGATGTACATCGGTGATTGGGCAGGACATGTTTTCCGCATGCCTGACGAGTTGTGGGCAAAGACCGACTGGATCCCACGTGGAGTGAAACGGCAGCGAGGCCGACCTAGACGCAGGTGGAGGGACGAGCTTGATGCCTATGCAAAGGATTGGCCAGCACAAGCAACAGACCGCGAAAAGTGGAAAGAGGGGAGGGAGGCCTTAGCCCAGCAGTGGGAAAATATGGGCTCATAATAATAATAATAATAATAATAAAACAAAGACGGTTCTTTATTCTTTACTGCAACAACATCAGAAAAAAAATATGTAAGTATTTGTAAAAACAGTTCAAAACATAAATTTTTTAGATAACTGTACTATAAAAATAAATAAAAATCCTTAGATTAATGATTGGTCTCGCTGCGCAGCGAGGCCAATCATTCATCTATGTAAAAATCTTTAAAAATATATGTTAATGTCATGCAGGAATACATACTGGAACTTTTTTTATCAGTGCACATAATTTTTGAAATCATAGAGTAACTTGATCTAGAGCTACAGATTTAATTTAATTTTTTTTAAGTGAAATATGAAGAAACTAAAATTGATCAAACATATCCACAAAAATACCGTTGATCATCGTCAATCAACCGGGACCGCGAAATTGAACTCTGACACATTGATTGACAGGCGCCCGGCGGGTCCATGCACTTGCACCGACACGTGACCTTTCGTTCGCCCGGTATCCACGACTTATTTTTTATTGTGCCGGACAAATTAATTAAATAATGAATAATGAATAAATTTAAAAAAAATTAAAATGATGTCTATTAACGTTACTGAATGATATATTATAAAAAATCCTGTATAGTATTTGACTTTGTTTAAAATATTTAATTATACCATTAGTGTTTAATTCCGATTTCGGGCATAAGGGCGCTACCTACGGTAGCTTGGAAAAACTCTAACATACACACCATTAGCTCTGATTTTATTGTTTATCTTATACAGACATTTTAGATTGTAAGATATTAAGATATTTCTTGGTGACAGCAGAATTATAAAAGTTTTTTTTTTTTACTAGGTATGGGTTTGCTCTTGATCCTAATCAAGCCCAGGGGCTAAGACAGGATCTATGATGGTGCGAGCTAACCCTGAAGGTGCCTATTTACTCTTGCTTTGAAGATGGACGGGTTATATGTACTCGGAAACACAGACGCAGGGAGGGAGTTCCACTCCTTTGCTGTACGCAGTATAAAAGATGTTGAGTAGCGCTTTGTGCGACATTTAGGAATATCCACCAAGAAAGGGTGGTAGCCCGCAGTGCGTCTGAATGTCCGATGGAAGAAGGGAGATGGCGGTATGAGCTCATGCAGCTCCAGAGCACACTCTCCGAAGTACAGTCGGTAAAAGACCGACAGGCAGCCAACTTTGCGGCGGTGAGCTAGGGTGTGAAACTTGCTCTTCACCAGTTCTGTGTCGCCAATTAGCCTCTCAGCTCTGCGTTGAATCGTGTCCAGTGCAGCTAGTTGGTATTTCGCTGAGCCGTCCCACAGGTGACTGAAATATTCCATGCAAGATCGGACTTGAGCTTTATAGAGAGTTAAAAGCTGTCCCGGCATGAAATATCGCTTGACCCTATTTAAGACGCCTAGCTTTTTAGCTGCAGTTTAAGCCTTGGACTCGATGCTGGTGCCGAAGCTGAGGTCTGAAGACAACTCCATGCCCAGAAGGACGAGACTATCGTCTACTAATCTATGTTTAGATTAGTTATTAAACAATAAGTAATACTTATGCGTGCAAACTTTAAAACCTGTCAAAGTTTTGGCCTTCCGAAATACCCAGTATACCTTCTAACAAAGTAGAGGAAAAGCCTTTACGGGTCAATGATATACAGTGAGGCAGCTATATGTTTAATTCCTTGGGGCTGTTATGGACTGCAAAAAGGTTAACCGTACTTTTAGCGTAAGGTATTGAAGCGTAAAATCCTTGGCTATAAATTAGGCGTCAACAAATATAATCCTATGAGGTGAGTGGGCTAATAATACCTTACGTCGTCCCTTATAATCCCTTAGACAAAGCTGAAAATGCGCCGTGTTGTCCTTTCATTATTTGACAAAGACCGACGCATAATTATTTTGATAGTTTATTAAATACAAGACAAGGGTAATTTAAGAGTGTGAAAACTGTGGTTCAATCTCCATAGATTTGTTAGACGTAACTGATGTCATCTCATGACTCTTTCCCAACACAAGTTTAATAACTTTGATTGGTTAGGTCTATTGTTTAGAAAAAAAATTCCATGGAAATTAAACAAGTTGGTGCTTGGATGGTTTGATTGGCATAACTCAGTAAGTATGAAAAAAAACAAGGTTCAAAGATAGGTATTTCATTAAAGATGACATTTAGATACCTGACTTATTTCATACGTTTAAATATAAAAAAGTATACCACTTACCAGTCACTGATGTTATGTTGTACATAATAATATTTGAGATTGTATTTTTATGATGAAAACAAAACTAGATTTCAAACGACTATAACTTCTCACAGACAGTGTCAAAGTAAATAAGGCGGGTTGCAATATAAGAATTAAGATGAAACACTACGTCGAAGTGGCATGCAAAATTGTCATACAAAACACAGAAAAACGATGTTTCCTAGTCCCCTGTTTCCTCCTTCAGAACTGGACCAATTTTTATTACTTTTTCAGCACCGGTCAAAGAAAGGGATTTTCTGTGTCTGTATGTTTGATATTTTTTTTAAACCAGCCACTTATAGTTTCTGATGACGCCTTAAAAAGGAGTGATTTCTAATTTTTTAAGGCTTCTGGTAATTAAATAAATAACTTAATGCAAAAAATCAAACATACAGACAGAAAATCTCTTTCTTTAACCGATTCTGAATAAGTAATAAAAATTGGTCTCGTTATAAAGGAGGAAACAGGGCCTAAGAAACGTCGTTTTTCTGTGTTTTGTATGAGAATTTTGCATGCCACGTCGACGTAGTGTTTCCTCTTAAACTCAAATGACTTGTGTTCACAAGTCGGCAATTAAATATGAGTCTTATTACTTAAGCAATAACTACTAGTGTGTGCGTGAATCAGTTTGTGGGGATCGGACAGGTGACACCGCCGGCGTCACCAGAGGGCGTATTTGTTAGGGAGGCGCGGCGGGTGCGAAACGCCCTTATCTCCAATTCGGTAGCGTTCCCTTCCTAACAACGTAAGGCAGCGACCAAAACTATGCTGTCAAATTTAGATGCTGGCAGAAAATAAAGACAAGAAACGAGGATGTTTCTAAAAAAATATCTAATATTTTATAGTGTAACTCCAACGCTCACATATTTTTTTATTCTAAATATAAAGTTACGACTTTATACTCTTGATCCTTCAATCAAAAATTTTAGGGATAGGGATGTTAACTACATAACGAAGCAATAGATACTGCTGTCAAAATTAAAACGATGATATTATTGAAGCATAACTTAATATTAATTCATGAGCTGTGTAAGGATTTCTTTAATAATTAGTTAGCAACACTATAAACGTCAATAATTAAATACAATTAAATAAGCCGTCACACACAGTTAATATTTATAGAGCAAGAGTAACAGTCACTATTGATAAATATAGCAGAACTGCCTAGACTTTCCTAATCGGTAACATGAGCAATCACTCGAGTCTAATCTTATCTAGTCTAATGACCCGGCACTCGTTGCCAGAAGATTCAAGTTGGAATCTCGATTGTGATATTTTTTTAATCATACATACCTAGGCACATATTTTTACGACTATTATCCCCTAAAGGGTTAGTCAGAGACTAGGCAATGAGGTGGTGATGTAGTCTACTGCCATAGTCCATGTTTAACCAAGTTACAACTGGACATGTGGTCAGCTTGATAAGTGGTGAGCCCATCGCCGCACTATGCTGTTCGATGTACGCGCAGTATTTAGTCCATTTGTCGCCTTTTACGATACCCAACGCATGTCGACTACTTGACAAAATACGCTTGACCTTTGTTTATTCTGTAACAACTTCATTGTATCCCGTGTTTGAAAGCAAATAAACCATTTCATTTCATTTCAAGGAAAGCTGGTATACCACACGGATCTTTTTAGTCAGTTTTCATTTATTAGAGTTGTAAATAACTATTTACCTATTCGTTTGTACTAATAACTGTTACTGGAAAGCGGACTGCTATCCTACGAAGTTTGGACTGAGTTACCTTTGTTTCAAGTTGTTGGGTACCGTACCCTAATAGTAAATCACGATCACTCACTCAATACAGAAACTTTATCACGAAAACTTTGGGTATGGTACAACCTTATCTGATATGGAAAATTATGTACCGTAATATTAAGTAAATCAACAAAACAATCAAGGAACAGTTGGGCGTGGGGCTAGCACGAACCATTTGTCCTATCGGGGTCGTAAAACTTGTCAGCTTGAAAGAATAATATTATTTGGAAATTGGTAAAACCACGCCACAAACGCCAGTAAATGTATAGCTAATGTATCCAACAATTGACAGACCAATTTCATGGTATTCAAGTATGATTTAGTTATGACATACTATTTTATATTCGCGTTAATGTCTTTACTTCTATTTAAAGGATAAAATATTTACTAGAAAAAAACAACCAGTCTCAGGAAAGCTCGAATGGAAATCGAGAGTGGTTGTTTTTATCTAGTAAACATTATATCCTATATCTATATAGCATTGTGAATGCAAAAATTCAATAATAAAGATATTATACTTATAAAGATTTGCAGTTTCTACGCCACAAAAAAAGTATTCAAAAGTAGGTAGTATAGCGGCTCACTAAAGGAATACTACAAACCCTCTCTTCCCTCGGGTGTCGTAAAAGGCGGCTAACGGGCTAAAGACTTACACCCTACAGCATAGAGCGGCGATGCAGGCAGACAGTTGTAATTTGGTGAAACTTGTACTATGGCAAAGTAACTTCTCCTACGGTCCTCATAGCCTGGTCTCTGGCTAAACCTATGGGAAAATACTTGTAAAGAAGAATAGGCAAAACGTGCCCCCTCCTTGTAACACTTACATCTATGCATCGAATTGGATTAAACTTGAAAAGTGAAGCATTTTATTGTGTGACAGCAAATCTGTCAAGTATTGGAGAAAAAAGTTATTAAGAAGAAAAAAATAATGATATAAAATTGAAGTCAAGATTTTTTCTATAGTTTAAACTCCTCCCTCGCAGATTCCTTTGATTTATATGAGTCGTATAAAATGAAAAAAAATGAAAAAACACCCTCCTCATTTTACATTTTTTTTTTACTTTACGTTCATTTTTGCTGTCCTTACAACAAAATACGCTATTAATTTCGAAACTTACCATGTGGGAACTTACCAGAGGTGGGACGGGTTTCGTACAAAAACGCCCATTCTTCTTTAGTATGTATGTATAAGGGCAAGAAAACAGTTGGCTATAATAGAAAGCAAGTGTTCCGCGATAGTATTACAAGTTGCAGTACGCATGCCAGGTAAGAGGCACCTGGCAACAGTCCAAACGGCACACATCGTGGTGCGCTACGTTGCCACATTTTTCAATCAGTAAAACGCACAGTTTCTACACTATGGTTCTCGTTCAATAATAGACTTTTAATTCGTTCAGATAGTTGGCAGGAGGGTTGCTACGGGAGGCACGTACTGTTTAGACGTTTGCAATGTTAAATTTTTGCCATGTTTTTGTAGTTGTCTAACTGTAATTTGTAAGCATTTTTTGTAAAATAATGTGTTTTGCAAAGATATTGTCCAAAATATGACGATATAAATGAAAGGCCCAAAAGAAATGCCCTTGCCTTGTCCTTACCGATTTATTTGCCGGTTCTTCTTAGTACACGGTCTCCCGCTATGTAGACTTACTAACCGATGCGTGGCGTAACCTTAACAGAATAAACAATTTCATTGTTTGACGAAAACCAAATTTGTTTTTGACATTTTTTCGCAGTATACGACGAAAATAATAACGCGTTGTCGACTATCCGACCGTTTACCAAAACACGTAGGGTTCCCAATGATACGCACGACTTCCCACACGAACGCGGAGGATGTTCCGGAGGTTGTGTCGGGGAGAACATTACTGCCACCTTTCAGATTTGAGACGTTTATAATACGTGTGTAGTGTAGGGAATCTTGGCTGTCTCAAATCTGTACGGCACCGACGGATTTATACGAAAAACGTAGAGCGACAGAGTTGTTCTCCTGTATTTTCTTTATCGTGGCTTCTGTTAGTTGAATTATTTTTATACCAGCATATAATACAATAATACATACATATTTAAGTGATTCTACTACAAAAGAAGAGATTAACAGAGGCACGGAAGAAACTAATATGACACTATTGAATTAGCTTGACATTTACCTACGTCTTTTGGTAAGCCGAATTGCTTACGTTTTACCTGCTACGACGCACGACGTCTTGTTAAGCATATGCTCAGTTAGTAACTATCGTCTCTAAAAAGAGCTAGGTTATCGGTTTTTCTTACCCAGTTGCTACCAATCGTCATAATAGCACCATTTCATTATTTTACTTTAAGAAAATGAAGTTCCCATCATCATAATTGTTTTATGCGTTAGTTTATGAAAATGAAACAGTATCCTGTCTTTCACTTATATTTAAATATATTTCTTAGCTAATATCTGATACAAACATAACGCCCGCCGTGGCATATTCGACCAACCAACTCCATAGGACCACATTTTTGTGAATGATCTACTAATTTGTGCCTTCATTGTTGCAGGTTCCCGTCGATAGATAAAATGTAAGTATTTTAAATGATTGTAAAAATTATTAACTTCTTGATAAACAGGATTTTTTTATCTGTGCACAAATATTTTAAATTATAGAGTAACTTAATCTAAAGCTACAGATTTAATTTTTTTTTTTTAAGTGAAAAATAAATTAACAAAAATTTATCAAACATATCCCCAAAAAAGAAACCGAGTCCAAAAAATTTTACTGAAATAAATGCACTAAAACGTAAAAAATAATTGCTTAGTTTAGTTTGTTCAATTTACTTGCAATATTCTCTCCACCTCCGTCTTGGTCGGCCTTGCTGCCGTTTAACCCCATTGTCGTTTTTATTTATAAATATGTTTAATTAGCCTTTAACAGTTGTCGTGTTCATTAGTAAATATATTTTATTAGGTATTGCTACAAGTTGGCACCGACTCCAAAAATATTTTTTAAGATTATAAGATTGAGTAAAATAAAGGTTAATATTGCAAGTAAATTGAACAAACTAAACTACGCAATTATTTTTTACGTTTTAGTGCATTTATTTCAGTAAAATTTTTTGGAGTCGGTTTTTTTTTGTTAAAATTTTTGTTTATTTCTTGCTTTTTAGTGAATCGTTCCGATCTATTTATCGAAAGTGAATATTAGTAAACCTACAAGACGCGCTACTTGTATGAGACAGCGCCGTTTAAATGCGACAAGCGAAGAAAACGAGAAACGCCTATCACAAAGTAGGTAGGTAGTACTACTTTGTGTAGTTACCGAATATACTCGTGAATGCTGTATAGACCCCCCTACGATGATGACTTGCGAGTTACTAGGGTTCACTGTTAGGGAAACTAGAGGAACGTTTTTGACTTGCTCCAGACGTAGATCGTAGCCAAGTCACCATTGATCTGCTCAATCGCTTCTCAGAGGTTCTCAGCCGAGGCCTGAGAGTAAATTTGTAAGTCATCGGCATAAAGATGTTAAGAAGAATTTAGACAAGAAATGACAGAATTAATAGTGTGAATAGTGTATTTTTAAATCCTAACAGAAATGTTTCGGAAGGAGTGATAAAAAGTGGCCTATTGTTCTTCAGTTATCTATGTGCAAAATCAGGTCGATGCGCAAGTGAGAGACGGACAAACAAACAAACACGCTTTCGCATTTACAATATCAGGAAGGATTTATTGCCGGAGTGGATCTCATTTGACCTATGGCTGAAAATACCAAAATTGCTATAGGTATGTCTACAATATTTGAGGAGTTCCCTCAATTCCTCAAGGATTTCACCATCAGAACTCAGTTCCGGTACCATAGTCGCTTAACTATCTTAATCGAGATATCTTATCGCCACTCGTTAAATACTTATCATTGAGAAGTTCCAATGACATTCTGTGGTCTTCTTCATCAGTTTTACTTCATCAAATGATACTTTCTCAATGCAAATTCTTGACTTATTGCTGAAAATATCAAAATCGCTATAGGTATGCCTACAATATTTGAGGAGTTCCCTCAATTCCTAAGGATTCCATCATCAGAACTGGATTTTGATAAAAATGGGACCAATCTGGAAGTATATCCTTTCAAATAAAAAAAGAATTTTTCAAATCAGTGTATAAATGACTGAGTTCTGAGTAACAAACATAAAAAAAAAACATACAGCCGAATTGAGAACCTTCTCCTTTTTTGAAGTCGGTTAAAAATACCGTTAATCATGGTCAAACGACCGGGACCGCGCAATTGAATTTAAACCTAGGTTTGTTTACTTTTACGTTACACATGACCTTTCGTTTGCCCGGTATCCACGAGTTATGTTTTATTGTGCTGGACAAATTAAATAAATAATTAATAATAATAATAAAATAAAAAAAATGAAAATGACGTCACTGAAGGATATAAAAAATATGTGCACCTACATTTCATATACTGTAAAAGGCGCATGAAGCAAGAGCGAATGGAATAGTTGGAAGGGAAGACCTCGACAAAGGACAATGGGGGATTTTGAATTAACCCTGTCCCCATCCTACAACAGTCATGGAATTTGTTCATTGGGACCCAAATAAGTACCTGTGTTAGTTGCTAAAAGTATTGGGTTTTTTAAAAACAAAAAAAACTTTTCGGCAAAAATGTATTTATTTTTAATGTAAACGTGGCGTATAAAGTTTTCTAATTGTTTTTTGCTTTAGTTGGAGTTGCTCGAGTTTGTCATGCTCTCTCAAAGTGTCTCTGCGGTGGTGGCATGTGCGTCGGGTCATTACGTTACCTAAAACATAGTTGAGCGAAGCGATGGCTGATTCACATGTCATACTCGTGAACGGGTGCCGCCTGTGGAGGCTGGTCTGCTCTTGCAATCTTATTTTGTTGGAAAAATAAATTAAATATATAAAGAAAATATATTTTTTAAAACCTAAATTCCACGTATTTGAAGAACGTCGCCATAGTGAAAAAATATCTCTCCTACTAGACCCTTCAAATGACACTAATTTCAAATCTGTTGGGTGAGGGGACGTTTCTTCTCATTGTCCTTTTTTAGATCAGATCGGTCAGGAGTACCCTTAACCGATAAGCATGTATGAAGAACGCTATGAGAGTAAGTGAAACAAAGGATGTAGGTACTCGTATGTCAGGATCGTGAAAATGAAAAACTGTGATCTCTACCCCTTCGGAATGCAAGCGTGATGTATGATCTATTGTATTTAACTAAACTGGCAACCATAAAACTAGAACCAGAGCACCGCTCTGTCGCAGCTCTGGAAATCAGTATTAAAATTAAACTATCTCGAGTTTAATCGGCGGACAGGTGCGCCCGCGCCGACACTCGTCGCATTCAATATATCGCCCTTATTTCAAACTGGTGACGTCACTGAAGATAATAATCGCTAACATTCATTCTCGCACATCAAAATGTTTCGAAGCACTTTAGTAATTAAATATAGGATGACAAGATTGCATGCCCTGTATTTACGACACGAGCGACTCGGTAACGGGCTGCAAGAACGCTTCTGGGTTTAACTCCTACCTCTTATACCTGACCAGGTATAATGTGTTTTGGATTTTTCAATATACAATCAGCTCATCTCGGCTTTGTAATCGCCACGGAATATAGGTAATTTTATTCGTAGTAACAGATAAGAGGTAATTATTAACCCGCATTCAGCAAGCGTAGTGAGTATTAAGATACTTACTCATCATTTATTTGTAGCGATAACTTTATTTTTCTTAATGAGTCCTTTGCTCTTTAGTGGGACAGTTTATAAGCTTATTTGCGACAACCTAAGTAGCAGACGTGTTTGACCGAAATCGTCTCTCGAATTTCAATCTTAACCCTTTATAATAATGGGTTGTGTATTTCCACTTATTTTGAACATTGTACGATTCAAATAGGGTCGAAAACTAAGGAAAATTTTTAACATGTTGTGCCCGATAGAGAGGGTTAAATATACATCGCGCCTACAGTTAGGGTTGCCACCCGTACTCTAAAATAGAGTCCTCTTTTTCATGTAGGCGTACTTTATAATATACGACACCAATAAAGTACGCTAAAGTACTCTATTTACATAAAACTGATTGTTACTGGCTAGTTACTGGTTATTATGAGTCTAAATAAACTGGTACCCACAGACACAAAATTTTGATTGCAAAGATTATCTAAATTATCTTATATAATTATGTAAATTGTTTTCAAGAAAGACAAAACATTTGTTAAATGTCGCAAATAACAACAAAAAATACGTTTTTAAGGACAAATAAATAAATACTCTTTTTTATGCTATGTAGCTATGTAGGTACTTTATTTTTGTTCTAACAAAATGAAAAAGTACTATAATCGTCCTAAAAATGTGGCAACACTACCTACAGTTGAAACTGTCTTATTCTCTTCTTGAGGTTAGTAAAAATACCTTTAAACGGGCAGATATAATATACAGAGAGTTTCGTTTTTCATTGGATAGAATGCGCAAGCTTAAATACACAGATTTAAACATAATGATACTGCTATATTGAGCGGATCAGCCGCCGCAAACCGCAGCCGCTCAGCCGGCGACAAGTAAGCGTTTCATTTCTCTCTACTATCTTGATGCGGCATTATCTACCTGCCTACAAATTCACACGTCGGAGCTCCAACATTTTAACCGGTGACGTCACGGAGTTGACGCGCCTCATTCCCCGACTTCCCGGCTTGTCAGACGCAAAATGGAGCGGAGGCGAAACCGGCGAAACCTTTTGTACTTGTAGGCTTTGTGTGCAAAGTAAGCTTCCTACCGACGCATCTGTACGATGATGAAACTTGCCAGACACCGCTTTTAAGCCCGCTTTATGTCTCGAATTAAAACTTTACTGCAGGAAATTAAACGTCGGAAAAATGTCGTGTGTAAGTAACGCTGAACTTGTATTGTTTTGATTGCAGCACTTTCGGTTCCAAGTCACCGGTACTGCCGGCTTGCGTACGCTTTTTCTACGTTGTATTTTTAAAGCTCGATAATATCCATTACGTGCTGATTTCCGTTTGCCGGTTGGTACGTTATTTTAAGATAAGACCAGTGGAGCATTGGACGTTGCACTAGATACCTAGAGTCCTATTACATGTGATGACGCCCTGGAAATTTCGAAGATTCGAATTTGCGTCTATGTAATTGCTATTATTTTAACACTGTTATATTTACATTTCACGTGGAGCTAAATTTATAAAATGAAACAAATACATTAATGTAATTTGTGATGACTTGTTATTTTCTATAGTTCTGTATGACTATGTTTTGGTTTGGAAGAGAACTTCCGAAGCGGGCATTTTAGAATGCTTAGGTACTAAAATGGTTCCAATCACTGTGTATAGTTACGTTACTTTGATAGACTATGGTTACAAAACGATTTACGGTTTGATTTTTCTATTTCCATACCTGCCAAATTACTCCATAAAATAATTCTGGCAAAAATAGACAACTTTTGTTTTCTTATTCATTATTCGATTATGTATTCCTGTGTTTTAGGTGAATACGAGTTAAGAAGTAAAATTAATATGTCTTATTTACTAAATAAATAAAAAACAGATACAGTCGCCAGATAACGTCTTTTTCAAAACTGATGTTCGGGCTATATGAATGAGATTTTAATTTAGAGTATTTCGTAAAAAATAGTAACATCTATATACCATTTTAAACTAATAAATCTGTAGCGGTTTGTGTAGGAAAAACGCTAAGTCGCATCCAGCGAGCAAATAGCTCGACTGTAATAAATAAGCGTAACATTTCGCTAACACAAAATGAAACCTGCGCCGCGTGAATAGTAACTATAGTCAAACGGGTGTATTATCCACGGTGGCGAATGTATCTTTGTCAAGTTATCCCTACCCTCCCTTACAGAACAAATTCCACTTGTCAAAATGTTCACGGTGTGTTCACGGGAATCACAAAGCGGGACGCTCACAAAGAACGGTCTTAACAAATTGTGCCGTCAAGCCGGTGTCTGCATAATGCGTGGTCGGCGCCCCACTATCAATTTTGATGTTTCATTTATTTGCGCAACACTTGTTCTGTTTGGGAAAATTGAGGATGAGTACCTTTTGAATACTATAAAAATGTACAATGTGATAAAGTCACGTAGCGAAACGTGGATTGATACAGTTTTCGTAGCAATATTTATGCTTTTGTATACGAGTTGGTTTCTCGTAGTTAAATACAAAATATTATTATTTATTTAATTACTAAATTTTATTTGTGGTTGAGTCAAATCTGGCAAGGAAGATTTGAACTACTTCCCAGGGACCGATCGAGCTGAGTTGAGATGATCTGAGATCTAACTTCGATGACGATACAATAATATGTGTTCCATTTATGATTTTTAATCATATTATATTAAAAAAGACAAAGATGTAGGTAGGTAAGTATATTTAAAATTCCTAAATCAAATTATAATAAAAAATATTCTTGTAATGGTTTTCAATACTACGTTAGTTAATTATAAAACTGACAATATTACTAATAAATGTTTAATCTTCTTCAAAAATGTTCCTTTTTAGTCCCATTCAGGTTTTACTGGGCATGCTAAAAATACCTTTCTCAAAGAAAAACTCTTATACCTAATTCAAGAGTTCTGTATTTCATATTATAATGCCTTAAAAGTTGTTTCATTGTTATCAACCCTCCTTTACTTTTGCATAATATGAAAGTGACAAAGATAGAAAAAAGTTTTGCGGGAGCTTGTATTTAATTGCAGGGACCCTGAAACTTTCCTCATTATGATGGTTTGACCCTCTCTGGGCAGCCGACAAAATGCAAATTTATTTTCTCGCGTCGTTATCTTCGGTTGAGCTTTAATGTGGAAATACTTTCAGCCGATAAATTGAGCCTTTTAACAATTTAAATAGCAATCATCACGCTTCGTTTTGCAATAAACACAGTATGACTGCTTTAGTGAATATGTCTGCTTCCGAAGATGAAGATGAAGATGACAAAGATTATGATGATTATTGGTGTTAGGTGTTAGGTTTCACGTAAGGCGAACCGTGTAACCTGAGTTTTGTTCCATCTATTTACAACAGCGCAGCTCATTTCCTTCTGACTGAGAGGCGCCTTTGATATGGGTCATTGAGATATGACACTATGTCGGTGATTCTATTGCTCTCCGATTCTCGTATTAAATCTTCTTCAATCGTCATGAAAAATAAAAGGTTTTCTCCGCCTTTCCACAGACGTTAAACTTGTCTTGTTAAAAGTCGTATAATAGACACTATTTATCTTCCAAGATAATGGCATTTACAATAATTAACTTGACTCAAGTAATGGACTAGAAGAAAGTTTCTTATAGAGTTATATGGAAGGTATAAATCAGATCGAGGTATAGGCGTGAAATGGGACACAAATTGTGATTGATGGTACCGACCTTCTTCAGAGTTTGCCCGCTCTTGCGGGACGCTACCGTGTGTGGATGAAATGTATTATCTTGAAGTAGGTATTAACTTTTTTAATGCATGCAACCTTCTTGTTGTTACTTTTTAATTCATTGGAAAAACAAAGTTTTTTTAAAATTTCATTTAATGCAGTGTTCATTCGTTTTTAATTAATTGTGGCGACTAAATCTTAGTTGCGACTTTACCGCTGTAGGAGAAAAGTACTAACCACAACAAGTATATGAAATGTAATCTAGACTTGTGTGTTTAGTCTTAGTCTACCCTTTTGGAGCTAGTATCATTATGTTTTTGTATACTTTAGCGAGCGACTCTAAGTGTTTTGTTACATAATTCTGACCTACCTTTTATGCTTATTTTAGAACAAGTACTTATCTTACAATAAAAACTTTCCCTTTTTACCAAAACTTGAAGGGTTTCTGTTGCAAAGATGTATTTTTAGGGTTGTATGTTTTAGATGTTAGGTAAGTCCAATGCAGGTATTACAAAAGGTGTTTGAGTTATTTTTATTTTATTTTGAGAGTTTTTGAGGGGCTTTTATGTTGGGTATGAATGAAATAAGTTTTGGTATTCCTTTGTTTTTCTTTTAATGGTATACTAAAAACACATTTCATAATCTTCTGCCGTATATTAAGTACGCAATTTATTGCTAAATATTATTATATTACTACATTTAATTTTGACAGACATAGTTCACGTTCAATTTGCATATCTGAATATTGTAGTGTACTTGATAAACCAAAACTTGGATGAAGTTTACAGTTTAGGTTATCGAGATGCTAATTAATTTCGTAACGTTTTACGTAAATAAGTTTATCGTAGATGCTTAAACAGTATGATATAAGTATGTTCACTAACCTAAAGTGTATACACAGATGGTTAATGATTGTAATTTCAAACAAAGTATGAAGTAATAATTTCATTAAAAATAAAGGGACTTTTTTATTTAGCATAACGGTAACCTCATCTCACCTGATGAAGTTTTGATGATGCCTTAGATGAAAGCGTACTTCACTCAAAACCCTTACTTACTTATGTCGTAACACAACAATGCTTTAAAGCTATTTGTTGTTAAGATAAAGACGGTGGGAGCTAGCCAAGCCAACGACCGAGTTAAATAACTTGTATCCTAGCTGAGAATTGAACCTAGAAACGGCGCCAGTTCAACCACTAGAGCAAAGGCAGTTTAAATGTAATTATATCACTTATGTAATTTAGATCGTGGTTTGTTCGAAAATTCTCTTTATCCCACAGCACCGCATAAGTTTCTGTACAACAGAACAGTTACGTCACAAAATAAAATCGGAAGCTGTACACTAAGCCACTTATATCTAAACAGTTAAACCATAAACGTCTTCAAGCCACAACAGTGCCTTTGACGCTTGAGTTTCTAATAAAAAGCGATCGCGGGGAAAAGGAAAAATAGAGGGAACCGGTCTGCGGGTAAGAGTGTCGGCTGGAATGGTGTTAGGGCCTAAGTGATTTGTCGTGTATTGGTCGCTGCACTTAATGTTGGTTTCTTACAGGCTGACACTTAGATGACTTTGGAACTCCATTTAAGTGACAGCTTGGTAAAGCGGTCTCCGCACCGTTTTAGCATCATTTTATGTTAATTATTAACTTTATCACTCTACTATACGTATTAGGCTCTTACCGCCTCCGTGTCAGTGGTAGTGGTTAGACCACCGACCATAAGCCCAGGAGTCCCGGGTTCAATTCGCAGGGTGGATATTATTGTACACCGTCTTAATAGTATAATAATAACAATAGTAGTTAGTAGTAGGTATGTTGTGTTCCGACAGTTAGAGCTAATATTATCTACAGTAACAAATTCAGTAGCTAGTGATCAAGCCTTTAGCATTATCTCCTCACTATCAAATAAACGCTTCACTACGTAATTCACTATTCAAAAGGCTGCAAGAACGCAAACTAAGATGTGAAGCTACTTCTGAGGGCGACTGTACAACTTTTCGTCTCGTTTTATATAAAAAACCACACTAGATATAATTATGCGGTTTTTTTTACATTATTTTTTGTTCAATGTAAAAAGACAAGTACTATGTAAGCTATTCATGCCCAGAACAGATCAGAACTAGGTGTTGAGCTACATTAGCATTAGTACAATCAAACCTCACACATTCAATTTAAATGTTAGTGAGAACTCTGACTCGTATGTAAATAGCAAATTACCATTTATGCACTATGAATTGGACACTCAACCAGTGTATTACGTGGCACACAGGTTTAATTTAGTACGCCTATACGACTAAATACAACGAACTATTTGCCAGAGCTACAGAGGCCCAGCGGTTGAGAACAAAGAAAACGGATAATTAAGCCAAGCTACGAGAAAAGAGATTTTTAATGAACCCGACGTTTGCCACGTAATAAGACTTTATTATAACCGTAAAAAAAAACCATAATTTAATCATGGCATCTTTAAGCATCTTTAATGTGTTTCCTGGTCTGCCATTTTAATGGACTGCTGTAATCTGAGAGATTGATCTTTCGATTTTGGAAGGAACGACGTTCGTGATTTTTCGTAGCAGTCTAGTTGAACAGTAAATTGTGCTTTAATTTTGTATTATCATCTTTGTTGTTTTGTTTTAGAGTTCCTAACTTTCTTACCGAGTTATATGCTGATAACCTGGCCACTTGGTATCAGTTTTTTCAAACCAGTCGGGCAGCTACGATCAGTCTTAAATTGCTTTTCAAAACACGAAGGAAAAAATATCTATGTTCTATCTGGTTACCGACCGCACGGTGTAGCTTAACTTTTGCGATCGTTGCTAACATAGCATGACGGTGGTTTCACTGAGTTCTTCGAGAAAAATATACAATGAGTTTCCAGAGTATTAGAGCTTTTTTCCCATTTACTTGGTCTCACCTCATTTTTTCCGCATTTTCGACCACTGAGGGTTATAGTGCCAATGGTACTCTCGAGACCTCTAAACTATTTCTGTGTGAAATATGACGATACATTGGTTAGTTTTTACGTAAAGATACCTACACCCTTTCACATTTACTTGGAGGTCTATTCTTGTTGCTTTTTTTAAAGTTTGTATAGCGATCTCGCACAAAATATCTTATCAGATGGGTGACCAAATTAAAACATCTCCATGCCTCGAAATTCCTTGTCATATTACATTATTAATTTATAAATCTAACCATGTCTCGTAGCGGTGAAATAATACTACCACCCCCTCTCTTCCCTTGGGTGTCGTAAAAGGCGACTAACGGACTAAAGACTGCACCTACATCTAACAGCATAGAGCGGCGATGGGCTCACCACCTGTCGCGCTGAACACATGTTCAGTCGCTAAGTGGACTGTGGTAGAGGACTGCTTTTTTTGTCCTCATTGCCTAGTCTCTGACTAACCCTTCGTGGATAATAGTCGTAATTATTATGTATGTAGGTATGTAATTTATATTAAGTCATCGATTCCCACCATTCATCGTAAGACGGTACGAACACATTTAAGACCCATTCATTTGCATTGGGCCAGCTTGGTAGGTCATGGCCCAATCTCACCGTGTAATAAGTAGGTAATAGGATTAAGTTGAAAGCCCTGAGCACGGCACTGGCACGTTAAATGATGATGCCTAAACAGAATACCTGAACAGATCTAAATTACCATGAGCCGGCAGCGAGACAAAACAAAAATCCTATATTTGTTTGTACACGGTTTGTACTCCATTACATCATATAAATTCGAAATCATATTACCCGGAGTAATTTCATTTAAGGAACTAACAGAATTTTTGAGCTGAGGGCATGATCGCATCTCAAAGGCGGCTGTTCCGCATATAAATTGACGAATTTGCCTCAATTTACACCTTTGTGCAGGCGACTCCGCGCTGGAGTTGGTAATTTATAATCGGTTTAGTTTACACACTCGGGTAATTCACATAAACAGGTAGTATTGAACGACGAAATTACCTATAAATTATATTTAAACAACTTTTTAAACTACTATCAAAGATGCGTAACCCGGGTTTGTGTTCTCCAACCCAAGATTCTGCCAATTCTCATCAATTGGCTACTTGAAAGTTCTCGGAAAAGTATTTTAAAAATTGCAAACGCTTATTTTATAACTCTTAAAATATTTTTTTCTCGAGAAACCTTTATTTATTAGAAAAAAAACATATTTTTTTCTATATAGTTTTCTGAGGTTTAAGCGAGCACTACCCATTGAAATGAAACACTTTTAATATTATAAAAATATATATATAGTTTAAGTAATATATAGTTTTTTAAAATACTTATATAAATAATAATATATTATAAAATAAAAAAAGTATGTAAATATTTTTCTTCGTTAATTTCAAATAAATAAGTACTTAATTACAAATTATCTTTAAAAAAAACTATTAGATTATTATTGTTAAATTATAAACTACCTTAACCGACACAATATTTCATATTTTATTGTTACAACTGTCAAATAGCCAATTGTAGCGATGACATGATTTCAATTATTCCTTTGCCCAGCAGTGGGATAGTATTGAGATTAGTACTGAGTGGCAGAGCCACGCTGCGTTGCAGCACGCATTGGGCCGGCTTGCCCGGCGTAATACCACCCTCTCACGAATATTCGGTGTGAAATAACGGCACTTGGTGGTGTTGTGTTTCGTCCGGTGAGTGAGAGTTCCGGATCCCCCCCCTGCCCTCACAATTCCTATACCTTCCTTAAATGCCGGCAACGCGCCTGCGATTCCTCTGGTGTTGCGGGTGTCCATGGGCGGCGGTGATTACTCTCCATCAGGTGACCCGCCTGCTCGTTTGCTTCCTTCTATTTAAAAAAATATATATATTTAGATTATGAACTTTACTTTTACGGTTAGCATAATTAGAGTAACTTTAAACATGGTTGAGCGAAGCGATGGCTGATTCACATGTCATACTCGCGAACGGTGCCGCCTGCGGAGGCTGGTCTGCTCTTGCAATCTTATTTTCTATTTGTAGTAGACATAGCCTTTTTCTTGTTTCAAAGATACTGTAAGACGTTGTTCATTTTATTTTAAATTTAGCAATACTTTTATTTATTTATTTTTTCGTTTTATTAGATATTCTTTTGTATGTGTTGTGTTGTCATGTAATTGTATTAAAAGTTTTTATGTTGTAATGGAAAATGTCCTTCTATGATAAGGAGGGCATTTTCCAATTTGTATTGACGCTGTAAAAGAAAGGGAGAAAAGAAATGCCCTTGCTGAGTTTCTTGCCGGTTCTTCTCAGTACAAGGCTCCCGCCCCATAGATAGGACTTACGAACCGATGGCATAGCGACTATCATAAGTGCTCAATTATTGTAACCTAAATACAAAAAAATAATTTGACTTTGACTTTTGACTTTAATTTTATGATTCGACGAATTTCAATTTACGCTTTTGTGCAAGCGACTCCGTGCTGGTGTTGGTTATATAGAATCGGTTTAGCTTACACACGCGGGTGATTATCGTAAACAAAACATTCGCAGGTGGTATTTTTTTTATTTTTATAAAAGATGGAGGCAAACAAGCAGGCGGGTCATCTGATGGAGAGTAATCACCGCCGCCCATGGACACCCGAAAAACCAGAGGAATCGCAGACGCGTTGCCGGTCTTTAAGGGAGGAATAGGTTTAATGAAGGAATAGGAATTGGGAGGGGGGGGGGGGGAAGGGGCCTCCGGAACCCTCACTGGTCGGACGAAACACAACAGCACCAAGTGCCATTATATCACGCCGAATATTAGTGAGAGGGTGGTAAACAGAAGGTGGTATTAGACAGAATTGAAAATAACTTTTTAAACTACTATTACTACAACTACACAACCCGGGTTCAACCTGCGTTTGGCAAGGGTGGTAAAAGTAAATTCTCAATTGGCTACCTACTTAACAGTTTTCGAAAAAGTATTTAAAAAATTACAAACGCTTAATTTATACCCCGTACAATATTTTCTTTCTTGGGAAAGCTTTATTTAACAGAAAAAAAACATATTTTTCTTTATTGATTTCAATTTTCGTGCGAAAACGGTTGGTCACGTGACATTTTGCTCTATGACGTCACATTTCTATAAATATAGAAACTTATCTTGAAACCTGACAGATTGTTTTTGTATATTTTGTGAAATGTGACGTCACATGAAGTTCAATTATGGCCGCCCGTGTTTCGGGTCTTGTAATGCACAGATAGATAAAAAATCACAAATTTATTTTGTAAAAATAAAGTATTTTCAAAATATCTTCATTAAAAATAACTATTGGATAATTATCGATAAATCATAAACTACCATTTCCGACAAGCTTCATATTTTATTGTTACAACTATCAAATAGCCAATTGTAGCGATGGCTTGATTTCTCTCAAAGACAGTACAAAACAGGGCTTTAGGAAATCTCTATAGGACAGGTACTTAAATAGGTTTTTACATTTATGACCAAAAATTAGACTAACTACTTAGATAATCCGAACATCTGATATACAACGACAGTAAAAAACTCATTTTTTAAATAATAACCGTAACATTAATAAAAGAAATATTCATTGACAATGTTTCCACACGTTTGTCGATGTTGTCAAAATATACATTATTGTATGTCCATTTCTCCAAGCGGTCTTGTTAGTAATATAAAACCCGCTGTTTCATACGTGGTTTCGATGTCTTTCATAATGCGGGAACAAATCAAAACCTTACGCTTTAATTTACCTAATGCTGCTTTGAGTGCTAACTTCGTCAAATAAACGAAACATGAGTATAACAATATCCATGTAGCAGTGTTACATGTGATTTTCACTTAATTCAATTTAGTCAACAAAATAGCAAATTATTAGTTTTTCTACCGTAGCTTTCCGACGAATGCAATTTGAAGCACCGTATAAGTATAACCGGTATATTAAGATTGCGATTTATTCTGAAATTTTAGTTATTTTGCATTAATGACCAGCTATTTTAAATCGTGAATCTTAACAGGCTGTTATGAAAAAAACAGCCTCTATAAAGAAAAAGATAAAAACTGCAACAGAAACGATAATCATTTCTGATCATCGTGTTAAATTTACAGATAAGACCCCGTTACCATCATTGTAGCTATGTATAAATTATCCGGCAAGGTACCTGTAAAAATTAGAGGTCCAGATAGACAACTAGATAAGGGACAAAGGGCGAGGGTTGTGCCCTTATTATGATCTCGCACGACCCACTACTTGAACACGTCTGCTTGCCATAATCTTGAGGGCCCTTTATATTGCCATTCGTTTAATTTCACGATGTTATGCAAAATAAGGCGAAAAAAATTTTGGTGACTACCGATTTTGTCAACAAACTGTTTATTTTTATAGAATCTTAACTAACTGATTACCATGCACTACTTAATTATTTTTAAGTTGTTCTTTTTATTTAGAATGTACCATTTCATAAAAGTACTAAAGTCATCAAACTTTTAATAGCCAGGCGTTATTTTTGTTCTTGTTGATAAATTGAAAGAATCTGTTCGAATCGAATTAATTTAAAAAAATAACGCAACAAAAATAAATAATCTCGTATTAAGGTAAAAGGAGTAGAACGCCTATCTCGGCGAAACAATTTGGGAAACTTCACTCATTCACTTCCACGGTCGATCAGAACGAAAATCATTAATTAAAATTCTGTTTTTAGACTCCATTCAATATTTCGATTAACCGATAGAGATTTCAATTTCCTTTAGTCACGCGCGGGGATATCGGATCCCGCGGTGGGCTCAGTCGGTAATGAGGGAGCGGATGGCAATTTCGCTAGATGGAGTTTCGGTTACGGCCCTGTTTTTATGCCAATGTGCTTTTAATACGTCTACCTCACTTTTGTCGCCAGAAAGAAAAAGAAAGCAATAACACTCTGTGTACTTATATCGTCCCTGTTTGGTTGTTGGCCCTAGATATTATTAACCCCTTGAGGATCGTAAAACCAGACACAATTAAAAATTAACTGTTTTGCGACCGCCGGCGGTCTTATGATCCTTGACCTATTACCGGTTGATAAGAGGCTGTTGATAACAACGATTAAATGAACTATAAAGTACAAATGTCAGTCGGTAATGAGGGAGCGGATGGTAATTTCGCTAGATGGAGTTTCGGTTACGGCTCTGTTTTTATGCCAATGTGCTTTTAATACGTCTACCTCACTTTTGTCGCCGGAACACTTTCCATTTTAAACAACAAAGTGCGTACTAACTGGTCTTAGTTATTATTAGCGGTTGATAAGAGGTTGTATAACTATGTTAGTGGAAATGTATGAATCTAGGAGTTGTATAGTATTCCTAAGAAATGTATACAATTCCGAGGCTATTGAGGAAATTGTTTCAAAGTTTCTTTAATACACACATATCCTGGGAAATGTATACATTTCCTAGAAATTATATGAAATTCCGATGAATTAGGAAATGTATGGAGAGATCTCTCTCTCTCAGAGAGAGATTTAAGGATATAAGTATAATGACAGTTGCATCACAATACATTTATGAAAATATAATGTATGTTCATAAAAATGTGGAAATGTTTTCAAAAAACAGTGATATTCACAAATTAAACACTTGAAGTAGGATCAAATTAGCAGTACCTTATGCTAGGATCCATAAAATGAATAACTCTTTTAAGGGTCTGTGTGTACGATTATACAACAAAGTACCAAAATGATATTCAGAAATTAGATCTTGATAAATTTAAAATCAAAATCAAAGAAAAGCTTTATAAAAAAGCTTATTATAAAGTGTCAGATTACACAGAAGACAAAACAGCTTGGGTCTGAAAAGCTCCAAGTACTCCAACAGCTATTTCTAATTGTCTATAATTTATTTTTTTACGAGCACCATATTTAATTAAACTATTTACATTCAAACTCATATTTTGTGTTTTATGACCTGGTAACGACATATATTTTTTTTGTAAATGTCGTTGCTTCTGTGCGCTGTGGTTTCTTGCGCCGTTCTTTGCCACAGTTAAAAAATGATGTCCCGAATGAGTGGTAGATTAAAAAAGATTTGGACGATTTAAAGTAGGTACTTATTAATTGAGTTTATTGAATAAATATATTTTGACTTTTGACTTTTATAAAAACGAATCCTTTCTTTGAACAAAATAAGTTAGTAAACTGAGAATCCGAGTTATCTGTGAATAAAATAAAAGGAACACATTGTTAAACTGAGAATCAGAATTTTTATTAAGGCTCTCGTCGAGGCAATCAGGTAACTGTCATGCCGTAAAATATAAAATCTTCCTAAGGCTCATTACTAATTAAGCTTCAAAAATCAACTTTGAACAGAGTGCTTACGACCTCCTTTGTCATGTGGAGGCTCTGCTTAGATGCCATACAAATGGCATTGTCTTGTTTTCGTTACAGTGATCCATCCATTGAGATAGATACTATAGAGGTAACTTCGATGTGCAAAATTTTCACACATGCACAAAAAAAGAGGCCTATTTGTGCGTTACTAAAATGTTGCCAGCTCACAGTTGTCACTCCCTAAATATAGGTAAATTTTATACAATGTTAAGAACAAATACCATGTCTCGACCGCTCGACATAACACCTCTCATTTTTGTGTCGGATGTAGAATGGTTAGGATAAAAGAAACGAAAACATAAAATCAACAACAATGTATTGTGGATGTAATATCAATCAATCTTTGAGAAATTTAATACAATATAAAATAAAATAACACGTGAAGCCAAATTATAATAGGTAACTCTTATTTATTAAACAATCCGTGGCCTAAATTGTTTCTTTCTAACATTAATTTCAACGTAAGTTTAACTTTTTAACGCTGTTTTTAAATAAGGATCAATCTGACAAAGTAAAGATTATTTAAGTGAAAAAGATGCATTGCTGCTTTGGTTCTAATGTTTCTTCAGTTCTGCAACTACTGCACGATTAAACAACCTGTAACATAAATACTTCATCTTAATTTTGTGGAATACCGAAAATTCATACTAAAATAAAGGAGAATTTTGCAAAATCCGGTCACTGATAAACCAATAGAGAAGTTAAAAACAAACAAAAATTTTGATGTTATAGGAAAAATATCTAAAATAATTAAAAAAATGCAAGTTTTGACACCAAAATCTCAGAAGTGACACACTTTATGATTTGTGATACTTACTTCTAGATTATTTTTATTGTCAGTATTCAAGTCCTCAATAGTATTCGTGTTATCAAGTTTTGATAAGTGGCTGCGTTTTCGCTAAGATTTCATTTTTCTTTATTTTTATGTCTCCATTATCATTTTTTTGAGTGTTTCGACCTTTGGAAATCTAAAATAAATAGAAAATAAACGATAATTTAGACTAGGCTGGCTTGATTCTCGTGAGGACCCTAAAACCTTAAAACTAAATTTATTATTTTCTACCACGCTCAGTCTAACGCTCGAATAGATAGGAAAGGTAAAAAGTACAGGTGGATATAATTTAATTAGATAATTTATTTTATGCTATTCGTTCCATACTAAAACCTAAGTATTTTTGGGGTAAATTTTGCCAAGTACCTGACAATACTGATTACAGGTTATGTTGAAATAATTTTATGAAATTTCTGTATTAAACCAAAAGCACACATATTTAAGACTAGAATTAGAGATGTACAATCATTTATTAGCATTTTCAATAGAAACAAATCAAATATTGCATGGTAAATTGCTAATAATCATCACGAAACCAGATTAACAAACCTTACGTAAGAAACGATATTCCAGGCACTTGCTACTCACTTCTATTACTGCAATGTTTGACTGAACAACTTGTTGTTCAATTAAGCCCAACGGAATAATATGTTCACCTATAATATTCACTTATTCAACTAAAAAAACAAATAACTATTTGGTAGGTAAAATAATGACAGCGATTTGTTTGGGGCCAAGTGTCGCTGGATCCATGTAAAACGTTGCACAGTTTTACTGACACGGTCCTTTCATCCTATGTTTTGTCTTTCTTTTACTTAGGGTAAACATGATGTGCCGAAACGGAACAAAAGTAGTAATGGAATAAGGCAGAAAGAGATAGCAACTTACGCTCTCTATAGTTATAGATCTCATTGGATCCATCCATAACCCGACATTTCGAAAATTGCTTAACTGACATGATCGCAAACTGAACGCACACACACACAATGATTGGTGGAGCTCAATAACGTAGCGGCTAAGCGCTACGTTATCGAGCTCCACCAATCATGTCAATCCAATATAAAATCAATAGTGTCAATCAAACGCAAAATCAAGAGTAGGTACATGCTTAATTCAAGCACTTTCCGTAATCCTTTAACGAAAACCATCAGTCGCAAATAATTTCGTCCAACCCGACAATGACGAAACACTCCGTAAAAAAGCAAACTACCGCCGCCCTGAAAAATGACTATGACGTCATTTAATTAATCCCTGGGCGTCTACCAAATTAACCTAGACGCACTGAGCTTATGCTGCCGCCAAATTG
Organism: Scoparia ambigualis; assembly: GCA_963921215.1. Taxonomy (NCBI): domain Eukaryota; kingdom Metazoa; phylum Arthropoda; class Insecta; order Lepidoptera; family Crambidae; genus Scoparia; species Scoparia ambigualis. Next base: position 24,000,675 of record OY992511.1, read on the forward strand.
AGTTGGTCATGAAACATTTGGACGTGCGCCGGGTTGGCTGTCATCTCAATTTTGCTGGTACACCGTGAAAACAACGAGCGAACGGGTTTTTAATGAAAATGAGAATGTTTGCGGTGGAACTTGTTAACTTTACAGATTTGAACAAAATAATGTGAACCACAGAAAATACAAAGAAGAGACTAGGTGGTGATGGCTTACGCTTTTGGGTTGCAATCTTGTAAGTTAAGCAACTATCAGAACGCATTAGTAACTGGATGGGGAACCAAATTAAAATACCGTGAGCTCCTCCGTTATTTGGAAGGCCAACCCTTTAACGGGCAGAAGGATGTATATTTTCACCATATTGAACTTTATACTAAGAAATGAGATAAGGTCGAAAACCTATGAAAAATTTGAACATGCTGTGTCCGTTAAAGGGTTAAACCGTTGTTTTCTTTTGGCGCACTAAGCAGGCAGTATTTAGAACCCAGCGAACTACATTGCAAGATGATAAGTGCTCTGCTTTCGTTAAGACACAATAGAAATTCAATTGTTAGATCTCCTTAAAATAGACGCGTTTTACCTGAAATAAAACGCATATTAAATACTTACCTCATTAGAAGCTTATAATATTGAGATAGGCATATCCGTTTCCCGTCGTATTTTTCTTCTCTTTATTCCGGTATATCGCTGTCTCTCTCGCTCATCCCACTCAGTGGCGTCACCAGGTGGCGCGGTGGGGGAACCAGGAGATTTCACACCCGTGCCCAGTGTTGCCAGAATGTTACTTTTGTAACATTTTACGTTACATTTGACCCTCTCATGTTACTTTCATGTTACACGACTCAAAATGTTCTTTTACGTTACTTTTAGGCCTTGATAAAGTAAAATATTAAAATATTCAGAATAAAAAATAAATCGTAACGGAACGGAAGGATATTTCGTTTGTCGTGTGCGAACTTGATTTTAGTTCATCGTTTATTTTCTTGCTCTTTCTCACATTTCAATAATGAGGAAGATAGCAATAGCATAACATTGTATTGTTTTGGTGCTACGGTTTCGGTCGGTTCGGTTTGTTTCTTCTTGTTGTCGACTTGTCTCTTTGCCGCGCCGTTTCGTAGGATTTCATTCGAAGGGCGGCGTCCCGTTATTTGAATTTTACTAAGAAGTTGGTAAGTAAATATAACTAATTCAAATAACCTATTACCTATTTAACTGATTAGCTTTGAAAACTTTATAAGGGTTCATTATAAACTTTTTACTAGCTATACTTAATGATATGAAACAAGAAACTTTGGTTCATTTGTAAACAAACAGTAACGAGTAAGCGGAGTACCTACCTACCGGCCGGCAGCCTTTTGACGTGACAACGTCTTATAAATTGGTTTGCCGGGTGACACTTCAAGAAACTGCGTTACGCTCCGCTCACGTTATGCGCTCACAATGAGAGCGAGTGAGAGGCACGCGTCCCTTCCACTCGGGCATGGTTAGCCCGCCTAAGAGCGAGAGAGACAGACATAAAAAGTGAAAGGCACGCGTCCTAAATATAATTCTTTGTATAAATAAATGTTTTAAATTGTTACTATTATTTCATCCTTCTTCCTACTATACGAATGAATATTCACATTAAAATTATTTTACCACTCAAAGTCGTTGTCACGTAAAACTTTCGCCCGTATACCGACTTTACAGGCAACCAATTTTTTTTTTTTTTTACCCGGTGTAATCCTTGCTTATGGATTCCAGTCTCCAGAAGGGAGACTGGATATGTGGGACTCTCCCGTCCCCCTTTCCACGACGTAATCGTCGGGCGAGAGGGAGGGGCCTACCCACTAATCACCGGGGGACCAAACTCCGAAAGCATAAGGCTTGAGGTGGCGGCCACGGGACCTGACCACGGGGGTATTACCTCGCGGTGCCACCCCGTCGCCGTGTGTTGGCCTATAACCACTGCGTAGCAGCCGTTACGCGCCAACACACGGCGACTACGCGCACGCGGCACAACACGAACCAGCCCATTTAGAGGGCAGACATAAAAAACACGGACAGACATGCCCGGCTTTCCCGGGCATGCGGACACAACACAACCCAATTTCGCAGGACACGACACAACACATGACGAGAACATGCCCACGTCGTCGCAGGCATGCGCACAGGACAACCACGATTTACCAGTGCAGGACTCCGTTTGTGGTCGCTCCGAATCAGCGGGAGACACGACGACCTCAACCAATTGGTCATCTAGTCGTCCCGCCGCTCATCACCGCTTCCCGGAGTCTCGCACCAGTCCTACAAAAACACATAAAAATACGAACGACCACAACGAAAAACCCAATGACAGAAAACACAACGCAACACAACACAGACCCTATTTGCTGGCGCGGGGCTCCCCGCATCCGCTCCGAGCAACCCGCCCCCATTTGGGGGGACGCTTCGTCGCTCATCATGGCTTCTGCATAAAGCCTCCGTGCCAGCTCCCCAAAAGACATCCACAATGACCCGCACATTTACTGGTGCGTGACCCCCACCGTGTCCGCTCCGAACCAGGGGACGCCCTCGGAAGAGCGCCCCGTGGCTCATCATGGCGTACCGGCCGGCAGCCTAGCCGTAGCGTAGTTAATACGTACCCAGTTCTTACAGACATGAAGTTTTTTATAGGTTTATGCTTACGGACGACAGCACTGCAGGTCAACCTACCACAAAATGTCAAATTACCTACGTCAAAAAATTTTGAACTTTATAGGTAAGTAAGATGTAGGTAAGGATCGTATCGATTAGAGAAAGTTGACTTGCTGGGTAGGGTGGGGTTGGCATTAATGAGCCACACGTACACAATGAGCCACCTATATAATTCGGAAAGGCGAACGTTACCGCTCCGTGTTTTCAACATGCACGGGCACGTTTCCGAACTCGCCCCTACCTCCCCAGTCACTGGCAAGATTCGGCGAGGAACGCGTGTGTTATCGAGAGCTTTTCGTTTTCGTGATCTAAAAGCTAAAAAAAAAAACGTAAGTCGTTTGTTTTACAAACATACGTCGCTACAAAGATACGTCAAAAATTTAAGAAAGGTGAAACGCAGCGAATTCAGCCAAATTATCCAGTAAATAGGGTTTTCAAGAACGAACAGGAGCTGACCATTCACGATTACATAGTCGAAATGTGCTGACAAGTTTTTTTTTAGACTTTCTGCCAAGCTGTGTAACATACAGACCTGCCACTGAAGATAACGATGACAAGACGCAGAAGACATCATCGGCGGGTCTCCACCAGTACTTCAGTTGATCAAGATGATGACGCAGAACCCCTTCGGTCTTATACAATATATTTTTTTATCCAAGGTAATGTTATAAAAATGTTATAATATTAATAAAAAAATTAAGATAATATTTTATAAGTTACTGTTAACCAAACCTTTTAAGAACATAATAAAAACCTCAAACAATTGCAATAAATAACTTTAATATATATATTGTGTTTTTCTCGTAAATTTTTGAATAAATATAAAAAAAACAATACTTTTATACTTGCCTGGCTGATTGCCCCCCCATGCCCATTGTGTGCCGCTGGGTGTACACAATGAGCTATTTCTCACATTTTAAAAAAATGCTATAAGCTCATTTCAGTATGATTTTGGAACAAATCTGAGTACGCCCTAAGATAGTCAGTTAAATTTCCATACCGTTGACACACGTAACATTTCTGTGATGTTTAGGGATGCATAAATTGGCGCTCCAAATTATTCCTGGCTCATTGATGCCACCCCCACCCTACGTATCTAATCTGTGCTGCTGGCGTGCGTGTGTATACTTAAAAAAATGTTTTATTTACCTACTCTAACAATTATGAGATTTTGTTTTGTTTTTCATTTATAAAAATCATTAATTATTAAAACTATGATATTTCATTTCCAATAAGACAACAATTACAGCTAGGTAAGCTGCACATCTACCTACAACAAACTGTAAAATTTTTCAATAAATTTTGAACCTTATGGCCTGAAGATAAAGATCAATATCGATTGGGGAAATTCGGCAGATTTGGAGATTTCTTAGAGTGTATACGTCTATCTTTTTCAGGTTTACCGATATTGGATTAATAATAATAATTGTTACGATTCTTTATAAAATAAAAAAAGGAATTCATTCGTTTTTCTACAATTTGGTACGGTAATGTTACTTTTCTCATGAAAATGTTACTTTTTGAGCAGCCTCGTGTTACTTTTGACTATCGGCCGCTGGCAACACTGCCCGTGCCCATTTGTTCATCATTGTGTCGAAATAGGCATTAAGCACCAGGCGGAAATAAAAACTAAGCTTCTAATGAGGTAAGTATTTAATATGCGTTTTATTTCAGGTAAAACGCGTCTATTAAACACTTGACCGTCATTAGAAGCTTATAATATTGAGACCTGTTTGTTATCGCCTGGTGAAAACGCCAATGTGAGAAATAAATTAAACAATAAGTGCGAGAGAGTTAATCATATGATTACGGTTTCAACTAATTATTTACAATTTAAGTCATGTAAGAAAATAATTGGCCAGTCATTGATTAAAAATCAAATAATTTAGCTTGTAAACCATGTAAACGAACATTATTATTAGGAAATAAATATTGTTTACTATTTGACTTCAATCACTTTACAGGGTAAAAATAAAAAATGAAAAACTTCGTGACGCCTGAATCAATATTTCACGACAATAAACCTTGTGAAAAGTATTAAGTAACTAATCTCCAATTACCAATAGTTAGTATATCCTCAATGGGTAAATCATATCAATCTAGTTTGTAGATGCTACAGCGGAGCAAAACACAACCAGGTGTGGCTGTAATATCCATCTAGCTACCACAGTGCTTGAAACAGGTGACAGGTGAACCACTCGAAGTTTTAAATAAATTAGTTTAGCCATTTTGTACAATATTTATTGATCCTTTTAACCAGTAGCAATTTCTAGCTTGTTTGTCTGTAGTCCCTACAGTCAGTTTTTGACCCAAACTGTCGCCATAATATTACTGCATTGTCTTGAACAAAATAATGTTTGGTGTCCACAGCAAGGTAACAAAGGAGCAATGCGACAATAATATTGCAGTGTTACGAACTGTTTGAAATCTAGTTGATCCTAGGTTTGAAATACATTTCAAAGGTCTACAGACTAATATTACTAAAACCTGGAAAAAGGAGGTTTTGTTGTTTTTAAATGTTTAATTGAGATTGATTTTAAAACATGTTTAACTATTACCTCGTCACTAAGATTTCTATATAATTGTGCGCTGCATAAAGTAGAAACGACAATTTATGGTAGTGTATAGTATTGTAAGAAAGATTTAAAATATTAAGTGTAAATCTGCCAAAAACTGGACTGACTGGACCCATTTAGTACGCGTTCCGCGTGTGGATGGCGCCGCTGCTGCTGCTAACGCCCTTCCTGTACTACTGGACCAAGCACAAGTGCTCATAATGTTTTATAATAACCGGAGGCTTGAGTAGGGAAATTTGCTTGTGGTTCCATAACGATTTATCATTTAAGCACACCAAATTTCAACGTCATGTCTTGAACCTTGGGGGTTGGCAGGCCTGTGGTTATGTCTACCAGGCGTCTACGTTTCGAATTCCATACTGTGAATGAGGCAGCAAGGGGTACCACAATTAGATAAATTCCTGTTTAGGTGTGTTAGCACCCGGGGGATGACGGAAGGTGGTGCGAATTTCCAAGCCAGAGGGAAGCGTTCTCTTCAGGCTGAAAGCATTGTGAAACATCGCTTCGTAATCATTGAGATACATCTGCATAGTTTACCCACTACTCGAGCGTTCTTGGATACAAACAGGTGAATTACTGGCCAGGCCCACTTCGCGAATATCGTTTGTGTGAATTCTGGCAGTAGATGCCACTCTAGAGTTTGGCTATGTCGAGACAGTTCATCTGCATGGCTGTTCAATTTCCCTGGAATGTAATGAATTTTGACCACAATTTGGTTGGTGGTCATTTGTTGGTTGGCAATTTGGAGGATTAAAATAAAATTGTCGCAGGCTTCGTGTTCGATGCTTGTAATTCTAAGACTTAGAACAGCCCGCTTTTATTTTTGATTGCAGTGCAGCTTTTGTTCGGATGCACTCCACCTTCCCGATAGGGCAGAATTGTTGAGTTGTGACCCCCCAATCCTGAAGCAACGGTTGTCAAAAAGAATGTTGGTGGAGGTATATATGTATTGGTGTTTCTGATAATTTTTAGCTACCAATACATTTAACTACATCGTAAGGTAGAGTGTATTTTACCGCCCAATTTCTTCTCTTAGGTATCGTAAAAGGCGACTAACGGACCATAGATTTCACATACATCCAACAGTATAGAGCGGCGATAGGCTCATCACTTGTCACGTACATGTGCAGTTATCATTTGGTGAAACGTAGACTATGGCAGAGGACTGCTTTTGCGGTCCTCATTGCCTGGTCTCTGACTAACCCTTCGGGGATAACAGTCGTGAGTATATGTAGGTATGTATGGACGCTTGTGATTCCTCCATGTATCCTAGTATGTCCTTGCGGAAGACATTGATTTTGGTAAGCGCCCTACGAGGGCGGTCAAACAGACTTTTTGAAGTTTATGTGGACACCAAAATAAGTAAGTGTTTCTATTACAATGTTGGCATGTCTGGACAGAACAATCTGGTCCTTATGTCTATAAGATAATAGTCTAAGAAAACATTGCCGTGCTCATCTCAAATGGAAGGCATATAATTTTTAGTAATTCGCCTTTGTAGAACAGACGAAGAAACCATTGTGGGATTTGGCTATAGTCGGTACTACTATAGGTAGTACCTAGGTCTGAGAAAAGTAATTTGTACATCTCGTCTCTTGGCCGTACACAGTCCGGAATTTATATAATAATTTAACGACTTCAAGTTAAAAATTGGACGGAGTGACCTTTCTTGGGTGCTCTTTGGTACTAGAACTGGGTTAAAACGAAGTTTGGAAAAAAAACTTACTGTTTCTAGAAACCTGTTCCTTCATCTGTGTCAGCATTGCAGACATTTTGTCCGATACAAGCGTGTAACAACTGTCTATTGTAACGTTTGGAACCTTGAGCGATGGCTTCAGATAAAACGGTATTCGATACCTTTGTGTTATGATAGAAAACTTGGAGCACCTATTTAGTCCCAACGGTGTCGATAAAGTGCAAATTGACCGGCTCGAAATTTCGGAGCGTCATTGTCTTCGTGTTTTGTTACCTCTGTTAGCAGAGAAGATGGACGTTTTTGTCCTGATTGATAGAGCTGCCAAGCCTATGATCCTGGGGATCGAAAGTAAGAACAGCCTCCGTTGTTTATATTATAGCTACGATGTGGTTCGTGGCTGGCATAAGTATGTCCTTGCGGAGGACATTGAATTTGTTAAGCGCCCTGCGAGGGCGGTTCATAGCCATGATGTGGTTCGTGGCTGGCATAAGCATGTCCTTACGGAGGAAATTGATTTTGGTAAGCGCCCTGCGAGGGCGGTTCATAGCCACGATGTGGTTTGTGGCTGGCATAAGCATGTCCTTGCGGAATACATTGTTTTTGGTAAGCGCCCTGCGAGGGCGGTCCATAGCCACAATGTGGTTCGTGGCTGGCATAAGCACGTCCTTACGGAGGACATTGTTTTTGGTAAGCGCCCTGCGAGAGCGGTTCATAGCCACAATGTGGTTTGTGACTGGCATAAGCCTGTCCTTGCGGAGGACATTTATTATTTAATTTAATTAAAAACGGTTACATAACCATTTACAACAATTAAACGTATTATTCAAATTCAAATAAAATAAGGGACATTTAGCATTACATTAACATACATGCATCTTCTCGCAAAAACCGCGAAACTCAAGTAATATTATTACCCTTGATTTTGGTAAGCGCCCTGCGAGGGCGGTTTATAGCTACGATATGGTTCGTGCTGGCATAACCGCATAAGCATGCCCTTGCGGAGGACATTTATTTATTAAATTTTATTAAAACGTTTAAATACCAATTACAATAATTAAACATATTATTCAAAATCAAATTAAATTAAATAAGGTACATTTAGCATTATATTAACATATATGCATCTTCTCGCAAAACCGCGAACACTCATGTTATAACTATTGATTTTGGTAAGCGCCCTGCGAGGGCGGGCAGATTATTGCCACGATTTAGTTCGTGGCTGCCATAAGTATGTCCTCGCGGAGGACATTGATTTTGGTAAGCGCCCTGCGAGGGCGGGCAGATTATAGCCACGATATGGTTCGTGGCTGCCATAAGTATGTTCTTGCGGAGGACATTGATTTTGGTAAGCGCCCTGCGAGGGCGGTTCACAGCATGCTGTGCGTGTGTCTGTCCCATGAACTAGAAGAAGAAGAAGAACAACGCGATGGTACGCTAAGACGATAAGAAGTTTGCCCTTGCGAAAGGTAACCGTTTGTTATAGTACAGGTTTTGCTTGCGAGGCATTCCCAGTACCAGATTTAATAACTGGCCAAAAAGTTTTCTAACAGGACAATTTTTTCTAATGCAACTGTAATCTGTTCAGAATTAAACAAATGTGTGTTTGAAGGTAGAATCTTATTCAAAGTAGCAAGCATTAGAGGGTCTTTTACATTTTTATGAGTACCTATCCTCTTTTCGTATATTTATAGTTTCAGTCTACAACCTAATCACCACTGAAAATAAGACCTTTAAGAGAGGCATCAGATGTTTGCGACCAACCAGTAAACTGCGCAGACAATTATTAAAAATATCTTTTTAGTTTTAAAATACCAAAAGTTATTGGTGCACAAGATTTATCAGAATATTGGTGCTTAAGGCCTAGCTGGCTCTTTTAGATTACTTTTAAAATCAAAAATCAAATCTAGATCACTAGACGGAATATTTAAATTGTTAACTGTTTTAGTCAGTATTGGTAACACCTGCGAGGTGCAACAATCGTTGTAAGATTTCCTCTAACGTCTGATAAAGCAGACACATTGTCGTTATCGTCATGAAAGGCGGGTAGGTACGATGACCATACTTCTTTGAACGATGACGACTAACTCGAACTCAACCTTCGCCGATGCGATCGGGATTGTTAGAAGGACTAGCTATAGCCGCTTAGCTACAATTCATTTTTCTCATTATCTAATGTAAGCACTAATTATCGGTTTCTTATCTAAAATAAAAAGAAAAAGTGCCTGGAGGGTAGATACCACGTATTAAACACAAAAAACACTTTTAAAAATACTATCTTTACTCGAATGCTTTCTTATCTTAAAAGAAAAGGTGTATCTACATCTCTTGCGGGTAAAATAAAAAGTTTGATATACCAGATAAGTTTAAATTATAAATTCAGCGAACGGTAACACCGTTAAGTTAAGAAACTATTCTAAGTACTCACGTGTATTGTAGAAACTCACGAGAACTGTGTTGCAGTTTAAATAAAAATAATTCTATTTCTTTGTCACTTGATCACTATGTAGTGCACAAGTTACGCCGACGGGAAATTTCACGCCAATGATGAACAAATGGGCACGGGTGTGAAATCTCCTGGTTCCCCCACCGCGCCACCTGGTGACGCCACTGAGTGGGATGAGCGAGAGAGACAGCGATATACCGGAATAAAGAGAAGAAAAATACGACGGGAAACGGATATGCCTATCTCAATATTATAAGCTTCTAATGACGGTCAAGTGTTTAATAGAACGCTTTAGACATGGGGATAAGAGGAAACAAAAATAAATAAAAGTTATCAAACGTAAGGAAATTTAACTAAAAAGTTTAATGTACATACGATACCTAACTACTCGTTAACGATACAATGGACGCTGTGTGAACTGTGTGTATGCATAAGCTTAATGAGATAGGTGGCAACTATCTACCTATCGATACTACGGCTCATTTCAGGTGATAATAGAATTTCAGTTTAGATCAAACGTGATTTAGAACGGGGTATTACAATGATTACTTATCATGAGATGAGAGCTAACCATAAACGAAATAACGTAGAATACTGACGATAGATAGTTGCTTCTGGTTTGCGCAGAGACTGGCGCGTTTGAGCTACGATCGTGAAAGCTAATGTCGGGACCCCAGATGGGTGACCAAATTTAAGTATCTGAACTCTTGGCTAAGGAAATCATTATATGATAGTCTTGGTATCGTAAAATGGTACTACTAGTTAATAACCACTAAATCATACTGGACCAGTGGCTCGATTTTGCTATTTTGAAATGTATCTCAGCGGTCTGAATTTGAAATTTATCCCGCATAAATTACAAAATCAGATTGCTGAAAACGTTTTCAAATAGAGGCTACGTGATTTTCAGCCATTCACCATAAAATGAATATACAGTAAACAAAATCACCTTAAATATGACTGAAAATAGGACAATGTCTAAGCGTAACTTTTAAAATTAAAATCGATGGCAATTTCATTTGTAAAACAATTCAAAATACAAATCTTTAAATCTAAATTTAAGTCCAAAGCACAGTAAAATTGCGAGACATCTTATGTTCAAGCGAAATAAATGTCTTTGTCTTTGTCATTCGGCCACTCATCCTTTCAACCGACTCCGGGTAATGTCAGCATGTCATAATGTATTAGTAGTCTGATAGCGCGAGTGTCAAAATGTACAAATGATAAATCATTTTAAAACGTCAAGGTGTTAGCACGAACAAATGAAAGAATGTAGATGTGAGAATTCGCCAATGTAATAAATATTGCATGAGTGACAAACTGCACAATTGATATAAAATCTCTGTAGACAACGTTGCGTCATCAAGCTGCTCTTTACACTACCAGCGTACTTTAAACTGAATAACGTGACTATGAAAAATAAGGACCATACGTACACACAGCGTCAGATCAACCTACCCTAAACTGTCAAATTTCTCTAATGAATATTGATCCTTCGAGCCAAAGAATAAAGTTCGAAATAGATTGTAGAAAATTGACAGTTTTGGGTAGGTTGATCTGATGCCGTGTGTACAGATTCACAACTATTATCCCAAAGGGTTAGTCAGAGACTAAGCCATAAGGGCCGCAGAAGCAGTCCACTGCAATAATCCACGTTTCACCACATTACAACTGCACATGTGCTCAGTGTGATAGGAGGTGAGCTCATCGCCGATCTATGCTGTTGGAGTTATGTGCAGTCGGACAACGGATAAAAACATACATACACTTATTATACATAGAAAACACCCAGACCCGAGACAGTTTAGAAAAACAATAATTTCTAAATTGACCCGACCGGGGATCGAACCTGGGACCTCAGAGATGGCTGGAAGTATGTGCAGTCGTTATTCCGTTAGTCCCCTTTTACGACACCCAAGGAAAGAGACGGATTGGTAGTCTATTATTTTAATGAGCCTCCACACACACAGCTCATCCGACCTATCCTTGCTAAAGTTGCTTAACTCAAAAGCAAACCGTTGCGTCATCAAGCTCCTTTTTAAACACTACCAGCGTACTTTAAACTGAATAACGTGAAGTAAAATAAGGACCACTCTTGTTTAAATAAAGTAATGTCCGATGAATATTTCAGTCGACAGACTATACAGCCCTTGGGAGGTGACCCGGGGAATCGGTGTTTCTCTTCGCTTCGCAAATGCAACGTTATTAGCGTTTTTTACCGTCCTTTTATGCAGCAAAACACTATCGCTTTATAAATCATCCATTCAACGACCTCTTTAAAGGTTTTATATTTATTTATTATGTTTTATTTATTCCTTTTAACCTTACATGATCGAAGCTTTTAACACTTAACGCGGCGCTACTAGACTATAGAAATTGTGTTTATTAAGCACTGTGCTGATCAGTGCGCGGCCGCAGTAGATTGGTTAAATGAGATGGAGAATTCAAAAGTTCCACTGTTGGGCATTATTGATTATTAAATTCACGATGAATTTTATTAATATTATGGTAATAATATTTATTTGTGTACATTGCGTGCCTGATCACGGGCAAACTGTTGATACTATTTTTTTAAGAACTTGTTACACAGTTTAAGCAATAAAGGAATTATATTCTATTCTATTCTATTCTATAAGCCTACCCCATAACGGGGTTGGCGCCATTGCTCACTACGCTGGGATTGGTGAGTTTTAACTATAAGTATTAAGAGGCCTATTACATCTCGACTGTGATTTTTGCGTAAAATGGCCAATTTTGGCGTTATGGATCACAGAAGCAAAAATACATTAACAATTATGACTTATTGAATAGTGTAAAATAGCTGTTGGAATAGTGCGTAGCGGCCTCGCTTTTTGTAAATTTTGCTTAATTTTTTAATTAAACCCAAAATTGCAGAGAAAGATTTTCATAAAATGCGCGAAGGCACTTTTTTGAGCTCATCGATTGAACTACTGTTCTAAACAAGTAAAATAGAAAAATATAATATTATCTCTTATATAATCGAATAGTACGTAGCGGCCTCGGAATTTTTAGATATCATTAATTTTATATAGAAAAAAAATCTTATTCTAAACCAAAAAACTTCGAAAATTGCTATAAGTTAACTGTGAACTTCTCCTATCTACGATAATATTATTAAGCAAAATTTATACCAGAGTAATTGTTACTTCATGAGGAATAAAGATTTTATAATGAATTTATTATCCTATTTCGATAAAAACGATAAATACAACTGCACAATTACTACAAAATGCGATGCGCCGGCCGTCCGAATTCAACTTATGCTCACAGAATGGAGATTTGTAATATTATGCACAAATTTATTATCCTATTTCGATAAAAACGATAAATACAACTGCAAAATTACTACAAAATTCGAAAATGGGCATTTTACGCAAAAATCACATTCGAGTTGTAATTAGGCCTCATATTAACATCGATTCATTTATCATCACCATTTGCTTGCCCTGTTCCCATGTAATTTATATTCACATTAATAATTTGATAAATTAAAACAACACCTTGCGTACACATATTTCAAAATTACCGCAAACGACTGTTATTTTATTTGTCGTCTAACAAAAGGACAAAGTTAAGGTTTGGATAAAACGAACCATTAAATTAAATATTGTTGAGTAATAAGAGTTTCCCTCTCATATTTCCCTGCAATTACCGAAAAATAAGTTTTTACAAACTCATTTTACGGAAAATTGCTCCGCTACCTTATAAGCCAACCTATTAAATGAATAAAAAAGGTGTTGGGAAAATTCTGTCCTGCGAGATTTGGATGCGAAAACATTTTTTGGGAAAATAATATGCGTAGGGCCATATGAGCAATCATTAGAGCTTGAACGATATGAGGTAAGCGGTGCCTCTTTTTTACCGTTGATTTGACGTTTTGTTTTCTTATTTCTTTTGTTTGTTAGGGGAGAATGTACATTATTACATTATAACGTCTACCGAAGCTTCCGCAAACACGTCATGTCAAAATGAAGCACAAGGATCGACTCATGTTTATTTTACAAATTAATTTTTTGATGTTCACCTGTTTAATGAACCTAGTTTAAAAAAACAGACGCCTTATTTTTTTTTCTTCTTCTTCTTCTTCTTCAGCGTATCATCGTCCACTGCTGGACGTACGCCTCTCCAGTCCTCCTCCAACCAGCCCGGTCGCCAGTGAATCTGGTCCAGATCGGCCCTGCGACCGCCTTGATGTCATCGGACCAACGAGCTGGAGGTCTTCCGATGCTCCGCTTCCCCGTTCTTGGTCTCCAGAATAGAACGCAGTTGCTCCATCTCTCATCATCACGACGACAGAGATTTTTTTAAATCTTTGTTTATTATAGTGTTTTAAAAAAATAATATAAACTAAATTGATTTTAGATTTTTAAATGTATTAATAAATATAAACTAAATTGCAATGAAATACATAAAATATGTTTTTTACGGAAAATGAATAAGTAGGTAGTAATTTTAAATAATCTTTGATTGTGAGATAATGTTACGTTTTAAGAGATGTTTTATTAAAGACAGAACAAACTATAGTTGATTTTAAAATGAACAGATTATTTAATTTCCAGTTTCATACTTTTGCTTGGATGTACAAAAATAATTTACTGATAAAATCTATATTTGGTCGTCGTGCTGTGATAAGAAAATTTAATCAAAATTTCATAATAACTTCATACGAAGGGAGAGACAGTCTTAATTAAACATGTGTTCTCAACAAAAGTAATTACATATTCTATAACATAACCGAGAAATCGATACTTTGGTAATAGCTTTTGTTGGGATATAACATTTTATGAACATAATCATTTCTTTGGTATTATTTTTCTAGCACAGGTTTTTGTTGTGTAGTGTCGAACTTAAAACAAGATGTTGTTTTATTAATAAATATTACATAAGAGGCCTATTACATCTCGACTGTGATTTTTGGGTAAAATGGCCAATTTTAGCGTTATGGAGCTCAGAAACAAAAATATATTAACAATTTTGACTTATTGAATAGTGTAGAAAAGCTATTAGAATAATGCGTAGCGGCTTCGCTTTTTGTAAATTTTGCTTAACTTTTAAATGAAACCCAAAACTGCAGAGAAAGATTTTCATAAAATGCGCGAAGGCACTTTTTTGAGCTCCTAGATTGAACTACTGTTCTGAACAAATGAAATATAAAAATAGAATGTTATCTCTTATATAGTCGTTTAGTGCGTAGCGGCCTCGGAATTTTTAGATATCATTGATTTTTATATAGAAAAAAAATCTTATTCTAAACCAAAAAACTTTGAAAATTGCTTAAAGTTAACTGTGAATTTGTCCTATCTACGATAATATTATTGAGCAAAATGTAAACCAGAATAATCGTTACTTCATGACTAATAATGATTTTATAATAAATTTATTATCCTATTTCGATAAAAACGATAAATACAACTGCAAAAATACTTCAAAATGCGATTCGCCGGCCGTCCGAACTCAGCTTATCCTCGCAGAGTGGACATTTGTAATATTATGCATGATTTTATTATCCTATTTTGATGACAACGATAAATACAACTGCAAGATTACAACAAAATGCGAAAATGGGCATTTTACGCAAAAATCACAGTCGAGATGTTGTAATAGGCCTCTTAACACATTAATTGGTGGGGTACGTGACTTAGTAGCTGTTGATGTTTATCTGCGCTTTTTCTGAACTAAGTACGTCCCTTTGATATACACGTGTAAATACAGTCTTTTTTTTTATGACATTAATACCTACGTTTATTGAAATTTTGTGCAACTTTTGCATTTGGTTAATGTTCTATTAACAAACTGTTTGTCTTTAAATATTTGTGGAAATTATTCCCAAGACAGAAATGATTTCTTAGTGAGTAATTAATTGTTTTAACATTGTTTTGTATTAATCTGAAAGATTCAACCCTTGGTTCGCCCACGTCAATTTTAGTCCGCCGTAAAAGCTTTGTACCGCGTGCTTTCGGAAAGATCAGCTTTTATCATTATGTATGTATGTTATGATTCTTTGCCGTAATGCTAGTGATGGTTTGGTTTTTATAAATATAATTATATTGTTTTTATTGTGATAAGATACTATTTAAGCTTAACTAATTATTAATCCCGGTATGGGCGTTTTGTTAATTTTTCTTTGTGGACAACTTTTTGGCCGAATATGTTCAAATGATGTTAGTTTGTTATATATAGGTTTAGTATACTTAGCTGTTGTTGTCTCGAAAAAAAACATAAAAAAATAAAAATAAATAAATTGTAGCTTTCATGGTGAAAATACCTACGTTTAAAGAATCGATTTCATCCTTCCGATATCCAATCATCGCATACAAACAAACAAAAAAGTTTTACTATTGTATAATATAAGTGCAGGTTATTTTAGTATTATGTTATTTTAAAATAAACAAAAAATTTATTTTAAAAAAAACCGACTCCAAAAAATTTGACTGAAAAAAATGCATGCAAACGCTTTACTTTTTGCTGAAAATACCGAAATCGCTAAAGGTATGCGCCATGCCTACAATATTTGAGGAGTTCCCTCAATTCCTTAAGGATTCCATTATCAGAACTGGATGTTGATAAAAAGGGGACCAATCTGGAAGTATAATAAATATACTTTTAAATAAAAAAAGCATTTTCTTAATTGGTGTATAAATGACGGAGTTCTGAGGTAACAAACATAAAAGAAAAAAATACAACCGAATTGAGCACCTCCTCCTTTTTTTGAAGTCGGTTGATAAGATTGTTTACGAAATAAGATTGCTGCAAATTAAAAAAAATAATCAAACCGATATTTTTTGTATATGCTGTTGCAATTATTGAAAATTAGACTTTTTTTTATTTGCAGTTGCAATTATCGAAAATAAAATTAAAAAATTAGTGAAAGGGATTGGCCACTTTCCATATAGTATTTGGCCACGATGTAAACAGAGTAGAGATAAGTGTTATTAATTAAAGTACATTAAAGTTATACGTAATGAAGCAGTTTCATCATTATGAAACTTCCCCAACTCAAGTTATCAAGATTTAATTATAGTACTTTCTTAGGTTAGGATAGTCAAAATAAATAAACAATACCTATGGGTTTTTTAAATTTTATTAGTTTATTCATCGTCATTCTCATACACTATTCAAACTTTATCTAAAAACTGGGCTGGAGTGAAAATATTTGTTTGAAAACTCGCCCAACCCAAATACCATACAACCGTCATGACATGAGCACAACAGCCTACTGTCCTCCGCCCACAAATACAATTACAGCGCGCCAGAGTCGTCATGTGTCGCGGGTCCATTTTAAACCCAGGATCATCGTGGGTAGCAGGTTCCTTTCTGTCCATTATCGTAAGGGGGTCGGTAGATTTTCTTGGCAAAACGCTACAGAAATAACGTTCACAAGCCACGGTAGCAAAGCGAAAGTATAAAACAGAATGTCACACACAAAGTGAACTCACATATGACAATGAGAGATTAACTTTTTTTACAGGTTTGAGATCAAGCCTTTTTACCTAAACATTTTTTTTTATTACTACAGTTTTTATCCTAAAATACTTATAATAGTAGACTGTTATACAAGGGGCTAAAATGACCCATTATATACGAGGTAGTTTTACTCCCGAGCTTTAGCGAGGGAGTAAATAGGTACCGAGTTTTAATGGGTTTTTAGCACCGTGTGTTACACTCTGCTTTTCACTATGAATGCGAGAAAATAATACAATATGAATTGGTTTATTTTATTAAAAAATAACCCGTTAGTTGCTTTTACGACCCCCGAAGGAAGAGAGGGGTTGGTAGTATTATTTGGATGAGCCCATCGCCGCTCTATGCTGTTGGATAGTATGTGCAGTCTTTCCATCTCTTCCCTTGGGTGTCGGAAAAAGGCGACTGACGGACTAAAGACTGCACATACATCCGACAGCATAGAGCGGCGATGGGCTCATCAAAATAATACTACCAACCCTTCTCTTCTCTTCGGTGTCGTAAAAGGTGACTAATGGACTAAAGACTGCACATACATCCAACAGCATAGAGCGGCGATGGGCTCAACAAAATAATACTACCAACCCCTCCCTTCCCTTCAGTCTCGTAAAAGGCGACTAATGAACTAAAGCCTGCACATACATACAACAGCATAGAGCGGCGATGGTCTCATCAAAATAATACTACCAACACCTCTCTTCCCTTGGGTGTCGTAAAAGCGACTAACGGGCTAAAGGCTCACCTAACCACATGTGCAGACTTGTGCAGTTGTTTCTTGCTGAAGCGTGGACTGTGTGGGCCTCGGACCAAATATTACATTTGGTCCGAGGTGTGGGCGTTGTCTGTGTTGTCCATAGATTCAAATGATTACTAATATTACCATAAAATAATAAGTTTCACAAAAAAGTTATTGATCTAAGTAAACAGTAATAAGTCGAGTCTTTATTCATGATTATTCTACTTATGACTAAATACTCTTTCGTTTTTGTAGGCTCATTGTCATGTGACAGACAAAAAAAAAACTTTTTCCCCTAGGGCAAGAAAAGCTATTTTAGCCTCGCTCTAGAACGCTACAATGACGGTCTTTTTGAGCAAGAGGAGTAAAAAGAACTTATACAGCTTTTAATTGTAGAGATAATAAAAGTCAATCTAGAGATTAAATAAAAATCGAAAAAGGCGTTTTGAAAAAATCATGTTGACTGATATAAACTAAATCGACGTTTCTAAGACTGAATTGTTTTTGTTTATTTTTACTTAATTAATTATACTTATGTATTATATTTTCATAATATGCTCTGGGATTACAATTATCTAGATTATTCATGTAATCGTTCTAAATGCTCTGAGAACCTTATCCTTATTGTAATTTTTTGCATATGGCAACACGAAGTAATTAACACAGTCACGGCCAAAACATGTATCTCCGGGCCATAAAAAATAAAATAAAATGTCAAAGACATGTTTCTAAAAACTAAAGCTCAAGGCTAAAAACGGAAGTAGACGAGAAACTAATAATTTCGCTATATCATTCTGTGAAGTTTAAGAGCTCAACCGATACTCGTTTGTAACGGCATAAAAAAATGACAAATTTATTGATACTATCGTTACGTATGGCCGCGCTTTGGCCAATAATGGACAAACATTTATGTAACTTTAAAAGAAAGCGGTCTTATAAAAAGGTTTAACAGATTTAAATGGGGTTTATGTTAATTCGTCATTGCTCATATTAAAAGCAGCGCGATGGATGAAGCATATCAGCCCACTGAAAAGGCGACATGATTAAATCAGCTCAGTACCTTTAAATAAATTTCAACATTAAGTTGTCGCAAGACAGATTGGCGAACGCAAACTGATTTAGAACGCTCATTTGGGTCATTTTAATTAAAAAGCTCTTTAATGCTTACTGCGTGGATTTTAAATACTGCCACTGCTGGGTTCAATCCTCACCATATTGAATAGTTCCTATATTATTACGATGAGCTAACAACTACTTTCATATTGTGAAATAAAATAACAAAAAAAAGTGGATTAGAGTACAGCCTGTAGATTGTCCCACTGCTGGGCAAAGGCCTCCAAACTCAAACTCAAAATATATTTAATCATTAAACTCAAATAATAAGTACCTACTTTGAATCGTCCAAATCTTTAAAATTGATACATATACTCTATCATATACTCTGAATGATATGATGATAATGAATCACTTGATATCTTCGTAACCATACGGATCCCAAGGTATGGTCCAGTACAGAAAAATGTACGTGTGTAATCATTGACTGAATGACTCTCGGCTTTGTTACGGATCTTTTATACCCTATATAAATAATATAGAAATAGATGTTGGAGTGCTTGAAGAGTGCTCCATCATAGAAAGGAAGTCATGGCTACAATTGAGGAGCACTGAAATCACCATACTTGCCAAATGCGGGTTGGTCATCACAATCCCGGGCTACACATCAAAAAACCCTAAAACATAATCAGCCTGACCTAGGAATCGAACCCGGGATATCCAGTTATCGAGCTGAGCGCTTGGCCACTCGGCCACCGAGGCGTTAAAAAAAAACTAAAGAAGAAAAATCCAAAAATAAATTGTATGAGGCTAGAGTGAATGGGATAGTTATAAGACCTCGGCGAACGTACTTAGTTCAGCGGGTCTATCGGCTAAAAAATATGGATATGGAGATAGGCTTCATGTAACATTTGAAGCCATATTTTGTCATTATATGGGCATATTATGGGCTTCAAATGTCAAATGAAGCCCATGTTTATATTCATATTTTTTAGCCGATAGGGTAGCAGATCGGTGACGTTCTCGTTAAAGGTCAGCCCCCTTACTCTTAAAGCCGACCTAGATCGATCGAGATTAGTATTGTGAAGTTTCGTACTCTTAGTTACGACACAAGCGTTAATTTGGATTCATATTGCAAGGATACTGATTGAACTAAATGAAAAATTCAATGCCATTAGTTCACCCAATATAAATCGAAATTGCGCTGGTGTCGTAACTCAAAAGTACGAATCTTGACAATACCAATCGATCGGGATCGGTTTCAAGAGTAAGGGCCAGGTCTAGAGTACCCTAGACTGACGAGCATGTATGAAGAACGTTATGAGAGTAAGTGAAGCAAAGGATGTTTGTCGGAATCGTAGCAAATGGAAACCTGCCTACCTTTCCGGGAAGCGGGCGTAATAATGTATGTATGAAAAATCCCATAGTACACAATTAAACGATAATACTACACGTAGATAGGTAGGTTAGGTAGGAATATTTTACACATATGTATTACTAGCGGCCGCTCGCGGTTTCACTCGCGTGGTTTCCGTTCCCGTAAGAATATCGGGATAAAAAGCATCCTATGTGTTAATCCAGGTTATAAGCTATATGTATGCCGAATTTCATCCAAATCCATTCAGTAGTTTTTACGTGAAAGAGTAACAAACATCCATCCATACTTACTGTTCTGTACGGGAGGAGGAGGCGAGTGAAACAACCGGCGGTTAATAGCACACTGATGTATTGCCACAGATAAAAGGGGTGGTGGTCACAGCCACGCACCGTGGTACACGTACATACATAACAGTTCCTACCCCTATTTGACAAATAGTCTAAAAGAATTTCCTATAATCTACTCGGGGACGAGTTCGGCGGACAGATGTGTCATTTCTACAGTCTGGCACAATATTTGTTACCGCTTCGTGATATTCATCTTCACCCTCAGACAGGATTGCTGGCTGTATGGCAGCTCCTGGCGTAATCTCCCACGCCTCTTCTCCCCGGGAACCATTTCCCACTGTATGTCGAGTTGGTGTCGGTGAGGTTAAAGGCGGCATCTGCGGAGGCGTTCGCGTAGGTGCCAGCGTCGTAGGTAGCGTCGGCGGTGTCACCGGTGTCAGCGGCGTCGGCGTCTGCGGCAGCGGTGTCAGCGGCGTCAGCGGCGTCGGCGTCTGCGACGGCGGTGGCAGCAACGGTGACGGCGGCGGCGGCCGTAATGAGTGTATAATATCACCTGCATTTATGCCCGTAGTATTACTGTCCATATGGCCATCTGTCCCCTTGTATAACATTATCTGATTTTTGTGTTTCTTAATTGTCTGTGATGTAACAATGTCTTTAATTAAATATATCACTTTACCTATTTTTTTTCTTATAATGCCTTTGTTCCAAACATATAGACTTTTGTTTGAAAATTTTTTATATAAAACTATATCGCCAATTTTAAAATTACATCGTACCCGTTTTCCTTTGGCCTTATTCGTTTGCGAACACTGATTGTTTACAAAAGTATTAGAAGCCGTTGGTGACGTAATCGATGACGATGTAAGGTTAATTAGATCTAAACGCGACTTTAGTTTTCGGCCAAATACCATTTCAGCTGGCGAAGAACCCGTGGCAGAATGAATAGAATTTCTATAATCCATTAAGTACTTTAACAAATTTAATTTACAATTATTTCCCTTGTTGTTAAGTAATAAATTTGATTTTATGCCTTTCTTAACAATTTTTACATAGGACTCTGCTTGCCCGTTGCTTGCCGGGTGATATGCGGGGGACGTCAAATGTGTCATTCCATTTAGTTTACAAAAGTTCTCAAACTGTTTTGAACAGAAAGCCGTGCCATTGTCGCTTATTAAACTTCGAGGTAACCCAAACCGAGAAATAAAATCACATAACTTTTCAATCACAGCTAGGGATGTAGTCGTATTTTTCATGTCATAGACTTCTACCCATTTTGTATAAGCATCGACAATGACAAGATACATGTGACCGTTATGGGGACCTAGAAAATCGACATGTAAACGAGAAAATGGATGCTCAGGGCGTTGCCATGGCGACACTGGCTCGCGTGGAGGTGACGGTCGAAGCTGGATGCATACATCACACGAACCTATCATCTTTTCTATGGCCTTATCTATTCCAGGAAACCAAAGTCTTGAACGGGCCTCCGCCTTGGTCTTAACTATACCTAAATGAGTCTTATGTAATTCCGATAAAGTTCTATCCCACAAAGATTGCGGCATTACAAGCT
This sequence comes from Scoparia ambigualis, assembly GCA_963921215.1. Lineage (NCBI taxonomy): Eukaryota > Metazoa > Arthropoda > Insecta > Lepidoptera > Crambidae > Scoparia > Scoparia ambigualis. Next base: position 24,022,557 of record OY992511.1, read on the forward strand.
TGTGACCTCTCATAATAACCCCATTTTCATAAGCTAATTGCGATTGGCATAAATGGTACGGCTTTAAACGCAAATCTGTAACTTTTTTCGGCCAGCCGTGTAATATATATTTTATAACTATACTTAAAATTTTATCTTTATCGATCGCTTCACGCAGCTCATTCGCTGTGATCGGCAAACTACCATCGACCACAAAACATACGTATGCCGCGCGGTCTGTCACCGCTACTGAGTCATCGTCCGCCACCGAGCGCGCGCGGCGAAAACCCCTCTCCCGTCCTTCGCTGCCGCGCTCGTGTTGCGTGTGCGACGACAGCACTAGCGAATCTGGTAAGCTAGAACGGGACAAATAGTCTGCAATATTATCTTTGCTACGAATGTATTCTAATGTATAATTATATCCACCTAAAAACATTGCATATCTTTGCAGCCGGTTAGCGGAAACTTCCGGAATTCCTTTATACGGACCAAAAATGGAAACTAATGGTTTATGATCCGTGCGAAGAATAAAAGGACTCGACCTCCCATATAAATACTGATGAAAGCGCCTTACACCAAAGATTATAGCCGTTGCTTCCTTCTGTATTTGCGAGTAATGTTTTTCGGCTGCGTTTAACGTACGCGACGCAAATGCGATAGGCCTCTCCGTATCGCCCTCTACTTGAGATAACACTGCGCCGAGACCAGTAGGCGATGCATCTACTATTAAAATTAACTTTGCGTTCTGATTATAATGTGTTAAGACAAGATCTGAAGCTAAATATTTTTTTATTCGCTCAAACGCATAATTTTGCTCAGACTCCCATTTCCATTTTGATCCCTTTTTTAACAGGTCATACAATGGAGACAAAATACTTGAAGCGCCAGGTACAAAATTTCTATAGTAATTAACTAACCCTAGAAACGATTGCAACTGCGTTGAGTTTGTAGGAATGCGCGTTTCGAGGATAGCCCTTACTTTATTTGGTGATTTTTTTAATCCGTCCTTGTTAATGATATAACCCAGATAACTAATTTCACTTTTAAAAAATTCACATTTTTCCCTTTGTAATGTTAACCCCGCGCTTTCTAGTCTATAAAGAACCTCGTTCAATCTTTCTAAATGTTGTTTTTCGTCTATCCCGGTGACCAAAATATCGTCCATTAGACAGAGAACTCCATCCATTCCCGCCAACACACATTCATTCATAGCCCGCTGGAATATAGCTGGTGCGCTAGCGAGACCAAAGACGAGGCGCGTATACTTATACAGACCGCGATGTGTATTGATGCAAGTTATCATTTGTGACTCATCATCAAGGACGAATTGTGTGTACGCCATAGATAAATCGAGCTTTGTAAACTGTTGGCCCCCGTGTAGTTTCGAAAACAGTTCCTTAATAGTTGGCAAAGGGTACTGTTCCACCAAAAGTTGTTTATTGATAGTGACCGAATAATCAACGCACAATCTGACGGCGCCATTACGTTTTAGCACGGGCACAACAGGCGAGGCGTATTCAGCATGCTCGACCGGCACTAACACACCTAAGTCTACTAGCTTGTCGATTTCTTTGCTAACCTTGTCCCTTAACGCGAACGCAACGGGACGCGCTTTAATAAAAACCGGTTTAGCATTATCCTTTAACGGCAATTTAATTTTATACTTATTAAACGTCCCCAGCTTGTCCGAAAATAGCTGCTGGTAACGTTTTTCCAAATTAGACGTTGTTAATAAGTCTAAGTTGTTAACGGGAAGCAACTGTAGGTTAAATTGCGAAATGAAATCTCTTCCTAACAAAGGCGGCCCTCCGTCCTTAACCACATATACGATGATGGGGCGTTCTACACCCGCGTATAAAACCAATAGGGTAACTGTACCAACACATACAATTTTATTTCCCGTGTAGGTTACCAGTTTTTTATTTGTAAGTGACAATGGCACGTCATTAAAATGTTTCCTATACATTAGCTCCGGAATGACCGTTACAGCCGAACCACTGTCTACCTCAAATTTAAATTTTAAACCTTTAATTGAAATCATTTCTACCAAGGGCTCCCCTCTCACAGAACGTATGTTAAATAACTCACCGTCATCGTCATCGCTTACGTCACTGCTCACGGTGTTGACACAATTAACTTTATTGTTGCACATTCTCCGCAAGTGGCCGACCTTTTTACACTTCTTGCAAGTAAATTTGGCATAACGGCACTCGGACGATCTGTGGTTATAGTAACCACACACAGAACACCTTTCTTTATCGCGCCCTTTATCACTTTTGCTACTTTTTGCGATTTTAAACAAGTGTTCGTCCGCGACCGAAGTGGAAGCGCTGGCGGCGGCGGCGCCTGCCTGCGCGCTGTTAATGGCTTCTGCTAGCTCCATTGCTTTGCTGAGCGTTAAAGAAGATAACTCCTGTGCGTACAGTTTTTCTTTTGCTGCCCCCGACCGCATGCCTAATATAAAACGGTCGCGCAATGCCTCTTCAACGTTGGCGAATTTACAATGGGCCGTGAGTCCTCGAAGCCGCGCTGCCCACTGTGTGTGAGTTTCGCCCGAGTGTTGCGTTGCTGTGTAGAAGTTATGGCGCTCGGTGAACCCAAAACGTTTAGGGGTAAAATGGCCATCTAGTAAACACAGTATGTCTTCAAATGGCACTTCGTGGAGTTCCTTCGGTAGTGCGAGATCAGCTGCGAGACCATATGTGCCTTCCGTGAGTGCGCTCAATAATATGGCCCGCCTCTTCGTTCCTGTAGCATCACTTTTGCTGTCCACATCATTTGCGATGAACCACTGCAGTAGTCGGCTTTTATAAGCCTTCCAACTCTGCAAATTATGGTCGAACGCACTTAAAATTCCGAATTGACCAGACATTTTTTTTTGCTTTAATATGTGGGTACTCGTCGCCAATGTTCTGTACGGGAGGAGGAGGCGAGTGAAACAACCGGCGGTTAATAGCACACTGATGTATTGCCACAGATAAAAGGGGTGGTGGTCACAGCCACGCACCGTGGTACACGTACATACATAACACTTACAAACTTTTGCGTTTATAATATTAGTAGGTTAGGTATATTTTCCTTAATTCGCAGTAGCATTGCGTAAATATCCGCATAATGGTAAAGGAAACCTTATTGCGATTCCCTTCGGGCATGGTTAGCCCTCCTCATATATAAGAATATAATTGGCTCATGGCGAAATATTCATCAGGCCACATGATCTCATCAATAGCCACCCTGAATGGCCAGTGGCTCCGGTAAACTGTTATAACGGAAACTCATTAGGGTCTTAACCGACCGGGAAATCTTATAATCTCTCTCTCCCTTGAAAATTGAAAATCTTGAATAATTGAATATTAAAATTTATGGATCTGGAAATTAAAGCCGCGTAAAAGCGATGCTTCACCGTTTCGAAAAATCCTTGAGAGTGTACAATGCAGGGCCCTGATAAATATTTTGCACGATAATATTACCTGTTTAACATATTAATAATATTTTGTGTGCGAGATATTGCACGCACTTTACTCATTTAATTAATAAACTTGATATGAACTGCTTTAATTTCCAAAGCCCTTGACGTAAGTTATTACATACTATTTTACTTCAATATAAATTGCTTAATACAACAGCAACTTACTTAGTACGTTGTAGTCATGTTGTAACGTATTATAGAGCGTAGATTAACTACGTATTCAGGAGTTATCTGCCTAGTGCATAAAAAAGGCAGCAAAAAGAAGTGCACCAATTACTATCGGAGAATGACTCTGCTGCCAACTGCATATAAGGTCTTCTCCTACGTGTTGCTTGCAAGACTGGAACCATATGCGGAACAAATTGGGGGATTATCAGTGTGGGTTCCGTCGTAATCGCTGCACCGTGGATCAAATTTTCTTCCTTAGGCAGCTAATGGAAAAGTGGTGGAAGTACGCCCAGAGCATCCACTGCCTGTTTATGGATTTTAAGAAAGCCTACGACAGCATCGACAGGATCGCTCTTAACATCATTCTGAAGAACCTCCAAATTCCAAGCTATATATATTCCTGATACTAGTGGCCACAGGCGAGTGCATAATGCCCGTCCGAGTAGAAGATCAACTGACGGAAGAGTTTGAGTTGATTACCGGATTAAAGCAGAGCGATGCCCTGTCACCTTTGCTTTTCAATCTGGTACAGGAGCACGTCATTAGGAAGACCATGACCACAAACTTCGGAGTTGACCTCAATGGAAAGCATATAGTGATAAGGTACGCGGACGACTTGGCTCTGCTAGGGGAAAGCTGTGAGCAGGTCGCGGAGGCTACCGTTGTAGAAAGAGAGGCAGAGAGAGTAGAGCTCAGAATAAGCCACGAAAAAACTGTGTATTTCTACATAAAGCGCTTTTAAAATACTCGAGCGCAGCGCCCGGACTTACATGTTGGAGATCACAAATACGCTGGAGTGGCCAAATTTAAATATCTGGGCTGTACCATCACAGACGTCAACTCTCGAGAAGAAGATATTGAATTGCGCATACAGAACGCCTTGCGTTGTAGTGCTGCACTGCATAAGGTCCTATAGTGACAAAACTTCTTAGTAGGAAAACAAAACTACTCATCTACAAGACCGTAATAAGACCAATAATAAAAAAATATTTACGGTTGCGAAGCTTGGACACTAACCCTGAAATAAGAGAACAAACTCTTGGTGGCTGAACGAAAACTCCTTCGAAAACTTTGGGCGCAATAAGAGGGAGCGTTGGCTGTTGGAGAATCTGGAAAAACGTCGAATTAAAAGGCCTCGTGGCCAAACCCGACATAGTTGGAGAGATAAAAGCTCAACGTCTCCGATATCTGGACCACGTTGAAAGGATGAAGGAGGATCGAGCAGTCAAGAAAGCGTATTTGGGCCGCCCGGAGGGACGACCGACGCCCCCGTCGGACGGCCTAAATACCGTTGGCAAGACCGAGTGCTGGCTGACCTGCGCGAACTTGGCGTCGACGACTGGCGCGAGACTGCACAGGACAGAAGAAAGTGGCGATCTCTTGTGTTGGAGACCAAAACTCACTTGGGTTGATGTGCCACAGGAGTAGAGTAGTATTTTGGTAAAGTTTTATTTTAATATTTTCGTCATTGAAATTTTGGTTTAAACTATTTTTATTTTGTAAGCTCTTTTGTCATGTTCACCAATATTAGCAAATGAAAATATTGTCGTTCGTAGATTCCGAAATAAGTGCGCTTCTATCTTTGACCGTAATACTATTATTGTCACTTACAATCGGATGAGAAGAGTGCCGAGCACTTCCCCTTTGTTCGACAGGCACCTACTAAAAATATTATCATAATTTGATAAAACATAGTATTACTAAAATAAAATAATAACTACGAATATATAAAATTCACGTGTTATCAAATTTAAAACACAGAATTAGAATTTATAGGCTTCTAAAGTTTCAAAAGAGTTTATTTTCACACGTGACTCCCGACGCGTTCGCTGTCTAAAAGCAGTACACGAAGCGCTCATTAGTTCACATTACACAAAGTAATTGGTGAACTAGGGTGTAAAGCTCATAATTCCAGGTGGATAAACAAGACTTTTCCATTAAATAAAGTAGGTAGCTCTCCCGTTTTTCGCCCAAAATTGAATATGAAATATGTGGACTCCTCATTGCGCCGCGCCGCCGTGACACCGGACGGTTTCCAGTGGCCAATTTTTATCTCAGGTAACTTCTGTCTTGAGTTACTGAAATTTATGACAGTGTTTTATTTTAACGTAATTTAGTCGGCGTTGAGACATTTTTGGCGCGACTTGCAAATTGCCGGTATAGTCTTTCTGCGCACCGTAATTTAATAAGTAAAAGCTACTTTCCAGACCTTAAAATTTGCAACGCTTCCTTTGTTTACATTGCTTAGATTATTTTATATTATTAAAAAATATATTGTCTGCAAATAGTTTTATTTTTAACATAGGTAGGTAACAGAAACGCTGAGTAACCTAAGGAATATGTACCTGGGAAAATATTAATTAAAACCCTGAATATAATACTGTAAAAAACGATAATTATCCTTAAATCAAAGAGACTTCATTATAACATAAGCATTAAAAATTCGCGTTACAAACATTCGTTTAGAAGAGTCGTAAATAAAAACATTCATAAAGTCGTAAGGACGCGGGCCGCACAAAAATGTCGCGTAAATCAGCCGGTTCCAAAGTTCGCTTACTACCTTCATCTCTATTGTCTCTTTATGATTAAAATTTGCCGGCTCGTAGGCGGGGAGGGTTTAAAATGATAACCCAAACTTGCGCGGTGCACTTCGAAGCGGAAGCAAGGTACAAACAGAAACGGCGCCGGCTAATGTAAAAAGTTGCACGTTTGTTTGCCTCGACAACATCAGCGATCGGTTGTATTACCGTGGCTCGGAACCTTTGTTCGGAGTTCCGATTTTCTTTCGTACGAAGTAACGGCAATCAAAAAGTCGCTCCTATATTAAGTATAGACTGTTTAAAACTGATAAATAAAAAAGAATTGTACTGACATTCTCTTATCTAAAATATGTAAGGTATAGCTACTCGTATTGTTATACAGAACGTCTTTGTGCCTAAGAAACAAAACAACACTCGAAATGAAGGACGAAATTATAAAGCCGTAGTACGCACGATTAAACATTTTAGAATTGAGCGATCACAGCTCTATGACATCTTTCCATTTCACTGGACCGGGGTTTCCTCTTTGAGTCACGTTTGACCGCTTTGCTGTTTGTCGGTTCAATTTCAAATGCCTTATGGGAGCTGGTAAGCTATTACTCCATTGCTATGCTACGAATACGACAGATTGTTAACATCATTTTGAATTTTAAATTTTCACAAACAAATGTTTAGAAATTTTGTAAATATATTACTGTATACGAGTATTATATTTTTAGGTATGATGTAAGTATAGTGATTTCTTTAGAAAAGGTTATCTAATTACAAATGTTACCTTCCCTTCATACAAACAAGCAAATTAAAGCTTTATAGTGTTAGATGAAGATTAGATCGATCGATTAGCACATCCTGTAACCGTACCGCAAGTTGCCAAAGTTTGACAGTTGAGCTAACGCGCTTTTAGTAATTGTTGTAAATACTTGATTGTAAAATATATAATTATTGTGAAGAATTGAGTTCATTTCTATTAGTACCGTGACCGTTCTCATTAAAGCCCCTCCCTTCTTACAAACATACAAATTAAAGCTCTTTATAGCGTTAGATGAAGATTTGATCGATCGATTAGCATATCCCTAATGTAACCGTACCGTACCAGAGGGCCTACTCTCTTTCTCCGAAACGAAATTTCGCCCGATTTTCGATTGTTATTAATAGCGCTTTCCATTATTTTTTAAATTTTAAACAATTATTTTCTAAAGATTTATAATCTAAATGCCAACCCTATTTTGCATGAACGAATTTTCAGAAGGAATAAAAAACCGCTGTAAATAGCCAAAGAAAATCGGCCGAAATTTCGTTTCGGAGAAAGAGAGTAGGCCTTCTGTTGCCGAGGTTTGACAGTTGAGCTAACGCGCTAATTGTTGTTAAATACTTAATTGTACTTAATTGTAAAATATATAATTATTGTGAAGAATTGAGTTTATTCCTTTTAATAGTAATGACCGTTCTCATTAAGGCCTTTCCAATGCAGATTGGTTTGAAATGCATGGCGGAAATGCTTGAAATGGTTAGCCGAAAATCATTACGAATCTTCTAAAGCTTTAAGAGCTCGAGATGTCTTTAACTTGGTCACCCATCGGCATTACGAAAGTTGCTTAGTTGGCAAGAGATCGCAAACCTAACGCCTTAGCCTCTGCGCCATCGAGCTCCTTCATATATTTCAAATTATGATTACACCACTCGATTCACAAAGACTTTCATTTAATAACTGTAGTAACGCGTACCGCTTTTGAAACTTACTTTTTAGTATAATCCCTCTGGCCCCTTCAAAAAAGCCAATTCGCTATCGGAAGGAATCGCATTATACCCGAGCTTTATCCCGTTCAGCTAAAGACTTTTTAATAATAGGCTTGCGTTATTCTCTGCTCTAGTCTATATTTAAATGAGGTAGGTGACTCAGTGACCGGCGCTTTCAGGTAACGATCGTGATTAATCGCATCGTTCACAATGTTGAGTCCATGGACAGGTGACCAATTGTCTCTACTGTACACAAAAAAGAAGGTACGATAGTACCCGATGCTGTAAGTAAAGTGGTGGACGTTAGCATCTACTAAAACCTCATTGTGTATAAGAGTCAACTACTTTTTTCAGTATTAGAGTCAACTATAATTAAATAAATAAATAAATAATCTAAAATAACCTTTCCTACACTCACACCAATTATCTAGCCCAAGAGAAGCTTTGTTATTAGACTCTCTAGATGGTTACTAGACAACGGATAAACATACTTAAAACACTTAAATACATACTTATTATACTTAGAAAACACCCAGACCCGAGACAATTTAGAAAAACAATAATTTCTAAATTGACCCGACCGGGGATCGAACCCGGGACCTGAGAGATGGCGACATCATAAAAACCGGTGTACAATCCACTCGACCAAGGAGGTCGTCAAGTCGTCATTAGATTTTATTCAAATTGTAGTTGCGCTGTAAATGTCTGTGAAGGACTGTAACAACAGCAAAACATTTTATTAAAATACATAATGGCATCGAAGCAGCGCGTCCTAGTGATAAATTGGTTACAAATTTGTATCTAGATGGCGTTGCCTTTACCCCATACACATGTAATTTTTAACTAGTTCGAACAAATCCTTTCTCTAAATGCGAAAGAGAGTTTATTTCTTTATTACGATTTCACGCTTCAACTACTCATCAGATCGTCATGAAATTTTGTATAGGTACACGTTATCAGGGGTATAATAAAGGACATAGGCTTCAATCATATAATATGATAGAAGGACATAGGACGTTATATCCCTGTAAAAGGATCCTAAAATCACTGTTTTTCCTAATTTTCTCGGCTGTTTTTATGCGAATATTAAGTATGTATTTAAATATGTTTATCCGTTATCTAGTTAACCATTAAAAACATGTTTCAACAGTAACGAAACTTGAGCTAGGTACTTGGTGTAAGCGACGGAAAGTAAAAAAAAACTTAGTCTGAATATGACTGTCTACATTGACTCTTCTGAAAAGCAAAATTATGATAACAATTACGCGACTAATTCTCGATAATAATCCGTAACTAACGATGATTGTGATCGTTACTAACTCGGCTCGCCTTTGTGCTCCGTATTTATTCAGACAAAATGAATATACAAGACATTATGTAAGTATTGTCTTTTGGAAGCCGGCCAAAAGTTCGCGACTCGGTAATATTTTTTAAATTCAATTTCAGTGAAGCCACAGGGCTCTATCCACTCGGCTTAATGCACACCTGCTGGATGTTTAAATGAGATACAACATGACTACCTATTTACTATTGCACTGGATTTGATTGCTCTGCTAAATGTCTATGCAGAACTAAGCGGGAGTTTTGTTGTGTTTGACTTGTGATGGACCGAGTATGTAACTCGTAGTTTTGATAACTTTTCTGATGCTTTGAAAGGCATGATAACATTACAATGTTGTGTTCATATTTTATTTTACATCTGTCAACAAGTGTAATTTTTGTATTCCAAATGAAATGTGTTCATTTGTCTTAGCTTATTGACGTTTAACGCTAAGTTATTGCCAATCTATCTGTTGTTTTTACATAGGTACCTACAACATAACCGAATAATTTAACACAATTTGTATAAAGCGCAAATTCAGTATGTAACTTTAGTAGGCAATACAACAGATTGATTAGTTATTAATTTCGGTGGTAGACGTGTTAAGAGTGCTATCGCCTATTTTAAATCCCGAAAAAACTTTATCCTTATGTTAGTCCAACATATTCCTTTTAAAGTTCACGACAGACCGAAAGTTCGAAGAGTAATAAAGGTGAATAAATTGTTTTGCTAGCTAGTTTAACAAAAGGTTTTAAGTGTCACTTGAATTTTATTTATCATTTTCTGGCGCATTAGGGATAGATAACAAAACGTTGAAAAAATGTCTGGCTCAGGTGGGATTTGAATTCACGTTTTCCGCAATCCGGGCGGCTGCGTTGACTACTCCGTCACTAAGGTATTGGTTAGACCTGACGAAATTTTTCAACGCTTTTGACTTTTATCTTTATATAGCAAGTGTCTTATCAAACCTCTTAGAATGTACATCCTTAGTGTCTTACAAATAAACAAATAATTAGGTTATTCCGTGTTTTTTCTCTTTTACTCTAATTTGAAATTACGTGTACTTGACAGGAACAAAAAACGGAATAACTATTCCAACCTTATTCCTTGTTTATTTGTAAGGCACTTAGAGATCTGAATGAAAATATTTTACAATATTTTTATAAAATTGCTTCATTCATTTAATTAATTATTTGCGTTAATAACGCAATACAAGATAGATACTTATATACTCATTGTTCTAAAGACTGGACAGACCGACAATATAATTTTATTGTTATCTAAATCTCTATTCTGGTAATATCTGAGTACACTTCGATGTGGGCCACAGATATAAAAAATTACATACCAGATGAAGACAATACGTGTTTTTGTCGAAGTTATGTGAAAAAGTCAAAGTGAATCCTAAAAGTCTTTACTTCAGTGTAAACTAGGTTTTGACTATATTTTGTAGTCAAAAACTAAATTCAATATAGAAATTCCCATAGGCTTAATTGCTGATTTAATTTCAGCCACCACGCAGCCACTGTTACTTATAGGTACATGAAACTCAAAAATGTGTTACAATTAATTAATTATTTAAATGTTTAAAATTAACTAGATACATTTCCCGTTGGTTAAAAATACAGCTAACGAAACCTTAATGAAGTGACCTGCTCATTAACGAATAAATTAGGTACTTACTTATATTTATTTGGGCTGGTCGTATTTCTGAAATTCCTATTTTCTTGTTACTTAGCGAATATATCGAAAACCATTTTTTTTTCTCATTTCTTTTGCTTACGCGTTGTCGCTTCTACTCAAATAGTTTTTTTTTATGTTGTTTTACTACCACTCCGTACCGTAACGTAACCTAACGTACCTGATATTAAAATATATTAAAGTAGACACAATGGAGGGCCGCGTCCGTCGTACGAAGTACTTTATTTTTGAACCCGCCGCCGTAGCCGCTGTAATTAACGTTGCATTCAACCCCGCACTTGCGGGATTGTTGTGGCTCCCATACAAAACTGCCGCATTGTTACCGAAAAAAAAATGTAGTTCCACTCCACCTCCTAGTGACGTCACTATTGTTGCGTCGATAATTGGTCCCTGTGATGTGGATAATTAATTGTCTTGTCTATTAAAGGGGTCATGATTAATGCAATGTGTGTCCCTTACAAACAATGGTAATAAGGAGATGGTATATTGACAATATCCCATTTTTATATTCAGTTATTATAAGACACATACATATATAATCACTACTATTATCCTCGAAGGGTTAGTCAGAGACTAGGCAATAAGGATCACAAAAAAAGTCCTCTTCCATAGTCCACTTTTCAGCAAATAGCGACTGCACATGACATGTGTTTAGCGTGACAGGTGGTAAGCCCATCGCCGCTCTAAGCTGTTGGATGTATGAGCGGTCATTAGTCCGTTAGTCGCTTTTTACGAAACCTAAGGGAAGAGAGGGGGTGGTAGTATTTTTTCACCGCTACCCGACACGGCTTACGGTATTATAAGAAGAAATATAATATTAGCCGCCTACTGAGGCAGCTAAATTATATTTCTTGCCTTTCTAGACCACTGGATCTAGTGTGCGTTTTTACTCGGTTTGGTTGGTTTTAAGTGCGCTACCGGTATATTCCACCACAATAACCAACCACACAAACATGTTACTAGCATTGTTGTATTCCGACAGAGATGAGACAGCCAGCTCCTGAGGAGCTATCTTATCTCTAAATAAGGAATCCGGGTATAGTGCGCTTTCACCATAGACTTCATTAACACCGTTCAAATTATTTCATTTTATTAAATTCCTTAGGAGATGCTTAAGTAACTAATTAGACTAAATTAGTGTTTATTTCTCACTATTGGGCAAGTCCACCAATAATGGAATTATCGTTTACAGTTCATATATTGGCTTATTCACAACGCTAGTGAACAGCGGGTTGGCTTTCAGAAACCCAAGTTATTTTTAAAATATTAAAAAAAAACCGGGATATTGAACCCGGATATCGAGCCGAGAACTCTGCCACTAGGCTACTGAGACGTACAACATAAGCTAGTTTGTAAAAGAGTCTTATTGTGTTCCACAAACAACTCTTGCTTTCTCTCGGTAGGCGAGCGCTCGGTCGTAATTAACGTATCTCCACCCGGCGACCCGCGAGTCGCATGTTGCCTTCACAATGGCTCGCGAGCCATTGTGAAGGTACCATACGAGTATACTGCAACTAAAATAAAATTATCACTATTATTAACATTTCAATTGCGGCCGCACGCTGATCAGTCCAATCATTAGAATTTTCCATTGTGTCTAGTGGCGCGTAGGCCACATGTAGCAACAACAGCGCACCATACTGACCATTTGGAGTCCACCAAGCCCACAATCAATATTAATATATAAGTACTTAAATAATTTTCTAACCTAAGTTAAGTTTTTGCTGTTTTTCAGTTTTTTATAAATTCACCCGACCAGCAGGAATTGAAGACCTCATAGATGGCGCGAGACCAGAACCGACGTGCTAACCACAAACTAACACTAAGGCCTACGCCACACTTGACGGAAATTCCGACGCCGGACTTCCGTTGCGGAACGCCAATACATGTTATTTCATATAAACGACTGTTAACGGACACACCACGCGGAAGATCGGTCGCTCCGATGGTATTGGCTTTTTACCGCAACGGAAGTTCGGCGTCGGAAATTCCGTCAAGTGTGGCGTAGGCCTTAGTGTTTGTTTGTGGTTAGCACGTCCGCGTCGGTTCTGGTCTCACGCTATCTCTGAGGTCTTCAATTCCTGGTCCGTTGAATTTAGAAAAAAACTGAAAAACAGCAAAAACTTAACTTGTTAATGTTTTATATTTTAGCGTTTTATAAACGCTTAAATATACTTAAGTAAAATTTTAAACACTGAAAAAAGACGACAACCTCAGGCGGGAATCGAACCACGCACCTTCCGCATTCCGGGCGGCTGCCTTAACCACTTGGCTACCGAGGTCTGGCTTTCAACCGTCGAAACGTCGTGACTAAAAACATAAGATCAAGCACTGACAAATTTCGACAGTTGAAAGCCAGACCTCGGTAGCCAAGTGGTTAAGGCAGCCGCCCGGAATGCGGAAGGTGCGTGGTTCGATTCCCGCATGAGGTTGTCGTCTTTTAACAGTGTTTAAAAAAAAATTAACTTAACTTGTGCTAGAAAATTATTTAAGTACTTAAATATTAATATTGAGGGTGGCATTGGTGGACTCCAAATGGTCAGCATGGTGCCCTGTTGTTGCTATGGTATGGTAAAACTATAAGACATTGGGAAAGTTCTATTCGAACTCAGTCAAATGTCTTTGCAAATTAATGTATTATTTATGTCATTAATATTCTCTCATTCAATGTCAGGTTTTTGTCAGTGTTTACTATAATAGAAATGTCATCTGCGAACAAGATGCAGCGATGCTTTGTCAAGTCAGGAATATTATTTATGTAAGCTAGGAAGAGTAGAGGGCCTAATACACTCCTTTGTGGGACTCTAAATTTATTTTCCCTAAACTTTGACTGATACTGGCGCACAGAAGTGCAACATTTATTTAGAGTCAAGTTTTACAACTTCAACAGCTTGTCTCCTATTGGACAAGTAAGTTTTAATCAAACTTAACGCCGGACCTCTAATTCCATAATGTTCCATTTTTTTAAGTACTTACTTGTGATTGGAAACAAGAATCGAAGGCACGCGACTTCAATAAAAAGGCTGTTGCAAACTTGTTGTCATTTAGGCTAATTATTATTTCATTTACTAAATTAAATATTGCATGACTTGTTGATTTCTTTTTTTGAAATCCAAATTGATCCAGTTTCAGGACATTATACTTGTCGCACACATATTTAGACGGGATTTAACGCAAAATACTTAGTAAAGGCATTCTACGCGTACATCCCGTCTAAATATGTGTGCATAATGGAACGCGAAAGTTTAAAAGTATATATTAAACTTGTCGAAGAACTGCATTAGTTTATTTAGCATGACTTTTTCATATATCTTTGAAAATATTGAGATCAAGGTTATAGTCCTATTCCTATTCTTCCATTCCTCCTATCAGCCGTCAGTCCTACGGTCACTCCTTTCTTTACCTTATTATTAATTATCATCTATTTTCTTTATACTTATTTATGTATCTTTCACTTTGACAACGAATTACTTGCTTAAACAACCTGTCGCCACGTTACCCGGTCAAGCTACACTTCCCGTTTATGAGCCACGAACAGCGTGTTCTAATATCTCATTTACTGCACACCTTGTTAGCTCAAAACTTACGAACAAACCGCCGGTAAAATTTTCCAGAACAAATTGACGTTGATCATGATTGATATAGATTACGTACCTTCTGCAAATCCGGTGGAATTTGGCGAGGAGGAATAATATCCAAAATTGGATTATCTATACATATTTTCCCGCAAAAAATTGTTTGTGATCTCTATATGTACAAAAGAGGTGCCAGCGTGCACTCATTTTTTTCCCTGTGCGAACAAACATACATATAATCACGACTTTTATCCCCGAAGGGTTAGTCAGAAACTAGACTATGAGGACAGCAAAAGCAGTCCTCTACCATAGTCCACTTTTTAACAAATAGCGAATTCACATGTACTCAGCGTGATGGTGGATAGGTGGTGAGCCCTTCGCCGCTCTATGCTGTTGGATGTATTTGACGTCTTTAGTCGCCTTTTACGACATCCAAGGGAACAGAGGAGGTAGTGGTATTCTTTCACCGTTACGCGATACGGCTCTCGGATAGGTGACCAAACTAATAAATCTCGAGCTCCTTCGTGCTACGGAAGACACGTAAAACTGTTGTGCTCGGTTGTTATCGTAAGACTGCATGATCGTTAAAACCCGCATTGACCCGATTGATTAAGATTATAATGTGGTGTGTGCTGCTGTCCATATGTGAAGGCCTGGGTCCAGTTAGTGGGACAATTATAGGCTGATGATGACAAAGAAAGTTTATTTTGCATTTTACAAGGAAGGTAGGCGCCGCCAAGATAAATCTCTTCCGTAATTGAATACTCCCTTTATTCCTTTTATCTGATTAATATTATAATGCAGCGAAACTCTCTTTTGAAAATTGGCTTAGCTGAGTATAATTTTTATGGTAGCTTAATAGCGTTTTTAAACTCCCATGAATAAAAGCATAATTTTGTACTTATCATGTTTAGGTTTATAATAAATATGTACTTTGTTGTTGTAATGTTTTGAGCTAGAAAGTAAATAAAATTACTTCGTATTCTAGAAGTGTGTTTTAAATACGAAATAATAATACTACATAACTAATGATTTCTAAAACTGTTATGCACGTTTACGAAAGAAAACTGTAAATCATTGTTTAAAACTTATTTTTTTATCTAAATAAAAAGACTAAATATCTCTATTGTTATCTAAAGAAAGTATTAGTAGTGTAGTTCGGAAGTACCAACAATGTACAACAATGTATGTACAAGGTATAATAATCATCATCAGCCTATAAACGTCCCACTGCTGGACACAGGGCTCCCACGTGGACAATAGCACGTGGGGATATTGGGCCATTACCCACCACGCTGGCCCAATGCGGGTTGGTGGGTTACAATGTATAAAATTGCTATGAACATATTAAAGTATACTTTGTTGAAAATAATTAAGTTTTATATTCAAATAGACTTTATGAAATTGATATAGATCTTAGAAAATCTCTGCGAGCCAGCAGCTAGCACGTTCAGTTAACGACCAAATCAATACTCAAATAATCATATTGCTTTCATCTTTCATGTGGTAGACAATGATGACATGACTGACTTGAAACAACTTGCATCATTTTTTTACTTAAAAGTAAAAATTATCCGATCATAAGTATTCAGATTTCGTCCTTTACCTTAAGGTAGGATAAAGGCCAAGCCCTTGGAATAAAAAAACTTTTCACTTACTTCTAGTGGTAAACGCAAACACAAAGAGATGAATATTTAATAAACTTTTTGAACGGATACGACAATATAGCCGTAGTTCGGTAGGATACTGCAGAAGTTTTCTTAGGACGTGGACTCATTCACTTTCATCAATCCCTTACTTCCATTATTTGTTTACAGCTCAAAAATCCAAACGGACGTACCAGTAGGCAGTACCTGCGTAATTCTAAACCTTCTGCTCCTAATCTTAGGAGTTCAAATGCGATGGGCAATTCCGGAATCCATTGGACGTAGTTTCAGCTTTCGGATACAAAGAACGTTGTAAATTTAAGGAAAGACCTTCGATTTCACAAAAGAGTTTAGCGTAACATTTAGAAAGTTTATTCACGGTCTACGCTTAGTGAAGCGTAGTTAAAAGTCTACATCAAAATTGTTTATTCAACGTCGACTTTTACTAAGGCTTTTAATTGTCTTTATTAGAACTACAAAACGGTTTGGAAAACTAGGAAAATATTCTGCTAAACAATTTTTTGTTCAGCTTCGATTAAATTATTAATGCGTCAATAGTTTTATGTCAGGTCAGGCTTTTAAACGCTTTTAGTAAGGTTTAAAATTTTACTATCTAAAGCATAGCAAATTTTTCAATTATTAAGACCTTTTCGTTTTAATTATCTAAGAAGTGACATTTTATACGCCGTCCACGGCAAACTTATCAAACTTAGAGCATTCATCTAAGACGGCAAATAATATAATATTTTGTTTACATTGGAACTTAATAATAGACAATGCCATTGAGGTAGCTCTGAAAAAGATGTTGACATGACAGCTAATATAAAAAAAAGAAATTTAGAAAAAAAAGAGTTTCTCCCGTGTTCTTTTAGCAACAACAAGTGTTATGAGACTCCATTTTATTTCTATCTACCGTACAATACTAAATATTCTTTAAAATTAAAACACTTGAAATTGGTTAAGTTTTTATATATTTTAGCTTAAATATACTTAGGTAAAAATTTTAACACTGAAAAAAGACGACAACCTCAGGTGCCTTAAGGCAGCCGCCCGGAATGCGGAAGGTGCGTGGTTCGATTCCCGCCTGAGATTGTCGTCTTTTTTCAGTGTTAAAAGTTTTACTTGAAATTTGCTTTAAGCTACACACGACAGCCATTAATTAAGATATAACAATAATAAATTGGAAAAAAAAGTTACTGCAAGCAAACGTTTTTCAAACACTATGTAATGTTCGCAACGAAATTGATGTAACATTTTCAAACGTAACACGACTGGGCGTGTGGCATACGCGATAGTGCTTAATCAAAACTTCAATTAAATTTCCGTAATACCTTTCGTCGGGCTCCCACCCGAGAGAGCCCACAAATTAATACTTTTCATTTACCGACAGAGGCTGATGAATTTCATTTACATGTGACATTATTGAAAAACCACGTTGTTCGGCAGTGCTCTTATCACTTTAATTAACGATTTGATATGTATCGTTGCTTGAATTAATAAACATTATTTTTTATTTAATTTACCTTTTACAACCATGCGTCCATTATTGTTTTGTTAGAACGGATTACCTTCACACAACAACCAACCGTGTCGGGTAGCGGTGAAAGAATACTACCACCTACCCTCTCGCTTCCCTTGAGTGTCGTAAAAGGCGACTAACGGACTAAAGACTACACATACATCCAACAGTACATACCGGTGGAACCGTCACTCAGTAAAGACGCATTATTTTTGTCTCCGAAAAAAAAAATGTTTTTGATGTGAAATCTCGCAAAGTTTGCGATAGAAGTTATGTTAGTGTGAGCAGAAAATCACGACGAAACTGAAGAAACAAGCATTGTGCAATGAAAGACTTTAACTAAAGATAAAACAGGCGTAATAAGGAAGATCTACTACTTCAAAAAGGAACACTGAGGGTATTTTAACTTTATTTTAAACAAAGTGAACAAACAATATCCTTTAGGTTACCTACAACAAAACTTTTAGATAAAAAGTGTCAATAGTGTTCCCAATTTTTGCCAGTGTTGTAAACGACTCAGTGGCTCTGTGGAACATCGAGCCAACTATCACTCAGCTATTCCTAGCGATCGTGGTTCAAGCCTTAAAAAGAAAGTTTTTTATTTTTATATTTTACCACAAACTTTTTGTTCTTTTTATTCTACTTTTTGTTTTGTTTTTTGTTTTTTTTGGTTAATACTTTATTGTTAGTATAAACAAAGTAAATTTCGTAGTCTTTTTTTTTTGGCATTGGTGGTTTTGTTAAAAAATTCAGTTTAAAATAACAAAAAAACACAATGTCTAATATTAAATGGGGGTGCTGCATGGACGGGAAAGTTAATGACATTCATATCAAATGTTCCGCTTGCAACCTCGCATTTCATCAAAACTGCATTCATATGGAAGACAAGGACCCAAGCAAGTGGAAATGCCCAAGTTGCGCTGGCAGGAAGATTACTAAAGACAACACACCAATCCGCAACTCCTCCAAAAATAACGCCCCATCCACGAGTGAAGAAAAAGTCACTAAACGCTCAGCGAAACATCCAGCTGTTTCGTCGCCACCTGAAGACAGAAACCTGCATCTGACCCGGGACGACGTCACCGAAATAGTAAGGAACGTCTTCAAATCTGAAATGAGTGAACTCTTCTCACAAATCAAGAAAAATACAAGTGAAATAACTATGGAAATGAAGGTTTTGAAAACTGATATACAGGAAATGAAGGATTCAATGAATTTTCTTAATGAACAATATGAAGAAGTTAAAATCCAACAAAATTCTGCCATGAAAACCATAGACGACTTACAAAATGAAAGCACTAAAGCTCAGGCTGCGATTGACACTCTTAGTCACAAAATTAATCTGCTGGAACAACAAGCTCGGTCCTGCAATTTAGAGATACAATGCGTCCCTGAGAAAAGAACAGAAAACTTAATCTCCATCATCACTTCCATAGGTAAAGCTGTTGGATTTGATGTCAAGACTGATGACGTTGTTAATTGTAGCCGGATCGCTAAGGCTGATACCGCTTCCACGAGGCCTCGTTCAATAGTTTTACAATTAAAGTCAACTAAAATACGGGATCAGTTCTTGGCATCAGCGATATCTTACAACAAAGCTAAGAAAAACCCTGAAGATAAGTTGAACACAGCTGACATTGGAATGCCTGGGGAGAAGAAGCCAATCTTCATAGCAGAACACCTGTCGCCTAGCAATAAAGCACTCCACGCTGAAACTAGACTGAAAGCAAAGGAAAAACATTATAAATTTGTCTGGGTTCGAGGTGGCAAAATATTTGTTCGCAAAAACGAAAGCTCTGATTGCATATTGATTAGGGATAAAGCCTCCCTCGATAAGATAAAGTAGTGCTTACCATATTTTTTTTTTATTTGACTTCGCATGTTCTTCAACTTTATAGAATAACATTCAATTCGATCAAAATATACTATCAAAGCTCTAGGGGGCTTCGCTCCAAAACGCTTAATTTTTACCGTAACTTATGCCATAACAAACTTTGATATTATTGTATTGACTGAAACGTGGTTGAATAAAAGTGTATTAAACTCGGAACTCTTTGACCAGCGGTATTCTGTTCACAGGAGAGACAGGCAGATCAAAGCAAACTCTAAAAAGAAAGACGGTGGAGGGGTTCTTATTGCAGTCCGTAAAATATTCAATTCGAAAAGATTGAAGGAATGGGAAAGTACTAACTGTGAGGACTTATGGATTACTTTTGAAGTAAAGCTCAATAGATCTTCGTATCGGTGTGCTCTGTGCGCTGTTTATCTGCCACCACCTGTGACCAGAGTCTCATTGGAATGTTTTCTTGATAACTGTAACTGTACATTCGAGCGAACAGACATGTGTAAATTTATACTGGGCGACTTTAATATAGGTCAAATTGACTGGAGTATGGTGGATAAACAAGTGTTTACCCAATTAACTGGGCCGGCTCAAATTCTTATGGACTTCCTATCCCTAAATAACCTTAGACAGTTGAACCGTATGCCTAACTCTTGCAATAGAATATTGGACTTTGTGCTTACGGATGTCAACAACGTGGAAACTTCCCTTGCAGGCGGGGTATTAAGTAAAATAGACCCATTACATCCTCCACTTTTCCACGTTAAGACGAATGTCCCTTTATGCTCTATGAGTAACAAGGAGCTTCATCCTCCATGGTATACACGTAACTTAATAAGAAGAATAAAAGAAAAGGAAAAAGTAAGACATAAATTTAAGAAATTTAAAAATCCATTAGATGAAATAGAACTAAAATTACTTAAAAAAAGATGTAAAAAGCTTGCATTATACTGCTATAATTCGTATATCTGCCAAGTAGAGACAAATTTGACAGAAGATCCGAAACGTTTTTGGTCTTACGTTAAGACTAAAAAATCCAATCACAACAGCTATCCTGCTACTCTTACTGATTATAATGTCACTACCAGTGAGGGCACTGAGATCTGTAATTTGTTCGGATCTTATTTTGCTTCTGTCCATGATAAAAGCAGTCATGGATGTATAACGACCGACACTTCGTTACAATCTGCAAAAATGTCAGAAACCTTTTCTTGTATTCAAATAAGTGATGAAGAGCTGTCTAAAAAGCTTCAAACATTGAACATAAATAAAGGCCCGGGGCCTGATGGGTTTCCACCTTATTTCATAAAACAATGTGCTAATGGATTGAGTAAACCACTATTTGAAATATTTAATACCTCATTAAGAACAGGCACTTTCCCGGACCTTTGGAAAATTGCTAAAGTAGTCCCTATCCATAAAAATGATGACAACACAGTGGTAAGTAACTACAGACCTATTTCCATTTTAAACATTTTTGGTAAATTACTCGAATCATTTGTCAGCTCTGCAATCCAAGCTTTTTTGAAGCAGCACATAACCATACATCAACATGGTTTTTTGCATTCACGGTCAACTACCACTAATTTAGTAACCTTTACTGAGAAAATTTTAACAGCCATGGACGTGGGCAAGCAGGTTCATGTTATTTATACGGACTTCAGAAAGGCCTTTGATAGGGTCCCTCACAACATTTTAATTACAAAGCTACAGAATCATGGTATAACTGGCCCTCTTCTAGGGTGGATTCAGTCTTATCTCAAAGAAAGATCTTTCTTTGTGGTTGTAAATGGGTTTCAATCTTCAAAATTTTCAATAACCTCTGGGGTCCCGCAAGGATCTCACCTTGGCCCAATTTTGTTCAACATCTATGTTAACGATATACCTGATTGCATTAAGAATTGCACTCCCTTTATGTATGCTGACGATTTAAAAATTCTCAAAGTGGTTGAGTCTCTAGCTGATGCACACGATTTGCAACAAGATATAAATCACCTTGTTACTTGGTGCGAGACGAATGGAATGTCCCTTAATCCTGATAAGTGTGTTCACATAAACTTTACTCGTAGGCATAGTAAGGTAATAACTTTCACGTACAAAATCAATAACCTAGTTCTAAGTGAGGTTGAATCCGTAAAGGATTTGGGAATTATATTAGACAGAAAACTTACATATATTCCACAACTCGAGCAAACGGTAAAAAAAGCATCAAGAACATTAGGTTTCGTTCTGCGAAATATGAAAGAATTTAAAAAGTCTTCTACTAAAATAACATTGTATAACAGCTTGGTTCGCAGCATACTAGAATATGGATCGACTATCTGGCGGCCTCACTATGCTACTCACATATTAAGAATCGAGAGAATACAGAAAAGATTTTTGTGGCACTTGATTTACGCAGAGGGTGCAGCAAAGAAAATAGGGTCCTACGAGAGCAGACTTAAGCATTTTAGGTTAATTGATTTGGAGAATCGCCGAGATTTACTAGACCTTACTTTTTTTCTAAAGTTACTGACGAATCAGACAGATTGTCCTCAATTGCTAGAGCTAGTTAACTTTAAAATCCCATTACATTATCCCCGCCATGTGGTTGAGAGGCTTTTTGCACCGCCTCTGCATAAAACTAACTTCGGCCAACATTCACCAATCCCACGTCTTAGTAGAATTTACAACCAGCACAGTTCGCACTTGGATATTTCTTATTCCTACCTTAAAAATCGGAGATTGTTTTTATCCATGAAACAAGACACATAATATGTCACCATATTTCACTCAAAATATGAAAGTTACAAGTAATTAGTAGTGCCTACCTAGTATTTTATAATTAGTAGTAGTAATATAATTAGTAGTATTATTGTAGTTTAATGAAACTGGGCATCTAACGAGATGTAGTTTTTACAGTGATTAAAATAAGTGCATGTTGTGTTTGTCTATAATAGATTGTACAATTAGATCATCATTAATGTATTTTTAGAAAGTAAGAATTGATTGTAACAATTGTTGACAAACCATTAAATAAAAAAATAAAAAAAAAAAAACTGTAGGTACAGAGCGGCGATGGGTTCACAACCTGTCACGCAAAGCACATGTGCAGTTACTATTTGTTGAAAAGTGGACTATGGCAGAGGACTGCTTTTGTGGTCCTCATTGTCTAGTCTCTGACTTAACCTTCGGGGATCGATAATAGTCGTGATTATATATACCTATGTATGTATAAAAGGTTGCTTTAAACCCTGTTTGAACATTTTGAATTCATGCATCAGCCTATTAAACGTCCTGATAGATACTGGAGTCAAGGAAGCTTTCTTACTTCACATAAAGGAGTGATTCACATAGGGAGATAAAAAAAGTTAATAATGTAATGCTGGCTTTCATGCATATTCGCCGAGAAAAAGAAAAAATAAGACGAAACGATATATCAATCAAAAACATCGAACCACTAATAGATGTCATAACAGATATGTGGTTCCTAATTTAAATTCGCTGAGGAGTATATCTGTTAATTTTTTCTTTGGTATCAATGTCTGGATACTAACGAATGAAAGGGATGGAACTAGCGGCGGTTCGCGACGCGCGCTATTTATCTCGGAGTTAACAAGTGCAGAGTAATGTACTCTCAACCGTACCTAAGTAATTTAGATAAACGCATCGCATCTTGCGAATTAACACACAACTTTGTTCTATCTTTTCTAATATGATTAGGTACCCTACCGTGCGTCCTGCATAGTTGTGTGAAGGGTATGGTTTACCTATAAACGCAGGGCTTCTGTCTTACTACTTGAGCGAACTACAACTACCGGGACCAACGTGTCTTCTGAAGAACGGAGAAGATAGAAAAGGCCACTGACATATTTTAATTTGGTCACTCATTCGACAACCTGGCATAGTGTAAGTTGTTTCATTTGAAGAATAGCAAAACAAAGGCACAAAACGCTGCGCTATCGAGGGAAACGGAAAGATACCGATGGGAATCGAACCCTGCACGACACCAAATAGTAAGTGGATCGTTGTTACACACTAAACTTGTATGTACACATATTTTTATTTTAAATAAAAAATAAATTTAAACTCTCATTCATGTATTTCTATATGAATTTCTGTTGTTGAGCTTCATGAAAAACTCTTTTTTACTTTAGTCGAAACTCAGATTAAAGCAAATATCTGAACAAGCCTTTTAAAACATGTAATAACGAAGCTAGGTACGAAGAATTTCAGTATTCTGTGTTGTTTATTTAGCCTTCAACTTTATTACTTATTCAATATTGAAATTAATTAAAAAAGCCAATGTAATGAAATAGGTAACTTTTTTTACGTGGAAATATTGTCAGAATAAATTTATTTTGAACTATCATACTTTTTATGACAATGATTTATAATGAACAATAAAAGCAGACATTATTTCGTTTAAAATAGTAATATGAGATGACTGCTAGAAACCGCAAGAAACTTCAATGGCTGGTCAGGTCAAGTGTTAACATGACAAAAATGACAAAAAAAGGATTTCGTGTTTCTTGTAGGTACTTATCGCCCAGCTGACATCCCCTCTCCTTACTTCACTAAGTTTATTTGTACTGGCACCTCGAGACCAACCGTTAGGTTATTGCAAGAAGTGCCAGACGTCCCTGCGCCAGTAGAACACTCGCGCAGGAGACCACCAACGTTAGGTCTTGACGCCAAATTAGTGCCCGCCGCAGCGCGCTCTTCATTCGGTACTCATAAGACTAGTGTCTCAGGAGAGTATCCCCGTGAACACGTGTAGTTCACTGCCTATTGTCCAGATAGGTAACCGGAGCTGTCAAGCTCGCTCACTTCTCGTTGCACGAAGGGCACAACTCGCAGTTGCCACTGCTAGGGTCGTCGACTCTAAAGTCGACTCCCAAGTGTCCACCTTGGTAGCGGAGTAGTAAGCACACTCACTTCTCGGAACCCATCCGGGCGCCTAGCCAGTTCCCACGTCCTACGCGGCTGGCTGGACCGGAGGCTACGGCATCTAGGAGGCCGCCTCTACTAGTTCTCCAGACTAGTACCGGAGATGTCAACACCAATGTCCAATGAAAACCACCGGACAAAGCTGCCAATTATAAGGGAAACTCACGTTCCCCGCAGGACTTTTCGCTTCTGGCCCCTCAGAGACCGCTACTAGGCCCCGCTCGCTGTGCACGAGTTTGGAAGTCCTGGCACACAATACCAGGACAAACGAACATTCCCAAGCTCCACAGCTAACCACACGCCACTACGAGTCCAACCCATGTCCGGATCCCGCCGGAGGCGCCTGGTTAAAGGCACGACCAGCGGGGGGCTAGAACCGGAACCCCGTAGTACCTCTGAAAACACAACCGGACCCGTAGTTCCAGTTGCGATACCCTATCTATTGAGGTCGGTAGATAGGGACATCCCCTCTCCTTAATTCACTAAGTTTATTTGTACTGGCACCTCGAGACCAACCGTTAGGTTATGCAAGAAGTGCCAGACGTCCCTGCGCCAGTAGAACACTCGCGCAGGAGACCACCAACGTTAGGTCTTGACGCCAAATTAGTGCCCGCCGCAGCGCGCTCTTCATTCGGTACTCATAAGACTAGTGTCTCGGGAGAGTATCCCCGTGAACACGTGTAGTTCACTGCCTATTGTCCAGATAGGTAGCCGGAGCTGTCAAGCTCGCTCACTTCTCGTTGCACGAAGGGCACAACTCGCAGTTGCCACTGCTAGGGTTGTCGACTCTAAAGTCGACTCCCAAGTGTCCACCTTGGTAGCGGAGTAGTAAGCACACTCGCTTCTCGGAACCCATCCGGGAGCCTAGCCAATTCCCACGTCCTACGCGGCTGGCTGGACCGGAGACCTACGGCATCTAGGAGGCCGTCTCTACTAGTTATCCAGACTAGTACCGGAGATGTCAACACCAATGTCCAATGAAAACCACCGGACAAAGCTGCCAACTATAAGGGAAACTCACGTTCCCCGCAGGACTTTTCGCTTCTGGCCCCTCAGAGACCGCTACTAGGCCCCGCTCGCTGTGCACGAGTTTGGAAGTCCTGGCACACAATACCAGGACAAACGAACATTCCCAAGCTCTACAGCTAACCACATGCCACTACGAGTCCAACCCATGTCCGGATCCCGCCGGAGGCGCCTGGTTAAAGG
This sequence comes from Scoparia ambigualis, assembly GCA_963921215.1. Taxonomy (NCBI): domain Eukaryota; kingdom Metazoa; phylum Arthropoda; class Insecta; order Lepidoptera; family Crambidae; genus Scoparia; species Scoparia ambigualis. The sequence goes on from OY992511.1 coordinate 24,048,193, forward strand.
CACGACCAGCGGGGGGCTAGAACCGGAACCCCGTAGTACCTCTGAAAACACAACCGGACCCGTAGTTCCAGTTGCGATACCCTATCTATTGAGGTCAGTAGATAGGGACAGGGGGAACGGCCGGCCGGCCGCCCGTCTGTTGACCTGTCAACGTAGGTACTTATCGCCCAGCTAACGCAGACGGGTCAACAGATGGCCGTATGCTTTAAAATAAATTAGATACTCAAAAACTATCCAATTAAAATTCACAAAATGAATTATTTCATTAAAAAAAACACAAATTCCTTTTTTGTCATTTTGTCATGATTTAAACACTTGACCTGACCAGCCCTTGAAGTTTCTTGCGGTTTTTAGCAGTCACCTTATATAACAGTTGTTAAAGCACACAATGTGTAATGTAATAATACCAGATAAGTTACCCACACTGAAAAAAAAAACAAACTAAATCGCCCCAAACCATTATTCACTCTCCAAACGGAACCATTTCTATTGAGCTGACAAATTACTTGTATATAATTCCAAGGTAACACCATTAGATTCGAGTGAGGAGTCTCGACTTTGTTGGCCGCTCGGCGTCGGCGGAGAGTTTGCTTAGGCCCATTCGATAGTGTCGGTAAACGAACAAACAACCTGATTAACCACTCCGCCGTTGTGTTGCGAACCACTGATTTGTACGGTGTATCTTTGAAGTGAGCACACTGATGCTCGAAAGGGATATTCAATAACCGGGACCACCGAATATGAACAATTACCGAACACAATATATCAAAGGAGCACGTCTCGCCAAAACAATTGAATCCATTCGAGCGACTTCCATTGAAGACGGCCAATGGATATGTGTACAATACTAGTTCGAGTTAAGTTAAGGATTTGTGAGGCATTATCATAATATGATAAAGCTAACAGCCACAAAAATAAATAAAAACTCTGTGGCTATTTTTAAATGGTTAAGAGGATTATCCTGGCAACTTTTTTTCAATCTTCCAGTAACATCTAGTGATGGATTGAGACATTTTTATTATAAACTAGCTAATGTTACATATGGGGCACATGCGTCATAAAACTCGAAATTTTCCAAAACTATTGAAAATGACTGGTTTGGGTGCCCCTATAATAGAGCTGCTCTACCTCTAAGCTTCCGCTTGACTATAATATATCTTGGGGCACCCTGTGTAGTTAGATTTATTGTTTACGTGGTTAATATTAATTATACAAAATTTACCCAAGTTGCGACGCATTTTTTAAAATATAATATTTTCTTTATTGTTAATGTTTTTATTTTTTAGCGTTTTATTAACGCTTATATACTTAAGTAAAATTTTAAACACTGAAAAAAGACGACAACCTCAGGCGGGAATCGAACCACGCACCTTCCGCATTCCGGGCGGCTGCCTTAACCACTTGGCTACCGAGGTCTGGTTTTCACCCGTCGAAATTTGTCAGTGCTTGATGCTTATGTTTTTTCTTTATTGTTTCAGATTAATAATCAGTAACATCGTCCGCACAGTCGCAGTCAGGTAAGCATTCAGCGTAATAATTAAGTTTTATTAATTATATGGTCATAAACGTGTCTTCGAAATCAAGCTCTGAATAATAACATAGTATGATCTTAAGCTGAATAGTTAACACGAAGGCGGCTGAACTAGTGTTTGATAATGTTCAACTTGAATGCACTTAGTACCTATGAAAACACATTAGTTATTTGAAGGCCTACAAGGCAAAGCCAGCCTAAATTAGTCATGTTGCACGAAATCAAACGCCTTAAATTAAAACCAGCTGATTTTGCTGTGAAGCTGTTTCTTATAAACAATGCTTTCATTTTGATTTTATTACACGGTCATGTTTGTCATTGTAAGGAAAGAGAGAACTGGAAGAAAATGGGGCAAACAAATCTTTGCACGGCAGTGGGATACTATAGTCATGTGCTATTAGATGTAGAAAAAAAATGATATTGTCGCAAGTTACCTACCTATTTAGACAGTTGCAATTATGTAGTTTCTACCCTGTAACATAGGGACCTACTGTGTAGCAGGTAATTAATGAGATATAAACGTAAATGGCAACATCAACGGTATTACGGCTTCACGCTTGTTCGTACCCGTTTTACTCAAAACCAGCGAATCATTAATCGAAGATAATGAAAATTAATATCATAAATTTGTATTAGTAACGAGTGTTACAAATTGTTTTTAATGAGTTTAAATGTTTTTTATATCTCTAAGCTAGCAATCAGCCATACCTTTTTTTTGGTCACATGGAAATCTATATGTAATGACTCGGGCCGTAAAGGGTCTGGGTACCTAAGGGACTATCGTTTCACCCCATCTCCCTTTCCTGGAGCGAGAGGTAAAGAAGAGGGGATGAAGCCACACACCCGCCAAAAACTACACAGTAGTTCCAGCAAAAAATTTACACAAGCGAGGACGCTGGCAAAAGCTGGTCTACTACTCGTTTAAGAACAGTAATTACACTAGATCTTGTTTTCAATAACAAAATACAATTTTCCTAAAGTGTGTCAGATACCATATCCAATAAGTTACGTACAATATTTCATTTTAAGACCTCCCAATCCTGACCTATTTAGTTGGTACGCCTGAAGGCAAGAAACAGGAGTTCCTGGTATAACACGAGTGAAACAAAGCAAATACATTGTAGCATCGTAGATACACTAAATAGACAAAGTTGAATAACTTCGGAATAATTCTCTTATAGCCTAAAATAAAATTATAATAGATAATGAAATGTAAAAAAACGTTTAAGGGTTAAACATGAACTTCTTCTTTATAATATTTGCACTCCGTTTGTTTAAGGCAGCATGTAACGGCACATTTTTCACCTTTGTCAAACCACATGTTTTGCAAATAAATGTTTGATTGATTGATAAATTATTTAGGATCTAGGTATCATTTTATTCAAATTGGCTATTTGACAGTTGTTACAATTTAACATGAAATATTTCGGAAATGGTAGTTTATGATTTCATGACAATTATCCAAAAGTTTTCTTTATTAAGATAATTTGTAAATATTTTATTTTTACAATATAAATTTGCGATTTTTTTATCTTGGATTACAAGACCCGAAACACGGGCGGCCATGATTGAGCTTCATGTGACGTCACAGAGCAAAATGTCACGTGACCAATTGTTTTCGCACGAAATTTGAAATTAATAAAGAAAAATATGTTTTTCTATTAAATCTTAGATTAATGATTGGTCTCGCTGCGCTCGACTAGATACCTCCGTCGTACTTGTCAAATGCGGCAACAAATACTACGCCGAAATCGGCGTACCCGAGCCAGTCACACTGACAGCTGTGGGTGACGTGTACGTCCCGAATGTTTTATTCAATTTAGGGCTCAATTCAAACTAAAATGCCAGTTTGCGTAGTAAAACTGTGTAAAAATAATACTTCTAAAAATAAGAAGGATACTGGGATCACATACCATCAGTAAGTTTCCTTATATATTGTATATTCATCATAAAATAATATGAACAATAAACGCCATTCAGTGTTACCGCTTATACAAGAATAAAGTCCCCGTGGTTGAGATTTTTATTATGTGATTTTATTGTTATTGTCTTTTATTATATAGGTAACCTATTTCATTTGTCTTACAAAGTTACTATACACTTAACCTAGTTCTATGTTATTTCATGTTTACTTATATTTGTGTATAGATCACATATATAAATTTTTACATTTCATTATAAGGTGTAAAAATGTTAGCTGACACTATTCTACCGATGAAACTGAACAACTTTCCGTATGGAACATGGGTCGAAAATTTATTATTTTTCCCTATACAAAATGTGACTCAAGTATGGAAAAGCAATTTTTTTTCTTTTTGACCTATGTTCCTGAAATGTAAACTTTTCGTGTCTGTACTTACATTGAAAATATTTGCGAAAAACATAATCTAGGGGATGAAGGATACGTGAACATTAGAATCATTTTTGGAATTTTTGTCTGTCTGTTTGTTTGACGCGCATCACACAAAAACCGCTGGACGGATTTAAATGAAACTGAGAACAGGTGTATAGCTTATGATTTGGGTAATATTATAGGTTAAAGGTTGCTTCACACATATCAGTGAAGCCACAGTTCCGACACAGTACCAGCACATACATTCTCTATGAACGCATCCCCACTTGTCAGTGATAATGCTCTCAGTGTCAGTGCCGCCACCGGCAAATCACGGACGTATTCGTTTTGAAAAAAATCATAGACAATGTTTGAAACAATATTTTTACTCCTCTTGCTCAAAAATACCGTCATTGTAGCGTTGTAAAGCCAGGCTAAAATAGCTTTTCTTAAACTAGGGAAAAATATATTTTTTTTAATTTTTGTCTGCCACATGACAATGAGCCTATAAAAACGAAAAAGTATTTAGTTTTATGTAGAATAATCATGAATAAAGTCTCGACTTATTACTGTTTACTTAGATCAACAACTTTTTTGAGATAGTTATTATTAAAGTTTATGGTAAAATTAGTAATCATTTGAATCTATGGACAACACAGACCACGCGCACACAGTCCACGGTTCAGCAAGAAACAACTGCACAGTCTGCACATCTGCTTAGGTGGTGAGCCTTTAGCCCGTTAGTCACTTTTACGACACCAAAGGGAAGAGAGGGGTTGGTAGTATTATTTTAATGAGCCCATCGCCGCTCTATGCTGTTGTATGTATGTGCAGTCTTTAGTCCATTAGTCGCCTTTTACGAGACCCAATGGAAGGGAGGGGTTGGTAGTATTATTGTGATGAGCCCATCGGCGCTCTATGCTGTTGGATGTATGTGCAGTCTTTAGTCCATTACTCGCATTTTACGACACCGAAGAGAAGAGAGGGGTTGGTAGTATTATTTTGATGAGCCCATCGCCGCTCTATGCTGTTGGATGTATGTGCAGTGTTTAGTCCGTTAGTCGCATTTTACGATACCTAAGGGAAGATAGGGGTTGGTAGTAATAAAAAAAACGTACTAAAAAATGAGGTCTAATCATAGCTATACATTCCTACCATTTTTCTACAGAAGAAACCTACGTCTAACCTACATAATAATATATACAATTATATTGATACATATTCGCTTTTAATTGTTAAGTTTTAAATATTTTCTGAGCTACATTTATAACCAGCAACTTAACTAATACATCACAGCAAAAATATTTTTCCCATTAACTCGGGTAACAGTTGAGCAGCTGGCAACAAATTTTTCACGCACACTAGCATCCTTCCATATTGTCATAAACACACTACAATAATGAGTTGCCGCATTTACGGAGCTTTGGTATAAAGGTAGCGCGGTATCTAGACGAGCGCAGCGAGACCAATCATTCATCTATGTATTAAATAAAGCTTTTTCGAAAAAGAAAATATTGTACGGGGTATAAAATAAGCGTTTGTAATTTTTGAAATACTTTTTCGATAAGTAACTGTCAAGTAGCCAATTACACCACGGACCACATAACCCACCGGCTGTGGTAAAGGACAAGCTGTTATCGAGTTATTTTTTTATTCTACAACGGGTAAGCGCTTGGTCTCACCTGATGGTAAGTGACGATAAGGCCGAAGGTGAAAGCGCGCTTCACCCGGAATCCTCAACCACTGAGGAACTAGTTATTACGCCTCCTTTTGCGAGGCGTAACCTTCATCAACCATAACATAATTTATCCAATGACCATGTCTAGTGCAACTCGGGTAAAAGGTCAGGTACATAAAAAAAGTATTATAATGAACGGGAAACTTAAAGAGTGTATGGTAATCTCCAAAGTCTTCACTGCTGTAACTCTTTGAACACTTCATTTAAAGTCAAAGTTGCACAGTGCACATAAATTAAGGGGTAGTAAATACGTTATGGTCAAAGTTAAACACAATCAAGGATGCACATGGCGACACTAAAACCTACTTCGGCCTGTTGCAACTTTGGCACTAAAACAACTGGGAGACCACTGTGTAAGCATTTATTAGTTCCCTTATTAATGCTGCAAATTTGCAATGTGTGGCTGGCTTTTAGAGTTGTCCTAAGTAAATAATGTGGTCTCGTTGGGCGGCAAAGTGCTGGAAGGAGGTCCTGGATTCAGTTCCCAGGTCGGGCAAATTGTATTTCGGAGTTTTCGATGCGTAGCCCAGATTTGTAATCACCAACCCACATTTGGCAAGATGGTGGCGTGGTCATTAGGAAAACTCCGAACTGTGTAGGTAGTATGTTAGTAACAATGTGATGTAAAATTTTTAAACACTGAAAAAAGAGGACAACCTCAGGCGGGAATATGGAAAGAAACTTATTAAGTACTAGCAGCCGCTCGCGGTTTCACCCGCGTGGTTCCCGTTCCCGTGGGAATATCAGGATTAAAAGTATTCTATGTGTTAATCCAGGTTATAAACTATCTGTATGCCGAATTTCATCCAAATCCATTCAGTAGTTTTTACGTGAAAGAGTAACAAACATCCATTCATACTTACAAACTTTCGCGTTTATAATATTAGTAGGATATTTATGCGTTAATGAAACGCTAAAGTATATTTAAAAAAACATTAATCTATAACGCAGCTTCATCTTAACCGAATGTTCAAATATTTGTAAATATATTTCTTTCGGATCTCAGAGGTGAAAACTTCTAAGATTTGATGAAGCAATGTTGACTAAAAAACATAAGCATCAAGCACTGACAAATTTCGACGGGTGAAAACCAGAACTCGGTAGCAAAGTGGTTAAGGCAGCCGCCCGGAATGCGGAAGGTGCTTGGTTCGATTCCTGCATGAGGTTATCGTCTTTTTTCAGTGTTTAAAAATTTTACTAAGTATATTTAAGCGTTAATAGAACGCTAAAATATATAAAAAACATTAATGTGATGTAAGTAATTTGTGTTAAAGTGCATTAGTCGCCTTTTACGACGTCCAAACACACACGGCTCGGCATAGTTATATAGGCTATAGGTACATTTTTCTTTTATTTGCTATTGAAATGGATTTTGGTAGAATTCATTTATTGAATCGGAGTAGAATCACAGGTTGTTTTTTTAACTACACAAGTTTTTAGCACTCCACTCGAGCTGAAAATTGCGCCGCTCTGTGCGTTTAAAGGAAACACTTTTTATATGGATCTGACTAACTAGCGTGTTTTTTATATTTTAACCAGACACAGTTTACTCAAACTACTATTAGAGAACTCTATTATTCTATTAACCCTATTAGAAAATATTTATAAGTCATGGCCAGGCTTACAATATAAATTATCATCATCAACCTAATAGTGAACCGTGAAACCGTGTCGCGAAGCGGTGAAAAAAATACTACCACCCCATCTCTTCCCTTGGATGTCGTAATTAAGGCGACTAACGGACTAAAGACTGTACAATGCACATACTTCCAACAGCATAGAGCTGCAATGGGCTCACTACCTGTCACGCTGAGCACATATTATGCAGTCGCTATTTTGTGAAAAGTGGACTATGGTAGAGGACTAGCTTTTGCGGTTATCATTGCCTAGTCTAGTCTCTGACTAACCCTTCGGGGATAATAGCACAGAATAACTAATAGTACTACCGTACAGAAGGTTCACTCTCTAACGGCTTTCACGCGAAATTGAAACTTATCGTGTGACCCGAGCGTTCAAATTCCGTTAAGCAACGCTGACTCGATATCGATTTGACAGACGTCACAGAGCGTAGGGTTTACGCGCGCGCGCAGGGATTACGAGGTATCGAGGTATGCGACTCGGCGCTCGTTGTTCGGTGCTATGGCTCGCGGCAACCTTTACTGCCATACGCCTAGGTGGCCTGCCTGGGAGGCGCGCCGGCCGAACGTACCTAAACTGCGGAGTGACACCCCCCCCCCCACCCTGATAATAGTCGTGATTATATTTATGTATGTATGTTTCATCAACCTATAAACGTCCCACTGCTGGGTGGGCACAAAGCCCCCACATGGACAACACCACGTAGGATAATTGGACCATAACCCACCACGACTGCCATCTTACGACTGCAACCGGGACCAACGGCGTCACGTGCCTTCCGAAGCACGCAGGAGCTCGAGATGTTTTTAATTTCATCACCCATCCCGTGACCCGGCACAGCGGAAGTTGCTTATCAACGATCACGAAAACAAACGTCTTAACCGCTGCGCCATCGAGCTCCTCAATATAAATATAAATAAACAGAAGCAAATTGAGTGGGTAACAGAAGTGGCTACTGACCTTTCAAATTTCTTTATATCTGTATTCATAATTGTACGTTTTTTTTTCAATTAATACGTCCATTCCGGTGTACTCTACCTGAACCGACAAATAACCCCAAACTGTTTAATTGGCGTAAAAATAACGACGCAAATGGAATTTATGCGTCGCTAAATCCATTCATAAAGTTGCGTACAAATTAAATACCAATTAATTGGTAGGTAATCTTGGTTAAAATATTTGTACACAAAGAAGCGAAATTATTGATCTCGCTTTGCATTACGTATACAAATCAAAAGAGAAAGATCCTGATTCACTTAGTCAGGATCTAACTATTTGATCCGTGGTGAGGAACATAGCAAATGAAAAACTTTGTTATCTGCCTACCCCACTGGGAAACGGCCGTGTATGTGTGTATGTTATTAAGGGGGTGCCGCGCGATCGCAAAATCTGATATTAGTCTCCTAAATAAGTTCAAAACAAAATCAATCTTTATGATATTTAAAATTAGAACAATTCTGCTTTGAAGTTTCAGACATTCGATCAACAATTTGTTGATCGAAGTTTCAGACTGTGCAAAACCATCACGCGCTTGTGTTAAAAATTAAAAGTTACTTTTTAAAGACGCGGGCGACCTGCGGTATATCAACACAAATATTTTCATGTAAGAATTATTGTTTCATGTGTAAAATTAAGAAAGTTGTCGAAAAAAAAAGGTTTTTAGGAGTCATTACATTTATGTATTGTTTGTTATTGTTTAAAGATTTTGTTTCAATTTTCAACAAGGCCATGACCTTGTCCAATGATCAGGCTTACTTACATAAGTTATTTTAATGTATTTAACTAATTCAGCGCATAGTAAAAGTGACATAAAAATACGTAAATTTTCACAATTTCGTGCAGGATCGGCTCACCTTAAGGCGAGTCCTTTCAAGCGCATCTCACTCGCTCTCTCGACGGTATTTACTACACGGTACGGGACAGGTGTAATGCCCCCTCTTCACATAGGCAGACGCATCTGCAGACGTGTAGGGGGGTGATTTGCGCGTCTGTGGTAGGTATTTAACGTCTGCAGACTCTGTATACCTACCACAGACGAGCAAATCACCCCCCTACACGTCGGCAGACGCATCCACAGATGACGTCTGCGGATGCGTCTGCCTATGTGAAGAGGGGGCTAAATGTAGCGAAGCGGCGCAAATAGGCGCGTTTTATCGGTTTTTTTAGGTTTTTTGCCTATAAAGACTTTACAGGATTTAATGAATTAGCAGGTTCTCTGTAGTGCCTCAACATAAATATTTACATGTAAAAAATTATGTTGAAAATTAAAAAAAAAATAAGAAATCGTCCGTTTCATACTTTTATTTTGGCCTGTTTTCAGGATTTTTCATAATCGAGCAAAGTACATCTAATCGCGTAACAAATTAGCACAGTTTTAAAGAAATGTTCTTCAGTGTATTGTATATTTTTATAAGAGCGTTATTTAATAGTAAATACAGGTTTTTTTTGTTCGGCTACGGGCACAGGCTACGGGTAAACGCTTGGCCTTCTTCTTACCTGATGGTAAGTGACGATAAGGCCGAAGGTGGAAGCGCGCTTCCCCTGGAATCCTCAACCACTGAGCAACTGGCTATCTTATCTCTAAACTGTCGGAACACAACAATGCTATATAAGTCGTTGTTATGGCGACAGACTAAGATAAGATGGTGGTAGCTATAGCCAAGCGGACTTAACAGCCCTACATCCAACTAAACCAAGTACACAAAGATGTACTTCCCGCTTGGAATCGAACACGGGACCTCTGGGTCTGAGAACGGTTGCTTAGCCAATAGACCACAGAGGCGGTTAGATGATTATCTAATGGATAATATGAGTAAGAATATAACGGGAAAAGCTTTTCTGATCTTTGGTAGGTACTTACTTACATGTATAGACCCGAAAACATAACGCAACATGAATGATCTGATCTTTTTTACATTCACTAATAGCATTTGTGAGTAAGGCCCGAAGTAACATAAAGACGGATTCATTTTTTATTTGCAAAATATCAATCCTCGTCACAAATTTGGCGAGAACCAAAAATAAAAGTTCTCACAAAACTTTATCATTTTCGACGCAGACGACAATGTTAAGCTAATTACGAATTTCCCCTTGATTTCGAAGCTCGATAAAGATGATTAACCCTCCAAAATAACGAGTCAGCCATCTTTGTTGTTGTAGACAATGTTCCCCAACTTTAGGGAGAAATTACTTTTCTTTAGCGTACTTTAAACAAACGAAAGATTTTATGCTTTTATCAATTAGCCGTTGACTTCGCGCAATCGTTCGCATAATTACGTATTAAAGTAAATTTTTGCACGTATAAATGTTTGCGAGATTAAACGATCTACCTTAACGAGAAGTCGTAATAAAAAAATCAATACTGTGCGAGAAATCGTTCGCACAGTTAATGGCAAGCTGATTGGGAATTTACATGACCTCGACATAAGAACGAAGTTGAAATATTTTGGTATTTTTTTGATCACACCTACTTATTAACTTTCTTCCCAAATCTGCTTGTGGTATAAAAAAATGTTATACGTAATCGGAAGCTTCAAAGGTTATAATTTATATCGTCACAACATTTGTGACGCATTGCCTCAAAGTAGATATACTAACGATTCAAACGCAAGGCTAAAAACGCAGCAGGTAGGTACCGCTTAAACTAACCTAGAGCTTAAAATAAATAAAAGCTTGTAAAATACGTAAGAATCTGACTCATTTATGTTTGAATATCTTGTAAACTAACTTTAATATTGGTTTACGCAATATTATTAAAAATCAATATTATTTATTTTTTTTATTTATTTTTTATACTAAGCCCGGCAAATGACTCCACTCCACCTGATGTTAAGTGGAAATGAAGTCCAGGCGCGAGGACAACTGGTGCAGCGTAAGAGACGTAGCATCAGTCACCCTCACTCTGCCGGCCCACAAAGTGCTTCTTCACGCCTCGTTTGAAGGACCCTATGTCATAGGTAGGAGGGAATACGTGTGCTGGTAGACTATTCCATCTTTTGGAAGTGCGGCAAAGAAACGAGTTACCAAATTTCTTTGTGCGTGATGGAATGTTAGAAACTGTAAATTGGTGACTCCGGAGAGCAGCACGCGTACTCCTATGGAGGAAGGGAGAAGGAGGGATGAGGTCAAAGAGTTCTTCAGAGCATTCGCCATGGTATAAACGGTAAAAGACGCTGAGTGACGCAATATCTCTACGCAATTGCAAAGGCTCGAGAGTTTTAGTGACCTCCACATTGCCGATAATGCGCACAGCGCGGCGCTGCAATCTGTCCAAGGCATCGAGAAGATACTTTGCGGAGCCGTCCCAAAGGTGAGAGCAATACTCCACGCAAGACCGCACCTGTGTCTTGTATAATAGACACAACTGATCAGGCGTGAAGAATCGCCGCACCTTGTTCAGGACACCGAGTTTACGTGAGGCATTTTTAATTACGGTTTATTATTAGTTAATAACGTTTCCCGTGGGCACAAACTTCCGGCAGCATCAAAGCTAAAGGAATAATTGAGGCACCTAAGTTATAGTAGCAAGCCTGAATTTATTTTACATTTTTGGGTTACTATTTTAAGGCCTTTAAAAGCGGCCAGACCAATCAAAAAGGTCTAACATAAACTGGAGACACGATAAAAGGTCCGCTTTATTTATGAGGAGTATCACTTCAGAATTAACTGCAACAGTGTGTTCTTTTACAAATATCAAGCTCTTAACAAAGTGTTACTACAAATCACGACGCTACTAATATCATAAAACGGTTGGAACGTTTATGTTTGCGAACATCGTTCACCGATGCAACACGAAACTTTTACAATGATAGTTCTATATTTAGTAGCGTAGTTACCAGCTACGCTCATATAAACGAGAATATTAGTGGGAATATTTTATGTGACCATTGTTAGGTGAACTTAAGCGAGATTTCCCCTGGCGACACCATTTATAATCAAAACTACGTAACATTTATCTCAGCAGTTTTTCCGATGTAACACATGAACGCTGCAGGGAAGTTTACATTGTGCTTGGATACTTTGCAGGTTATTTTTAATCTTTGCAAAGTCTCTATAGAGTCTAGGGATATTTAAAACGATTTAAATTGTGAATCTTTATTAATTGTAGCCTTCTTCTGTTCTGTGATTGCAGATAATAGTGCGATACATTTTAGTGCTACTACTTAACAAATATTTTCAAGTGTTTGAAATATAGATCTGTTAACCTTTTAACTGCAGCCGCGCACTGATCAGCGCCACGTTTTAAACTAATTATTGCATATAATTTATGTTTAATCCTAGCAATTATAGAATTATAATCCTCGTAACATAAAATACTCTCTTGCACTTAACTTAATTTTTACTTACATTCTCTGAAATTTCTGTTTTTAGTACGAAGCTTTGCAAAACGCGACCATTGACGAATGGAAACAGAATAACTGATGACCTTCCACACTTTACATTATGCATCAAAATATAACGTCAGTGAGACGTATGTCTGTCGGGAATTATAGTACCTGCTCCATTGAGAGTTTCGTGTGGACTACACAGTTGTTAAAATATTTATGAGGAGACCCTTTTCACATGGCTTTTTATACCCGTATAATGTGAGGAATTTACTGCCCTGATCCTATAATGTAATTGAATGTAGATACCAAATCGATAGGATGCCAGACATTTTTGTAGACAGGCTGAGAGTCGAGATGAAAAATTTGTGTAATGCGCCCCGGACGATATATTATCGATATGAAATGATAAAGTAAAAGACTAGGCCCAATCATTGACTAGGCCTTTATTTTGTCTGCTTATATGTGACCGCAAAGACAATAGTATGAAAGCGTTCATAACACGTTGAATAATTTAGGAGACTGCCTGCCTTTCAAGCTGTAGTATACAGTATTAAGTATTGAATTGACGACAGTGTACACGTTAATCATAAGATAGATTTATCAAATCATACGTTATCAATAGTAACCATTAAAGAACATTTGATATAATTGTAGGTATTTGTTTTAATACCTTTTATAAATCTTTCTCACTTCTTTGACTACTACCAGACAACATACGACAGACGCAAACGATATATTCACAGCATTTATAATGCAAATTCAATAGACTCTATTTCATTTGAGGATACATTTGAGCTCCTATGTAATACCACTTACGGCATTGGTTCGAAAGTATACGAGGCCGAGGGAAACCTTCTACTGAGAAGAACAGGCAAGAAAGACGGGAAGAGAGTTTATTTTCTCCTATTTGTTGTAGGACACTTTCTATCACAGAACAACATAAAAGTAGATCAATGTGAAATTTTGCAAATTAAAACATAAACTAAGTGGACGAGCTTTTATGAAGAATGTTATGAGAGTAAATGAAGCAAACAAAGTGTGTCAGAATCGAATCAAATGGGAGCAATAAAGCATAGCCCTTCAGGAAATTGGCATGATTTAAGTGTGTATTTATGTATACATGTACTAGAAACTAAACAATGTCATTCAGTACCGATGAAGGCAAAGCACCTGATACATTATATAATATGTTTATATCCAAACGGGCCTCTGTAAATCCATTTATTGTCGCGCAATGATCCCATGAAATCTCATCATACTTTGAAAAATCTGCGCTTCTATACAATTTCCTACAATTACTCGAACACGAAGGCTTGAGAATCCTCGGGGGAGTATTTCTTTACTTTTATCTAATTTAGCGGAAAATCAAATCTTTCAATGAGATTATCCTGTCGTCCGCGAAGTTCGAAACGGTTCGATTCACGCCTCACCGTTGCCCTGTTCCCGGCTATATTCGATTATTAGGGATACAGACACCGAATACTGCTAGCAAATAATTTATGAGCTAACTATAATTTAATCTCGCCGTCTGATTCCGTTTGTCGGCTTTAACAGACGACTAAGTTCTACAGTTTGAATAACTATTTGATCATTGTTACATAATAATCATGTTTTATGTATTTAGTATCAAAAAAGTGTTTTTTTTTGTATACCATTCAACAAAACCGAGTACTTATAAGCATGTAACCTCCCGCTGAAAATTGAACCTGGGACTACTGGATCTGTGACCGGCTTAGCCACTAGACCACAGAGGCGGTTAAAAAGTATGTCAACATCGGAAAGCAGCTGTTTACCCTTCCCGGACGTGATATAGGTGTACAATTTGATTTGCCCGTCTTTTGTGAAACTTGTATAATATTCGTAGTAGCAAACGATAATACGGATTACATTAAAGCAGTCAACTGGAGCCAAGAGTCGGTGAAGGACAAGAAAGCGACCGCGGAATTTCGGTGCCGGACTCACCAGCAGAAATTTCATTACTCCATCCCGATTTTCAAGGAGCATTTGACTTTTCTCGCCAACAAAAAGGCGGCGGAACCGCAGCGGTGGCTTTGATGGAATTAATTGAAGTTTTCGCGTGAAAATACCCCACTAATTAGGGGGGGTAGTTTAGCCGGTCGGCAGGTAGCGAATGCAGGCCCCACTGGGCTTACTCGGTTTTACGGTTCAACCGCTGTTTCGATGGATACTCAAAGATTATATCGTACTTCTAGAGCTTGTCAACATTTTTTCATTTTATATTCTTTTGTTTTTTTCTTCTAATTAGCTTTCCCTTGCTTTTAGCTTACACTGTAAGAGTAGTGTTCAAAAAGTCTGGCAGAGTCGGATAGAGCCACGATAGCCTAATTGGTTTGCCCTGTCCGGTTTGATAGAAGGTGAGACTACGGATCCCGGTTTTTTTCATGCAGTTTTATGCCTATTTCAGAGTTATAGAGGTACTACCAGTGGTCACGGACCCTCCCTCCAAAGGTTTAAAATGGCATCATAAAATAAAAATAAAATAATGCTAGTAGGCTCGTGTACCCAGTTGTCACGTAATGTTTCGAAAAAAGTAAAGTACACACGGCGTCAGATCAACCTACCCAAAACTGTCAAATTTCTATAATCAATTTTGAACTTTATACTTTGGTTTTAAGGATCAATATTCATTGGAGAAATTTGAGAGTTTTGGGTAGGTTGATCTGACGCCGTGTGTACAGCCTGTATACTGGTCTCACTGCAGGGCAAATTCCTTCATCACGGAAATCAAGTCCTCGCTACAATTGGGTATTGGCTTAAGGCACTCTTTCCCCTTTTTTAACAATTTCGATTGATTGTACCGATACAAATATAAAACATACAGTTCTAAAATTCATATTTAATAGTTGAACATTTATCTAATGACTCTTAAATACAGCAACATGATTGGTAATACTTCACTCGATAGAAAAAAAATCAAAGATAGCTCTGTCAACAATTTAAAAGAGCTGTAAGTCAGACAATACATTAATAAATTACTTAATTTTTTGCCAATAGAAAAAACTTTTCTTCATCTAGTGAATGCAAAAAGCACATATTTTTTATTTTACTTGTTTTTCCTGTAAAGGCAAAAAACCTTTACGCGCCTATATGCGCCGCTTCGCTGATACACGCGTCCCGTAGGTACCGTGTACCGTCGAGAGAGCGAGAGAGATGCGCTCGGAATGCGGGTTGGTGACCACAAGCCCGGCTAATACATCGATAAATACGAAAACACACTTAACCCGACCTGGGAATTGAACCCGGTACTTCCGGATCACGAACTAAACGCTTGACCACACTGCCATCGAGTTTTTCTATCATAATTTTTTCAAAAAAAATAAATATCACGCTTACATTCACGATTTATCTAAAATGTTATTCATGTTAAACTAACTTATGTCTACATACATTGTTTACTAAGCTACATTTTCATTGGATACAGGATAATAATCTTAGGTAAGTAGTCTGAATTCCCTCACTATTCCACTCGACTGTAACCTCGAGTTAATTGTTCGAGGAAAGTTCAAATTTTCGCATGAAATACCTAAATAATTAGCTCTAGTTATTTAGTTCGCTGTGAGTTGTGGGCAGGTATCTACTTAAACATCGTAGTAGATGAATACTGTTTGCTCGTGGTTACCGTACAATGTGAGCGATAGGTACAGTCAGCAACAGAAGTATATACCTACACATATTTGACAACTCGTGATTCCTATTCTTGGAAACTTAAGGGTCAAAAATTGTTAATAGTGTGTATCTACTTTTGTTGCATAGGTACATATCACGACTATTATCCCCGAAGGGTTAGTCAGAGACTAGGCAATAAGTAGCGCAAAAGCAGTTTTCTTTCAAATAGCGACTGCACATGTGCTCAGCGGTTTGTTGCTGGCTGTACTATTTTTACCGTAACCATTTTATAAGATAAGTTTTATTTAGTATTTACCAGAAAATGTTGTATTCATTTGTTACTTATGATTCACGAGTATAATCTAAGATAAAATATTATTTTTTTTGGATTAAGTAATATTATATCGAGAAGCTCGATAGCGCAGCGGCTAGCGCGTACATTTGCGATCTTGCCCGCTAAGGAACCTTTGCAATGCTCGATGGATGGGTGACCAACTAAAAAACATATGGAGCTTCTCCGTGCTTCGGTCGGCACGAAAAAGCCGTTACTCCTGGTTGTCATCGAAAGATGGCAGTCGTTAAAAAAACTCACCATCACCAACCCTCATTGGGCCAACGTGGTGGGTTATGGCTAGGGTTGCCACCTTTTTTTAAGACGTATAAAGTATTTTTCATTTTGTTAGAACAAAAATAAATTATAAATATAACATGAAAAAGAGTAAGTACCTATTTATTTATTTGTCCTTAAAAAGTATTTTTTTTTGCACTTTGCGACATTTAACAAAATTTTGTACCAGTTTATTTAGTCTTATAAGTACTCATTTGTTTTACGTAAATAGAGTATTTTATCGTACTTTATTGATGTCGTAAATTATAAAGTACGCCTACATGAAAAAGAGGGCAAAACTCTATTTTAGAGTACGGGTGGTAACCCTAGTAATGGCCCAACCTCCCCATGTGATTATACCCATGTGGGGAGGCCTGTGCCCAGCAGTGGGATGTTTAAATGTTTCATAATTGAAGTAATATCCACCCTGTATTTTTATTCGTTTTAATGTAATTAAGGGTGAGTTCCACCCATGAAACCGAACAACTTCCCCAAAAACCTATGTGCAAAATTGACAAAAAAATTTTGACCTCCCAATTGTCGTCAGCTGATCGGACAGTTTTGTATAGGAGGTCGAACTTTTTTTGTCATTTTTGCACATTGGTTTCTTGGGGAAAGTTGTAAAGTTGATGGGTAGAACTGACCCTTAATTTCATTAAAACAAATAAAAAGTGTATAGGATGATGATGTTGTTATTCAACACAATAAAACACACAACTTTATTAGAACGTATCATAATATCAATTTGTCGGAAATACGAGTATTATCATTTATACTAATATTATAAAGAGGAAAGATTTGTTTGTTTGTTTGAATTAAATAGGCTCTGAAATTCTTTGACCATTAGAAAGCTACATTCTTCCCAAGTGACATAGGCTATATTTTATCCCGATATTCTTACGGGAACGGGTACCACGCGGGTAAAACCGCGAGGATCCGCTAGTTACGTATATTTTTCGCTCGTTTCTAATTTCGTTCTAACCCATAATTGGCCGAAGTTTTTTTTCATTTTCACTTGTAAATAACCCGAACTAATTATCGACAGTTTACAAATTGCCGGTTGACAGCAGGTAGCTTTGTGAATACCACTTCGACCGTCTTTTTACGTCACAACCGCCGTGCCCGTAAAAACTACGGAGATTTTATCTCGATAAGCCTGTACGCGGACCGGATTCAGAAATAAATACTTTTCCTTAAACCCTCCATTAGTGTGTAATAATTCATTTTGTCTCCCATTTGTTCCCACAGGAAAGAGCAAGGAACTTAATTAATTACGGTCGCGGTTGGCGTTTGTTTTGTATTTTGAAAGATGATTTTTTTTACCATGACACTACTGACTGCTTTCTATCATAATTTTACCATAACAAGAAAAGAATAAAATAGCATAGAAAACATTTTATTAACTAACACACACATTAAAATTAAAATAAACTAAAATAACACAGGCAGTAAGTATACAGAAGACATAAAAAAAACATTAAAAATAACAGATGAATAATAAAAAATATAACGAAGAGAGTGAAGTTCATGTAAGAAAACGGACAAAACTCTAAATTCTACAGCAAACATTCGTTCTCCACGAATAAGTAAAAACAGAAGACTTACCTGAGCTAACTTGTTCAAATACCTAACAAAAAATGCAGGATATATAGTTCCGCTGGCTATATTTCATTAGTATGGAGCAGTAAGTTATGAGTGGGGTGTTTCACAGTTTAAACGGAATGCCGCCGCACGTCCCCGAGCGCTGGCTCCGCGGGGTATATTCCGTGCCTCTTATTCAATTTGTGAGCGAATCAGTTCCGCCAACCCGATTATCTTTCACGTCCGGATTTATATGCTCACAGGAGAACTCTTTCCGTGTTCCCGGGGTAGTATTACTCGTATGAGACCACGCTTTTAAAAATCTTGAAAGATTTTTGAAGTATGACGAGTTTTAGTCCTACTACAAAGAGTTATGCATCACTGAAAGTGTCTTCGCCCGCGTACTATTCGGTCTGTCATCGTTTTTGTTTATGTGGTCAGACTCCATCTTCCTCGCCAACTATGAGAAAACTTCCTGAGGCGCATAGGATTTAAGGCCAAGTATTCCGAGCGCTTCTCTCTCGCTCTCTCGACGGTACGACGGTTAGGGACGGGTATAACAACGAAGCAGCGCAAATTTATTTTTAAAAAAATTGATAGATGAAATTAAAAAAAACGATCGTTTATAATTATACCTCAAGTTATGTATGAACTTCATTTTGGTAAATGATTCATAATATCAAATCATTTAATTTAAGAACAAAACCTAGGAAAGAAGATAAAATGACACAAAAATATGGAACTTCGTGAATGTATTTTGTCGATCCTACTTTATCAAATCGTGTTGCCATGGAATATATTCCACAGAATAAAAGCCTCAACAATATTTCATAATTTTCGCAGATTTTAACTTTACTTACTGTTTATTACTCCAAAAAATTAAAGGCCGGGTGCGGTCAAGTGGTCAGCGACCCTGACGGCGAAACCCACGGTCCCGTTTACGAATCCTGGTAGGGGCAAATTGTTTGTGTGATGAGCAGGACTGTTTGTGACCGAGTTATGGATGTTTATTAGTATTTATGTATGTTATATTTACCCGTAATTCAGTCACCATAATTCAGGCTATGCCTTGTTTGGTGCTGAATGATTGGTGTAATAATTGTGAAATTTAGTTATTTATGTATAAGTACCTATGCATTCGTATAACGTATTTACCTCCGATAACAAACAATATTTAAAAGCAGTTACCACTTTGGGTCACAAACCAGCCCGTTCGCGTTAAGGATCGCAGCTAGCCAGTTGCCGCTTCAGATCCTAATACCACTATTACCACTTTCGGCAATGATATTATAATATCATTGACTATCGGTCGTAAATCAGCTGTTGCCGCTTTAGAAATTCAACTAGCCCGTTGTCGCTTTGGCTCAATAACCAGCCCATTTTAACTATGGGTCTGCTCGCTAACAAGCCAGTTACCGCTTCGGGTGGATAACTATAGCCCGTCACTGCTATGGTTGGCAAACTAGCCCGTTGCTACTTTACTAGAAGAAACTTTGAAGTATATTTATATTCGTTAATTAGCCGCAACTACACAGTTTCTTTTGAACGATACTGCATTTCAGTCACAAACTAAAGTGTTTAAAAAAAGTCCTTTTCATCCCCCCATCTCGGAAAGAGTATTTTTACTCTTCGATATCTGAGTGCAAAAGCCGTTTTTACCCGCTAGAGGACAAAGTAAATTGAATTTATAACAACATCGTGTGCACTTAGTATGTGTATTCAAAACATCATTAAACCTATTTTCTTCTTCCTCCATGGTGCCGATTTATCATACGACCTTTTTAAATTGTTAAAAACTCAGACTCGGAACCTTTTTGGTGTACCTACTTTTTTAATTTGGTTGGTAATTTCCTCGTTGAGGTGGGATGAAAAGTTACGTGTTGCACTCGAGTGCAAAGATTTTTCACCTCGTGCTCTTTTGATTCCCTCGGTAACGCTCAGGATTCTAATTTTTGAATCACTCGCTGCGCTCGTGATTCAATTTTAGAATCCTTCGCTTGCTCGGTCATCAAAATTGAGCACGCGGTTAAAAAGCAAGTTTGCACTCTTGTATAACAAATAACTATTTTGCCACGTTAAATGCGGCACTGCATTTCTCTTATTGGCTCATTGCTGCAGAAGTAAGTTCGTGAGAAAGCAACCAGTACTTTTCTATAATGGCAAAGCACTTGGCACATGTACAGAGCGGAGAGCAAGAGGCCACTCGGCTTCGTAAACATTTGCCCAATAATTGTGAGTCCTCAGTTACGCTATCGGAATAAATATTCTCGCCCCGCTGCGACGCTGGAGCGTTCCTTTAATTCGAGCGATTTCTTTATTTAACAAAAGCTATGCGTTATTAATTTATAAACGAATAACTACGCAGTTCTTTTCTCAACTGAAACTTTTTCGTGTACTTTTATGGTTACCCAATAAATGAGAAAAACTTCGTTTGCCTCTGGGTAATGCGAGATATTGACTGTTTAAAATACACATACTTATAATCAGAGACTGAGCAATGAGGACCGCTAAAGCAGTCCTCTGCCATAGTACACACATATGCTCAGCGTGACAGGTGGTGAGCCTATCGCCGCTCTATGCTGTTGGATGTCTGTGCAGTGTTTAGTCCTTTAGTCGCCTTTTACGACACCCAAGGGACGAGAGGGGGTGTGTGGTAGATCCTTTCACCGCTACGCGATACAGTTACTGACAGTTTAAAACCAATTTTTTCTGTCATCTTTTCTATATTGTAAATAATGTTGTTAAGTAAGAATCAGTAAATACGAGAACCGCGAAATAAGTCAAAGCTTATAATACATAAGGTGCCTAATACTAATGGGAAACCAAATCGCAATTCTCATTTGTTTCTCCGCTCAGGTTTTGCAAAGACATAAGTCATTACACACTGTAAGAAAAGCCTTTCATTAGGGAGACCAAACCCTTCCGACTGACTCGTCATTAAACAAATGAACGGTACGTTACAGATTTCCAACAATTATTTCGACGTATTGTACGACCACTGTCAATTTAACAAACAAGCAAAATCCGAGAAGATCCCGTTGCACGTTCATACGGCAACTAAGCTCTAAATAATTGTTAAACACGTTTCCCCCCGGCCAGCCCTAGCTACCTGCAGTTACAAATTTCAAAGCTGCAAGCTGGAATAATAAATAATGTGCAGAAATTCAAACATCTGCGCCCAAGGAACCGTGAATTCAAAGTGAATATTCCTTCTAACTTATACAAACTCAGTAAAATTTTCGTCCGCTCAAATTAAGACAAACTTTGCATCGATATCAACATTTTTTTATTTTATAATAACGTGTAAAGCTGGAGGGTGATTATTTTTAAAAACATGTAAAAAGTTTCAGGCAGGTTCTGAAAAGTTTTATCTCTTTATATTGATGTTTGTTATTGTTGTTTTACTTATGGATAGACAGAAAATATATAAATAAATAGACTTTTGCAAAAAAAGAATTGTTCGTATTGCCAATGTTTTCTTTAGTTTACACAATACTACATTGAAATAAAACACATAGGGAGATTTATTCGCAATCTCCCTTTGACGACAATAGATCCTGCAAAGCAAGATCCGTATAAATTATTACAATCAAAGTATTCATCAATATCATTGTATGATTAATATATTATTATTTTACTGTCAAACGCCTAAATTGATCTAAGTATCCTACAAATAAAAAGTACATTTTAACTAGCCGATGGTGGCACCGTGATAATGATTTCTTGTAAAAGATGCAACAATCGTAAAAACCTTGGCCGCGATTGGGACCCGGTTGGGAAATCAGAGCCTTGTTCTAGATTTTCCTGTTTTGGTATTTTTTGGAGCCATACCAATATTTCAAAGTATTAAACGACTCTGACACCATGTAAAATTTACTTAATCAAAACACGTGAATAGATTTATTACGTTTCTGGCATTTTCGGATACTGCGAGTCTGGTTCATTTTCAATTCCCGGAAAACCGCCCCGCCCCACCCCGGGTTTTCCATGAATTTTGCTTGAACGCGCAAGATAATTTAATTTGAAGTTAAACTTCTGTCGTAAGAATCAATCGTTTTAGACGAGACAAATCAAAGAAGGTATCAAATATTAATTACATATTTTGTTGAAAAGGAATCTATAAAGTCTCTTAATGAAAACCAAAAACAGTTTTATGTAGATATAAAAAAATTAAGCCTATACACTATCCTACTGCTAGGCAAAGGTCCCCATCATTTTGAATTCAAGTCATCGTTTGCTAAATGCTGGTTGGTTAAACTAATTTTTTTATCAAATTTGTCAAAGTTAATCACACATCGAAAAATCCGATACACACTTTGGAATTGTAGGAATCCCGTCCTAGGAATTAAACCCTCTGGTAATCGGGCCGAGCGTTTAGCCACTTGGGCATTGAAGTGTACGGTCCTTAAAAACTACCATAATAATAAAAGTGGGCATAAAAAATTGAAGATAATTAAATTCATATATTTTGTCAAATTGCATAATAATATTAAAATAAACCATACTGGAAAATTGGCATCTAAGAAGATGTTGATCGTAAACGTCATCATCCTGATTAAGAATGTAAACTAAAGTTGATCCATCTTTAATCATAACGAAACAAGTGTAGAATCTATGCATTGTCAACTATTAGAGCATTTATGCATGGTATTATCATAATATTGTCACCTCTTTGCACAACTTATAGTAGTACGATATCAAAATTTACATCACATAAGGAAGGGCTTCATTTGGCAGATAAACTTAATAATGATATATTGACGTCGAAACCACGGTAAAGTTCCTACGTTGAGTATTAAATATGGCGCGAGATGTATCCTGTTGATCTGTCAATTGAAGCGTGAACGAAGCCGATTATCGTGTTCAAGTACTTTACACAATAACCCTACTGATGCCAAATGTTCTTTATTAATTCTCGTGATCCTGAGATTTCTGCGAAAATATTCTGTGTGTGAGAGAGAACACATTTTTCAGAAAATATACTTACTGTTTTTGATAAGAAGAAAAAGATACAATTAATGCTTAGTTTGATGCTGTACCTAGTTTACGTGTATGGACAAATTATTTATGTTTTATTAAATAGAGATGTCGTTTCATTAACTAGCCGCGTCTATGTTTATTTATTAGACCCTTAGTCCTAACACCCCCTGGTATTACGCGTAGCTTAAAGTATTTGCATTACTAATTTTGTACAAAACGGAAGAAATACTTGCAACGTAATGGATCCTTTTTGTTAAGGGACGTAAGATATTAAATAACCTAATCATGTATAAAGAACATTGATTTTGTTCTTTTTCCGAGTCCAATGTATACAAGTTTTACAAGTTTGTAGACGTCTTCATTATCTAATATCTAAGTTACGTACTTACTCTAACTAATCATCTTATTAAAATTTGACATTTGGAAAGAATTATCTCTATTATTTTACATTAAACACTTTGACTCTTAGCCAACACCAACACTGTCTCATTTTATAAGTCTTACATCGAAGGGTGTCCTTCGATCGCTATAAAACATACATCATAACAACCGAACGTTGGTAGCAGCATTTTTGTTTTCCCAACGGTTAGATCTCTCAGTCGTGATCGTAATAGATTCCGGGTATACTTGTTTCTCATCTTCAGACATTCTCGTTCAGATTTGTGTGGCTTTTTGTTATAATGGTACACACACTAGCGGAAGCGTCCGTTTCCCCATTTTCAAATGATCATGTGCCTCAGTGCCGTAATGCCCACGTTGGTAACACACAACATTTATCGGAGCAGTGTCCTCTTTGCCTCCTGACAGTGACAAGTGTTTCCGTGAGTGTCGGCCGTTATGCTTAACAATGGCCACCGACATCTGTTCTGCCGACTATCGCATTACGAGCCTCTTTCTACACGATTTGTAAAGGTTTCCTTTCGTCCCAGTTTCGATATTGTATCGTTGTTGACTATTTCAATAAGGCTCTAGTTGGCGATGTTGATTTGCTCTTTACAATGACATTTCACACTATTATGGACACCGGAATATGGAATACGCAAGCCACTATCAATAACTTACACATTCATACTGAACAGCTTTTGTTAGTATCTTATCTAGAACGCGTGTAAACACATAAACAACTACTGTGTTTGCTTTAATTTGTAACCAATGACGCACAGTTTATTGCCAAAACATTGTAGAAGTTGAACATTCCTTTCAAAAACTGACTATGAAATATGGCTGACTGCTCCACTATGTTTGGTTCTGAAGTCAAGGTACTAATAAAAATACTGTCTACAAGTTTTTCGACGGGAAGAGACAAAGTTTTCTCATTGCGCCAAGCAAACAAGTTCATAATTATTTGTTAACCTCAATGTGAACTACCGCACAATTTTAATTGAAACAAAACAACCAAAATATTGGAGTGCGCTTGACCTGCCACTGAGAAGTTAATTTGTCCCGACTTATTTCAGACTGTACAAGATTATTTAGCGAACTCATAAATTCAGCTTTCTATAATTTATATCGCGTTTCTTTTATAATTGAAAAGCTTTCAGGGCAAGAGAGCATTCAGAAAGAAGCGCATAAATATTTGATGAAAGGTGAATTAAATCAGAACACCGGTTTAACAATTTTTTAACAAACTGGTATCTAAAAGATAACTTATATTAATTATATTTATGTCTTATCCAATCTGTAGTTTAAATTATATTGTACTGTTAGCAATGAAAGGCGAACAATACTTTAACAATTTACAAGAATTTAAATATAAATTGAAGAGCGCCAGTTAGATTCTTTGGTTACGTGGACGAGGTGTTTCGCTAACTCCATTGCTAATTGAACGAGTAACGTTAGTAGAGACATGACGTACCTACTTAGCTTATTATTACACGTAAGAACAGTATAATGTATACGCGTCATCAATTCCAAAATGACATTGGAGTATTGCCAGGCAAGCCACTAGGCTCCATTCAATTAATGCAAGGCGCATCTCATTACATAACCTGCACAACATTGTACTAATTTCCATTTCTGCTGAATGTCAAGTTGCAACTACCAATTTCGCTGACTTAAATGGGCCAAATTAAAATGTCGATGATGTGAAATCGAGGCGGGCCCCGCCAAACTTACCTGCCGAACAAATGGCTGACTCTGTCAAACTACTGAAAATTAGTTTCGCTGTTCCGATGAAAACTTTAATTGGTTGCTCAAAACCAATATGTAGCGGCCGCCACTGTGTTGGTTCAATCGAAAAGTCCGTAGGTGAGTTCGACAGGGGCGGAATTGAATAACTTTTGTAATGAGACAATTATCCTTATCGTCTTGTTTTATCGTGGAAATTAACTAAGATTTAAATTATGGAATTTAACAATTGTGTTCAGTATGTCGAATTCTTTCAGCACGTTTACTAATTAGGTAATTTCATTTATTTTATATATATAAGAAGGAGGGAAACGAGCAGGCTGGTCACCTGATGGAGAGCAATCACCGCCGCCCATGGACACCCACAAAACCAGAGGAGTCGCAGATGCGTTGCCGACCTTTAAGAAAGGAATAGGGTTAAGGAAGCAATAGGAATAGTGAGGGGGGAGGGAGGGGAAATATGTACATAGTCCCAAAAACCAAGCAGTCAAGCCGAAATGGATTTGCTGGATTTACAAACCGGCTCCTATAAGTTCTCAGGAAAATCAGAGAAAAATCAAGATCACCTCACTGCTGGACACAGACCTTCCCATATGGCCAACAGCACATGTGGAGATTGGGCCATACCCCACACGACTGGCCCAACGCAATTTTGCGGGTGTCCATGGGCGGCGGTGATTGCTCTCCATCAGGTGACCCGCCTGCTCGTTTGCCTCCTTCTAATATAAAAAATATATGTATAAAATAATTGTTGTTTCGTGTAAATCTGTTTTTTACGTATGTGCAATAAAGAGCTGATTATCAATCTATCTAAAAGATAACGACACGTTAAAAAATGTCAGGCTGGAAACGAATTATTAATTTCAACATATCGTTGTCTTTGAGTTTATTTGAGCGTTTTTTTTAATGCAAATAATCAAATATTACAATTTGATCTATCTATTTAAATAGTATTTAAAATATTTATATGTTTAACCTTTGGAATGCGGGAGGCTCCTGCATACTAAAAGTGAAAGATACTAGACTTCGATATTTTATTAATTTCCAAGAAATGCTACTAGACAGCTAATCGACAGTTTTAGGCTTGACATCGTTTTAAGCTACCTTACAAATCAAATTAATTTCACACGGAATTTATGACTTCACAACATACTTAAAATCTTAAGCAAAAAGCTTAAGATTTAGATACTTATTGATAAATTTTCCTTGTAATGCGAATTGTTCGTATCTGCACAAGCCACACAATATCAATTCTGATCAAACACATAGGTACATTGGTTTCGAGTAAACACTAACTCAATGTGTAAAAGCTATTAGTGTTTTGCCAAATGGGAAGTACAGCGCAGACCGGAACATTCATATTTACGAAAGCTAATGGTGGACTGAGTATGCGCTGCACCAATAGACCAATACAGCTTACGGGATTAATTATGCTCCAATATTAGCAATACATTTTGGGTCTAGCTTTGAACAAAATATTTCAACGCTTTTGACTTTATGTTTTTATGTCAACAGTAGGTATCTTATCAAACCTCTAATGCCGCGACCGCACGCTTGCCGCTTGAGCTAAGGCTTGCGCTTGCGCGCCGCGATTTGTTCGACGGATCGGCAACAGCCAAGCCAAACGCTCTATTCACACGTTTGAATTTGTGACGGCTTGTTGAGGTTTGCCAGGCGTGTAGAGCCGGCATAAGAATTGGCATCCTAACTAAGAGATCTAAATGAAAAAATTTACAATATTTTAAACATTCAAATAGGATAACACTTCTTTATAGATTCGTTATATTTAATTGTTTGCATCAACAATGCTATAAAAGTTAAAGAATAAAAAAAATATACGTTTTCAAAATTATATTTACATGCATACGGGGCACTTCAAAAGCAACTGTTATTGGTGCTCTATGACAGGCTATGAACTATCTTAGCAATCTTATATCATTCCAGCAGTAATAATACACAAAAAGCACGTCTATAAACTGTCCCATTGCTTAACAAAGACCTCAATCATAAGCCGCGTCCAGACCGGCCGAGCACGGCTCGCGAGCCGTTTGGCTCGGACCTCCTGCTTGCGAGCCGTGGCACCCGAGGCAAATTTAAAAGGTTGCACTGGCTCACTTTGGCTCACGGGGCCCGCTCGCAAGCCTCGGGTGCCACGGCTGACTGTTGACATGTTTGCATAGTTACAGTTTTAATGCAATGCAATGTCTATACTATTTTCCACATAACAAATTAATTATGTGATTCTTTAAAGTCTGAGAGTTACCGCAACATAATTTAGGATATACTTAGCGATGTATTGTTATATGAGAACTTTGTCCTACGTCGTCGTATTGAAAACCCTACTGGCTGGTAGCGAACAAAAAGTAGCACTTAATTTTACGGCCTTTGTACGCATAAGACAAGAAAACACTCTGAGGTTGCGACTCATTACTTATTCTTATGCCTCTACCAGGAATAAAATAAAGTTTCGGCCCTTTTTTAAATGGGTACGAACATATATTATATACGAGTATTACGGTGTTACATCGATACTCAACCGCTTCTCTCTCTCGTAATAAAACAATCGGTTTGTAACCCAGTTCTTGTGGTTTTTCACCATCTTATCTAAATCTGTCGCCATAACAACAATGAAGTTTAAATGAAATGTTGACAAGCATCGTGGTCGTTCTGAAATAATTTTAGCATTTTGTAATCACTAGGGG
This sequence comes from Scoparia ambigualis, assembly GCA_963921215.1. Classification (NCBI taxonomy): domain Eukaryota; kingdom Metazoa; phylum Arthropoda; class Insecta; order Lepidoptera; family Crambidae; genus Scoparia; species Scoparia ambigualis. Next base: position 24,076,383 of record OY992511.1, read on the forward strand.
CCGTTGCTCCAGCGTTTATGTTGAGCGAATAAAATACCGAAACTGAACGCCTTGCCATAAACGTAGTTACAGTCAGCCAGCCAGCCAACATAAGTTCCGTACAGTGTGAGGCTGTGGCCTCTGCAGCATAGTGACTGCGCAAACATTACCGCTATTAATAAATACTCGTATTTACATAATTTCCTTTATATTAGTAAAACAAGAGCCTTACTGACCCATTTAATAGGTGGAAAAGAAAGTTATACAAACCGGTCAGTCGGTCAGCCAACCATCTTGCTATTGCTGGTTGTGTAAGTGGCCGAGCTACAGTCCATACAACACCTATTGTGTGAATGTGACTCTCTTGCTAGGAAAATAATGAATGTCCTGGGTTCGGCGGATCGACATACCCGAAACCAGGATTTTAGGCTCTTTGCCCTCAAAGACATTGCCATCTTATGGCAATAATTTTCACTGAGGAGGCAAAGTAGGACGGGGGTTTACAAAAGATCCCAATGGCAATAGGTCGACGTGCTACTGCGAGAGGGAGACCTCTGCAGGCCCCTTTAAGATAAGATAAGATAAGGCTGCACGACAACAAAATGGATCGACAGTATAGGTCCATGCAGTGTGAGGCTGCGGCCCCTACAGCATCTTAGTGGCTGCGCAAATATATTACCGCTATTAATTCGGCCCAGCTGGTTGAGGAATGGCCGCGAACAAAACACCAGTCGCACCTCTACTGCGCTCTTTACACCCCAACGGCAATAAATCTGTAGTTTCCTTCATATTAGCAAAACGAATGCCACTGACCCGGAACTTATAGATAAATACATAGGTACATACATGACTATTATTCCCTAATTGTTAATCAGAGACTAGGCAATGAGGACCGGACAACAGTCCTCTGCCATAGTCCACGTTTCACCAACTGCACATGTGCTCAGCTCGACAAGTGGTGAGCCCATCGCTGCTCTTCGGGCGTATGTGCATGCAGTCTTTAGTCCGTTAGTCGTCTTTTACGATATCCAAGGGAAAAGGTGGATTGGTAGTATTTTTTTAGTGATCGCTACACACACGGAACTCCTACGAGCACTTATACCTACCATACAAATTTATTATTAATCCAGCCCATCATACACCTTCAAGGTTATGTGAAATTGCTTTATTCGAGAATCATAATATCAAATCGGTTCGGTGCTTTCGTTTGTAATTATCTCTTTAGAATTGATGTCCTATAATTAGTCTTGTTGAATAGTCCCTACGAAGAATGAATTATTTCGGCTTTTAGTATTATTAAAGTCTTTTACGTTATATTGTTTAACGTAAAACCTTATTCTTATCTGTGTTGTAATAACATACTTTGTTGTTTTATAGACAATACTAAATGTTCACGTATTTAATAAAAACTGAATACTTATTTGATATTAAAATATATTTTTGATCCATTAACCCTCAGTACAATTATTGTTCTGAGCATTAACATTCTTTAATAACTTAATAAGCGAAGCAATATAAATATATTATTTAGTTGTAAAGTAAGTAGAACTTTAATATACTAATACTATATCGAGGTACTTTTGTTTTGATTTAATAAAAATTATATTTATACAAACACATAATACCAACTTTTACTACCAAACAAATCGTCTTGAATAGAAAATCCTTTCATGTTTTTTCATGAATTACCAGATTTTTTCATATAATCAAACATAAATACCATCGTGTAAGTAGGTATATAATGTCATAACATAACAATGATATAACAAAATGCTGCGTACAATAACCCCCAAATATGTTACAGCATAACCGGCTTTACAGACATTCATAAACAAGACTTGCTGAGTCTTCTAAATGCCAGCTATTAATCTTCACAAAACATTCCGAACATCTGTAGTGTGGGCAGAGTTCAGAGCAGCATGTATGCGAGACTAAATATCTATTCCAGTGATATATGGAACTCGATGTTTCACTGTTTTTTTATGACAAACGGTACGATCTACAGACTGATTTCCCAGTGGTCTAAGGAGTTCTTAGTCATTTTTGTGAGATACCGTGAGGTTAGAGTCCTGGACTTAACCGCTATTTTTCTGGCCTTATCACGATAATATTAAGGTTTCAGTAACATATTTTTTTTTATACATTACTTAGGTTAATGTAGAATAAAATTATTATGTCACAAACAATCCAACATCAAACAGAAATAACTTGTCAAAATGATGGCACGCAACATACGAATAAACAATCCTTTGGAGGCACACTAAAGGCCAAAATTAAAAATTGATATAGGATAACATTAAAATCTGTTGTTTTTCCTTCTATAGAGTGAAAAATTTGACATCATTAGTATTGGACTTATGGCTTATGTTAAAGACTGTACTTTAGTAGGCAAAACAACAGATATATAGGTTAATTTTTTCGGGCTTTAATCTATCTATTTCACTAAAATAACACTTTTATTAACATTGTCTTTTGACAGTTAGAAACAAGATAGCCAGTTCATCAGTAGTTGAGGAATCCGGGTTATGAAGTACGAGATGTGAGGTGATGGCCAAAGGATTACCCGTTGAATAAATGCATTAAAAAGTTAATAGGAATTGAACCACATTTTTCCGCATTCAACCATAACCCTTTAAATTGCCATAAAAAAACAGTGTCAGACATCTACCTACATCTAAAAAGAGTTCCCCCAAAACACGTGTACAGTGCCACATAGAAACACAAGCTATTGTTTACGTTCTCCAGCCCAAGTATATACGCAGCGGGGACGGTTGGATTAAACGTGTTTGCACATTGGTCTCCGTTGCTATCGAAAACGATCGCTCTATTGAGTTGGTATTTATTTAGCGGTCCCTCCGGATCAGGGAGGTCTGGCCAACGATAGCTTATTTGCCAATTTGCATCATTAATGCGCCGCGCATAATTGATTTAATATGTAAATCTGGAGATAAAATTTTGTTGGCTTTTAACGTGGTGCTTCCAGTTGCGCTCCGAATGACTGTGTTCACATGGTTTACCTAAATTTATTTTGGGGATATTTTTTGGGAGTACAAATAAAGCCTATTAATATGTGGGATTACGTACATACATATAATCCCGACTATTATCCCCGACGGGTTAGTCAGAGACTAGGCAATGAGGACAGCAAAAGCAGTCCTCTGCTATTGTCCACGTTTCATCTAATAACGACTGAAGATGTGCTTAGCGTGACAGGTCGTAAGCCCATCGCCGCTCTATGCTGTTGGATGTATGTGCAGTCTTTAATCCGTTAGTCGCCTTTTACGACACCTAATGGAAGAGAAGGGGTGGTAGTATTCTTTCAGCGCTACGCAACACGGTTATTTTTATGTCCAAAATTAGGTGTGGTATAACAACAGTTTAATTTCTACAATATTTAAAAAAAAACGTAATTTTGTATAATAATATTATTATATTTAAAAGAAATTTAAAACTTGAACTTAGGTTGGCGACGTAATCGGGTAACCCAAGCTATCGGTGGTTTGGTCTGCAGAGTGACGGACTTCGTGACAATACGTGCCGCCAAAGAGTATTGCCTTCTGTACCTGACCCTTGATCCAACATTTCAGCGAGTTTCTATAGATGTTGATCGAGGCACTTAGCTATATGACCGTTCGCCGGAACGACTTTTATTTTTATTATTATTATCAGATAATGTCTATCATAACAATTTAATGAGTTTCAACAACAAAGTTATAACAAATCAAATTTGTATTTACCTACACCCCAGCCTACGGCGTACCAATTGAAATTCAGCGATTTATACAACATCGTCGGATCATGAATTTTCACGGGATCGAGTGCTTAGAAGAGAGTAATAACGGTTCCATCAAAGACATTTCACGTCCCTGTCAAGTAGCATTTCAAGAATACATTATTCGTTTTTTATTACTATTCGTAACAATTATTTTTTTGGTTAGCTGATTGAACGTGTGTAGGTATTGTTTTATTGTTGTTAGCAAAACGGATAGATAATATTTATATTGCAGTACAATTAGTATTTATTATATAATTTTGCACATAAAATTTGAACTTAATACTGATTTATATAAAAGATAAATCGCTAACCCTAAAATGTGAGGAGACACTATTGAATATAATTGATTAATGAAATTAGCGTTAACGCGAGCGCAGCCGCGGGCAAAGCGAGTATTACATGAAACATACCTTTACAGATTTTTGTTTAATTTTGATATAAAGTAAATAATAACATAATTTATGCTTCGCTAAAACCTACGTTTCAATATAAACTTTACTTACCTGCAAATTAGTTTTTTCCTTGGTATCTACCGATTCTTCAATCCGCCGCTTAGATATCTCAATATCGCTTACATAAACCGAGCCGTACAAAAATTGACTTGCCGATTCAAATCTGGGCGCCGCAAAACTTGCCCGCGTGATCGTAAGTAACAGAAAACTTGAGAGTCGAATTTTTGTGTTCGTTCCAAAGTTTTCAGCAAGAATTAGCATTTATTGTCTATAGAGCGGATTAAATAGCGCCACCAACTACAGTTTTATTCATCGAGGTCGCGCTCGTGGATATCGGAAACTTAGTCAACATTTTATAATATAAACTGCAGAATTATTCTACGACGTGCAAAGGGTTGGCTGGAAGTTTTGCAAACATTTTATTTTTAGTAAAGTTATGTAAACAATGGATTCGATGATGGAATATTAAGCAATGTTGAAGTTGTTTACGCCTCGGTAGCTGAATGATATGGCGCCCAATACCAGAGGTTCAAGGTTTTTGTTTATATAGAGTCATATCTGTTTATTTTATAATGTCAAAACTATAAACGATGATTACAAATAAAGAATATTATTATGAAAATCACGAATGCACTACGTAACACTATGGTCACAGTATTAAGATGTTTCTTGTAGCATCCGTTATTTCCATGAGAGTAAGACATTTTGCTGTAGTGTGCTAAACAAAACACACGACGGAAAAGATTAACAAATATAATTTTACGTGGAAACAGTGTTTCGCTATACGTAATAATTTTGATTTTTTTTTTGCATATACAATAATCCTATTTCGCGTTCATGCCAACAGATACCACTACCCGCAACAAAACAAACATTGACACACACAGTGCAGTGCCGGGCAAAAAGCGAAATGTGTATAGGCAGGAGTGAACTCGGCTAAAATTGGAAGGCCACTGAAAATTTGATTCGCCACGGACATTTGGTTTTACACAAAAAAAGGGATTGGTGCGTTTCCACTCACAAAATAGTTAATAAAACTACACAAGCGGGCTTCATGTTCCAACTGATAGATTATTAATGAACTAGTTTCTATTGTTTGGTATTGTTCGGCCAAGTTCGGTTGGCAATTTCATCGGCGAAACGTCTAGTATACTATGTACGAAACATACTGTAGATATACCGCAACGCTCCTGTTTCATTATTTTCTGTATGACTTCTTCCTACTTATTTTATTTATTGTGTATAAATAATATTAATTCACGGATAAAATGTTTACTAGAAAAAAATCAACCAGTCTCAGGAAGCTCGAGTGGGATTCGAACCAGAAAAGCAGCGGACCGGCAATCCAAAGGCCGTGGGTTTGAATCCCACTCGAGCTTCCTGAGACTGGTTGATTTTTTTCTAGTAAACATTTTATCCGTTATCTATATAGCATTGTAAATGCAAAATTTTAATAATAAAAATATTAATTCATATCTATAATTATCTACAAATATTTATAAATTTGACGACCACCTTCGATAGTAGAATAGGTCAGCACGCCTACCTTTTCTGTTGTCGCTATCCATGAAGTCCCGGGTACAATTTCCTGTCGAAATTCTTCAACGCTCTTAACTGTTAGTCAACATTGTCTAATAAAACCTCTTTGTATTTGTATCCTAAGAGATATTCAATGATTTTATTTACAAATATTTGTAACAATAAAAATATGATTTTTAACTTAGTATTGCGTTTTTGCAACTGGAAGGAGATCGTTTTCTTCCAGTTAATAAACAACGTTGCAAATAATTGGTCTCTTTTGCTACGTAGTCAAAGGTAACAAGAAATATTGTCATAAAGCGTTCTTACTATTTATTTTCATCTTTCTTTCTATTATTTATTTGAAGCTCTAAACTCTTCTAGAAATACCTACACAAGAACCCTTGCATTTACTATAATTTAGTTTTTTGCGCGTATTCTTTTATTTACATAGCGTCGAAGTAACGTGGTTATACTCGAAGTAGAGTTTAAAAATTGTGTTTCGTTCATATAATAACTAAGTTATTTCGCAACTTCGCTCTCAGTCTAGAATAGCAGATGTAGATAAAATATCTCCTAAGTTTTAAGTGAGATTGCATGGATCATCTTATTTGAAGAATTTCATTTAATACAATTGAAAGATTAGATATTTTTAGGGATCCGGAGGCTTTTGCGCGGAAGATTTTATAATTTGAAGTAGGTACTTAAACTTAGTTGGTACATGCAAGAATTATGTTCTCTGTGTTTATAAATAAACGTGTGATGTAAGCAATGTATCAAATAAAGTATTTCATCCATTCTATTATATTTTTTTAAAAATTGTATCTAGTTTGCATAACACAGTACAGAATAAAAAGGTCGTCATGTTCTGTGCTGCGTACTGTCTCAATAATGTGAGACAGTAATGTAAATAATCTTATTAAAAAGTAACTGATAGGACTCAATCATTATAATGCGGTCATGGGTTTAGCTTAAAATCACCAAGCTTGTCAAATTGGGTTTGTTATTACAAACCGGGCTATGCATCGAAAAATCCGAAACACAACGCCCGATCTGGTAATTGAATCCAGGACCTTCGGATCTCAGACTCAGCGCTTTGTCACTCGTCCGCCGAGGTGTTTCTATTACTTCATAATAACCTATCTTATCGTGTGTGAAACAGATGACGTGGGTCAGAATTGGAAAATTCATGGTGCAGAATGGAATTTTGAAATTGTTTACCGAATGTGAGGTGATCGATCAAATCGGCCAATGCCGGCCAGTTACTTACATCGGAACTTTCTTGCAGCATTACCTTTTATTCTCTGGACATCTGTCCAGTTTCCGGACCCTTTTCCTACCCTCGTCGCGTCTTTGACACTATTACCTGTCAACTTCTTCATAGTTCTTTGTCGTTATATAATTTTTTTGAATATTTATTTATTGGTTCGTCCTATTGTAATTGAGTATAGTAGCCGGATAATACTTCATTAGTTTTGATGTTTGTAAGTTTCATAAGTAAATTCAAACCAAATCGTACATGTTAAGTACTTTTTCAAATTAAATCTTTGGCTGGTGTGGAATCTTATTCTGGCTTGATCTACCTACGATCGGAAAAATACTCAATGAGTCTGTAGGAATTGAATAATGCTTTGCCATATTTTATTAGGAAGACAAAAAAGATGGGCAAGATTTTTTTTTGCTTTCTACGAAACTTGTCATGGATTAAAAAATTACAATTCCACTAACAATATAATTTGGCAGTACCTAAATGCCATTGATAACTACTCTCAAAGTCGGAAAGATTAACTAAGAATCAAAAAATCTATAACACATAAGCATAGGTTGAGCGCTGTATTGTCGACGAAGTCTTTTCGTTAACACAAAGGCATTGGTCCAGCGCCCCTTGAAAAGGTCGGTACATTTAAGGGGGCCTTAGGCTGAGGACGAAGTAAATTACGATTAACTGACTAAAATGCCTTTCAAGAAGCCTTCTCCTTACAGAGAACTTTGGTGGTATTGCTTTTAACCGTATCGAAAGTATAATCGATTTCGATATTCGATAAAAATTGGAACTCACTTCTTTATTATATACAGTCTTTTTTGTAATGGGTGTAGGTTCAATCAGTTGGGCAAAGATATTATCGGTCGAAGTTCAGCGAGCTTGATGTATTTAAATATATTTTAATCTAATTTTTGTTTTTTTTAATGTTTTTTTTTCTGTTACAATTTATTATATTGGTTTTATTTTATTGTATTTCTGTGATTTGTCAATTTGTGCAAATATTGTATTAATTAAATAATGTAATTGGTAATGTACCGTTAATTAATTAATAAACTCCTACAACCGGGTCATCCTACTAAGTGCAAAGAACAACTATTTGTAAGGTAGCCGGCCCGCGACAAAGCAAGCTTTGGGGCCAGCCGGCGTAGCATGCGCAACACGAGAACTCTTCTCGACCCGTTTTCTCGTGTTTTATTCATTTATCTCTAGTCTATCGACACTAAAGACACATGGATGCGCTTAGAACTCTACATAATTATGTCAAAAATAGACTTAATAGTAGTTTTTGACTAAAATGTGGTATTTTTGTCTACAAATCTTAACATAACAACTTAAAATTATTTGTCGTCTCTCGTCCGTGACATTATATCGTGTTGCGCATGCTAGGCCTATGGGTCTAGTTCTCGACACCTAACAGCCTACATAATAAAAGTATGAAACACGGTATTGAAAATCGTCCATCGTCGGGTTACTATAGCAAGAGTACGCCATATTGGTGGCACATTGCGTCGGCAGTACACTATATACATAAATACATAGATTCACAACTATTATCCCCAAAGGGTTAGTCAGAGACTAAGGGCCTATGGGGCCCGCAGAAGCAGTCCACTGCCATATTCTCACCAAGTTACAACTGCACATGTGCTCAGCCCTCAGCGTGACAGGTGGTGAGCCCATCGCCGCTTTATGCTGTTGGATCCATGTGCAGTCTTTAGTCCGTTAGCCGCCTTTTACGACACCCAAGGGAAGAGGGGGGTGGTAGCTTTTACCGCTACGGTACAATACAGTCCACTATATTGATGAAATTCTCTACATCGAGAGGCCGACCCAAGCCAGACCCGATTTATAAAGGTTGCACTGTTTGCACCGAGCGATGGGGGGGGGGGGGGGGGGACCAAACATTCCGGTCATACAAATTGTCCATCGTGTGTCAAAGGCGAACCTTGTCAATTTTACTACGTAAAAAATGGAGACTTATTGAGAAACTTTTTTAGGCATTGGGACTTTTTTAGGATTTGGATATAACCACTAATGTGAATAAAAAAAATATAAAATTAAAGCTTAGTAGTAACTACTACTAAACTTTAATGTAAACTTACAAAAACTAACTAGTTTGTTATTTTTTTTGTATTGGTCATGTGATCATGTCTCTTTATAATTCTTACGACAATGGTTTGTAAGCAAGCTGAAAGAAAAAGTTAATTTTTTATCGACATCAACCTATAAACGTCCCACAGCTGGAAACAGAAATGGTTACGAAACGCTCCCGATACAAATAGTTGCAAAGGTTTGCAAATTATGTTGCAAAACATAAAGATAGACGAATTTTTGATCGATATTTTGTTCTTTTGCTTTTGTCAATGTAATTAATTTCCTTATTGTATATTATTTTATTTTTTATGTAATTTCCAATGCAATGTAAATTATTTGACATACTTACCATTTTACGTCAGTTATTAAGTTAAATGAATTCTTGTTATTTATTAATTTATGTATACCTAATATTTGTCAATGTAATTAATTTTCTTTTTCTAATCTGTATTATTTTATTTTATGTAATTTCCAATACAATGTAAATTGTTTTATGGAATAAATAACTATGAACTATGAATAATTTGCCCATCTTCGTAAAACCTGGATAAAGACATTTTTATTAGTTAGAATAGAATTACTAAAGTCATATAAAATATTAAATTGTTGCCTAGATGAGTTTAGACTAGGGTATATAAATATACATCATTAACTAAAGTGCACATTTTTTGCTTCTCCTTGATACTTTTTAAATTTTCCATTATTTTTTCTATGATTTTCTTAACTGGCTTGATAGACTATCCCTGTTAACAAATTGATTCCGAATTTCCTATTTTTATGGAAAAATTTACCAAATGGCCGACGTCCCGCAGGCAGTGGACGTCTTTCGGTTTATCAATTGGACCTAAGTAATCGCCCTAAGGATAGGAATCCAGGAGTTGATAGTTTAACCATTAATATAAGTATATTATAAATATATATGATTGCATTCTGACTGTACCATACTAAATATCCATCAAAAATGGTTGTCCAAACGCCACAAAATGTATGGAGTATAAAAAGGTTACGAAACGACACTTTTGTGTAGGTATTAATGAGGGTTACGAAACGGGAAGGTGTACAAACGGGAAAGACCCATTGAAACGTTGACTATGGCAGTGTACTGCTTCTGGGGTCCTCATTGCCTAGTTGACTACAACTTTAGGGATAATAGTCGAGAATATTTATGTATTACTAAATCAATCTATTTTTAATACTATAGAGCTTGAAACAAACGTGTGTATGCTTAAAATGACATTACAGTAACAAAGCGCAAATAAGTACACAATTAGAGCCACATTACGTACTCTGTGTACGTAGGTCGGGCCGACCATTCCGCCGCAGGCTCTCCGGCCAAATTACACAGCCCAGATGCTAGCTCTTTGTCCCTATTCCTATTTTCACGCAATAAATAAATTCGAGCAGTGTACACGCGATCGTTTAATGTAAGTATTTCATTAGTTAAGTGAAAAGACGGACGCGTTGCTGTCTATCAGTAAGCTCAATTGATTTGTCTCCCAATTAAGTATCTTTGTTACTATGTCGTTCTGTGAATTGTAGTTACATAATGCCTATCACTATCATATTATTTTATTTTAAAGAAAACTTTTTTATAGTAAAGCAAAAAGGTTTGTTGTGAAAGGGCCCTGTATCCGTTCAATTTAATTAATGACACAATTATTTTATTTTCAATTGCTAACTAGCAATAGCAAATAGCAGTTCCCTGTCAGTAGAAGATAAATTACATTTAATGAAATAATTATATTAAAATATAACAATATAAAAAAAAGACATTGTCGCATAAAAATTTGCTAAGCTGTTTATTTAAAACACAAAAGCACTCACTAAGTTCGTCTCAGCGGAGATCCAGTTAATTTATTTAATCACAGCTCTGAAACAATCGCAGAGGCGGAACACGGACGCTTAGTGCACTCGGAAACACAATATCAAAAGCACTAACCATAATCACGAAGTTAGCACAACCGGAAAAAAAATATAGCCCACTCGGATTGCGACCTGTAAAGCACACATTTTAACGGCCCTAGTTAACATCCACTAACTAGACGTTTTAATTAAATTTCCGTCTACATTGTTACAATTTAACACCCTCCATGTTATAAAAAGTAATGTTAATAAGATCCGAGCGGGTTTTACGCAAGTTATAAATCAAGCGCTTTTCATTTTGGCAGCGGTGTCTGTTCATTTCTTTTCCTCTCCTGGAGGAATTAAACTTCCCTATGGGCGACTGCCGACCTCATTTAGGCTTGAATATTTAAATGTTTCCCCTTAAACGCGAGAATTTCAACTAATTAGATGTTGCCTGTTTTTTGCATGTCAGCAACAGTTTAACTGATAATTGGAACTTGTGTCGTTAACGAGCGTTAACTGATTGCTGTTTTCTCGGAATGCCTCTTCATTATTTTGACTAATGAAGTTATCTGGCATGTCTTATTAAAAGAAGACAACTAAAGTATTTCGTACAAATAGCACAATGACATGTTAAATCAAATGTCTGCATTGTTTTACCTTCATATTATTTGGAAGCCATCGCAACTGACGTTGAAAATGAACACAAAACTAGTCCAAGTACATTCTCATTGTGGAATGACTACTGCTGTGCCTAAATTGTCAGACATCTAGACAGAACCTCGGGAATTCACATGAAAATGCACCCAATCTTTGAGCCAACAATTTCCAACCTGCTATGTCTCGTAGCAACGCTAGTTGTTGTGTTCACTAAATTTCTTATTATTCATTTAAGTATTGCTTTGCATTTTCTGTTTATTTCATTACTGAACAAGAATTATTATAGTATGAACGTAGGTACCTGTAGACAATGAGGTACCTACTTAGTGGTTTTTGGATTTTGTTTCTTAAGGTCTTTACGGTATTTTTCTTGTTTTTTTATGATGTTAATAATATTTCAGTTTGTACTTAAACACACACAGATTACCTATGCTAGAACCTAGAGCTACACCATATGCCACTTCTTTTCCGAATAGTACTTATGTATATATAAATCAGTACCCCCATCGCACGAGATCCAGAGTAAAAATTCATAATTGGTGTTCCAAGCACAATCATGACTGGTTGTCTATAATTAATTGTGTTTACTCTTTATTATTTACCAGTTTCATATAACAGCGAATAATAGTGAACTATTTAATTAAATTTTGTAAATCAATGTTTGAAGGTGAAACTACATCTTATTTTACAGAAAATGTTCTTACTTTTTCAATTTCAATTACAATGTCTTAGCTACGCTTACAATGATAATATCTTAGTTCACGTGATGACGATGACAGTGCAACCACAATAATGTGTATTGTGGTGAAACGTTCCGCTGCATACATTATAACATTACTTTATATTTTAAAGGAGTTGAAAGTAGGGATGCACCCCATTCCTTACTTACACGTAAAAAAGAGGTCAATATACTTAATGTAGAATTACAAAGATCTACGGTATTACTTAATTATAAATATTATTTAAATTTAAGTAAATATACTTAAGATATGACACCTATACAAATTTGTATTTATGTAAAAGCATAAAAAATATAATAAGGCAAAATAAAATAAAATAAATAATTTGTATAGGCTGTGTGTGAGGATCGCAGCAAATGGAAATCTGTGGTTATTGCCTACCCCGCCGGGAAGTGAGATAATATAAATAATAATAATAATATTATGGGAAGTGGAATAATCTAAAATATTACATAAAATTATACAATTAGATAAATAGATTCTGTAAAGCATGCATGTTGCGAGATTTAAGTAACTAAGTACTCGTATTTTCTTAGATTGAAAATTTTAATACTTGTTAAAATCGATCACATCAAGTTATTTAATTTACTTGTTTATTTACACATATTTGCATATAGTAAATCTCGCGACATCTTTTTATATCATATACATTGTGTAATGACGTTATAAGTTGATAGTAAAAGTTTATTTTTTATTTTTAGCGCATTTAAATAAAAGGGTTTCTTACTTTTAATTTATTATTTACTTTTTAGTTTTCCCTGGACACGTTTTTCATCTGTTCATCTCACTGAATACAAATATTTATGTATACAAAATTTAATCACGTCCACCTAGTGATGAACCGAGAAAATTCTCCAAGTGAGAATATTCTTCAATAATATTCTAGAATATTCTTCAATAATATTCTAGAATATTCTTCAATAATATTCTAGAATATTCTTCAATAATATTCTAGAATATTCTTCAATAATATTCTAGAATTTTCCTTTTAATTGAGAATATTCTCAGATCAAGGAGAATTTAAGAGAATTTAAAATAGGACAAAGATTTTCTTATTTTTAGGAAAAAATATGTATTCTTTTAGAGGTTTTGAACAACGATGGCAGTACTGTATAAAATAAGTAGGTATCTCAGTTTATTTAGCTAATAATGCTAATAATTATCACGGCAACATCGTTTTTGCCGATAACCTTGCGAGTAAAAATTGATTTTATGTTTCCAACGCAATATCTTTTATGTACTGCTTCTGTGGTCTAGTGGCTAAGCCACCGGTTTCAGACCCAAAGGTCCCGGGTATGATTCCCAGCGGGGGGTACATCTTTGTGTGCTTGGTTTGGTTGGTGGTAGGGCTGTTAAGTCCGCCTGGCTAGCTACCACCATCTTATCTAAGTCTGTCGCCATAACAACGATGTTTATAAAATTGTTGTGTTCCGACAGTTTGAGATAAGATAGCCAGTACTTCAGTGGTTGAGGATTCCGGGTGAAGCGCGCTTCCACCTTCGGCCTTATCAGCACATACTATCAGGCCAGTTGAAGGCCAAGCGCTTACCCGTTGTAGAATAATCAAATAAAAAAACAAACGTTTTGTTTAGTTGCGCTAGTAGCGTAGCATGTCCGCGCCCCCTCCCCGCGCCCGTGTTAAATCTTGACGTCTTTATCAAAGCTGATAGTTTGAAAATACTGATATGTCTCTTTTATCGCCAAAATGATATACTTATTAAACTTTGCAGGTAATTTAAAAAGAACTTACGAGAATTTTCTTTGAAATATTCTCGAGAATATTCTCGCTTAGAAGAATTTAACCTCAGGAAAGACAATAATTTAAATTTTCTCTGTGAAATATTTATAAATAAAGCAGAAATACAATCGCAGTTCCATTAATTTAATTAGATTATTGAGATAGTCGTCCAATTTTTAAATTCTCTTAGATTCTCTCCCAAAAGAAAATTCTCGAGAACTTAACAGCAAAGTTCTCACTGAGAGAACATTCTCGGGAATTTCCCATCACTACGTCCACAAAACCACCACCACTCACCACCCATCAAAAACGGTCCACCCATTAAGACGAATCAAACTCGACGCGGTTGTGCCGCTTAATTACCTACTGATTCCCTATGGCCAACTGCCAGCTCCATCATCAGACCCTGGTTACCATCTAGCAACAAAGTACTCGTCCAGACAAATCAAACGAGCCGAGAATCGATGAGGAGCCTTCCAGCTCTGGTTATCATTGAAAGACAAACTACTTGTCAAGACGATTCAAACGAACCCAAAATCGATGAGGTTGTTTGTTTCATTGCGAAGTTCCTATGGCCGCCTTTCAGCTCCATCATCAGATCAGCACCATGTCATCTTAATATTGCATGGTCACGCGATTTACACATGTATGCAAAATTTTAGCTCATTCGGTAACCGAGAAGTGGGTCAAAATTGAGCTGCAAAATTCCACCTGAACAAGACTTACATACATACATTGCAAGTAAAATAAAAGCTTGTAATAATAAAGTACACGTTAGGTAGCCTTGATACACGCAGAAATCGTAACCATGTCGCGTAGCGGTAAATGAGTAAGTAAGAGTAAGAGTAAGTAAGACGACTAACGAACTAAAGACTGCACATACATCCAACAGCATAGAGCGGCGATGGGCTCACCACCCGTCACGCTGAATACATGTGTAGTCGTTATTTGGTGAAATTTGGTCTATGGTAGAGCACTGCTTTTGCTGTCCTCATTGCCTAGTCTCTGACTAACCCTTCGGGGATAATAGTCGTGATTATAAGTATGTACTAGCGGCCGCTCGCGGGTTCACCCGCGTGGTTCCCGATCCCGTGGGAATATCGAGATAAAAAGTACCCTATATGTTAATTCAGGATATAAACTATCTGTATGCCGAATTTTATCCAAATCCATTCAGTAGTTTTTACGTGAAAGATTAACATACATCCATCCATACTTACAAACTTTCGCGTTTATATTATTTTATCTTTTATCTTATCTTATCTTATCACGCCGTTTCCCGGAGGGGTAGGCAGAGACCTCAGATTTCCATTTGCTATTATCCTGACACATATCCTTTGCTTCCCCTACTCACATAATGTTCTTCACGTATGCTTGTCAGTTTAAGGTACTCTTGACCTGGCCTTTAACGAGAACGTCACCACTTCTACCATCCATTACATTCATTCACTCTCGCCTTGCAGTATAAGAGTTATATATCTGGGTAGATACCCTGTTTCTTGATGGTACGAGATGTTAAGCCAACCTTACTGGCAGCGACTCCATGTGCGAGATGTTTATAATCGGATTACTACACTCGGCGATATTAGGGGTACTGGCACGAGGGAAATATGTCATAACGCCGCACACAATATGTCTGTACGTAGTGACGTATGCAATTTGTACTGAATGTCAGCTCCAAACGTTGGGTAAACAGTGATATCGAGACTGGTGAACAAAAATACGATTTGCTTTACATACTTCATATAACATTAAAGACAGTCAATCTCATGCTTAAAGACATTAGCTGAATATATATTATAATATACATAATAGACTTAATAAAGCGTAGTTGTGAGTCCTGTAGAATGTTGTTCAATAACCCGTCATGATGTTAATATCGTTTGCGAGCAAAGTAGGGCTGTGTCGCGCTTGCATTGACCATGACCGCTCTCAGTAGACGTATTATAAGAGGCCGGTTTCACCACTACCTGATAAAGTATCAGATAGTTTCAATTAGCATTTAGATATTTTATCTGTCACTTATCTAACAGTTTTAATTTAAAGAAGGTATTTTTTTTTCTGTGCTTTACGAAGATATATACAGTATTCTTAACCGAACACAGCACACCTGCGAAATAAGCTTCTGCATACTTACCCTATATTATATATAATACGTTCTAATATAGGTACTTTTATATCACCAATCCGACATGTACTTATCTACAATCTAATAATAATATAAAACAAAATATAGCTGGAAGAATGATCAGCTGGGTTGTCTATTGTTTGCCTGAAAATTATAAGCAATAATACTCATGTGCCCGAACTTTACTTGCCCGAATTTCATATGCCCGAATTGTTTGTTTACCATAAAAGTTATGTGGCATACACTTATTTGCCCGTACATTAGATTCCATAATGGTACGAGTGCCATACGTATTGTTCTCCATTTTATTAACTGCAATAATATTATTTAACAGAATATTTAAACGCCAGCGATTGGCTTATCGGAAACAAAATTTATAGCACGTGACTAATATAGTAAACGATGAGTATGACATTTGAAATTATGAGAAACAATATTATGTCTGTTGACCAGTATAGCAGATGAAATTATGGCAATTTTTTACTTGTTTTAATGACATTAATTATCAACTTTCCCCAAGAAACCTATGTACAAAAATGCCAAAAAAATTTCGACCTCCCATACTAATTGTCGTCAGCTGATCGGACAGTTTTGTATGGGAGATCGAATTTTTTTTGTCATTTTTGCAAATAGATTTCTTGGGGACAGTTGTTCAGTTTAATGGGTGGAACCCACCCTTAATTTCATTAAAACAAATAAAAAATGAGGGTGTAATAAAGCTTATTTAAAATCGATAGAATAGTTTCTGCGTCACGCTTGAACAACGAAACAGACAGACAGACAGAATTCTGACAATAAAGGAATAGCCGCAAAATTATGAAATTCTATCTTGAAATTAAAAATTATATACTAGGTACACAGATACGGCTTCATTACAGTTTTATTATAGTAAATAGTTGCGGTAAATTACGTGCTACAAGGCTTAAATGTAATACCTTATACAATTTAGTAATCCCGAGACGGTATTTCAGCAGAGCTATTATCGAAATCCACTACATTTTAGCCGGATTAAGCGTGTTTACAAATATATAATGTTAACATTGTGGAAACTTCGCAACATTTACTTTTGTTGCTTTTATTAACAGTTTGGTAGTTATGTAATCCTGTAATAAAGGGCTCAGTAAAGTTGTGTTTTGGTTGATGGCTTACCTACAGCGGCTACAGGAGACTTTCTATTAGTTAGTCCCGCGGGAAGGTCCATAATTAGGATTTGGGTTAAGAGTAGTTTCCTAGTAGTAAATAAAGGAGAATACCTATTTATCCTAATTACGATACCACAATATTATTCTTGTTTCATTTGAATAATTCTTTCTAGTTTTTCAGTTTTGATTAAAAAAGAGCTAATTCATTTATTAAGAACACGTTTCTTCATCTTAATATAAATTGTTAGTCTGTCATTTAAACATTTTCTTGATTTTAATTCCTTTGCTACAAACCATAGCTCCACCAAACAAACATTTGTAGCGCTACTTATTTAATAAGTTCATTCAAAAAGATAGATTTTTTGACAATATACAATATGGTAGAGAGCATTTTGGACGACAAAAATCATACTTTTGCTTTAATTTAACACTAGCCAGTGTCTGTCACTTGCAAACATTGGATTTTGTTAACCACACCTACCCGCATTGGATCAACTCTTCCGTTATGATTTTTTTTTTATCTACAACAGGTAAGCGCTTGGCCTTTATCTCACCTGCAGTGCGAGCATGGATCTTTTATCGACCGATAAAGTGACATTAGACGTCGAAAAATTGACATCCGCAGAACTTGAACTGTCAAATTTTATCGTCTAATGTCACTTTGTCGGTCGATAAAAGATCCGTGCTCAGGCGGCTGATGATAAGTGACGATAAGGCCGAAGGTGAAAGCGCGCTTCCCCCGGAATCCTCAACCACTGAGGAACTGGCTATCTTATCTCAAACTGTCGGAAGACAACAATGCTATAAACATCGTTGTTATGGCGACAGACTTAGATAAGATGGTGGTAGCTAGCCAGGCGGACTTAACAGCCCTACCACCAATCAAACCGAGCACACAAAGATGCACCCCCCCACTGGGAATCGAACCCGGGACCTCTGGGTCTGAGACCGGTGGCTTAGCTACTAGACCACAGAGGCGGTTAAAAATGTATCTATAACCATCTGTGCAACAATTGTAAGCTGAGAATTACGTACAATTTAATCACGACTATTATCCTAGAAGGGTTAGTTAGTTAGAGACTAAATGGGGACAGCAAAAGCTACTGCTTTCGCTGTAGAATACTTTCTACCATAGTCCACTTTTCATCAAATAGCGACTGCACATTTGCTCAGCGTGACAGGTGGTGAACCCATCGCCGCTCTACGCTGTTGGAAGTATGTGCAGTCTTTAGTCCGTTAGTCGCCTTTTACGACACCCAAGGGAAGAGAGGGGGTAGTATTCTTTCACCGCTACGCGACACGGCTGCGAATTACGATATTCAAAATCTAAAACAGTCAATTTAATGCTTGAGTAGTATATAATACATTACATTTTATATAATACATTACATAGAGTTAATTCGAAAGCCTACAATCCGGTTCGCAACAAACTACTTCTTAACATATTTCAAAGTTCAGTGAGACCCGAAATGTGGTTCCAGCGTAACTGTCGCGAAAGCCAGTGCAAATATAAAAGTTAAGGGGCCGTCGGAACTGAATACGATTTTGACAAATTGGAAGCTTTTACCCTAAAACTTCTCATGAAATGGCTCCCGCACGGGCCGTTATATAGAACCGGGCGCTCCACTATTTACAATCAGACAAAATGTTCTTATTTCTAAGTCATACTTTAAATGCGTGTGTATTCTTTTTTTTGTACATTCGTTTGCATTACACAAAGCGGCGGGCGAATGGAAGTAATTTTTGCACGAAGCTTGTGCATGGACTACTTTTAGCAGCGAAAATATTACAACCACGTGATTTAAAAAAAATATGTAACCACTAGCGGCCGCTCGCGGTTTCACCCTCGTGGTTCCCGTTCCTGTGGGAATATCTGGATAAAATTATCCTATGTGTTAATCCAGGGTGTCAGCTAACTCCTTACCAAATTTTATTAAAATCGCTCCAGTCATTTAGACGAGAAGAAGTAACAAACATACACACTCACAAACTTTCGCCTTTATAATATTAGTGTGATGTGATGATAATTGTTTTCAAATAATATGCTACCGGAACTGAATAGAAGTGAAGTAGGGTTGTTGTCGTAAGATGACAGACGTTAAAACCCATCAACCCTCATTGGGCCCGCGTGGTGGGTTATGGCCCAATATCCCCACGTGCTATTGTCCACGTGGGGAGCCCTGTGCCCAGCAGTGGGACGTTTGTAGGCTGATAATGATGATGATGATGACTGAAGTGAAAGCAAGTCGGTGGCTTGTTTGAATTTAATTCGTTCGTCAATTCGTAAATATGTTTGTTTCACCATGCAAATAGCTCTGAGTTCCTTTTTAATATAATTATTCAATATCTGAAATCATTGATCACATGTTGTCATTATGGTTCATTATTGTGTTCAAATAAAAAAGTAAAAAAAAAACACTGGTTCTAATCTAAATGACAAATCGGTGCAACTCTACCAAAAAACTATAAAAGTAAACTAATAAGCCTAATAATAAATAAAACTAATAATAAATAGTATAGCGGCTCACTAAAATAATACTACCAACCTATTTCTTACCAGGGATTTCTTAAAAGGCGACTAACCGACTAAAGACTACACATACTTCCAACAGCATAAAGAGAGAGAGAGAGAGAGAGAGAGAGAGAAAGAGAGAAACATTTATTGACACACAGATAACAATACGATAACAACATATACTATTATCATATTATATAATAAAAAAAACAATGGCCAATCAGGACCCCGCCTCAGCTTGTAATGGGCAAAATGTTCTTATTTCTAAGTCACACTTTAAAGGCGTGTGTATTCTTTTAACAAGAAGCGGCAATGGCACTAATAGTACTATTATATGTTACGTTCCCTCAGGCTGAGAACGTCAACTTCCTAAAATGCCTAATTCCGAAAACGTCAACTTCCTAAAACGTCTATTCCAAAATAGTCAATTTCCGAAAATGACAAATTCCTAAAATGACAAATTCCAAAAATGTCAATTTCCGAAAATGTCAAATTCCGAAAATGACAAATTCCGAAAATGACAACTTACTAATAAGGGGGGGATACTTATTATGGGGTGTGAATTTCGACTCTCAGTTGTGAAATGTCAAAGGACATAATTTTTTTTGGTACTAAAATAAAAGTAAAATTAACTGCAACAATTCATATACTTCCTTATCCAAGAGACTAAATGCTATCATTCTGTATATTTTTTAATTTTTAATTACCTCCGTTAAATAATACTGTATTTTGATAAGTTTTGTACGTTTCTGAACGAAAGTTCCGGTTTTTTTAATGTTAACGAACGCAGGGTTAATAAGTAGGTAAGTCTATGAGGTCTATGGTAATGTAGAAACGATATCGCTAACATAGTTATCTTTTTCGCACATAAAGTATTTCGCAGCAACGATACACACAAATAACACAACGAAAGCGCGGCCGGGAATCATCTGCCTGACAGTCTGACATCTGTCTACGATGCGTTTTGACATATAAAACGTCAGTTTTCATAAAGTGTCCTCTATAATGTTGCCATTTTCGAGTAGAAATCAATGTTGGTTTTTAATATATATAAAAAAACGGAGGTCTTTAAAATAATAATACGGTCATAAATACGTTGATAATAATGTATTCTTCAAGTATTTATACATTGGCGTCAAGTTAAAAGACTTTGGAATTTAGTACCAAGCCCCATAGTAAAAAATTATGTCCTTTATACGTATTAGATCGTAGCGTATGGTCATACGTTTTCTGTAGTAGCGAGTAATATTTGACTGGATGTTTGTGATGTTACTTTGAGTTGAGCGTCATGTACAGTTTGTTGTCGGGTGAAACGTGGACTCCGGTAGTGCACTGCTTCTGCTGTCCTTATTGCCTAGTCTCTGACTAACCCTTTGGGGATAAAATTTGTGATTGTGTAATCAGTGTATGTATGTTTACGCATAAATATAACCTTCAGCTATTAAACTATCAACCGGGGTCGCACATTGTAGTGCGATTCTCTAAGCGAAATGGCAGCAGCGGCTTCAACAGGCGGTGAGCGTTCTATTCGTATTCTGTTAAATAATTTTTAACGCTGTTCGACACTAGCTCCGCATGGCTGTAAGCGGCGTGATAGGCAATCACTTCTTTGACATTATTGTATGTATAAAATCGATATTCTGTTAGTAAAACAGCCACAACTTTGACCACTGCCGTGACTGCAGAGAGAACGATGTGACGACTGTAACATCTATGATCACAGCCATGCGCGCAGCGTCTATGTGTTGCTTAGAGAATCGCATGCAGATCAGTGCTCAATAAACAGAATTGGTGGTGTGTCTAGTGGCGCCGCGTTTGAAGTGTAAGCGAGCGCTTTCCCAAAACACCCACTTATGTATACCATGATAGGTACTCTATCCCCATTGAAAAGAGGACGGCCGTTGTGAGCTGCGATATTTCGCGAGCTAACACAAACTTAGCGTGCCATCTCTTTTAAAAGTAAGTTCTTTTAAGAGAGGTTGGTATCCACTCGTGTTGAATGGCATGGCATGCAAGCGCGTCACAGGGACCAATTAAAACTTGCGAGTCACCAGAGCGGTGACGCAACGGGGAACATACCTAATTGTCAAACGCGAATTTATTGTTTAGTTTTGTCTCTACCCTTGGTATAGCTAGCACTGACGTTGACAAGAAAACAAACTAGTTAGTGTTGACTGTTGGTGCCAGCAATGTGCTGTTGTTGATATGGTTAGTACAGATCGGTACGTAGTTTGTGTTGTATAATACGGCTTTTGAACTAATGTTTCGTATTGTTTTATAGTCGGATAGATAGAGACTTACTTTTGTGTTACTCTATACTTGGGGTATACGTAGGTATACTTAATGTTTATTTTTTAAATAACGACTCGTCATAGTGACTGCATCCTGCCTGCAAATTTTTTGGTACGAGTACTGATAGTCTGTACAGTATGATGGTAGTTCCTAAGACCAGCACGTGTAGTCCGGGAGAGGAAAGGAGAGGGCGAGATAAGATCAAAAAGTTCTTCAGAACACTCTCCGTAGTAGTTCCGGTAGAAGACACTGAGAGAAGCAATGTCTCTACGCAGCTGGAGGTCCTCAAGAGAGGCTGTAACTTCAGCATCTCTAATAATGCGTACCGCTCGTCTTTGCAGTCTATCAAGTGCATCGAGGAGGTATTTAGCGGAGCCGTCCCATACCCCCCACCCTTGCCACTCTTTGTGCATCCGCTCCTGCGAGAGCCCTCTTGTTAGAGCTAGAGGCCTTGTTGTAAGCCGCCTTCAAGGAGCTGGCACTAGGGTCATTCAGAGCGCAAGCCTTCGTCCAAGCACGATACGCCGCCTGCCTGCATTCAGCAGCTTTGGCGCATTCGCGATTGAACCAAGGCCGTTGTCTGCCAATGCTGGCAAGATCTGTGAATGGAATATAATATTCCATACCCAACAAGATCTCATCAGCGATGGCAGAAGCGCACTCCGATGGGTCCTTTCCAAGAAAGCAGCTCTGGCCCCATGAGACGGATGCAAAGTAATCACGCAATCCGTCCCAATCCGCCGACGAGTAGTGCCACAGACGGCGCTTGGTCTCCACCGTTTTCGGTGGACCAACGTTGTGCGGTGCCATGGCAATGACCAAGCAGTGGTCTGACGAGCCTAGTGGTGCAAGCACCGACACTCTATACCCTGCAGGGCGACTCGTCAACAATAAGTCCAACAAGGAGGGCGCGTGACCTACGATATCTGGCATCCTGATGGGCTGGTCTACCAGTTGCGTCAGGTCTTGCGTCAGAGCGAAGGCATGAGCGACTCTACCAGCGTGATCAGTTTTGGAGGAGCCCAACCATGTTTCATAGTGAGCGTTGAAGTCCCCCAAAACCACCACCTTGTCGTTTGGGAATCGCTTCTGCGCGACATCAGTCACTTGGTCGAGTTGTTCAAAAAGGCTTGTTAGCATCTCCTGTGTGAGACCGATATAGGCACGCAAAGACACGGCAACGGGGGCCGAATTCAATGCGCACCCAAAGGATGGGAAAGGAGGGGTCTTCCAAACAGTGCAGACGACGACAACAAATGTCAGCCCTCACGTACAGACATACTCCGGCTTTCGCGCGGAATTGCTCCTCAAGCTGATAGCCAGGGTACCTTAAATAAGACGTGTCAGCAGGGCGACGAATTTGAGTCTCCGTCAGAAAAAACAATGCAGGCCGTGCCGTCTCAAGGTGTTGGTGGACGGCGTTGAGGTTAGAATGGAGCCCACGGATGTTAGTGAACTCCACCTCATACAGCGAATTGGTGGTGGGAGAGGAGGAAGCCGCTGTATTACCTGCATTCTTTTTAGGCACTGTCATTGGAAAAGGGTAAGGAAGGGACGTGAACAAGGAGCCACTACTGTTGCAAAGAAATGAACAAAGCGAGAGTTTTCCGCTTCACCATTGGAAGAGCGTTGCAACCACAGCCGACACGCCGGACGGCAGGGCCCCCATACCTTCCCGGAAGTGGTCGCCGGGTCCTACCATTTCCGGTCACCAACCGGCACGACGATCCACTCCGAGATTATGCGCGACCTGGTGAGGCAGCCTCCCTAGGTGGTTAGCCCCGGTCGGGCCCCTATACTATGCCGCGGGCGGCCAGCGGCACCACCGTTTCTACGGGTCTCCCTGGCTGGCGTGTCGGGTTTCGTCTCCCGCTCAATGGTTCCACGGAAGAACTCTCTGGTTCACAGTTTGCAACAATAGCTGCTCCCCTGGCTCCGGTAGTGCGGCGCTGTTCCCGGAACGCGACCTGCGACGAGCACAGATCACTTGGCGGGCGTACACTACCGCACGGTGGTCGATAACCGGGCGAGCTAGGCTCTACCACCAAATGCTCAATTAGCACCACCCAGGGGTCACATGTAGGGTCTCAAGGGTACACACCTACGGATGTGAGCATTGTTAACCCCCAACGTTGCCGCTTGTTGCAAAAAAAACTAAATGCTGGGTGAAGTTTCTTTGTACGGCACTTTAATTTTTATATAAGTACCAAAACTCGTTTTAAACGAAAAACATTTCATTTAATATATTACATAAATTGCGTTGTTTAACCACGCTAATACCCTTTTAAACTATCTAAGCTATATTATCGATAATATTTCAGCGCAAAGAGGATTTTATAGCTACAATAATCCCTTAGCGTCTTAGCTTCGTAATCGGCTTTATTATTAGTAGCATATTCTTCATTTAGTAGTTAATATTTTAGTTCCTTGTTGCCTTTACTCATCTTTTACCTATTATTTTGATTTATCTGACTAATGAAGAAGATTTTAAGATTGTGACAGCTAAGCCGGAAGGGGAATACAATGAAAATGTGGGCAACATGTAGTAGTAGAACCAATTATCTACTTTCTATCTTAAAAAACTAATTTCAGGTATATTGAGCTACTTACTTAATTAAACTTTGTATACTATTTTAGTCTCTTACTACCTATAAATATTATTGGGCATTGGTTATTTTACTTATTAAGCATTGCGTTGTCATTGTCAAAGTTTATAAAAGTAAAATTTATTCCACTAAACAATTAAGCGAAAAAATCAATCACACTTAGGTTCTTCGCTCGTGGCCTTAACCGAATGGTACAAATCAAAAACGATTGAGCTCGTATCGAAAGGTGTACTGCACATGGAAAGCGGAAAGGTAAACACAAACAAACTATTTCAATATTGTGGGCGAGTGTACCACGGCTTTGCACGGTGCTGCTATTGTAGCGCTTTCGCCGCTAGATCCTGCGCTTTTTTTGCTTGCATCTGCCCTCCTGGACAAGTGACAACCGCTCCAATAATATTGCTCAACGATTTTACAGATACATGACGAATGCTCTTTCGATCGCTCAAATAATCACATCACACTAATATTATAAAGGCGAAAGTTTGTGAGTGTGTATGTTTGTTACTCTTTCACGTAAAAACTACTGAATGGATTTGGATAAACTTCGGCAAACAGATAGTTTATAACCTGGATTAACACATAGGATACTTTTTATCCCGATATTCCCACGGGAACGGGAACCACGCGGGTGAAACCGCGAGCGTCCGCTAGTATATAATAAAATTGAATTTTTATGTATAAATGAGCTGTGTGGTACCAACCCCTCTCCTTGGAGTTGGTAGTTGAGCCGCCACCAACTTGGTGTCGTAAAAGGCGACTAACGGAATAAAGACTGCACATACATTCAACATCATAGAGCAACTGGGGGCGATGGGCTCACCACCAATCACGCTGAGCATATGTGCAGTTGTAATTCGGTGAAACGTGGACTATGGCAGTGGACTGCTTCTGTAATCCTCATTACCTAGTCTCTGACTAACCCTTCGGGGATAATTGTTGTGAATCTATATATGTAGAGCTCATTGATCTTTATCTATTGAGTAATAGACAAGAACGTTCATACAAACCATTTGTTCAAATTCTGGAATGAGAGACCTAAAGTTCGCTGCAGCGCTTAAACATTTATGTCGTCTAAGGGATGATTTATATTAAAGCGGGCCGTGCACGGGGCGCGGGCGGCTCGGACGGGACACGGATCATGCACGGTTTAATATGAACTGCTTCATACAAAATGTATGCAACGTCTCAAATCTGTGGCGCCGTCCGGGGCCCGGACGGGGCACGCCCCGTGCACGGCCCGCTCTAATATAAATCATCCCTAATCAACAGACAGACATCGAAGCGCCGCAGTGCCAGATCGGTCAAAGACAACTTAGTGTGTATCAAGATGGCGGCGTCCCAAATAGATTGTCAATAACAATAATTGAAAAAATATCTTTTTTTTATTCTAATAATACGATTTAACTAGGTACATAATAATGACTTGAATAACAATTAATTTCACTTACTTGACAACTGAATTGTAGTAAACATCTAGGCACGGAATAAATAATAGTATGTACACTTTGAAAAGATATAAAGAATTATTTTCGCCGCTCCGCACGCGTGAATGTCAAAGACGCACTAAAACAAGGTGCCGAGTCGACTCCGCAGATGAGTAGAACATATTGCGTGATGGGAACAGCCTATATAGTGTAATGTAACGTATATATCGCTGGTATAGAGCTTGTGTGCTTGATCTAGCGCTTTTTGAATAGTTTTCAGCGCCGAACAGCTTTTTTTGATCTGGCAGCGCTGGTTTGTCGTGGGCCGACTCCGTACCAGGATTGTGCAATAAAATGATATAAGGTAGCACTTTTCGTTGCGCTCCCAGCGTAATAGTGATGGAGCGACCACCATTTTTCCGGTGCTACCTCTCAGACCGGAAACGTTTTACTTGGCTATTTCAATCACAGCTTTCTCTATTTTTGAAACTGGAAAATATTGCGGTTAATACCCCTTTCTAAAGCGAAATTAAGCGTTTGCGAAATTGCTTTGTGTTCGGGTTACAATCACTAAAGTTAAGCCACTTTCGAAATTACGGGTCTCCGGATGGGTGAAAGAATTTCATTATCTCATGCTTCTCCGTGGTCCGGAAGATACCTGCTCTCATACGATCGTAGTCATTTTAACACCTGTATGTGCTATATGCGATCGAAACCTGTAACCTTTAGACCAGTGGCGTGGTACGGTTTTGCCCATTCTTTTCTATGCTCAGAAGTGGGAAAGAAGTGGTTAAACACTTTAAGCGCAATGGTTGACACCGGTGACCGACAAACAATTAAATTTTAATTGGGTTTTGTGGCAGTTAATGTGTTAAGCCTATGATAATATTATATTAAAAACATTAAATCTTATTTGCATTTTGGTAATTACGAATTTACACACCTAATTAATTGGTAAGAAGTCACTTTCGAAGCTTACCGTCACCTTACTGATAAGAGTTTCCCCTTTGATAAATAAAAAAATAAGTACTTAACAATTACTATCGTCTAAGAATTCGCCCTGCCATATAAAACAGAGGCACACAACTAAAGTTGTACAAAACAAAGGAAAGGGACTTCTTGGCGGGAAAGTGAAACGTCAATATGCCTGCAGTTTTGTATTATTTTCTATAATTTATGTTTTGTCGAATATTAATGTGAAATAATGGTGGATTATTTACTGTTAAGTGTTCGTGAACGTGCTGTGTTAGCAAATAAAACAAAACTGTGAAACATCACTTTTCAAATTCTCTCAAGAAGTCCGTGTGAGACCTCAATAAAGTCCCACAGCTTTATTGAGTATCGAGGGGTTTGGGGGAAAATCATATACCATTAAACGTTCATTATCACTCATTATCATCCACTTAATGTAAAGAAAATAATAATTACTATTAAAAACTTGACACTGGCTAAATGTGCTTATCGCACAAAGCCATTATTTAAGAGAAAAAAAACAAAGGAAAGAAAGATCAACGTCGCTACGACTTTATTATGTTATTATCAATTATTTACAATACCTTGATTCTTTGCTCTGCGGAACAGGGTATTTCGGTAAGAACAACATCACGACCCCAGACTCCGAACGCCCCATGGGAATCCAACACGCAACTTTTGTTCCCGTAAGCTAATAACTTTTGACGCACTAGGAAAAGTAATCAATTTTGCAACGCGACTCGATAACAATTCCTTTATGGTTAACTTTAGCGGGAAATCTTCGGTCGTTTTTCTCTTATTTCTTAATGTCGAGATGAGGGAGCCACTTTTCCTTTTTTAATGTCACTATCCATCAATTATTTATGTGGTCTGGAAACGAATATTGTGTTTACTAAAACACAATATTCGTTTTGTTACTATATTTGAATGGATAGCGCTTATTGTATCTTTTGAACTCCGTTTTTTAGCAATAGGAATTAGTGAAAGTCAGAACTGTTGTCAAAATTTGGGTGTTTTATTATGTCCGTCAGTTATTTTATAGCAAGCAAGCTAAAAAGTGGCACTTTTTCTTTTTATGGTTTTAGATTCTAAATAGCCAGTAATTTGATTGTTTAAATGTGTAATTTTGTATTAAAAATATTAAAATTCATAGGCTTCCTTTTAATTGTGACACTATGTTATTTAGCAAAAAATAATCCTTATGATGAAGCCTTTCGGTCGGTATGATAAAGCTACAGGGTGATTATTTTTCTCATGTAATGGGTTTGATTCCCGGTTCAACCATGTAATTATATAAATATCTATGAATGCACTTTAAATTGTTTTTTAAATTCAAATAATGTCTTCTTTCAGAAAAATGTTTCATCTACAATATTCAAGGTACTTTCCCTCCATGTGGCATATCCGTGGGACGCCCTGTATAACTATCTGACGCGAATATGTGTCGAACCGGCACAATTGACACTGTACTGATTGACATTATGTTATGCGTGCCTGTATTACAATCATCTTGAAAAGTTTACACTATACAAAAACCCAACCTTTTGCAGAGATTGCAAATCATTGAATAATCTTTGAAAACACATAAAATTATTGTATTTTTATAAAATTCTTCTAAACATGAATAAATATTAACTGCCACTAATCCATAATCTCAAATAGATTTCTTTAACTTGCTCTCAGGTCAATATACAATTTGTACGGAGAAGTAGTAATCAAACTTTAAGAGCGTGATCTATGGACAATTTTATCTATAAAAATACCTCAAATCAGGGGTCTGACCCGCGGTTTTTTTTAATTACTGATCTTTTCCTTAAAAAAGTGATAGCATGGGCAACTTGACACTAACAAGCAAATATTTGGTACCATTCGATAGCTAACAAGATTTCTTAGTAGAAGTACCATACCTACATACATTTTGAGAGAGTAAGGATTGATTTATGTAAAGAACGTTTAGGTTTTCACGTCTTTTTCAATTATTTTTTAAACATAAAAACAAGGTTATTGTAGTATTTTTATCGATAAAATTGATCATAGATCACGCTCTTAAAGTTTGATTACTACTTTCACAGACAGATTGTATAGATTGATTCACGTCGAACTAACCTATTTCAGAGTAAATCATTATCCCCATGTGTGCTATTGTCCACGTGGGAGGCCTGTGCCCAGTAGTGGGACATTAATAGGCTGATGATGATGATGATGATTATCAGTCACCGATGTAGTATAAGTCATTCATGATAAAGACTTGTCATGTTACATTGTTAAAACGAGTCAATTGATAGAGTAAATCAAAAATATTTTTACACCGACTTTTAATAGGCCTTTTATATTTTCGGACACACTTTTATAATTTTGTTCATAAAAAAGGTTCACTACTACTACTTTTCTAACTTTCAATTTCTATTGTTAAAAAAACGGAGTATAGGTATATATGTTATGTTATAAAAACAACTTTACTGTTTTTTTAGTGCTCACAATATAGTTTGTCACGAGTGTAAGCCTCCCCTTTTCACGCAACTTTTCTCTGTCCTTTTTTATACGAGGAGAAATCCTTTCTACGGATACACAGCGGCCGGGGAAACTCACTGGTTATATAGCGACTCTCGACCGAGCGCCCGCTTCCCTGTCTAGGTCCAAAAATATCGGCAGGGACTCTGATGAAGTTCACTAAAACTCCGTGTACCATCCCATCACTTGTCGTCAGGGAGCTCAGGATCACGGACAGCAGACTCCGAATTCCACCTTACGACGACACGCCGATGGGGAGGACGCCCAACTATTATCTGTCCTGTACCAACCTGATGCATTCTTTCCGACAAGTCTGACTATGTTGTCCCTCCACCGAGCTGGTGGTCTACCTGGTGGTCTTCACGCTTTAAGTGTCCTTCATTCTGGGAATGCCTTTGTCAATCGGCCGTCGTACCGTTTTTCTACGTGCCTCTCCACCATTAAACTGTAGATTATCCGACTCGAAGGACCATAGCTGTGTAGGCGATAAATAATAAATATTATTTTCTTACATTTTGTGACATGCATTCAAAAAGGTATATTGTTAGTATGTCTACAGGCTTCTTGAGGTGATGATGAAAACATTCACATTTTCTTATCTCACTTATAATGTTCATTCACAATAGGTTTTGACAATTATCTATCATACATGGCCATCTATGGCCGTCGAACTTAAACACAATTTAGTAGCAAATATTGAACAGTGCATCTAGTTTTTCAAACGTTCATGCTACGTAAATACTACCATAAGGAGGCCGCCGTATGCCTAATTGCCTCCAATGCCATTACTTAACAATCGCGTAACGTCACGTCACGTGTATAATTTTATTCGACAAAAGTGAACCTAGATGCTAAGTAAGATTTGTTATTGTACAGAATGTTGGTTAATAGATATATAATTCTGCAGGTGCAAACACTATTGCACCTCAACTGTTTTTTTATGCTATTTAATACTTACTCCCGTACAGTACAAATTGTTGTTCTTTGCACTTATTTTAATGGCCTAGTTGCGGGATATGACTAAATACCAAACACCTTGTACATATAAAAGTTTCGGAGCAAAGACCACCGCTATTACATAATTGAAATACGTAAAAACGGTACCTTCTTACCGTTTAGCACACTCGAAACAGATTATAAATACTGAACCGGGAGCATCAATTAAAAGTAAAGTACAAATACAAGGTACATTGGAGTTGGCCAAACATAAAATCAACACTGCTTTCCATACTTCCCCTTTTATCTTTCAATTTATTTTCTGTCAAAACAATACGGAGGAGCGCGAACAAGCAACGCCGTAAATTAGCTAACAACGAATTGGTAATCTACGGCTGGGACAAATAGTCTCTGCCACACGAACAAACGATGTGCGAATTTGTTGTAATCATAGGCTTAGCATAGGGTTTTGCGCCAAATTGAAATGGGAGTATTATTTCATATGTAAAATTAGCACGTTTGTTTTAAAACCGGATAAAGGAGAAATGTTATTGTGTCAACATTAAAATTAAATAAGTTGCTAAGTTGCATTGTTTAGTTTATTCTGTTTTGCTCACTCAATCATTGAAATTATTGATAATATTTTAATTAATTACATACATACATACGTATAATCATGACTTTTATCCCCGGAGGGTTAGTCAGAGAATAGGCAATGAGGACAGAGAAAGCAGTCCTCTACCATAGTCCACTTTTCACCAAATAGCGACTGCACATGTGCTCAGCGTGACAAGTGGTGAGCCCATCGCCGCTCTATGCTGTTGGGTGTATGTGCAGTCTTTAGTCCGTTAGTCGCCTTTTACGACACCAAATGGAAGAGAGGGGGTGGTAGTATTTTTTCACCGTTACGCGACACGATTTTAAAATTGAAGATAATGATAATGATAATGATAATGATAATGATAATGATAATGATAATGATAAATTAATTACATTATTAACCGTGTCGCGTAGCCCTGAAAGAGTTTAACACTGGGAATGCTTTTGCGGTCCTTATGGCCTAGCTCTTAGATTAATAACGATAGAAAGCGAGAACACGCACGATAAATGAGGCCAGTAAAACCAAACCATACTGGCTTGGTACCGAAACGGCCCGCGTCAGTACTAATAATCTAAACTTATCTATCTATCAATCAACAGTTCTAATTTCCTTACTTTTGGGGCAAATCTGATTCCTCTAGCAACATTACTTGTACACTTGTGTGCGTGTCGCCGAGATAGTAGGTACGCGTAACTTACTCCTACATCCATTTTTTTCTTGCCTCACGTCGTGACAGTTTTCTAATACGAGACTATCGTTCTAAGCGTTATTATTCTATGGCCTAGCTAGTCTCTGACTAACCTTTTGGGAATAATAGTCGTGATTATATGTATGTGTATGTATTATCATCACCAGCCTATTATAAACGTCCCACTACTGGACACAGGCCTTCCACATAGACAACAGCACGTGAGAATATTGGGCCATATCCCACTACGCTAACAACGTGATCAATAAAAAAGTGATAAATATAATAATAGGTAGGCAATAACTACCAATATGAAATTGTCTCCATGAAATCTTACTCCGAAAACACAATAATTCAGCTTAATAAACGTTTTTTTTTTATGTTTATAACAAACTATTAAGATATAAGTATTTTACTTTAGCATGCAAAATTTTTCATTATTGGCAAACTGCGTATGTAAAATTTTGGAGATGTAAGTTTTCCTGGGAAGCCGGAATGCGTAAGCCCTCGTAAGATCCACATGCTGTCTTATACCACTTCAACCACTTATAGGTATTTTGCTTATTAATTTGGAGCGTTGTAGCGTATAGCTATCGAACAATATTAATGCGGAATGTGGCATACCGACAGAGAGTCACTGCTCATACGGATTCCTGCGGCCGATATCTATCTATTGGTGTTCAACTTTAGGGTTGACACTTAATGGAACAATGATAATTTGATGACCTCCGTGTTCGAGCGGTTAGCACGCCGGTTTTGGCGTCGCCATCTCCGAGGTACGATTCCCGGTTGGGTTAATAATATAAATAACTGTTTTTTAAATTCATTTGATAAGTATGTTTATCCGTTATCTGATCAATAAAAACAAGTTTTAGAAGAATCTTAATTTGGGCTGGATATTCGGTGTGATAGTGAAAAGTTACGATAAATTTTAAATTTTCGGTATATTATTTTATGTTGACAGCTTTTTTGGATGATTGCTAGCAACCCTTTAAATAATTTGCAGTAAAATCAATGTTAACATAACTGTTCATCATCAGCCTATAAGCGTCCCACTGCTGGGCACAGACCTCCAACGTGGACAATAGCACGTGGGGATATTGGGCCATAACCCACCACGCTGGCTCAATGCGGGTTGGTGGGTTAATATAACAGTTACAGCCCTTTATTATATAATAATAGCGGCCCGCACCGCGACTTCGTCCGCGTGAAAATCCCGTACCCGTGACGATTTTCAAAAATTTTTTTTATTAAAATCCTTGTCCTGACAATTACAAACACACCAAAAAATTATTAGCCGAAGCGGTGCAGCCGTTCTGATGTGAGAACATACATTCGTGGCAATTGGTTTTTATTTAAACTTCGTGGTTAAGTTTTATTTCTATAACTTGTATTTTGCTGAATTTTAATTGTTAAATCATCATCAGCCTATAATCGTCCTACTGCTGGGCACAGGCCTTTACACATGGACAACACCTGGTGGGGAGATTGGGTCATAACGCACCACGCTGGCCCAAAGCAAGTTGGTGTAGGGTTGCCACCCGTACTCTAAAATATAGTATTGTACTCTTTTTCATATACATGAAATACCCATAATACGCTTACGCGTACTCTATAATCTACAACACCAATAGAGTACCCTAAAATACTCTATTTACGAAAAACTGATCGTTACTGGTTATGAGTACTTCAGAGTTCACTGAGAGAGTATTCTCTCATCATCAGCCTATAAGCCTTCTCTCATAAGAATGTAAAGTGGAGAGACGAAAGGAATAGAGCTTCCCTAAATTTAATAAAAAACGAGTTGATTATATAATTTTTTCAATGTCGCAAAGAGCAACAAAAAATACGTTTTTAAGGACAAATAAATAAATACTCTATTCTACTCTATTCGTCTTTAGGTTGGCAACCCTAGGTTGGTGGCCAAGTAAAACGCGCCTGTTGGAAAATTAAACTAAAGTGCAATGTCACTTTTCAAAAAAAGTCCGCTTAAAATCTCAGTTAATATCTTCACTAAAAGACTAAGGTTTGGAGAGATTATCGTATACCATTCAACATCTATCATCATAAATTAGCACCTATTAACAAATAGTGAACTGTAGAATATTGTTCTACACTGTAGAACAATGTTGTAGAATAGATCTACAGTATGTACCTACGAGTATCTTTGCCTTACTTTGAAACTTGCTTTGTGCACACCGTTTAAGCCTTCAAAAAGGCAGCCGTACAAACTACAAATGTTTTAGTAGCGAAGTCGTACGGAACATGTCATCCACTCAAATCAATCTAATATTACCAACAATGACACGTATAAATTGGCCACTAAACCACAATTAAATAGTATTTTTATTTATCCTGTATGCAGCACCGAAATTAAAACCATAGTTAAAAGTTTGAAAAATAAAAAAAGTACAGGCCATGACAACATTCCTATACAAATTATTAAAGCAAGTATTGAATACATAGCTGAGCCTTTAGCTCATATTATAAATATATGTCTGGAAACTGGTATTTTTCCCGATGACTTGAAGAAGGGTTTAATCAAGCCAATACATAAAAAAGGACCGAAATACGAAATAAATAATTATAGACCAATAACATTGCTGTCTAATTTCTCAAAAATATTTGAAAAGGTTATTTTTAATAGATTAATAGCTTTTTTTGAGAAACACCATATTCTTCATGAAAATCAATTCGGTTTCCAAAAAAAGAAAAATACTACAATGGCCATTTTTAGAGTACTGAGGCAGATCTGGTTAGACGTAGATAGGAAAAAAACATGTATTGGATTGTTTCTAGACCTTTCAAAGGCTTTTGACTGCGTCATACATAGAATACTTTTAGAGCAGCTGGAACATATTGGAATACGAGGTAATGCATTACAACTAATTAAGTCATATCTTTCGAATAGATGTCAAGCAATAATCTTAGAATCTTTTAATAAAAATACAAAAACAATCGAATCAACGCAATCAAAATATAAAGATGTAGTTCTGGGTGTCCCACAAGGAAGCGTATTGGGCCCGCTTTTGTTTTTGATTTATGTAAATGAGTTGCCCCAAATAACGGGTAAACTGTGTGTTATGTTTGCTGATGATGCAACTATATTTCTGTCAAATGATAGCAATTTAAATAATAAAGAATTTGTAAGAGGTATACATGATACACTTGTTGCTGTTGTTGGCTGGCTAGCATCTATAAACCTTAGAGTGAACCTAGATAAGACAAAGATAGTAGAGTTTAGAAATTATAAAAAAAAACCGCAAAATATAAATGTTGAAATTGACCAAAGAAAAATAGAAGTAGTACAAGAAATAAATTTTTTAGGAGTGTGCATTGACACTCATCTGGATTGGAAGTCTCAAATTAATAGAATAAATAAAAAAATTGCTAGTTATTGTTATGTATTGTCGATATTATCTAATGTAACTTCCAGAGACGTTGTCATAAATGCTTATTACGGTTATGTGTATCCAACTCTAACATATGGTATAATGTTCTGGGGAAATTCGGTGAATATTCAATCTGTTTTTGTATTACAGAAGAGATGTCTACGAATTATATTTAAAATGCGCCATATGCAGTCGCTTAGACCTACTTTTATAAAAAAACAATTTTCTAACGCTGACATGCTTATATATACTTGAAATATGTGTATTTGTAAAAGAACATAGTGAATATTTCGGAAAGAAAAAAGTTTTAAAAAATACTATAAGGATGCCATATATAAATAACGTAAGCTCTGTACCCTATTTCAGTTATATGGCGAAAAAAAGCACTTATATTACTGGTATAAAAATATACAATCACTTGCCATGTGTCATCAAGTCATTGTATGGTATTAAATTTAAAATCGAACTAAAAAAATGGCTACTAAAAAATTGTTTTTATGATTTGAATGAATATTTTGATTTTAATATGTAATTGTTTTGTAATTTTATTTTTATTTTTAATAATATTGTACGTCCGAGATGGGCAAACTGTTGGGTCTAAACGCCTTTTTTTTGTTAAACCTTTCATGTACACAGTTATTACAATAAACAATTTCTTATTCTTATTCTTATTCTTATTCTTATTCATAAATGTCGAGTAGATAAAGCAACTACTTCGAATAGTAAAGTAATAATAAATTAATAACCTAATCTCTATTTTGTATGACAAAGAAAACAGAAGGAATGTTTTCGTTTTCAGTAGAACTTAGTTACTTATCTAAACAATAAGATAACAGAAGATAAAATATTCTTTATTGTACACCACACCAAAAAGGACAAAAACATAGTTAACATTACTCGTACAATTTGCGGCCTTATCGTAGGAGCTTTTTTCAGTAAAAATTTGATCCTTCCATAAGTTAATTAACCACTCTACAACAACGATAATGTTAGAATGGTTCAAATTTCACAAATTATAACGTTATAATAATTTGACTGTCATTCAAAATTACTGTTGATATTATTATGAAAATAGGTTAAACTTGATATTATGGAAGTGTTGCGGCGTAATTACAAAGTGACCCTTTTTATATGAAAGGATTATTAACTTTAATTGGTTTCCTGATCTGCCGCGAAATTAAGTCTATTGTAACTTCGTCCCTTTGAAACTGTTTACTTTCGTACAATCCTATGGAGATGTTTTAATTAAAATTAGGGGACAATCAATTTTCCACCAGCTTCTTTTACATAAGAAAGGTAGGAATAAGGAAGGAGAGAAAAGTAATGGAAGGAAAAGAAACTATATTTAATAACAATAATAATGTTACAAAAAAAATTACATACAAAAAACAAAGCATTTTTTTCATACGTAATAAAACGTAATTAACATAGATTTAGACAACGTGTTAATTAACATAGATTCACAACTTTTACCCCCTAAGGGTTAGTCAAAGACTAGCCAATGATGAAGCAGTCTACTGCCATAGTTCACGTTTCACCAAATAGGTAACCATTGACAAGCGGTGAGCCTATATATATCGCCGCTCTATGCGTTTGGATGCATTTGTGGAGTATTTAGTTCGTTAGTCGCCTTTTACGACACCCTAGGGAAGAGGGGCTGGCAGTATTATTTTTATGAGCAACACGGAAAAGTTTTTTATCGTGTATAATAATTATTTTATTTATATGAAAAGTCTTCTTACTCATTCGGCTTGGATGTTTCAATTTAAGCAACTATCGCTGTGCTTCTTTAAGCCGTTGATCCAACTTTTTTTTATATTACTGAGGTGACTGACACTGACAGGCATATGGCCCGCCTAATGAAAAGCGGTTACTGTAGCCTATAGAAGTACATTTTGGGGTTCTTTGAAAAGGATGGCGAAAAGTTTTTTCAGAGTCACTAACAAAACATTTAAATGCAGGTTTAACAATTTATTAAACATTACAAATACGTTTGTATTCCATCTCACTCTGGTACTAGCACTTTTTAAGCATTCCGAATATCAAATTCACAAAAGCAATGTATAATCATTCTTGGAAATCTGTGTTTTTTGATGTATAGAAAACATGACCCCTGTATGTTTAGCACCCGCATGTTGTGTAGGTAAATAATTATATGTAATTTCTGGAAGAAACCCATTGAAATTACCCTCTCAGATCCTCTTAAAGAAACCGGCTAATTGGATCAACTTACATAACAAAATTGCCGTATACAATTTTGACAGTCGTAATAGCAGAGCGCGTAATTATACTTCACGATTTCATACATACATAATAAAATACTTACATAATAATCACAACTATTATACCCGAAGGATTAGTCAGAGACTAGGCATTGACGACCTTCTTGGTCGAGTGGTTTGTACACCGGTTTTCATGGTGTCGCCATCACTCAGGTCCCGGGTTCGATCCCCGGTCGGGTCAATTTAGTAATTATTATTTTTCTAAATTGTCTCGGGTCTGGGTGTTTTCTATGTATAATAAAAATGTATTTAAGTATTTTAAGTATGTTTTTCCGTTGGTCAGTAACCATTTAACGAGTTTCATAACGAAGCTTCTCTTGGGCTAGATAATTGGTGTGAATGTAGGAAAGTTTATTTAGTTTATTAGTTTATTTATGAGGACCGCAAAAGCAGTCCTCTAACATAGTCCACTTCCAACAAATAGCGACTGCACATGTGTTCAGCGTGACAGGTGGTGAGCCCATCGCCGCTCTATGCTGTTGAATGTATGTGTAGTATTTAGTCCGTTAGTCGCCTTTTACGACACCCAAGGGAAGAGAGGGGGTGGTAGTATTCTTTCACCGCTACGCGACGCGGTTATTACGATTTCATAAATTATTATAAAGAGCTCAATACAGCCACCTTGCATTTTATATTAACCAACTTGTGATTGTAAATGTATAGAATTCTATGCCATTCTTTTGCACAAATATAAATAACCTACTTATTAAATGTTACATCAGTCATCTCCACACAACTATTATAACCACCCGAACCAGACTTGCTACTGACTGACCCGATCAGCTGATCGACTTAGTATGGCAAGTTTATTTAGTTATTTGGGTTTTATTAAATATTTTTATGCTTGTTTCAGATATTGAACCGGTATCCCGTAATTCAACTGATTCCATCGCTATTAACATGTAAGTACCTATGTATTGTCTAGTGCTTTCCATGAATACTTAATTATTGAAATATTCTATAATAAAATTTAGTTTCAGTAGGTAACACTTAATTTAGCAGTAACCATAGAGAACAACTAAAACTAAACGGCTTAAATAGTTAGGGAAAGCTGATTACCGAATTCACTAGTTTGTTAAACACGATAAAGGACTTAAGGTAGTTACTTAACTTTTGATATACTTTGTATGCTTAGCTTTGGTATATAACGTGTATACCTAATCACGTAAAAAAGTGAAAAAGAGTTTTCTCTTTTTAACTATAAGTCTTGACATAACTTTTTTTGGGATGTATTGTATGTATTTTATTTGTATTACATTATCAGAAAAAAATGCTTTATCGGATACCTAATAAACTTCTGCCCGTGGCTTCACCTTTTTAACTAAGTAAAATGCATACCTACCTACAATTGGATGCCTTCTTTTTGTCTGTCGAAACCATCAGGTCGAAACCCTTATATTTGCTCCGTGGTCAAAATTTTAATTACTGCTGTCGGTCGCGGATAAGACTATTTAAGAGCTGAGCAAACGTTGACTTTTTCACTGTTGCCGACACGGGACGTCATCAAAAAAACGCGTTCATTTATCACGTAACACCATCATTCAAAAACGCGATTTGCAGTGCGTTCAGTATCGCTACCATACACTGCAACCGCGTTTTGCCTCCGCCTCTGTGGTCTGGGGACTAAGCCAACGATCTTAGGCTCGTATTCTAAAACCAAGCTCAAAATCAAATCCTTGGATACAGATAGAAAGGGATGGCTATATATGCGATGAATAGCACTATCCCTTTCTAACTGTACTGAAGCAGAGATTTGAATGTGAGTTTGGTTTTAGAATACGAGCCTTAAATCTAGGTCCCGGGTTCGATTCCCAGCGGGGGGTACATCTTTGTGTGCTCGGTTTGGTTGGTGGTAGGGCTGTTAAGTCCGCCTGGCTAGCTACCACCATCTAATTCTGTCGCCATAACAACGATGTTTATAGCATTGTTGTGTTCCTACAATTAGAGATAGCCAGTTCCTTGGTGGTTGAGAATTCCGGGTGAAGTGGAAGCGCACTTCGGCCTTATCGTCACTTAACATCAAGTGAGATGGAGGACAAGTGCTTACCCGTTGAGAATTTTTTTATTGTGGTGTGACGTGTCAGCAACTGAAATTATCTACGTTTAAGTAACCCCATAAGTATATTACAAGTCGTATACTTTTTCAATTGGATGTTTGTTTTAATTTAATGGTAAAAAAGTTTTGAGTTATACCGTAACCAAGGTAGTCAAAAAAGAAGTGGTGTAAAGCAGAAATAGCCTTTAAGAGAACTAGCCTTATATAGAAGAGGTCGAATACAGAACATGTCTTAAGCAGAAAAAGGTAAATTAGGAATTGGTCCCTAAACGTCAAAAGGCCTTATTCATGCACGTAAATTTCCAACTCTACATAACGCTACAAATCATCTTTCGTAGATGTTAAGACGAATGACGACCCCTGCTCAGCTACGAAAAGCTCGAAGAGGGGAGGAGAATAGACTACCCACAAAGTAACCTAATACTATCCCTTCTCTAGCACGATGATGGCTGGGGACTACGAACGGCAAGAACCGAGGCCGGTAGTTTTAGTAGAAATTCGGTATATCGTAAATTCCCAACGGAATGTGATGTTTTACCAGGATAACATTTTCGTCTGTGGAGAGCCGGTATTGCCGCGGCCCCTAGTCTGTGTGGCTCAATTGAGCCATCTCCACAGACAGGGGTTTTTTTAGCTACCTACCGCTAAAAACGTTGCTACCGTCCGTTCTATTCATAATTAAGCTTTAATATGATAACTAGTAACTCTGCATTAGTTCCTTAATCTATTAAAACCATTCCCAATACCTAAAATATTGTAAGAATAAAGATATGATTTTTTTTAAAAAAATCTTTTTTTTTTCATATTAAAATAAAAATAAAATATAAGGAAAACCCGTATTTTATTGAAATAAAGCATAACATAAGCATCAAAAAACATGTTATAACATAAATCAGCTCATAATACTATCAACTCGATAATAAATCGATTATTCCGATTTCAATATACGCGCTAAAACAACCCTACGTTCCCAACGACGATATTTTATTTTTATCCCTCGGGACGCGACAAA
The DNA here is from genome assembly GCA_963921215.1 of Scoparia ambigualis. Classification (NCBI taxonomy): domain Eukaryota; kingdom Metazoa; phylum Arthropoda; class Insecta; order Lepidoptera; family Crambidae; genus Scoparia; species Scoparia ambigualis. The sequence continues at coordinate 24,117,005 of OY992511.1, forward strand.
GGAACTTTTGAATCATGGAGCCTAGTTCATGGTGATTCCAAATATGTACGGCATGTCACTAACAAATAAAAAACAAAGGAACACAGAGCCGAAATATGACACCCATTTTCGCCGTCTGTGGCGTGGCTCAATTGAGCCAGCCCACAGACAGGCGCTAGAAAATAGTGGCTCAATTGAGCCATCCCACAGACGAGAGGTAACTTACTTGATTTTTCAAATCAGTTCTGTAAATCCTCCGAATATTCCCTTCATGTAGACAAGCGAGTTTTAACTAATCATTATATTGAATCAGTGTAGATTAGTTCATTTATACTTACATACATATAATCACGCGACTGTTATCCCTGAAGGGTTAGTCAGAGACCAGGCGATGAGGACAGCAAAAGCAGTCCTCCACCATAGTCCACTTTTCACCAAACGGCGACTGCACTTGCTAAGCGTGACAGGTGGTGAGCCCATCGCCGCTTTTTGCTGTTGGTTGTATGTGCAGTCTTTAGTCCATTAGTCGCCTTTTACGACACCTAAGGGAAGATGTAAGTATTATTTTACCGCTACGCGACACGGTTAAAATTGGTACCAGATTGGATGAAAGAGTACATAAAACATAAACAAAAAACCGGCCAAGTGCGAGTCGGACTCGCCCATGAAAGGTTCCGTAGTAGCAAGTAACATCATATAAAAGTTCTTGTAGTTCGTTGTAACTTTGATCGATATTTTAATAATGGTGTATTTTTTTTAAATTAATTAATTTATGACGTATTAAAAAAAACAACTTACTAGATCTTGTTCAAACCAATTTTCGTTGGAAGTTTGCATGGTAATGTAAGTACATCATATTTTTTTTTAGTTTTATCATTCTCTTATTTTAGAAGTTACAGGGGGGGGGGGGGCACATTTTACCACTTTGGAAGTGTCTCTCGCGCAAACTATTCAGTTTAGAAAAAAATTATATTAGATATCTCAATATCATTCTTGCAAGACCTATCCATAGATACCACACAGGTATGGGTTTGATAAAAAAAAAAATTTTGAGTTTTAGTTCTTAGTATGGGGAACCCCTAAAATTTATTGTTTTTTTTTCTATTTTTGTGTGAAAATCTTAATGCAGTTCACAGAATACATCTTCTTACCAAGTTTGAACAGTATAGTTCTTATATTTTCGGAAAAAAGTGGCTGTGACATACGGACGGACAGACAGACAGACAGACAGACATGACGAATCCATAAGGGTTCCGTTCATAATTCATAATTCATAATTCATAATTCTTTATTTGCATCAAACACGGTATTTAAGATGGTAATTATACAATAAAAGTACAGTCGTGTTTCACCAAATTACAACTGGCATGCAAATATAATAATTGACAATTACCTTTTATTATGTGTAATAATCAAATTTAAACATTTTATTTAAAATGATAAATAAGTAATATTAATTACTAAAAACAATAAAATAAATTAATAATTCAAAAAATAATAATAATAATAATGAAATCAAAATAAAAATTAAATTAAATAAATAACAACTAATTTTAATTATATGTCAAAAAATTCCTTGAGATTATAAAATTCATGTTCAATTAACCATTTATACAACTTTGTCTTAAATAATTTTATATTACATTGTTTCATATCATTAGGTACTTTATTATATATTTCAATGCACATAACCAAAAAACTCTTGTCATACTGTCTTAATCTTTTACTTTGTTCAATTACCAATCTGTTTGGATTTCTTTTATTTCGTGGGTAAATATCACATGCTTTCTTAAATGACTGAAGTGATTGTTTTACATACACACAAATCTCATATATATAAAGTGACGTAAGTGTTAACAATCCAAGCCTCCTAAATAATGACCTACAAGATGAATATGGTGCAATGCCGTACAATGCTCGAATGCACTTCTTCTGACAAATAAAGGTTCTACTGACATTGGTACTGTTACCCCACATTATTATGCCATATCGTAACATTGAACCTACATATGCATGATAAGCATTGAGTGCTGTGCTGAGATTGGTAAGTTGTTTAACCTGCTTGAGAGCGTATACAAATTTATTAACCCTGTCACAAATACTATCAATTTGTGACTTCCAATTAATGCTTCGGTCTATTATTAATCCTAAAAACTTTGTCTGTTCCAACTTTTCTATAATTGTGTCATTGTAATGAATATTCATGTCAAAATCATTGTTATTAAAATTTATATAATTAGTTTTAGATACATTAATTTTTAAGTTGTTCATTTCCAACCACTTTATTATGTTTGTTACAGTATTATTAATGTCATTTTCATGCTGTTTAATTGTATTATTCTTTCTACTTGATGTCACAACAATTGATATATCATCCGCATACAGAACACACTTATGTGATGTTGCGATAGTAATGTCATTAATATATATAAGGAAAAGTATTGGACCCAATACACTTCCCTGTGGAACACCGTATAGATTCGTTCTGTAGTCAGATGAGAATGACTTGATTTCGTTTTTTTTACTAACTTGTGTAATTTGCACACACTGCTTTCTGTTGGCTAGGTAACTAATCATCCAATCTAGAACTATACCTCTGATGCCAATTGCTTCCAGTTTTTTCAGCAAAAGGTCATGCGAAACATAATCAAAAGCCTTCGATAAGTCAAAGAACAGTGCAGTAGTAAAATGTTTCATGTTGAGATTTGTTAAAATTGACTTTAGTAGTGAACATACCGCAAGCGACGTCGACTTATTTTTTTGAAAACCGTATTGTTCTTTAGTTATGATGTCGTATTTATTGCAGTATTCCATTAGTCTTTTTTGCATACATTTTTCAAATACTTTCGCTAAAATTGGAATCAATGTAATTGGACGATAATTATTGATGTCATTTTTGCTCCCTTTTTTATACAAGGGTTTTACAATCGACATCTTTAAAGGTTCGGGAAATGTTCCAGAGGAAAAAGACAAATTGATCAGATATGTAATAGTAGGCAATATTAAATTAATAGTAGCTTTTATTATTTTGGTTGATATATCATCATATCCTTCAGAATTTGTGTTGTTTAACAACATAACTTCCCTTCTAACTTCATCTTCCGACAAAGGTACTAAAAACATTGAGTTTGCTTGCGTTTGATATCTATTAACATAGTTTTGTGATAAAGAATTTGTAATATTAATAAAATGTTTGGTAAAGGCTGTGGCTATGCTTACAGGATCTGTTAATATTTTGTTTTTATACTTTATGTCAATTATATTATTATCAGTTTTTACATTGTTTAATTCATTTTTGATAACAGACCAAGAAGCTTTACATTTATTTCTACTCATATTAATCAATTTCATATTTACATTTTTCTTTGAATTAATAATACATTTTTTTAATAATTTGGAATATTTGTAATACTTATTTTTGTTAACTTCTGTTTTATCTTTGTAGTAATTGTACCTGAGAGTTCGTTTAGTTCTACAGCTCAATTTTACCCCTTGACTTATCCATTTTTGTTTTATTGTACTCATTGTATTAATTTTTATTTTTACAATAGGGAAACACAGTTTATATAACAAACATATTAAGTCATAAAAATTTTCGAAAGCTTTGTCAAACGTAGGCTCCACATAAATATCAGACCAAGAGAGATTTTGTAGACACTGTTTAAATTTGTCTATGTTTTCATCATTATAATCCCGTCTAAAAATGAGATAAAAGGTAGGCATATATTTTTTTGATTTTACGGGAAAGCTTAATGTCTGTGCTGTATCGTGGTCAGAGAGATAAAGTGGTAATACATTAGCAGTTGCATTTTTTATATTGCTTACCACGTGATCTATACATGACTGTTTTCTTGTGGGTTCGTTAATATAAATCGTTAAATTGTAATTCAGAGCTAGATCTTTTAAGTGTACCGACGCTGCACTATTTTTCAAAGTATTTATATTAAAATCACCAGTTATAACAATTTTCGTCTTTTTGTATTTTTTTGTAGTTTCATGTAATACATTATCCAATTTATTTAAAAAGATGTTCGGGTCTGATAAAGGTGTTCTGTAGACACATATAATAACCAATTTGTTAGATGAAATTTCTATTCCACAGCACTCAAATGACTTTGGTGTTGCATGGTTTCTCAGATATGTTAACTCTTTGCATATCAATCTTTTTTTTATCAATATGCAAGTACCACCCCTTTGCTGTTTTCTACAAAAATTGGAGACCATCTTATAGTTGTTAATTTTTAGGTAATTTTCATATCCAGATTTCAAAAATGTTTCTGACAAGCATATTACATCTGGTTCAGTATTGGAATCCTGTAACTCTTGCAGCGTGATTTCTAATATTTCCTTTTTTGATAAAATACTGGCAATATTTTGGTGTAGAATTCTAAATATTTTTTGGCTTGCATAAGAATTTTGTTCAGGTCTATGCTCGAAAAAACTTATTTTTTTTTATTACAGGGAAGAAATATGGTATAGTACCTTTTTTGGCCTCATATATTATTTTATTGGTTATTACTGTTGAGCCTTTACTTCTACATTCATTTGTGCTATTTCGAGCAAAGTAATATGGAATTGTACCTTTTTTCAACTTATAAGTATTTCCTATTAACCTTTGATTTGAATTACTACAATCACGTCTAATATGTTTCATAATTTCTTTGCAATCCAAATATTTATGACTATAGTCAATGCAATCAATTCTATAATTAATGGATTTACAAGTGTCATATGTTTTATAATTTGAATTACAATTTACATAATAACAGTTATTAAATTTGTTACATAAATGTTCAATACTTTTATTTAACATATCTGTATTTAAATATTTATTTTGAAAGACCTTTGTTACAATAACAGTATTATTATTAAAACGTTTTACCAGAAATTTCAATTCAGACAAGACCTTCTTTGGATTGCAATCATTTTCACCTACACATACCAAAAGTTTGTCCGTTTTACCTAGAGTCATATCATGACAATCCTTTAACACTTCTTCAGTAGGCGCATGAGGTTTGATAAATGCTGTTATTTTATATTTTTCATATGTACTATTTTTTCTTGTATGTAACAGGGCTGAAGCCATTTGGCCATTTGGCTACAGAACCCTAAAAACAAACGCCGTTTGACTTATTTATATGCTTTATTTAAATATTAAAAGACAATTTCTTAGTCCTTCTAGAAATATTATTATACGCACTTTATTGAGAAAATACTATTTAGAAAATGCACAATTTTTTTGTCTTTCCTAAATAAAATCTTTTTTGCTTCATGTTGTACACAAAATGTCACTAGTCTAATTATCATGAGCCCTGCACCATTGCAGGGCTCATGATCTGATCATAATTGCCATCCTTAAATGCCATCATTGCAAAATCTTAAAATAACTAGTTATTTTAATACGATAGAAGCACCTAATAAGAAATTAGGTCTAATCTATGCATACTAGTTTAGAGGATTAAAAAATAAGTTTAAAATGTGTAACAAGCAAAAACTAAAACTGAACACTTTCAAATATATTTTCAGTCTTAGAATAACATATTTCTTAGTTCGTAGGTATGATTTAAATTTTGCTTGATTTTTTAATACTGGCATGGAATAAGACAAAAGTATTTTTTTCGAGGATCACAAATCAGTCCTCAGTCAAACGCTCACAGTCCATCCAAAAGCGAGTAACCTATCGAAGCTTAAGGTATAACTTGCGCTTTGGTGACTCTAAATTGGCTATTGTGTTTTTACGGTCAGCGATGTTACTGTATTGCACGTCTTCCATACGGGAACTCAACAATACAGAAAAGCTGCTGCTTAGCGGCAGAAATATAAAATAGTGAACTAGACTGGAACTAACTAAGTACAACGACGTTTAGGTACCTATTGTGGAAAAAGGTTAGTTTTAAATTGAGTACCTATTACATCACAGGCAGGATCAAAGATAATTTCATCAACATATAAATCAGCCTATAAACTTCCCACAGCTGGGCACCGGCCTTCTTTCTACATGAACAATAGCACAGAGGTTCACGGTAGTGTATATTTTCATTGACAGAGTTGGCCATAACGCACCAAACAGTCCCAATACGAGCTGGTGAACTACAATGACTGCCATTTTACAACAACAACCGGGACCAACGGCTTTAGGTAGGCGTTCCTAAGCACATTTTTTTTAATTTGGTCACCCATCCACTGACCGAAATTGCGAAAATTGGTTATCTGGGAAGATCGCAAACCGAACGCTTTAGCCGCTGCGCCATCGCCATAAATACTTAATAGTTGTTGTTAGTGTTTAATACTTAGTCGTTTTTACAAAGTTACTTACTGATTTAACTTTAATTTTTTATATAACTTTACGCTATAATTACCTAAAGTACCTACTAAATACCTTAACACAAAATATGCAATATATTTACTTAAATAACCCTAATTTTAAAAAAATCATTAAAGAAATATTATATACTTAGATAAAAATTAATCTGATATTATATTATGATTATGTGGTTAAAATAGTGTTGTTTAGTGTGAAGAGCACTCGCAGGAACACCGGTCACTGCTTATCATCGTGTAAATTATATATAGTTATAAACACTGACCTCAGCTAGGTACGGCTTCTGTTGGTGCGGGTACTCAGCCAGACTATGTTGATTTTGCTTTTTAATAAAAATTATATAATTTAATTTCGAACTTTCCAAGGCACATAAACCCACGAGGTTTTTGCAGAGGATCGATAATGTAAAAAAATTGTATTTTAAATGTTTTAAACAATAAATATTTAATAAAAACGCAAATACCTATCAGATTGTTGTTAACCAACTTAATGTCATGTACATTTAGCTCCACAACTTTACCTACCTACGTTTTCTACCACAGTAGCGCGATTGTATACGCCAAGGTAGGTAGGTACCTATACATTGTTTTGAGCACAATATTGGCTTGGTCGTCGCTATGTCAATTTTGCAGCGCTAGTAGTGTTCATTCAACCGCATCCAATAGTCCCTACGAAAATTTACATATCCGATTCCGAGCCATTGGACTTAAATTCAGCAGTGCGCCTGGACTATTCTCTAGTGCCAAAAGTAATATCTTCTTAAAATGTAAAAGAGTGTTTGTCGAAATCGTTTATAAGTTCTTTAGCGCCTTTAGTGCTAACTTCAAACTTTTATGATTTCAAAGCAGTAGGACAATTTTAATAAACAATAAACAATTAATATAAGTGAGTAATTGCTTTGTGATAAAACAGTAACGTAGTGAGTTAGTAGAAAACATTTAAAATAGGTAGGTACGTTTATTTAACTGAATTTATGGGATTTTAATACTGAAATAATGCTGACTTGTTTACTGTATTTAGGTATCATAGAAAGTTTTATGAGTACGCATATTTTCCAATAGATTTATAAAGTATTTAATAGGTAAGTAAGGTAAGGTAGGTAACTTACCTTTGAATTTTGTATGAAAACCAAAACGTAAAAAAATCTCCTAATAACATGACGTCTTTTAAAAAACCTGACGTTACGTAAGTTTCTTGCGCTACACATAGCCCTAACGTCACACAAAATAGTCATGAGAGAATAAGTCAGGCCAAACTTTTTGCCGTTCTTCTTCTTCTTTTTGTGCAGTGGCGTTTCCCTTTGGATTTCGCCAACATCCAGTTTTTAGCTAAGTTGTTTATTTCTACAGACTCATTGCTTGTATCGGTAAACATTAAAGAAGTAACATGAAAGTTTAAAAACACACGATACTAGGTTCCTGAAATACCTAACGTCACTAATTTTTTTAATAGTAACTGTCACCAGCATTAAGATGTGACTATCGACGGCCTGCAAAAACATCTGATCATTGGTGGAAGGCTTAATAATATACCTACATATTATGCCTATATAAAATGCCTTTTACCAATGATCAAATATTTTTGCACATCACATCTTAAAGCTGGCGACTGTACAACTGGCAAAAAGAATGGCTTCATCTTTTTGAAATCTCCGAGGCATTAGAAGTGAAGTGACACAACATTTGCTCTTCATTTCTCTCAAGTACTAACCAGTACTTACAACAACCAACATAATACCCTTAAACATGAAGTGGATGGCGTATTGTTCTGTCCCACGTCACGTTTTAATATTAATGTAGTACCTAACCCACAATATTATAGGGATTAAACGGTTCAAAGTAATATTTCATTCGCTTGTAACATCACGTCACGCAGTTACTACCGTGCGTCAAGGGAGTTTGGTTTGAACATGACGTCTCGCCTACTGACGGACCATGGAGTCTCTATGCAGAACTTTAATGTAATTGGAAAGTACAGTAAAGACTTTACGCTATTTTTCTTTGTGTCTCGTCAATCTTCGTGTTTCGGCTGTCGTAGAATTTTTATTAGTTGCCCTTTGCATTTGGTGCAGGCCGGATGCTCTTAATCAACTATAATACACTTTAATCAAATTATTACGTACAGAAAAAGTAACCGTATTGCGTAGCGGTGAAAGAATACTAGTTACCACCCCCTGTCTTGCCTTGGGTGTCGTAAAGGCGATTAACTGACTAAAGACTGCACATACATCCAACAGCATAGAGCGGCGATGGGCTCGCCACCTGTCACGCTGAGCACATGTGCAGTCGCTATTTGGTGAAAAGTGGACTATGGCAGAGGACTGCTTTTGCTGTCCTTATTGTCAAGTCTCTGACTAACCCTTCGGGGATGATAGTCGTGATTACATTGGCAGTATATTATTGTGTTATTTTTTTGTTAATATTCTTTGGAGATGTCTCTCTTTGATTGAAACTGTGAGTTTGAACGTCGTTTTTCTATTGGAAATAACGCCTTTTGAAGCCAATTTTAACCACTAAGTTGTGTATTCGAATATAGAGAGCAATAAAACCGCAAAAAAACAAAAAAATGAAAAGTGGATTTATCTCCTTTTGAACAGACGCTCCTAAGTATGTATGTAAAAAAGTATATCCTGTATAGGTACTGTACTGACCCACTGCAGGGCAAAGGCCTTCATCATTGAAATCAAGTGATAGCTTCAATATATTGGTATTCTCATAATCACCACGCTTGCCAAATGCGGGTTGGTGATCAAAAAACCGGGTTATGCATCGAAATATCCAAGGCTTCGGTCAAGCGAGCCTCTCGCTTGACCGATGCGTTTATTAACATACACTACCGGGAGACATTACAAAAATTGGCTCTTATTCTAATGGTGAATAAAACTGGCACTAGCCTCTTTGGAATGCAGCATTTAAGACTCCTTTTTAGGGTTCCGTAGCCAAATGGCAAAAAACGGAACCCTTATGGATTCGTCATGTCGGTCTGTCTGTCCGTCCGTATGTCACAGCCACTTTTTTCCGAAACTATAAGAACTATATTGTTGAAACTTGGTAAATAGATGTATTCTGTGAACCGCATTAAGATTTTCACACAAAAATAGAAAAAAAACAATAAATTTTGGGGGTACCACATAAGTACTTAGAACTGAAACTCAAAAAAAACATTTTATAAAACCCATACGTGTGGGGTATCTATGGATAGGTCTTCAAAAATGATGTTGAGGTTTCTAATGTAATTTTTCTCTAAAACTGAATAGTTTGCGCGAGAGACACTTCCAAAGAGGTAAAATGTGTGCCCCCCCCCCCCCCCTTGTAACTTCTAAAATAAGAGAGTGATAAAACTTAACAAAATATATGATGTACATTACCATGCAAAACTCCACCGAAAATTGGTTTCAACGAGATCTAGTAAGTAGTTTTTTTTAATACGTCATAAATTAAGTTACCTACTTAATTAAAAAAAATACATTATTATTAAAACATCGATCAAAGTTACAACGAACTACAAGAACTTTTATATGATGTTGCTTGCTGCTACGGAACCCTTCATGGGCGAGTCCGACTTGCACTTGGCCGGTTTTTTTTATAAGTATTTTTATTAGTATCGTAAATTGTAACTTTCATTAAAGGTACAAAACAGTGTAATTATTATGTTAGCCTTCGTGATTATACCCCCAGAGAAATGGTATAATAAGTGTTATTGTAAATTATAACTTGTATTATGTTTATTAAACAGTGTAAATGTAATATAAGTTAACCTTCGTCATTGTATGCCAGACAAAATAATAATTTCACCTTTATCAAAAGTTTTTTCCATTACTGAGGCTAACTTTATATCCAGTTGCTTGTTTTAGACATGATTAAATTACGTCTGGACTAATTTAACAACTCTATTTGCATCTACCATGTATATTAGTAGTGCTTACTGTAGTACATTATGATGAAACATAATGTGCTATGTTGGTCATTAACAATCGAGGCGGGTTATGAGCCCGAGCCGAAGGCGAAGGCTTATTGGTGCCGAGGATTGTAATTACCAATGCACACGCGTTTCATACGATGTTTTTTAACACACTTGTGAGGCAAACACATTTTCTGAAATTGACTGCTTGTTTTTTTTTTGTTTTTCTAGTGTATAAATCTTTGGTAAGCCAACATTTTTCTTTGGACTTAGATGGTAATAGGTCAATAACATTTTGTGCTTCACTTAATATTTCCGGCGGTGTAGACTGTTCTATTACTATTTAGACTATGATAGACTAATAATAACCAAATACTACTAATAATAGACTATTAAATTTAGTTCTTCATTACTAGAACTAGACATATTTATTTATAAACTTTCAAAGTAATAAGTATTGAACAAGAAGCCGCTATATGTGAAAGGTTGGAAGTCTTTCCATCTCTTCCCTTGGTTGGGTGTCGTAAAAGGCGACTAACGGACTAAAGACTGCACATACATCCAACAGCACAGAGCGGCGATGGGCTCATCAAAATGTTACTACCAACCCCTCTCTTCCCTTCGGTGTCGTAAAAGCGAATAACGGGCTAAATGCTCACCACCTATGCACATGTGCAGACTGTGCAGTTGTTTCTTGCTTCAGCAATACCACCCAGCCCACACAGTCCAAGCTTCAGCGTGGACTGTGTGGGCGTGGTATGTGTTGTCCATAGATTCAAATAACTACTATTTTTACCATATAAACTTGAAATAAATATCTAAAAAAAATTGTTAATTTATGTAAACAGTAATAAGTAGAGTCTTTATTCATGATTATTTTACTTACGACTAAAGACTTTTTCGGTTTTGTAGGCTCATTGTCATTTGACAGACAAAAATTTAAAAAAAAACATTTTTTCCTTGTGGTAGAAATGCTATTATTTTGATTCTACTTTTAAACTACATTTCCGCACTAGTGTGTAATAAGCTACATTGCGATGCTGAAATCGGTGTAATAAGAGCCACTTTACGAGCTAGTGTGTTGAAATAATACATTGTTACCCTAGGGGTGAAAATAGCCTTTTTATTCCAGAGACGGGGTTTGGCACCCGAGCGTAGCGAGGGACTAAATAAGTCTTTCACCCGAGGTAAACACTGCTTTTCATAACGAATACAAGGAAAGTATCTAAAATAAAATCATTAATTAGCTAATGAAAAAATGAGTTTAGTCCGTTAGTCGCCTTTTACGACACCCAAGGGAAGAAAGGGGTTGGTAGTATTATTTTGATGAGCCCATTGCCGCTCTATGCTGTATGATGTATGTGCAGTCTTTGGTCTGTTCGTCGCCTTTTACGACACCCAAGGAAAGAGATGGGTTGTTGGTATTATTTTAATAATAAGTCACAACTACACATGACTACAGTTCCTGTCAGAAAAACGAATTCTCCCTAGGGCGGAAAAGTACTTACTTTCCACCCGCTCCTCAAGCAACTTCAGACCTACTACTTTCCGAGCGTGAGGAATGAAATAGAGTTAGTAAGTAGGTATCTTTACGGTAAGCTGTGTGTTAATAGAAAAAGAAACTACTTATTGGGTATCCCATTGTACCTAAAAAGGTACCTACCTATATTAAAGTAGGTAATTAAATAACATTTACCATATAACTCAATATTTTTATTTACTTATTAAAATTTACAAAGGTTCTTAATATTAATCTATATTACATAGAAGCAGTGTGATAAAATCCAATATTGATTTGTCTGCACACCGGCACTCACCGCCTTACGCTCACAACATAAAAAAGAACAACAGGTAAGTAGGTACCTATGTAAGTAAGTATATGAAAAATAGATAGGTAAAACTAATTAATTGGAAAATTATTAATAATTGCCAAGATCGACCGACATTAAAATTATTAAATTTTACTAGGTATAATTAATAATTACCTACACCATTTTTATTAAATGTAAGTAGTACTTATTGAAGAGTGGCTATTATTGAAATGGTCAGCTATAAAAAGTTTGAGGTAAGACAATGTCTAAAACAGACGCTCGCACTATTTGTCAATACTTTATAAACACGAGTTTAACTTTAAATACTGTTTTGTAGTACCTACAGCTTTTACACCACTATGACTAACGTCACTTTATCGCCGCAATAATGATCTTTCTGATCAAATTGCAAAAACGAAACACTAACTATTCTCTCAGTTACAAATTAATTTAAACGAAACCGGAACCCACTATTAGACATAAATAAATAAATAAAAATAAAATAAAAATGTTGAGGTGACTTTCCTGGTATCGTTCCTGTATCAGGGACTCACCGCTCTTCCGATTTGTGACATTTCAAAACAAAGACAAAAAGGGAAATTAAAATAAACGAGTTTGACAAATACTTAGTAAAGATAAATGTGTGTGTGAGTGTGTGTGCGCGCGCGTTTGTGAGTGTGTGTGCGCGCGCGTTTGTGAGTGTGTGTGCGCGCGCGTTTGTGAGTGTGTGTCATGTGAGTTTTGAAATACTCTAATTGTTCTAAAAGTTCATGCCAGTGTAATAGTATTTGTCATTGTGAAATATTAAATAATAATAAATAATCTATTATATTATTAAACACATATTTAGTTTTGAATTTTATATTGTTTTGCGTTGAATCCCGTTTTAATTTGTGTAAGTACTACTTACATCACAGAATAATATTACTAGCTTACATATATAACTGGATTGAGTAAATTTTCAGTATCTGTACCAATATATTTATATATCGATTTTAGCCAGACCGTTACAGCTTTATTACAGTTATAATGATTTAATGGGTAAATATGGTAAATGTACATAGGGTACATAGGGTACCTTATCTACATTTTTTTCTTTTCTTTGGTAGCTTTCAGACAACGGTAGCGGCTTGTAGTTGCATTTCAGTTAGGTAGCACAGCCCGACCCGGCTCTCGAGCACAAATTAAATAACCTGGAATAAAATTGTTATTACCTAGGTACAATCAGCATCAAAAGTGACAGCACACAATTAACAGTTCGCAGTTTTTATTCTCAAAGACATAAGACTGTCAGCTGTCAAACAAAAGTGTGTATCGACACAGATGCTGGCAGTACCTACGTTTTACGAGAAACACGTGATGAAAACGCCGGTCATTGTTCCACGGCTCCTCGTTTTCCCAGCCGTATTTATTGGCTCTCACTCGAAATGACTTGCATCCCATTTATTGGTTAGGTATGCTTTCATTTGTTTTCGCTGTAAAGTTCTAGTACGCTTCTAAATGGCCAATTACGTCGAAGACGTGTATCGACCAGAGATGGAAAGGTTTTGCGATTAATTAACTCTTCTTGTAACGGGTGGAAAAGGAAATTACATGTTGGCTGTTTATAGTAAAGAGAGACGCTAAGTAAAAACGAATAATAATAACAACAATTAATTTAGGAAAATATTAGGATATTATGTAAGTACTTCAACAACATGTATAATGTAACCGGTCTTAAAGTCAGAGGTCCTGGGTTCGTAGCGGGGGGTAGTTGTAAAGTAGGGGTAAGTAGCTAATCTAAGTATGTCGCCATCACGTCAATGTTAGGTGATAGAATTGCTGTGTTCCGACAGTATCGAGATAAAATATCCAATTCCTCCTTAAAAAATTTATATTTTTAAGGAGGAATTGGATTTTATTCATTATTCCTTAAAAAAATCAAAAGTACTTGAGGAACCCCGGTGAAGTGCGCTTCCACCATCGGCCTTATCATCATCCTAACATCAAGTGAGATGAAGGCCAATGGTTCGTGTCTCGATCAAATAGTGAAAAATAGTCGCACTCAGCACTATCTCTATCAATCTTTATATAATATTTCAGTATATCCATCCGAAACCTGTTCTACTCGCAAACACAATTTTTATTGCCCGTAGCGACTATCAATTAAAAACTTTTGCATTTTATTGAAACAACTAAAACTGCTACATTAATTTTTTTTTTAATTGTTCAGCCCTAAATTCCTTTTAGATCGACTAAAAGCAAAAATGACCATCTTTCCGTAGCTTGGCGTCATAAACGGCTATCTTTGCAAAACTTGGAATTAAAAGTGGTCATTTTTAACCGTCTCTGTGGTCTAGTGGCTAAGCCACCGGTTTCAGACCCCTCTGGGCCCCGGGTTCGATTCCTGTGTGTGCTCGGTTTGATTGGTGGTAGGGCTGTTAAGTCCGCCTGGTTAGCTACCACCATCTTATCTATGTCTGTCGCCATAACAACGATGTATAGCATTGTTGTGTTCCGACAGTTTGAGATAAGATAGCCAATTCCTCAGTGGTTGAGGATTCCGGATGAAACGCGCTTCCACCTTCGGCCTTATCTTCACTTACCACCAGGTGAGATGAAGGCTAAGCGCTTACCCGTTGTAGAATAAAAAAAATCATTTGTTGGTATCATAATCGGCCAGAAACTGGCCTGCTATTTTTGTCTCGTACCAGGATACGTATGTTTACACAATTCTATGACCACGGCTTATATTTCGGTTCGACGCGATTCTGTTTCGGCGGGCAGTGAGTGGTACTGGAGGTAGCGATGCGCATTTGTCTGGCACAGACTATAGCTCGTTAGATTAGTTGTTAAGTCTTAACTATAAGTTAGTTAACTGTTTTTTTTATTATTATTAGTATTGACGTCAATAGGTGCCTGTAAAGGTTTACATTGAATAAATAATTTGACTTTGACTTTGACTTTGGCCTTAATGATTTTTTAAGGTTAATAACGTGACTGTTTTATTATTTTTGCTAATAAAAGTGTGATAAAACTGATTTTCAATCCCAATAAATTGCTATCGTTTTTAGTAACATGCACTCGAAAATATTGCTAATGTTTTTTTAAAAGTTTTTTTCGCTTTACCATAAATGGTTAAAAGTGATAATATGGTAAATGTACATAGGGTACATAGGGTACCTTATCTACATTTTTTTCTTTTCTTTGGTAGCTTTCAGACAACGGTAGCGGCTTGTAGTTGCATTTCAGTTAGGTAGCACAGCCCGACCCGGCTCTCGAGCACAAATTAAATAACCTGGAATAAAATTGTTATTACCTAGGTACAATCAGCATCAAAAGTGACAGCACACAATTAACAGTTCGCAGTTTTTATTCTCAAAGACATAAGACTGTCAGCTGTCAAACAA
This sequence comes from Scoparia ambigualis, assembly GCA_963921215.1. Lineage (NCBI taxonomy): Eukaryota > Metazoa > Arthropoda > Insecta > Lepidoptera > Crambidae > Scoparia > Scoparia ambigualis. Next base: position 24,132,406 of record OY992511.1, read on the forward strand.
AAGTGTGTATCGACACAGATGCTGGCAGTACCTACGTTTTACGAGAAACACGTGATGAAAACGCCGGTCATTGTTCCACGGCTCCTCGTTTTCCCAGCCGTATTTATTGGCTCTCACTCGAAATGACTTGCATCCCATTTATTGGTTAGGTATGCTTTCATTTGTTTTCGCTGTTAAGTTCTAGTACGCTTCTAAATGGCCAATTACGTCGAAGACGTGTATCGACCAGAGATGGAAAGGTTTTGCGATTAATTAACTCTTCTTGTAACGGGTGGAAAAGGAAATTACATGTGGGCTGTTTATAGTAAAGAGAGACGCTAAGTAAAAACGAATAATAATAACAACAATTAATTTAGGAAAATATTAGGATATTATGTAAGTACTTCAACAACATGTATAATGTAACCGGTCTTAAAGTCAGAGGTCCTGGGTTCGTAGCGGGGGGTAGTTGTAAAGTAGGGGTAAGTAGCTAATCTAAGTATGTCGCCATCACGTCAATGTTAGGTTATAGAATTGCTGTGTTCCGACAGTATCGAGATAAAATATCCAATTCCTCCTTAAAAAATTTATATTTTTAAGGAGGAATTGGATTTTATTCATTATTCCTTAAAAAAATCAAAAGTACTTGAGGAACCCCGGTGAAGTGCGCTTCCACCATCGGCCTTATCATCATCCTAACATCAAGTGAGATGAAGGCCAATGGTTCGTGTCTCGATCAAATAGTGAAAAATAGTCGCACTCAGCACTATCTCTATCAATCTTCATATAATATTTCAGTATATCCATCCGAAACCTGTTCTACTCGCAAACACAATTTTTATTGCCCGTAGCGACTATCAATTAAAAACTTTTGCACTCTATCCATTTTATTGTTTTCATCTCTATTTCATCACATTCAATGAAACAAAAGAGAAACGGTTTTGATTTCAGAAAGAAGCAATAGGTATTCACTTTACAAGTAAATTAATTTTATTAGATACGTTGAAGAGTCGTACCTACATTGTCATTTAAAGTCACATTTTACTAAAGAATCCAAATAAAAATAACTAGGTAGATTTCTAGCATAATATTGGTACAATTGAATAGGTACCACAATTCAGCTAAGTAGGTAGGTACAGCGAGCACCGTCTCCTAATAATTTACGATTATACGATTTATTAAATATACAGATTTAATGTAAATATAACCTCAATTCGATAACTTATATCCTTTGAATTTGTAGATTGTAGCGTTGTAGGTATAGGTTTTTTTATATAAAGTCTTTTTTATTAGAATAACGACGGACAAACGACGACGGATTGGACGTATAAACGGCTATCAACACTTTTTTCAAAGCTCTGATGCATAAAGGCATTTTCGCATCGGCAAGTTCTCCTGACGGCAATAAAATCGATGAACGAATTTGCATGGGACAAAGCACTTCCAACTTTAATATAGCCATGTAGGATCGCTCTTTTTTTACCAAAAAACAAAGGTCTAACTGTCTGCTGTTATAGGGAACAGCAGACTTTTTGGCTGTTTTACCATGATATGAAGGTCCCACAGCACGTTACAGTCATGCAAATTGAAACTTTAAAACTAGGTACTTATGAGAAAAATGCTCAATCAATTAAAAAACCAAAAACGTCTTAGATAATTCTGAATCATCAATTATGTATATAGAACAACAGTACTAGGTGATTTATGATTCAAGGTCAAACTGCTTCATTGCTATTTTTATTTTTAAGTATGTAATTCAACATTTTATAAACACATGTTTCAGCGCACACGACAAAAAAAATCCAAAAAAGGTCTAAAGTGCTGCGTACTTCACTAAAAATCCGTCCTGGTAGGTACCTCCTAATCTGATCTTCTAGAGTCCCTCAATTTGATAGGTTAGGATAAGTCAAGAATATCATCTGCTTATACGTCCCTCTGCTGGGCACAGGCCTTCATTCCCATATCGTCGGCGACGAGTGAAAAACTCGTAGACCTGCGTGACCTCTCCGCCACCGCGGTATTATACGGCCCGCTCCGGCGCTTACATCGGCAAGGTTGTGTTGTGGCCAAGCCGTCAGTTAGTCCTCCTGTCAAAATTCTTCAAAGGCTTTAGCCTTAAGTTGCTGCAACTTGGTTACGACTTAAGGTTGCTTCACACATATCAGTGAGGCCACAGTTCCGACACAGTACCGGCACAGTGTTTTCATACATTCTCTATGAACGCATCACCACTGTCAGTGATAATGCTCTCAGTGTCAACGCCGCCACCGGCAATTATCACAGACGTAGGTATTCGTTTTGACAAAATTCATAGAGATTGTATGAAAGAATATTGTTCACTGTGCCGGTACTGTAGGCTTACTCTTGAAACACAATTGCATTAGTCAATTTCCAATCACAAATCTAAAAAATGTCAAATGGCACTTTTGTAAGCGACAATAGCGCCACATTGGAATTAAATTGCGTGGAAATTGATTGAACAAATTATTATCGAGATGGCGTTTCGGAATTATCTTAACTTATCCCAATATCGATTACATATGAATCGCATTAGAATTGTATTGAGATTGAGTTTGCGTTCAAGAGTAACCATTCTGTTTGTACATGTATTCTTCTATTGTACCGGCACGTACTGTGTCGGAACCATTGGTCGGAACTGTGCCTTCACTGATATGTGTAAAGCAACCTTTACTTAGTTATTTTTTTTATGGTTGCTGCAACACTTTAAACATTCAGATAAGGTAAGGCTGCTTAAAGAATCGTAATTTTGCGTTAATGACGCTGAATAAACATGAAAAATTGCGAACAACTCCTTTAGTACCTACCTAGGTTGAATTATGAAAATATGACAAAAGGAAAAAAAATAACAGCAGAGCAATGATATTAAAAACTTTATAATATAATATCATTGCAGCAGAGTTACCGGAAAAGAGAACTTCTCTGGTAAGTCAACTGTTTTTTTCAATTCATCAAAATCGTTTCAGCGACATGCATGAAAGAGATACAAATAAAGTCACTTCAATATTAATTATGATTACTTAGGTACTTTAGATAAACTTACTAACTAAATGTAAAATGATTGAAACTAGTCTAGGAGTCGCTTAGAATCAATGTAGGCCATCTCACTTTTTAGATAATGCAAAAAAAAACAATAATTTAAAAACCAACGGTTTTTTTTGAGACATCATAATCACAGCAGTGATTTGGGCCACGGTAAGATGGCGGAAAACGAGTTTTTCTAACATTTCGTGCCGCAACTTTTAATTACATTACTTATTAAAGTTTTAGTAGCTGAATAACAACAAATGTATTAAAATTTTATTAGGTAATGGAGAACCATCCTACCATAACTAACAATCGTTTTTCGAGGAAACGCAATAGATCCCTATTGCGATCACAAAATTGGAAAAGAAATACAGCCAAATGAAACAGGTAAGAATGTCAGAGTCTAGGGTTGATACAATCTAATTTATTTATGTTTTACATCATTTGCATTTTTCAATTCTGAATGGAAATCTATCATATCATCATAATTTTATGTTTGAATTTGAGGTGTCATTCATCGTTATTGCTAATTGACTGAACTAAAGAGGTAGGTACTTAATAAGTTAGGTAGTTTCGGTAAGTACATATCAAATTTGTGGGTAGAATAAGCTGAGTCTGATGAAAATTGAAATAAAATGCGAAATAAATGTGTTAAAAATTACTTATTTCGGTCTTTACTGATATAACTGTTTTGTATAAATATTTTTCAAAAACTTATAGGCACAATTTTCATTCTCATTTTGTAAGCAAGACTTTAAGAATTTTATTGAAACAACTAAAACTGCTACATTAATTTTTTTTTTAATTGTTCAGCCCTAAATTCCTTTTAGATCGACTAAAAGCAAAAATGACCATCTTTCCGTAGCTTGGCGTCATAAACGGCTATCTTTGCAAAACTTGGAATTAAAAGTGGTCATTTTTAACCGTCTCTGTGGTCTAGTGGCTAAGCCACCGGTTTCAGACCCCTCTGGGCCCCGGGTTCGATTCCTGTGTGTGCTCGGTTTGATTGGTGGTAGGGCTGTTAAGTCCGCCTGGTTAGCTACCACCATCTTATCTATGTCTGTCGCCATAACAACGATGTATAGCATTGTTGTGTTCCGACAGTTTGAGATAAGATAGCCAATTCCTCAGTGGTTGAGGATTCCGGATGAAACGCGCTTCCACCTTCGGCCTTATCGTCACTTACCACCAGGTGAGATGAAGGCTAAGCGCTTACCCGTTGTAGAATAAAAAAAATCATTTGTTGGTATCATAATCGGCCAGAAACTGGCCTGCTATTTTTGTCTCGTACCAGGATACGTATGTTTACACAATTCTATGACCACGGCTTATATTTCGGTTCGACGCGATTCTGTTTCGGCGTGCAGTGGTACTGGAGGTAGCGATGCGCATTTGTCTGGCACAGACTATAGCTCGTTAGATTAGTTGTTAAGTCTTAACTATAAGTTAGTTAACTGTTTTTTTTTATTATTATTAGTATTGACGTCAATAGGTGCCTGTAAAGGTTTACATTGAATAAATAATTTGACTTTGACTTTGACTTTGGCCTTAATGATTTTTTAAGGTCAATAACGTGACTGTTTTATTATTTTTGCTAATAAAAGTGTGATAAAACTGATTTTCAATCCCAATAAATTGCTATCGTTTTTAGTAACTATGCACTCGAAAATATTGCTAATGTTTTTTTAAAAGTTTTTTTCGCTTTACCATAAATGGTTAAAAGTGAGATGGCCGGTTTTGATTTTAGGCGACTCAGCTACTTTACGTATTACACCGGCTGTTACAAACTGATAAATTAGTTCCGAGCACATCTTTTGTTAGTCTGACTCCTCACCTTTATGGTAATCTTCAATGTTAAATTAATTTTCATCGCACCGCAGCGCCCAATCAAAAACTTTCCTAAAACAAAGTAATAAACAGTTCATCAACCACAACGCGTCGTGCGCCGATCCTCTTTGCGCCGCATGGCGCCGCAGTTCAAACGAACTTTCAGCTACGATTGTCACTTTACGTCAAACTGTTTTTGCTTAATGCCGCTAGAGGCCGTGGTTGATGATACTTTGCTTTGCTTTGTTTTTGTCTATGGCACTTTGACATTAGCAAGCTTCAGACCGACGCGTCACCGTCGGATTTTATTTAATTTTTTAATTAAAATTTAGTGACAAAGAAAATTGTGATAAGTGTGAATTTTATACACATCTTGGTGATATTACTAGTGATAAGATTTGTTATGTTATTGTTGCAAAGTGAAAACAAAACGAGGTAAGGTGGATCCCGTGGTGTTTTAGTGAAATTGTTTGGGATTTGCGGGATCGATAACCCGGTCGGCTAGCCATGAGGCGCGACGCTGAGGTTATGTCGCGAGTAGGTACCGAACAGGTATCGGAGTTCAAGTAACGGTGCCGGCAGTCGGAGCTCGCCGACTCGCGTTACATCTACAGAATCCGGTCGGACCTAGGACCAGTTAGTCTATAATAGCATCTAGATCCTCATTTGCCGCCCTTATTACGTTACGCTTTCAACAGTCCGCCACTGTAAATAAATTCGGTAATCAGCTTCGCTTTTATAAAGGATGAGTGCCCATGCCCTGCACCTTAGTACGCTCGTTACCTCTCGACATTCCTTTTGAGACGTGCGCCTGTTTTCCAGCTTACCCTGCCTGCAGTGCGTGCCAAGAGCCCCAGAGTCCCAGCCATTAGATTGAGTGGAGTGCCCCCTGTGTCCGCCCACACGTAGACCCGTACGCAGCCAAAATTCCGCGAGACACTACGGACACCTCCTCCAGCATGGAACTGGAGAAAGCCCCCAATCTCCTTGAGGAAGACTCCAAAGTTACCCTCACAATCAGATTGATCATGCAGGGGAAGGTAAGAGAGAACGCTTATCTTTTCATTAATTTGTTAAAAAGACTGGTAAAGTATACTTAAGTTCTTATTTCTAACTTGTGAAAGTGTACACTTTACCTTCTTCTTATTTCTAATTTTGATAATCATGTAGATGTCTCATAAGTTAACACTATCCATATTCCTATAGTTCAGCTAAAAGTTGTTTGTCTAGTTAGCTATGCCTTCCTTATTTTTTACTACCTATTGTAATTATTAATCATAATGAAAGTAGATAATGTAATTATCTTCATAGTGATCCATTACATAATGACAATTTGTCCACTGAGCAAAATATGTGAAACAAAACACAAATTATTATTAACTTAAACTTTTTGTTGTTGGTATATTTGCACTTAGAAACTATCTGATGTAAGAAATATCTGAATAAAATTAAATTTCACACTTCATTTGATAAAAATCATTAAAATATTGGTACGTAATATTGTATTTCAGTAAAAATTACATACCAATGAAAACTGTTTATGCAACATCTCGACTGTGATTTTTGCGTAAAATGGCCAATTTTGGTGTTCTCGATCTCAGAAACAAAAATACATTAACAATTTTGACTTATTGAATAGTGTAGAATAGCTATCGGCATAGTTCCTAGTGGTTTCATTTTTGTAAATTTTGCTTAACTTTTTAATTCAACCCAAAATTGCAGAGAAAGCTTTCATAAAATGCGCGAAGGCACTTTTTTGAGCTCCTAGATTTAACTACTGTTCTAAACAAATGAAAAAAATATTTAATGTTATCTGTAATTGTTACGACTATATAAGTATAGTCTTAAAGTTCAGAGCGGCCTCGGAATTTTTAGATATCATTGATTTTATACAGAAAAAAAATGTTATTGTAACCCAAAAAACTTTAATTGCTTTAAGTTAACTGTGAATTTCTCCTATCTACGATAATATTATTGAGCAAAATTTATACCAGAATAATTGTTACTTCATGAGGAATAAAGATTTTATAATGAATTTATCCTGATTCAATATAAACGACAACTGCAAAATTAATACGCAATGAGATGTGCCGGCCGTCCGAACTCAGCTTATTCTCGCAGAATAGAGATTTGTAATATTAAGCATGAATTTATTATCCTACTAAAGGCCGCTCGCGGTTTCACCCGCGTGTTTCCTGTTCTCGGGGAAAATCGGGATAAAAAGTATCCTAAGTGTTAATCCAGGTTATAGACTATCTGTATGCCGAATTTCATCCAAATCCATTAAGTAGTTTTTATGTGAAATAGTAACATGGGCATTTTACGCAAAATCACAGTTGAGATGTAATAGGGCCCTCAAGTACTACTACACCACTCTATTTCTTTTATATTCATCATCATCATCGTTATCAGCAGAAGGACTGCTGGACAAAGGACAATTTTCTTTATGCACCTAGTTTAAATTAAATATAAATTAATGTGTACTCAAGTTTTTCTGATTAAATGCCTAGGAATAGGATTAGGTGCCAGAATTGTTTGGAATTAAAAACTAATTTTACTTGCTGGCCTATACAATTAAGTGTTTTAAATTTTAATTTTTAATAAAAATAAATATGTTTATATTTTGATGTTACTAAACAATATAAATACCTGTTAATCATCATTAATTTTCACTTTTAGAATTTTTTCAACATATTTATACTAGGTATACATTAACACTATTTTTACTAGTATACAATATTGTATTTGAGTACCATTCTGGTCACATTACCACATTATAATGTTGCCTACTTACCCAACTCATGCTTTTCCTATTCATCATAGAAAACCTCATTTGCATGCCATTGTTTATGAAAGAGTTGTTTGTTTGAAAGTATGGTAATCTAATATGACTTTGGTATTTTAATCTTGTTAGAGAAACACACACTTGTATGGCTGCACTGTACAAGATCCTGTTTGTTAATCATGTCTGTGTGTGACTAGGCTTTCACATTATTATATTTACAATGAATTGTTTGTTTCATGTTTCAACTCTTTAATCAGACACCTGATAATTCATTAGTGCTAGAAGGTTTAGTACAGATTTAAAGTATCCGCCTAAACAAAAGAAATTGAAGTTATGAATTCGTTTGTAAAATCAAAAGCAATTAAAACAAAATCTTTACTGAAACTTTTACTTTTATATTTTAATTCATCCAGTGGCTTCTGCTTCTCAAACTTAATTCACAAACTAATCTTACACCAAACCAAGAACAGTAATTAATTAGTACTTACATAGTTTTTGTATACTAAAATAATTCTAATTGGAATAATGTGAATGTCAACTTTTGCTCTTTTTTATTTGACTGGTCAATGATTAAAACTTTATTTATTAATCGCTTTTAGCATACCTACATTGGCACATTATGAAAGATCTTTTAATAATTACTTGTATTTAAAAAGCTACAATTTATAAATGTCATTTTAATAATAAAATAATAAGTTGCTAGAGTATCACTAAATTAATACAATAATAATTGGTATGACATGTGCCTAACTTGAAAGTTATTTTATTTTAGCAGCATACATTACCCAACAGTCAAACTAATTTAGCCCACCTAGATGCAGCTAGATTGCCATGACATGAGAGATGTATTGATATTAACATGCACATATGCCACTGTTACACATATATAGTTTTAATTGGCTGTAATCCAATACAAAGTACATTTGGCAGGCAGCCAGTTATTGGCACTCGCCCTGTTCATCAAACATGTCGATTTGTATCTTTTTCTAATTGAAGTGTCTTAAGTTTGAGTTTCGTTGAAATGGAGATTATTGTACCATTGTTCCATATAAGTATGTAAAAAATATTTAACTAAATGATCTGCCCTGGTACTTAATTTCATTATTCTGTTAGTACAGACTGAGAAAACAAATATTCATTATTGTCTATATAATCAATAATTAGATAAGGTCACGCCGAGAATAACAATAGCTCCAGACAATAAGCAAAACATTTGTACATTAATAATAAATATGTTTTGTTTACGTATATTTTATCTCATTCTGGTACACCTCAAAATAAAGCTATCTTTTTGCAAAAAGTTTTAATCATGCTGTGAAATAAGATATTTCACATTTCTAAACTCAACTGCAAATACCAACTAAAGTTTAGTCTAAAATGTGTCTTGCATTGTGTAGCGAAATTCGTAGTCCAATCACGATGTTAGCTAACGTCTTTAATTAATATCGGCCTGAGTGCCGTATCAAAGTTCTTTGAACCCCCTACTTTCATCAGTCGGCTCTATTTATGTCACCTTAGTGCGCATCAACGGCTAGGCGCAACAGCATTGTTCACATACTGCACAGGTCAACATGCCCTGTTGCCAGGAAAGAACCAATACGTTACAGCCACTCTAAAACTGTCCTGACGCAGTTGACGCAACCCTAATGCATCACTTGCTGCAAAGAATCGAAGCTGCGACTATTATTGGCCACCAGACAGGAAATCTTTTGTACTATAAATCTTAGCGCACTGCATTAATTACGCCTGCGCCCGTTGCACAATAGTTGCCAATGTACCGACATTAGAGACTATTTTCGGTGTGCCTTAATGAAATGTACAAGTTATGAGGAGTAGAATAATTAATAAGATCACTTTTCTTTTTTTCAGGAAGTTGGCAGTATCATTGGGAAAAAGGGAGAGATTGTCAAGAGATTTAGAGAAGAGGTAAGATTTAATATTGAACATACATTTTTTCGAAACTATTTTCCTTTAATGAAGAATTTTTAATTAAAGAGTTAGTACAGTTATGTACATAATAAATTATCAAGGATCTTGTGAGTGTCTAGAATAATATATCATCAATATTCATTCAGCAATAGTTTGCATTTAAAGATATATTTAAGAGAAAAGTCGGAAACAATAGAGAAAAGTGTCTCTGTTTTAATGAACTTCACTGACCTTTGTATGAGTAATTTATTTTGTTTATATTGTAATGTACATTTGCATATGTAAATAGTTGAGGAAAATGGCATGAGAAGCTTGCACAATGCCAATAAAATATTTCATAATAAAGATAAAGAATGAACAACAGTTAATGTTTTGTGTCACGGACATGGAACCTTGTCATCTGTCCACGTTATGTGCTGTGCCTGCCTAATAGTCAAAGCAAAAATATTTGTCTAAAGTGTTTTTAATTTTTTTTATTACAGTCTGGAGCCAAAATCAACATATCCGATGGATCGTGCCCTGAGCGTATTGTCACAGTCACCGGTAACACAAGTGCTATTTTCAAAGCTTTCACACTCATATGCAAGAAATTCGAAGAGGTTTGTATCTATGTTTTGTTACTGTGATGTTATTCATTCCTACCCTTTTTCTGTGACTAGTTAAATAAAAATCTTATCTATTAAATTAAATAGTGTGAGCTGCTACTAAATTATTAAGTGCTTTCTTCATTAGTCCATAATAAAGGTTTATATGTGGTGAAGATAAAACCCGAACTGTTAACATTATCGTTATTGTAACTTGTTTAAATGGCATTTTCAATCAATTTAAAACTGACTTTTTTTTTGTGAATATCACTAAATATCAAAAAATATATTGGTTCTTATTTTTGTTTAATAATAGTTTTATATTGCAATATTGGCTTTTCAAATATTTTAAGTAATTATAATATTATGGCTATGAATCATCTATCAATTTGGCAACATTCAATCATACCATAGATAGATTGAAATAGTTTAAATATACCTTTGCTTTGACGACTTTCAACAGTTACGTCGCCGTCGTTGTGATGTTGTTTCATAGCCACGCACATTACATTACATTTATAGTTTCTTTGTCGATATTACTAATTTACTGTCTTGAAAAGATTGTAGCAGCCGTCTAATAGTAGCCAACTAGGTTTTTGTTAGGTTTGTCAGTTTAACAATCTACCAAAACGGGAGCTTAAGTTTAATTTAGAAATTTACTTGTGCTGTGCCATTTTTTTAAATACAATTACATATAAACAACATCAGATTTACAACTCTGTTTGTTTGGAAACTGTTTTGGAATAACAGGGCTACTTTTTGTTTATTTATTTAATAGGCTTGTGTCCACTAAGAATAAATCGGGTGGATTGGCGTTTCTAATGATCAATTATAATTTATTGAAAAAAATATCTAAAATGTTCATTATAAAAAATTGGGGTTTTTTAATATTTAAAAAAAAAAAGCGAAAATAATACGCATTCAGTCAATGACATTAAACGGAAAACAAAAGTCGTGACGTCACGCCGTGCCAAATGTCATTTTATTGTTGTGCCATTTCTATATAGAACAAGCCTCGAACGAAACGGATGTTTGGCACGGCGTGACGTCATTTACTCAACATGGCGGTCTTAAGCGTTTTTGCGTTAAATTTAAATCGGAATATAAAAATGTAAAATAAATATTGTAAGTGGTCGATTTTTTGAAAAATGATGTCGTTTTAGGATAAAATGGGTAAATAGGTACCGTTTTAATATGATATACACTAATATGAGGCTATCACTACACTAGCGCACATAAGCAACAATCGTTTCCCATTCCAGTGGTGTTCGCAGTTCAACGAGGGCGGCGGCGGCGGGTCGCGAGCGCCCATCACGCTGCGGCTCATCGTGCCCGCGTCGCAGTGCGGCTCGCTCATCGGCAAGGGCGGCTCCAAGATCAAGGAGATACGTGACGTCACCGGCGCCAACATACAGGTCACTATCACACAGGATAGCGTACACGAGGCTTTACAGCTCCACCCCCTTGACAAGCGGCAAAGCCGCGACGCAGTGCGGCTCGCTCATCAGCAAGGGCGGGTCCAAGTTCAAGGATATACGTGACGTCACCGGCGCCAACATACAGGTCACTATTACATGGGATAGCGTACACGAGGCTTTACAGGTCAAACTCCTTGATAAGCGGCAAAACCGCGTCCCTAGGTCAAGGAGATACGTGACGTCACCGGCGCCAACATACAGGTCACTATGACACATGATAGCGACACAAGGCTTTACAGCTCAAACTCCTTGACAAGCGGCAAATCTGCGTCCCAAGATCAAGGAGATACGTGACGTCACCGGGGCCAACATACAGGTCACTATTACACAGGATAGCGTACACCAGGCTTTACAGTTCCACCCCCTTGACAAGCGGCAAACCCGCGTCGCAGTGAGGCTCGCTCACCGGCAAGGGCGGCTCCAAGATCAAGGAGATACGTGACGTCACCGGCGCCAACATACAGGTCATTACATTCTTCTTCAGCGAATCATCGTCCACTGCTGGACGTACGCCTCTCCAGTCCTTCTCCAATCAACCCGGTCGCCAGTGAATCTGGTCCAGATCGGCCCGGCGACCGCCTTGATTTCGTCGGACCAGCAAGCAGATCTGTCGATACTCCGCTTCCCCGTTCTTGGCCTCCAGAATATTAAGCTGTTGTTCCATCTAGAATGTAGTTGCTCCATCTAGAACGCAGTTGCTCCATCAGGTCATTACACCACACATCATCATCAGCCCAAATACGTTAGTGAAACTCCTTTTATGACCTCCGTGGTCGGGTGGTTAGCACGCCGGCTTTGCAGTGCGGGTTGCCAATCGGCCAGGGCGGCTCCAAGATCAAGAATATACGTGACGTCACCGGCGCTAACATACAGGTCACTATTACACAGGATAGCGTACACAAGGCTTAAACCGCAAATTAAAACTACATGCACAATCATACACTAAATCGTAGCGGAATATGCCCATTTCCCCACCCCCCTCAAAATTCTTACTCCTTATTCAAAGGTCCTACTCCTTCATCAAGGTGCCGAACGTGTCAGCGACTCTTGTCATTCCTTGATGGATGGCGGTCTACTACTGTGGGTTTGTCAAGAAATTTCTTGCCTCGAACTACAGTGTTGTGGAACCAGCTCTAGGCGGCGGTAGTTCTGGAACGTAACGATTTAGGAATCTTCAAGAAACGAGCCCATTCCTTCCTTATAGGCCGGCAACGTGTCTGCGACTCTTCTGGTTTTGCGGGTGTCCATGGCGGCGTTGTTTACTTTTCATCCGGTGACACGCCTGCTAGTTTGCCTCCTATTCACCTAAAGAAAGAAAAGTCTTTGTCATTGTACATTAGATGTACGGTCGGGGTCACCGTCGCTTTACCACTTTGCAGCGATTTTCGTATGACGCGCACCGACCGCCCGGGGACGTGCCCGTACCAAATAGACGACGCGGTGTGCAAGGGATTTTGACCTTTAGACTGGTAAAGCGACGGAGTCCGCCATTGTACCTATAGTTCGCACACCACTGAACGAAATGAGTATCTAGTTTTTGTATGTAAGCGAAGACAAGGCTTACAGCTCTACCCCCTTGACTACCGGCAAACACTCCATGTCGATACGTTACGGCCCGGCCACGATCACGGGTTGCTGGTGGACACAACTTGCTTGGGTCCTTTGTTCAGCAGATGTCTTGAAGCTGATGATGACTATTGTGGTGATAGAACTTTCAATAAAAGGATCCGTTGTTGAAAAAGCTTCCCTCTTAACGTAAGGTCTGAAAATGTTAAAAAGAAACTATTAAAACAAAGTGTAAGAAAACATTTATTAAATAATGGGTACCTACTATAATTTAAGTCAATATAATATGTATTGTAAAAATGTATACATGCTTAGATCAATACTAGTAACAGTTAAAGAATAGAATAGTTACTATAGTCCGGCAACTTCGTGGCGGGGACAAGGTACCCAAGATGTCAGCGGGTAGCGGGTGGTGTAGCGGGGAAGGGCAACGCGTGCAACTGTGTGTAGTCCGTGTTCTAGAATGACGTGCTACCTCGTCCCCGCCAACGTCTGTTCTGTACCCCGCAGGAAGGTCGCGCACAAAGTTGCCGCACTATAGTAAGTTTATTGTTCCGAGTCTGCGATCCTACATTCAAACTAGGTATACAAATAGTTTTATCGATCAAATGTTACCTTTATATTTACTTACTCATTGTGTATTAAAGCTATTAAGTCTAAAAAAAAGTTGATACTTTCAGCTCTCACTAACAAGACAATCGTAAATGTGCAGGTGGCGAGCGAGATGCTACCGAACTCCACCGAGCGGGCGGTGACCATCAGCGGCACCTGCGACGCCATCACGCAGTGCATCTACCACATCTGTTGCGTCATGCTAGAGGTAACTACTACCAGGGGGTGTCACTCCGCAGTTTAGGTAGGTTCGTTTGGCGCGCCTCCCAGGCAGGCCGCCTAGGCGTATGGCAGTGAAGGTTGCCGCGAGCCATTTAAAAACCGATAAGCCAATTTTTATAAAACTTTGTATGCTAAAGTGAAACACAGGAATCTAAATAGTTTGTTAAAAACATTTTTTAAAAAACGTTATTTTAACTGAGTTATTGCGATTTAAAGTCCACTATAGAAAGTTAAAAATCGCAATAACTCAGTTAAATAAACATTTTTTTTAAATGTTTTCAACAAACAATTTAGAGCCATGTGCTTTACTTCAGCATGCAAGGTTTCATCAAAATTTGCTCATTGGTTTTTAAAAATTTCGACTTGGAAGTTTGTATGGTAAACCGAAATGTGTAAACCCTCGCTTAGCTCGCAATCCCTGCGCGCGCGCGTAAACCTTACGCTCTGTGATGTCATGACGTCAAATCGATATCGAGTCAGAGTTGCTTAAACGGAATATGAACGGTCGGGTCACACGATAAGGTTCAATTTCGCGTGAAAGTCGTTAGAGAGTGAACCTTCTGTACGTAGTACTATTAGTTATTCTGTGCTACTAATTTGAATAACTACTAAGCATTAAAAGATGCAGGTTTGAATTCTGCTCGTGCAAACGTTTCGACGTACAATCGAGGAAGTTCCCGGTCAACCACTTTTCGATACATAACCCCGATTTCTAAGCACCAACCCGCATTTCGTAAACGTGGTGATTTAAATCACAATATCCTTTATTGTAGCGAAGACTTGATGTCAAAGAAAAGCTCTGCCTTTGGCCAGTATTAAGAATATGTTGATCCTTATTTTTAGAAAAAAACGGTGTTATACCATATTTCTGTTACTCCGATCACGGAGTAACTGTTACTCCGTGATCATGGTGCATGCAACTGCGCCAAAATATTATCGGGGACTCAAAATCAACAACTCAAACATGGTAAAAGTCCCGTTTTTTCCTAGAAATAATTGTAGTGACCATGAAAGTTTGAAATGTTATTTTATATTGTTCCTTTCTTTATAAGTTGTTGAGTTTTTTATTTATATACTTACGTATTTTTATTTAGGATAAAATGTTTACTAGTAAAAAAATCGACAAGTCTCCGGAAAGCTCAAATGGGATTCGAATTTTTGGATTGCCAGTCTGCTCTAACCGCTAAGCTACCGAGACCCCAGAAGACTCGCTGAATTCTTTCTAGTAGTTCTAGTTTTCTAGTAAACAGTTTATCCTGTATCTATATAGCATTGTGAATGTAAAAATTTCAATAATAATGGTATTTTTATTTGTTTGTTTCCTTTCAGAGCCCACCCAAAGGAGCCACGATTCCGTACAGACCGAAGCCTAACGTAGCCGGCCCCGTGATACTAGCCGGCGGACAAGCGTACACCATACAAGGCAACTACGCGGTTCCCGCTCAAGATGTGAGTATACTGTCACTACAAACTTATATCCGCGCAAAGAGTCAGACCAACGCCAAAATCAATCTGTACAAAAAGTGTTACAACGCCGCCGCACCCCTAGTTACGCATCGATATCGTTCTGCGAATAGTTTGTAAGCATTTATTGTAAAAATGTAAGTTAAATTAAAGTTACTTAATAAAAATAAAAGATTATATATGCAAAGCAATGAAATGAATTTTTTGATAAGTATAAATCATTTATCCTGTATCCTTTAAATGAAAACACGGCTAAAAAGGTGTCGAACAATATTAAATTGGCTAATTGACAGTTGTAGCAATAAATATGAAATATGTCGGATATGGTAGTTTATAATTTAACGATAATTATCCAATAGTTTTATTTATTAAAAATTATTTCTAAATATTTTTTTTAACAAAATAAATTTGCGATATTTTAACTGTGAATTACAAGACCTAAAACACGGGCTGCCATGATTGAGCTTCATGTGACGTCACATTTCACAAATAAACATAACTATCTGTCAGGTTTCAAGATAAATTTGTTTAGTTTATTGTGGTGTGCCGTCACAGGGTTAAATGTCACGTGACCAACCGTTTTCGCACGAAATTTGAAATAAATGAAGAAAAATATGTTTTTTTCTATTAAACAAAGCTTTTTCGAGAAAAAAATTATTGTACGGGGTATAAAATAAGCTTATGTAATTTTGAAAATACAACTGTCAAGCAGCCAATTCACATTAGACAATGCACATCTTTCTAGACAAAGTTAACACAAGAAAAGTTCTAACACAAAAATACCCAATCCAATTCCTTTGACCTTAGTAAACTGAAATTTGCACAGAGATTCCCTTTATAATATCTCTAAAAAAAAAATGAGACGGATTTCTACAATTTCCATGTTGTCACGGATTAGGCTGACGAAGTCGCTGGTGGTCACAAGTCCTTGATATAAATAGAGAGCCCTACTTTTAGACTGCTGATGTTAGTGAACACTATCCACCACAGTAAGCCTTATTCAATGGCAATAACCATGAGTTGATGTCATTAATTTTTGACGTGATAACGTCTTATAAATCGGTGAACACCGGCTGTACGCACGAAAAAGCATGACGCAAATAGTCACGTTCGGCTGCAAGTGTCACGTTCCGCCTGAGCCGAGCGCGCAAGCGAGAGCGCAGAACAAGCGATAGAGAGGCACCTACTACGTTCGGCTTGTGACGCATCTATCTCTCTTCCACTCTATAATGTTTTCCTAAGACGTTTTCACGTAAAATTATCGTCCGTTAACCGATTTTACAGACAACCAATTTTTTTACAAATGTCAAGTACAAGTTAGGAGGCAACTTCGATCTACAATACCAACTAGATATCGCGTCACGTACAAAATCAAAGCTAAATTTTGTCCACGTGAATAAATACTTTTTCAAAGCAATAAATTACTCCTGTCACTTAAAAAAGAAAAGACGTCAATAACATTTAGTGGTGGTGATATCAACCTTAGGGGCAACAAATAAAGTACTTTTTCCTGTAAGACCTTGCGAGAAAATAAGAGCTCACTTCTCAAGTGCGCTCTTATTTGCCGAGACACATTTTTAGCGGCGATCTGCAATCTAGTTGTATTGTTGATCGAAGGGAGGCAAGCTTAACCTTCGGTATAGTCGGAAACGCCTTATGTATATGTGTTGACTGCGTGCATAAAGTTACTAAATCACGCAAACTAAGTAAGTTTCTTTCGCGAAAGAAAGATTCAAACCCGAGCCTTTTGGCATTCCGAGCCTATCTTATTTATTTATTAACTCATCATTCCTGATACTGTCACGAAATAAGCTAAACATTCGTAGAGTGTAAGCTTTATAAAACGGTTCAATTCACGTCCTGCAGTTAGTTCTTACTAAACTTTGCAATTGAATATATAATTACGGCTGTTGATCGTAAAATAGTACATTGATATGATGTTACTTCTTTTAAAATGCAAAGTATAGCTGGAGCATGTGTGTGCGCTGAATGCACTTCCTCCTATCTGGGCTGAAAACATCTGGCGATAATTACCGTTCCGTTTGCGCATTCGCATACGGACAGTTATAATAACTATTATTAGTAATGTATTATGTGATAGGTACTTTCATTCACACGTCCGCAATGAATATTTATAGGCTGTTACATTGTAATTCTACTTTAGTTTGACTTGAAAATGTTATTGAAAGATAACTATGTTAATCAATTTCGAATGTTGGGGTGATAAATTTTAATCTTACATATTTCTTTATTCGTCTTACTTTTTGGTTTTAACAAAGATGCAATTTAATCGTATTGTTAGGTATAGTCAAAATGTCAGAAATCTCATTGAATTGCTTGCCACCCTCTAAGAGTTACTAGTTATTCATTATCGTGAGAATTCCTTCTATGAAGATGTTTACTATAAAAAATACTATGTATATTTTCATACTATGCATTATGTATAATGAATATAATAAAACACTATACATACTTATGTATGTTTTCTAGTTCAAAAACTTATATGTATACTAAGTGATAATTTTTACTATTTGATCAAGAGGAAACTATAATTTGTTTGGAATTTAAGCAGCGATATCTAGTTAAAAGTTAACTAGGCTAGTAGTAATAACTTAGTACTAGCACTGCTTCAATCCCATACAATTAGCTCTATATAGTGAAAAAACTAAAAGTACAAGTTACTTCTAAGGTCTAGCCGTTACTTAAATCAGAGATCATACTGCCACTTACAGGAAACACTACGTCGACGTGGCATGCAAAATTCTCATACAAAACACAGAAAAATGACGTTTCGTAGTCCCCTGTTTCCTCCTTCAGAACTGGACCAATTTTTATTACTTTTTCAGCATCGGTTAAAGAAAAAGATTTTCTATGTCTGTATGTTTGATTTTTTTTGCATTAAGTCATTTATTTAATAACCAGGAACATTCAAAATTCATTCGAAATCACTACGTTTTAAGGCGTCTTCAGAAACATTAAGTGGCTGGTTTAACAAAAAAATGAAACATACAGACATAGAAAATCTCTTTCTTTACCCCGATGCTGAAGAAGTAATAAAAATTGGTCCAGTTCTGAGGGAGGAAACTACGAAACGTCGTTTTTTGTGTTTTGTATGAGAATTTTGCATGCCACTTCGACGTAGTGTTTCTTCTTAAACATCAAAACTATGCAGTTTGTTGCGCCCATTCTTCTCCACAACTTAAAGACTTTCTGAATGGTTAGTACGTAAAAAAATCTGTCAATAATATATTTTATATTCAATGAACTTTTATTCTTGAACGGCAAATCTTACAACCTTGGTTACGTAAGTTGATAGTGGATACCTGTTACCATATAGACCGGAATAAACTCGGCACTCGATATATTAGTAAACAACTACAATACAATGAAATGAAACGCTTGCGGATCAACTCTTGTTTAAAATGTACATTATTATTATTATTATTATCCGTAAAAAAGTGTTTTATTTCAATGTGTAATGATCGCGTAAACCTTAGAAAACCATAACTACACTGGCTCAGGCCGGCCTCTATCAAGGACAACGAAACCATGATATAGAAAGGAGACTACACAATAGAATACAAAAGAAATGTCGACTTTGACTTAACCTCCGGCTGACTTTAGTTCTGGCTTACCAAACACTAGTACCTACTATTTAGTGTCTCTTTTATGAGTGCCTACATAATAAAGGACTATACGAAACCATACATTATAATATGATTTGTGGTGAGCTCTCCGAATGTTCCGGCGGCGGTTCCGTGGTCGGCTGCCGGGCACAACTCTCGTGTTTCAACAAAATAATTTTATTTCATTATTGTGTGTATGTCTGTAAGGTATTTATGTTACTACGGGCCATTTTTGCCCGACTTAAATACAACTATATAAATAAAAATAGTTCAGGAAGTATACTTTACTTAGGGCTGATTTTCAATCCTCGGTTAAAACTTATCCGTCTGATAAAGTATAACACAATCAAACTAAAATGTCACATGTTAAGAAAGAAAAGACTGACGACAATAGATCTTCAAAATGGTTATGTAATACTTTAACGGACAAATAAGTTTTATCTGACTGTTGAAAAATCGGCCCTTAGTAGAGGTATCCTACGCATAACTTTTATACAAAACAATTTAACTGAATTGCACCGGCCGTAATTACGGGCTGATCGTTTATATTATACTAGCGGCCCGCCCGCGCCTTTGCCCACGCTATCTTAGAAAGACCGTCATAGTTCAGCCATTTAAAAAATATATCTACAAAATACAAACAAAAACCATCCTCAGTTAACGCTCTATCTTTTAGTGAAACCCGCATAAAAATCCATTGCGTGGTTTAGGAGAATAGTGCGGTGCCACAGACAGAGAAAAATGGCGACTTAACTTTATAATATGTTTTTTCATTCAAGTAACCAAGACTCAATACTCAATAATATGTTAGTATTACTTATTGTTACTAACATGATTTTTATACTAAGCAGAACTCGTTGCTGATCATTTATAATGGAACGCGAAATGATTCTTATTATTATAATTATAAATAGGTACTACTACTAACTAAGCCGCAAATCGTTGCTGCAGTGCGAGCACGGATCTTTTATCGACCGATAAAGTGACATTAGACGTCGACAAATTGACATCGGCAGTACTTGAACTGTCAAATTTTATCGTACAATGTCACTTTATCGGTCGATAAAAGATCCGTGCTCAGGGGGCTGATCATTTATAATGGAACGCGAAATGATTTTTATTATTATATTTATAAATAGGTACTAAGCCGCAAATCGTTGCTGATCATTCATAATGGAACGCGAAATGATTTTTATTATTATAATTATAACTAGGTACTAAGTAAGCCGCAAATCGTTGCTGATCATTTATAATGGAACGCGAATTATATTAAAGTGTAATTTAGTTGAGTAAGTGTTGAGTGCGGGCTAGTATAACCGCGTGTAACGGGCTAGCGTTGGCAGGCGGTGTGCGCGCCCGTGTTCCCCCTGCTGGAGGTGAAGCCGCCCCTCGTGGGCGCGCTGCCCCCGCACCACCTGCTGCCGCCGCCGCTGCACGACCACCACATTGTGAGTGACGTACGCACAGCCTCATAGAGAGCGTTACCCCACTACCCCACCTATACTACGGCCGATAGAATGCATATTTATACAGGGTAATTCTTTTATCAGCACATATTTTTTTAAATTGTAGAGTAACTTAATCTAGAGCTACTGATTTCATTTGAATTTTTTTTAAGTGAAAAATAAAGAAACAAAAATTGATTAAACATATCCACGAAAATACCGTTGATCATTATGGTAAATCGACTGGGACCGCGAAATTGAACTCTAAAGGCGGACCTCCTGCGACACTGTTTTGTGTTTTTTAACGCCTAACATCAAACATCTAACAAAATATGTCAAAATATGTTCGTAGGCCACGCTCATATTTGTTAGATGTTTGATGTTAGGTGTTAGAAAACACAAAATAGTGTCGCAGGAGACCCGGCTTAACACATTACGATACCAGGCGGCCGGGCGGGTCAATGCACTTACACCGCCACGTGACCTTTCGTTCGCCCGGTATCCACGAGTTATTTTTTATTGTGCCCGACAAATTAAATAAATAATGAGTAATAAATTAATAAAAAAAAAAAATTAATTATATCTATTAACGTTACTGAATGATATAAAAAATTATATGCACTGATAAAAAAAAATTGCTGTATACTACGGTACGGACGAATTTCATAAATAATGTATGTAACAAATTACTGTCTCATTTTTTGTGTAAATAAGTAGTTTCACTCGGATTTTTATTTAATACTTTGTTGCACAAATAAATTACATTTAAACACAGGTTACAAAGTAAGCTTATCTCCAGACTGTTTTTTGAAAGGAAGACACCATTGTTATGTTTTCTCGTGAATCTCTCTCTCTCTCAATACAAAGTAATAATCCGAGTGACACAAGTTTTTTTACACAAAGAAATGTCAATAATTTGTTCACAGACATTCTTTATCGGATTTGGCTGGACTATAAACGTACACACGCCTTCAGATCGACGTATCCAAAACTGTCGAATTTCTCCAAACGATATTGATCCTTATGTTCTAGTGACAAAGTTCAAAATGTGTTGAAGAAATTTGACGTTTTGTGGTAGGTTTGAGTGCTGGTGTCTGTAACCTACCAAAACGTACTGCGAACTCAGTTGGAACCGTTTGCTAGTGTAGGGAGGTTTTTTTTATATTTTTCTTAAGGGCTTAAAGATTACTTATATGCCAGTCCTATGGGATTTTTTACTAGTGTAGGGAGGTGTTTTTTAAATTGTTATTTTAACGACTTTGATTGATCAAGATATGCCAGTCCTATCGAAACCTATGCTTAATTTTACACAAACATTGTAGGGAGGTGTTAGCTTCTGTCTTGTAAGTGGTGCAGTTTGCATGTTTATCCAGTGATCCAATTAAGATTAATATTTCCTTAGTGTAACAGTAGATGGTAATGAGCGATAATTAAAATGTTTAATGGTAAATGATGTTCCCCCTGCCCCGGAATGACCCGAATCACTAAAATCTCATACTGACTTTTAAAGGGAATTTGATGAGTGACATTGCCATGTCAGTAAACACAAATTTTAGAAAGTTTAACAAAACTGCAAATGTCGTATCAGTTTACCGCCAAGAAGTCTGACGCAAACTTTGCGGACGTAAAGTAAGGTCTCTGCCACGGTCGTTTTACGACGCGGCATGCGAATTACTAGTTCAATACACGTTACATTACAGAAGTAGTATTAATCAACAATAATGAAAAGTACCTGGGGAATGAACAGAGAAATGGCGCGCCTACACAAAACGCCCGCAGCATATCGCAGTAACAGTAACGCAGCTAACTTCACATCCCTCCATAAAGTTTGTAGTAGCATTGTGCGACACAGTATGGAGAGATATAGCTCTTCTGGTGAAAGAGGTTACATTCCAAACACAGCGACGGCGACGTTGACGGCAGTAGACAGCTACTATAATTTATATATAAATTTGTATGTAGGCTCGTACGCAGGCCTCAATAAATTTCAATGTCGTGTTGAGATTGACAACAAAAATAGGAATTATGTCCGATTTCCTCCAACGCAAAGTTGTCTCAGTGGGATATTGGCGGGAATTACAATATGAATTACCTTTACGATACATCTCGCAACATAGTTTTGACGGAATCATATTAGACAGTTCAGTTCCTCTAGGGACACCACGACAAAAACTGGCGTTCGTTATAGACCAGCGGGTCTATCGGCTAAAAAATATGGATATGGACATGGGCTTCATTTGACATTTGAAGCCCATATTTCCATATTCATGTTTTTTATCCGATAGGGTAGCTGGATATATTTCTGTGATACTAGCTAAGTAGCTACTTGCAAGTAGCCAGTGTAAACAGTGTCTTCGATCGAATTAAAGTTTACTACAAGGTTTCACAAATTCGCCGCTAGGTGGCGCTGCTTCGATCTCACAGAAATTGTAGTCTATGTTAACTTAGTCAAATTGTTGTCTACGATAACAGTCGAATAGTAAAAGAGATTCGCCCTAGCCACTAATTTTGTTAGTGTCGCCGTTGCTTATTAGTGTCGTCACACTTCTAGCGTATCTGTATATCGCTGCACATGGAATGTTACCTTTAGAATATATTCAACCATTACTTACTATAGAAACAAAATTGATTATAAAAGTTATCAGAAATCTTATCAGACAAACGTAACTTATCATTATCAACACAATATTTACCTATTCGAGGACGCTAGGCTATTGGAATATTAGGCAATATAACTCCAACAATTAGTAATAATGTCTACATATAGAAGGATTTTCCGGACATTTCAGACCACAACCTATATCTTTAACCATGATTCGACAAATTCCTATAGTTCGTTCGTATTATGAAAAAAGTAGTTTTACTAGGTGAATGCAGTGACGTCATACTTGTTCGGCGGCCTAGCCACGCCCATTAACCAATCAAATCGTTCCTAATTAGAAAGTCAAGTTCACAGTGACCAGTTGAACTAGATTCGATAAATTAGACAAATGTTCTGTAGGGAGAAAAGTACATTCAATATATTTAATTTGATTTTAGACAGTTGTGTTTTTTTTTTATAAATCTATTAAAGTTAATCTTTAAAAATGTAATTTGTTTGTATTATGAACACCATGGTGTTTACACCTTTACCCTGCAGTTCACTGATGACGTCACTGCATTCTTAACGCGATCGAACTATTGTTTAAATTCGCCATAGAAGCCAACAACGTTGTTGTTACTAGGATTAGTAAACGGTTTCCAACTTTTGATATTCGCAACTCTGGTGATATGATAATTTCATCGATAATATAGAGTAGTGCGTGCCCCACCCTCCGTAACAGTGCCGTATTGTGGTCTCTTCCATATAAGTAGAAAGTTCTATGCCCAAACTTCCGGTACATAAGTATATTGGTCCAAGTATACGTGAACCCCGTAGTCAGTTGTATTTATCTATGGAATGTTTTTCAATATTTTCTCTCTTCCACTTTAAACGACCGTGAATAAAAAAAAATTGTTTAAAATTAGAATATGTTTTCAAGTTATACAAAAAGGGGGAGTTTCAACTGAATTCTCTATGAGGTTGTGTGGAGTACAGAGTGATAATATGTGATTGGTGCTGCCCCAGAATCCTTTCAACTTGGTTTGAATGTGTGGTGTCGATTCCTTTTCAGTAGCGGCTATGATACTCTAACATTGTACTGTAAAATACCTTATTAGTCCCCCGGTGCTGTGAAATTTAGGAATGAATTATGTTAATTTCGCTCACTTCTTGTATCCCTACGCTTGAAACTCATTTACATTTTTTTCTTATTTGCACGTAGACCCCGATAGTATTTCTATTTGTATCCTCGCATATATCTGTCAATCCTATAGCATTAATGGTTGTATTGATTTATCATATAGTATAGTAGTCAGGAATATGTGTAGATGAACATATACGAAGCTTTATCTGTTTGTTTTCTGGCATCGCCGAGAAACGAGCCTTTTCTTCTGTTAATCTTCCCTAAACAAAATGTTCACGCACACACAACATTGTTTTGACGTAAATCCCGTATTTGCACCCTTCCTTATTTGCCTTGCCTCTTCCAACTATTTTTATTTGTGTTTTTACGATTAATATTGAAATTAACCATGGCAGCGCATGGCTAACGTGTACGGGAGTATAATCATTTGTTAGTTCGAACTCATCGAAAGTTTATCTAGACATTGTACTTTGAAAGGTGCGTATATTGTATTAGGGCAGCACCATTCAAGGACTCACAACGTGGTTAAATATTCTTACAGAAACCAATCTAAGAGTATTCGCAAATCTTTATTTCTTTCAGAACTGAATACCTCTAGCGGTATAGTAGAGTACTTGCGAGATTTCGTAGAGCCGTAGTTATCTAATTACTTTTTTTAAATTCTTTCCACCCAGGTAACCCTATCCAGCGATCCCTTCCCGGCTATGTCAGAGAAGATGAAAACAAGCAGCTGGAGCTTTTGTTTCTTATGATTGTGTACTATTTGCATTTTTTTTAGTATAGTGTCAAAGGTGTATACATCTTATTGCACTCGACGATACTATATGAAAATATTTTGCAGAGACTGAAGTTTTCATATTGTATTTAAGATGGGAGGTCTGGCTAAATCTCCACTGGCTGGCTTGGCAGCCCTAGGACTTGGCGGCTTGGGCCCCGCTAACACTGGCGGACTCAACCCAGCAGGTAACTATAATCTGTGTACCAAAACGCGAGCATTTACATTAGCCTAAACATTCACATCTAGCAAAAAAATAAGCTTGCCGCATTAAAAAAATCTATTGAACTGAACGAAAGATAGCGCCAAGCAGATAAGGAAGCATCCGTATATTTAAATTTAACAATCGCGAGAATGCTCTTAAAAATTGACGACTGCCTCTGCTCATGAAAACAAACGGTACCAATCGTGACTAACGTTCAGACGAGGTAATAGTATAATAAACTATTAAAAGCTTAAAACTTATTTCATTAAAGAAAAATACTATGACAGCGTTTCATTCGTAAAAACACGCCCATTTCCCGGAGATCTTTAACCGCCTCTGGTCTAGTGGCTAAGCCACCGGTTTTAGACCCAGAGGTCCCAGGTTCGATTCCCAGCGGGGCGTACATCTTTGTGTGCTTGGTTTGGTTGGTGGTAGGGCTGTTAAGTCCGCCTGGCTAGCTACCACCATCTTATCTAAGTCTGTCGCCATAACAACGATGTTTTATAGCATTGTTGTGTTTCGACAGTTTGAGATAAGATAGCAGTTCCTCAGTGGTTGAGGATTCCGGGTAAAGCGCGCTTTCACCTGCGGCCTTATCGTCACTTACCATCAGGTGAGATGAAGGCCAAGCGCTTACCCGTTGCCGAATAATAATAATAAAAAAGATCTAGGCAGAGTAGCTTTGATTCTAGTCTGTTACAATTCGCGTACACCAATTAGCGATGCTGACGCACTTTTCCCCCCGTTTCAGAGATGTACAAATATTAATACTATATTAAATTGCGTTTTTAGCAGCCTTAGCGGCCTTAGCCGGCTCGCAGCTTCGCACGTCCAACCAGTCGCGCAACCAGCCCACCACCAACCAGCAGTCGCACGAGATGACCGTGCCCAACGAGCTCATTGGCTGCATCATCGGAAAGGTAACCTTTTTTACATACATACATAGACCACAGATATAGATTTACATAGATAACGCATACATGTACTTCGCGTGTCTGAAAACCTCGACCAAGCGTCGGCGTTTGTCGACGCTAACTTTAGAACGCGCGCGTCTGTTAAACTAAAATAAAATAAAACTAAACTAAAAAATGCCTCGTTGCGTGATAATTAACTAGAGCAAGAGCTCAAAAATTTCGAGCACCCAATGGCAGGAACGTAACGTCGGCTGTGACGTCACTGTAGGTGTTAAAAAGTCGGCACGCTTGGTTTTAATACAAACCGTGATACTTGCGTTATCTATGTAAATATATATCTGTGCTCACGACTATGATCGCGAAAGGGTTAGTCGGACAATAGGCAATGGGACCGCAGAAGCAGTCCACTGTTACAGTCCACGTTTCACCAAGTTACAACTGCACATGTGCTCAGCGTGATAGGTGGTGAGCCCATCGCATTTTAAATGCTCTTTTTACGACAATTAGCTACTTGACAGTTTTCGAAAAAGTATTTAAAAAATTGCAAACGCTTATTTTATAAAAAAAACCTTTATTTAACAGAAAAAAAAAACATATTTTTCGTTATTGATTTCAAATTTTGTGCGAAAACGGTTGGTCACGTGACATTTTGCTCTGTGACGTCACATTTCAATAAATATAGAAACATCTTGAAAACTGACAGATACTTTTTGACAATTTAGTGAAATGTGACGTCACATGAAGCTCAATCATGGCCGCCCCATGCCGCACGTGTTTCGAGTCTTGTAATCCACAGATAAAAAAATCGCAAATTTATTTTGTAAAATTAAAATATTTACAAAGCTATTGGAGAATTATCGTTAAATCATAAACGACCTTTTCCGACATATTTCATATTTTATTGTTACAACTGTCAAATAGGCAATCCAAATAGGCAACATCATACTGCGTTCAATGACAGGCATTGCTGATGTTAGTAGCGGAAAAGAAGAATCATGTTTGACTAGGCGATATACACTAGCCGGATGATATCTTGTCTGCTGTATCCATCGGACCAATGTGGAGTCCTTAAGGAGGAGCGAAGAGGAAGAATGATTTGGACGTAGCTTATTCCCAGCCGTGGAACTAAATATGATAAAAAAATGTTTATATTATGCCTTTAGAGTTAGTCTGTTGGTGGAAAAACGAGAAGTCAGACGGTTTTGAGGAGGCTTTTGCCTAACTAGAAAACAGTAAATTTCAAAAAAATAATTATGTGCGATTGTTTTATAGCATCACCGTATCGACAAAAAGATAATTCGTGAGCACTTAAATACATGCTGTGCATTCCTAACGAGTTTCTAGAAGTTGATAAATTTTAATGACAAAGTGATAACCAATTAGTCATTACTTCTCCATTCCTTCCAATAGGGCGGCACTAAAATCGCCGAAATCCGCCAAATCTCCGGCGCAATGATTCGGATATCTAACTGCGAGGAGCGAGAGGGCGGCAGCACTGACCGCACCATCACCATCTCTGGCAACCCTGACTCCGTTGCACTGGCGCAGTACCTCATCAATATGAGGTAAGATTTTCAACTTTATTCTCATCCTCATAAGGTATACAGAGATTATTGCCGTGTACTCTTGTCGTCGGGTTTTCGATAATGTAACGGAAATCCTTCGTCAAACCAATACCGTGCTAATAAATCTCTCACGTGAGGTAAGCTCCGACAGTAACGCCACATTACGCCTCCCGAACACTCCATCCGAATGTCCGACGGAAAATTATTTTGCCTATTCTTGTCCACTTTATGTCATGCCTCCTCAGTAACTGGTTTATTTGATATCCCGTTAAATTCCTATGGTTGTCTTCTTCACCTTTTTGGGCTGTTTCGAAGGTTTACGTTAATATAACTACGATCTTGTTGTGTTGAACCGCGTGATGAATGAGTTTTCTGATCTGAGACGCTTATTTTTTGTGACATTTATATAATAATAAAATTTTTTTTGGAATATATGAAGTTGAGTTACTAACGTTAACACTTTTGTTATATCAATTCATACTAAAAATGTTTGACTAATTTTAAAACATTACCTATTGAAACTTATTTAATTAAACATTCCGCCAGTAAATTAATTTCTAACATTTCCTGGTAATGGTCATCTTCGTTTTCGTGAATGCGTAAATCATAGCCACTAATTAGTAGCACATCGTGCGTCTTCTATAATTATAATTCTGTGAAGCTGAGTGTAAATTGCGTTTCTATCAGCATACTTCGTTATAGTAGAGGATCCGAGTATACAACGACCTTCACCGAGCGGTTAATGGATAAAAAGTATTTTATATCAAATGTAATGTGTTAAAAAATATATTGCGAGTTGGTTGGCTAAAAAAATTCAGTCCAGAATATGATTAATTAAATATTTAAAAATATATTTTTTTAAATATTGCACTTGTTTCGATAATAGATAAATTACATAGGTACCAATCGAAAGTATGAAGCCTATAGAATATGCAAACGTTAGGTTGACTATTTTTTTCCTGTCATAACATTGGGTAGGCAGGTGTAAACGGTCAAGTCAATATTAGTAATTTGCAACCGTCTGGTTAAATAAATAAAATTTATGTTTATATAAAGATAAGCTCATTACAAACACACACACACCAAACCAGTGCAATGTAAAAAAATAATATTTTTTTTTAATATTAAATTAATCATTAATGGTACTGGACTGAAATTTTTGAGAAATATATAATTTAACATATTAAATTTGATATAAAATACTTTTCATCCATTATCCTTCTCGGTGAAGGTCGTTCTGTACTCGACATTACAAACACACACACACCATACCAGTGCAATGTAAAAAAAAATATGTTTTTTAATATTAAATTAATCATTAATGGTACTGGACTGAAATTTTTCAGCCAACCCACTCGCGATATATTATTTAACATATTAAATTTTATATAAAATACTTTTCATCCATTAACCTTCTCGGTGAAGGTCGTTCTATACTCGGATCTTAGACTATTAAGGAAACGAGTGTGCAAATGATATACCCACAAGTAAATATAAATGTGTAATTTTTATTAAAACATTAAAATAATTTAATATTTCAATGTCAGTCTGACCTTTGTCTGTCAATACCAGGCAAGATTGATGGTTGCAATTTAATTGCATTCATATAATAAAATACAACAATACATACGTTTTTTATACATATACTAAGCATAATATGCTATATCTATACTAGTATTGTTTTTATTGTACGAAGTACGGTACGATTGTCATATATTGTAATTGATTGTCTCTCAAGCATCATTATGTCTGTAACATAATACGATACGACATTATGTAGTTTATCGTAAAAATAAAAGCAATGAACAATCCATGTTAGTTACATTTTTAAATCAAAATCATAGCTGAGCAATATTGCTTATCAGAATCAAGGTTAGACTTAGAGCCACCACTTATGCCCCCTCTTCACATAGGCAGACGCATCCGCAGACGTCATCTGCAGATGCGTCTGCAGACGTGTAGGGGGGTGATTTGCGCGTCTGCGGTAGGTATTTAACGTCTGCAGACTGCAGACTCTGTATACCTACCACAGACGCGCTAATCACCCCACTACACGTCGGCAGACGCATCCGCAGATGATGTCTGCGGATGCGTCTGCCTATGTGAAGAGGGGCCTTTATACGTGTCATTATTTATGTTTTTAGTCAGTTTGTTAAACCTGAAATAAATCTACAACAATCCACATACATACATCACGCCCGTTCCCCGGAAAAGTAGGCATAAGCATTAAAAATTCTCTCATAAAAATGCGTTCAGATCAGAAATGAAAGCCGGAAATGCTTAAACCAACCCAAATAGTAGCTTCGAAGCGGTCCAAGTGTTCGCCTAGCCCTTTACACAAGTCCTGTCCCGCTCCGGCAGTGTGGAGCTACAGAAGGCGAACCTGGAGGGTAGCACCTCGGGCGCTGCGAGCACCTCCGCCGCCAGCCCCCTCGCCTCCGCCATCCCTCTCGCGCAGCTCCTAAGCAAGAGCGGAGCGCTCGGCGCGCTTAGCTCGCTCTCCGCGCTCGGCGGACTCACCGACCTACTCAGCGGCGCCAACGCCTCACAGCCAGTACAGACCACCGGCGTACACAGGAACCACAAGTCCTTCAACCAACGCCGGCAGGACGATGAGACACCCATCAAATCGTCCAAAGAAAGGAACAAATACAATCCCTATTAGGCCGCTTCATCGGTCGTTTCACGTGAACACGCTTTGATGCAGACTGTTCCGAACGACCGTATCGAAGCCGCGTTTCGATGAAATTGTACCTTTTGGGTCGAATTGAAACGACAGACTAGAGTAGTACATAGACGAACATAGAGAATGACGGCTTAGATATCCAATACGAATGCTTTCGTACCTTCAGTATCCAATCGAGTGACTTGATACTTCTAGTTAGGCTAGATTATCAAGATTTTATTAAAAGTAACATCTACTTTCCCTTCGTATCAGAAGGACAAAGTTGCGAATTGCCCATGAGGCATTAACGGCATGAAAGTTAAACAACCTACTAGTAAAGCGTCTGAAATCTACAATAGTTTTCAGACGTTTCGATTTAGTCCGTCTTGTACAAGGGTGCTGATAAATAAAAAAAAACTTTATTTTAGATGTGGTAGATAAAACGCGTTTTTATCGCGTTAAGTTTTCAAAGGTTTGGGAAAATGTATGGTGCCTTTACTTTTATAACAAGGATATCAAAGGAATTTTTATCTGGGCCACCATTTCGTGGATTATTTACACAACATACCCATACAATATAATGAATTTAATGCACTTGAATGTACTTAATTACATAGTCATGTCTATTAACTGACATGACGATTTTTTATTCAGACGTTTTACTAGTATGTCGTTTTACTCTCATGCCGTTAATGCTTCATGGTCAATTTGCAACTTTGTCTTTCTTATACGGAGAGTTTACTTTTAGTGTCAGAATGACCAAAATACATAATACTTTATAACAATATGTATATAGATTGGTACTTATTTACTTGAAAGATATTTTGTGTAAGACAAAAGTATACTATATTCAAATAAGAGAGAGCTCTAATCATTTTTAATGACATTACGAAAATATTAAAATATCATTACTGTGATAATGATCAAGATTGAATGCTATGAATAGCTGGAACATAATATTTTTAAGAGAATGTCGCTATGTTCGTCTTTGTGAATCTAAGTTTTGGACTGATCTAACCAAAAATTTCGACGCCACGCGACCGCGGGGTGGAATTGCATTTGTCGTTTTCTATGGAATCGAGCTATCCGATTTAACTATAGTAGTTATAAGATATAATTTTCGATTAAGTGAAAGTTATGTATTTATGACTATCGTAAAAAGGGAAATCATTTAGCATTGAAGGATTATTTGTATGTTAGAAATCATGTAATATAAGGTTTTTATTCTTTAAAATAAAACGTTTAATCTCGTCGCGTTTTTTATTATAAAATAGGTCTGGAGTATCTCATCTCACTAATTTATGTTAACTAAGAGTTATTTTTGTTTTATATTGGAGGAAAGGAAAATCATATGTTATTCTTAATAAAACTAATTTTTTCCCTAAACAAATTTATCAAGATCCATATTACAAAGAACGTTCGGAGCGTATCCGACTGATACATTATGATACATTGCATAGTCGGAGTATATTATTAAATATAATAATTTAAAATTGATTGAAAAATAAATTGGTCTTCTACGATAATCTATAATGGCCTTTTATTTATAATAATTAACGTAGCGAGATTTTTATCTTTAACATATTTAAATCACATGAAATAGCGACTGACAAAAACAAAAATAAATTAATTAAAGTAAAATAAATAACAAAAAAAAATTAATAATAAATGGTTAACTAGGGATCGTGACAATAGTAGGAAATACGTAGAAGTTTGAATGCTGTAGAATATGCAGAGTGCTTCGCGTTTGAGACGGGCCTAAGGTTAGTGTGCCGGTTACGCAAAAATTGTGGACTTCAGTCCTTTTTGTTTCATACCTTGCAAAGGTATCATATTTTTATGTTAATATACATTTACATTTCGCTTCTTACTTATCATGTATTGAGAAATTGACAAAATGTTGAACTGTCGGTTTTTATAATTTATGTATTATATAGACCTTCGTGATCCAGTGGTTAGCGCGCCGGGTCTGGTGTCGCGCCATCTCTAAGGTCCCGGGTTCAATTCCCGGTCGGGTTAATTTAGAGAAAACTGTTTTTCAGAATTGATTTCGGGTCTGGGTGTTTTCTATGTTTATGTATATTTATCCGTTATCTAGTTTAACCATATTAACGAGTTTCAGTAGTAGCTTATCTTGGGCTAGACAATTGGTGTGATCGTAAACAATTTTTTTTTTTTTTATATATTTTTTGGTTAGCTATCATTATTTATAGACATATTTACTACAATAATTATTTCACAATTATGTTTCTTGCAAGTAAAATAAGGATGCTTGCTGAAAATGGGCAAATTAAAAATAGGTAAATTATAGAGACAAGGCAGTTCAAAATTAAATTAATAAAATTGTATTATATTCTATTTTAAAAAAGAAGTATCTTAGTCTGTGTACTTATTGCATTTCGAGTAGCTAAGAACCTATCGAATGATAAGATTTTCAGTAACATAATTAAATTATTTTTGTCTACAATCACACACTAACTATTGTGAAGTTTAGAATCGGCACATGTTTTTATTATTAACTCTATTTAAGATTTAAATACAGGGTGATAATAGCAGAAACATCAAGCCGTACTTCAGGCCAGTTAAATATTGATATAGAGGTTTATAATAAATAAATAGATACGTTAGGAGGTTGAGTAAGTTTTCGTAAATGAGTTAATAAATTTCAATTCTATATATATACAGCCGAATACAGCAATAAATAGGAAAATCGCATTACAATAAAGTATTGTTTCATGGCTACTGGTTTGGCTGTATCTATATTTCAATCAAAACCCAATTTAAGTCGAGTTTGTTTTTTCTAGGCAAAACTATTAATAGGTCACAAGTCAAACCTAACCTCTTCAAATAAAAGTTAAATAATATCTACATACTATTCTAAGATCAGGTAACAAAATTGTGGAAAAACAATACACTATGACAGTATTGCCTAGTCAAATCACTAGATTTGTACACATAGTGTATACTAATATCATCCTGATATGGATTTTGACGGTAACATGTATATGAAATGGAATAAAAACAGTTTAACTTGTTATGTCTCATACTTAGTGATCTAATAGATGTAATTGTAGCCATTTTAGGTTACCTTTCTAAGAGGTTACGGTTACAGCTCAAAAATAAATTTATTGGATTGTTGTACCTTTGCCACAAAGTGAGTTGGGCCAGAAAGAAGTATGTGTAAATTTGCCACAATACTATATTTTATTAGTGATCTGTAACCGTAGCATTTGTTTTCCGCACTTACCTTCATTGTTTATATGATAAGGTTAATGTTACTAGTAAAGTCATAATTAGTTTGTTCAATCAGACTAGTAATTCATCTAACACTTTTAATAGTTAAATAGTTACGATCTACATTGAAGTGCGGGCATTGCCAGGTTTTAATAATACCATTTTAAAATAGTTATCATATATTTTTTCAAACTTTTGAAGATGTAATCGTTGATGAAGTTGTGTAAAAATGTTATATTAATATGCACCTAATAGTTAATTAAAATTAAATTTTGTAACATATTTTAGATCACTGAATTCATTGGTATTATCGTCACACAAAATATCGAGCGTCGTTTGTTTGTTTGAATTTGATATCTCTCTCCACTTAGAAAGTTCACACTAGAAGTAGTTTCGAGTGTTTTTGTATTTACATAATGTTAAGTTTACGGACAGAAAACATTATTATATTTAGAAGTAATTAATGCTGCGTACACTGCTGGCCCAAATTAATCTATATTTTTAAGTAACAAAGATACATGTAGGTGTAGATTAGATTTCTGTAGATTATTGTAAAGCTGTAAAAGGTGTATATAATAATGTATCTGTCCGTAAGTGTACTGTTTTATAAATTAGTGCGAATTTAAAATCGAGGTCCAATTCGAGTGTTTCTAACTTGTAGTTCCATAGGGGACAGATTGTTTGGCTGCCAATTCCCTTTTATTTGTAAAAAGAAATCATGTTAATTTTAAGTGATAAGTGGTTTTTCCTATGATTTCAGGTTTATATTACGCGCTAGAATCGTTAAGTAAAAGTGTATTGTTTTAAAAGTACATAATAAAATAATAATTGCAAAGCATAGACTTTTCCTCTTACAATTTCCTTATCACTGATGAATGTCTGGTGAAATATAATTCATTTGAGTTAAGAATGGATAATGTTGTTAGTGAAATGAAGAAGTATTATAAAAGTCTTAAGAGGGTTTACGCATTTCGGTTTTCCATACAAACTTCCAAGACGAAATTTTTAAAAACCAATGAGCAAATTTTGATGGAACTTTGCATGCTGAAGTAAAACACAGGGATCTAAAAATTTGTTGAAAACATTTTTAAAAAACGTTTTTATAGCTGAGTTACTGCGATTTAAAGTCCACTATAGGAAGTTAAAAATCGCAATAACTCAGTTAAATAAACATTTTTTTTAAATGTTTTCAACAAACAATTTAGATCCCTGTGTTTTACTTCAGCATGCAAAGTTCCATCAAAATTGGCTCATTCGTTTTTAAAAATTTCGACTTGGAAGTTTGTATGGGAAACCGAATGGCGTAATCCCTCTTAAATTAAAACAAGGTATACAATGTAATTTAAAAAATATTTTATATTGGCCAATTCTTAACTAATATGAATTATGATTGCATTGTTTTATGTATTATTAAATGCAGGTAAACGTGCTTAGCATAATCGGTTCGCTATAATAACGATTCCTATCAAGAAACCCACGCCACTATCCTGCCAACCCGGCACCAATCCCGTGATACCTGACGCCGGACCAAATCCATCGAGTACCTACATCCTACAGCTCACTGGATCACCCAATTTCCTGGTAAGAAGTTTCCTATACATTTTAATTTGTATCCTAGAATGTCCACACTTCTATTCCGTTTTATTTTTAAATGAATTGTTTCTGTAGATAACAGGCTGGTTTAATCTAACATTGAACTGTACTTTAGAAAGTTTTGGTGAAGGCGAATAAAGGTGGATGTCCAAATGTTGCAGGATCACAATGGAGACCGCCGGGCTGCCGCTGCCAGGCTACCATTACATCGCTCCTAACCACATTGTGAAGGCACCGATCCATTGAATGGGGCTACGCGGCCAGAGTTCCAACGTTGCGTACAAAATGTACAATGACCGAGCGTACTATGTGCAACCGCAGTACGGGAATCTGGCTCCGATATATTTCTTCAAGTAAATATCGAGACCAAACAATCTATCGATAAGGGAAGCAAATTACTAGATATCGTGCTGAACGTATGTTTACATTTGTTACAAGTTTATAAGTATTTTAGATATTCTTATATTTATTCTCCACTGTATTTAATTAATTATTGGTATAGGAATTATTGGTGGTTTAAGATAAGTCTTGGAAATTTGAGAGGGGCAAAGTTATTTAGGAAGAAGTGAAAATGACTGACGATTAAAGTAAATCGACAATCCAGTGAGCGGTGGACGTCAGTCGGTTACATGATCATTATTGTAAAACTACGGTTGGGCGTTCGTTCGTTCGCCGTTCGTCGGGTTTGTGAATTTATGACAAAGTATTCAACAGGAGTTAGCTAAGCTGATCGAATTTACTATGGATTTAAGCGGTCGAGTTACTCAATTATCTTTTGGATTTGTTTTCCATAATGATCAGTACTGACCACACATTAAAATGTTCAAAATAAGGTAATGCGAGAGTCGCCGTAGTAGGCATAGATGCGTTACAATCGACCTCGGAACCGCTGACGTAGCGTAGTGTTAGATTAGCGAACAGAGTGAGAGGGTTTAAAGACAATATTTGTAAATAAAATAATCGTAATAACCTGGAAAAAAAGGTATTACAGTAATAGCTGCGCTGCAGGGGCGCGGCGCGGCGATACGAAACCGATGGGATCAAATCCTTTAAGAAACTTACATTAAATGCGGAGACAGAAGAGAAGTGAACATTGCAGTATATCATTTACAATCGTCTATGATCACAAAAAAAGACGTTAGTTGTAAAAATAGTGTTGCTAAATGTGATAGTCCTCTAATTTACTTTACATTTGAACTATATAAGATCTCTTAACTTACAAATATACACAATGTGTACATCGGCTACTGGAAATTTAAGTCGAATAAATAATATTGGTCTAGGGATCAAAGCCAAAGATTGTTGAAGTTTGTTTAACACTAATAATGTTGTGGATTTATGCTAAATTATTCTGGGAGTAGTTAATGTATAGTGACGTAACGTAGGACACTTTATTTGATTCATTTTATTACCCTCTCCAGAATGCTCATTGTACTTAATATTAGAACAAAAGTAGATAGTCCTGTGGTAATCTTCATATTTCCAAAAAATCTTAAAAAAAACTTAGGTTTAACGTAGAAATAAGATAACTCTAGGACCACTGTATTGAAAGCTTTCCAGTAAAAATATTTGCTTGGAGAAAATGTGTGCCACAATATGATTAAATGCAGTGCCAAACTGTTAACTCGTATCAATAAGGAGTTTTGTTCACTCTGTAATAGGTAGTTCAAATCGTTTACTATAATAGGACGTCAAAACACTGACGAGATTACTTGCAACACTAATGACGTAATCCACTGATTTATTATTAATTTTGCACCCTAGATGTAAGAATCGTAATTAGAGTTAATGAATAGTCTCGGTACATATCCTGTGACATATTCTCCCCTACCCCCAAGTCTTCCCTTTCAATATTTTATTAATAACTTTGAAGAGTAAAAGATGATTGTGCCAAAGTTGTGTCTAAATTTATGCATGGATTTGAGAATGAGACAGCATGATGTTTGTTTAAAGTAGTATTTCGTTAACATTGTCGAATTATGCTAGTCAAATTGTTCTGAAAATAAAGACAAATAATGAAGTTTTATAATTATAATATGCTAGTCAAAATTTTGTTTCAATCGGTATGTTTATGTTTTGTATAAAAAAAATAAAAAGAAGTTTATTTATTTTTGTTCGTGTATGTCAAAGTTTTAACTATTTTTATGTGGTCTCGCTAAATTAAATTAGCAATAAATTTTGATAAAATCAATTATTTATAGTATAATAAATTGCAATTAAGACAATGTATAGAGCTTTGTAAATTAAGTATCACACAGGTATAAATAGAGTTAAATCTAATAGAACTAAAGAGAAATTTGAAGTAGTGTGTTACAAAAGAGAAGAGATTTCATAGCTGTGATTAAAGTTTGGATGGCACTTTTGTGCCGCTAGCTACGTCAGATAGAAGCCGTGACGATGCCGGTGTAGTGCGCGCGCGCAGCTAGTAGTGATAGTGGACGCTTCTTAGTTCGTCGTCGCTATAGGGGCGAGGCGTGCACGCGAGTGTGGAACTTTATAATTATATTTTATATTGCGACAAAAGGCAATTGTAACGCAAGTACTTTCTCTAAGAAGAAGTATTAGTTCATTGATGTTGTCAATAAAATAATATTAAATTTAGTACAATGCTATATATTTAATATGACTAGTGAATATACATTTATTTATCTCGTGTAGATGTTATGTTCAATTGTAATATTCGGTGATCGATATGATATTAATCTTTATTATACACTTGTAGGAAAAGTTATTATGGTTCAATACTGTTACTGTTAATTTGATTTGCTCAATTTCCTGAATGTTTACGAAGCTAGGCTTCCAAATGATTAATTTGTTTTGTTGGTACTATTGAGACGTCGATGTTTTACGTCGTGTGCTTAACATATTTATTTAGTTTTCTTTTTTATATGCCTAGGACAGAATATGTAACCTTCTCATACTGCAACATTAAGGAATCTCGTAATGTTCATTTGATTTGATTTTAAAATTGGTGTTAATCCGTATTAATGACTGACTTTAGGCCTTTCGCTATTGCCAGGCTATTTCAAGTACATTATTTGCAGAATTGTATTAAAACTGTTCCCTAATATAAGTTGTATTTGAAGCTATACTTTACGACTAAGTATTATATTTTACATGTTGGATGCGCTTAAGATTGAATACACACTACACTTTTAGTGTTAGTGCCTCTGTTTGTAGATATTTGCCGTATTTTAAAACAGATTATTTGTATCTGCGTTATTATGACTTATATTTAGCCTTTATTGACAGGGTCAGACTGCGTTGTATAATAGTGTAATAAATACAATTTAGCAAATATTAATGGATGTAATAGTATTTTGTTTTAGATTTTCGTGTTAGCACATGAATTCGATATTTATACTTATTGCACTATTTTCGAAAATCCCTATTGAATGATGTTGCTATTCTTCAAATTTATGAGATCACACTTAAATTGTGTATCCTTTAACACAAATAATTGATACTGTATTGTGAAACGTATCTTTACTAAACAATTAACCGCGCGATTTATATAAATTATATTTTGCTATCTTATTAATTATATCTACAATATATATTATTATCCACATACAGGTTTGACACGATTGGGTAAAAAGGGTTGTGTAATTTGTTAAGCATATACAATATTCAAAAAATATATTTGCTTCAATCCCTCTTTCGTACACTACATATAAATTTAGAACAAGTTATTCATCCCTATCATTATGTAGTAGTTTACCAGGGTAACATATACATATTGTTTCACATTATGATATCATTATACCTATAGTTCAAATCAGTGTATTCTGAAAACTTATAAAAGTACTTATTAAAGTATATTTTAAACAACTAGGTACCTATTAATATCCTTTCACTATACAATCAGCTAAAACTATAGTTCAATAAAATATCATCCATTTGTTTTATTGTTTTTGGCATAGTTAGATTTGTATGAAACAACTATGCCTTAAAACTGACTACATCTGCCAAATATTTACGTTTTACTTCTGAATACTTTATTCTGTTTCATTGTTCATTTAGATTTAAAGTTAATAGTAAATATTGACTGAGTATAGTTAAGAATAAGAATATCAAAAAGGCAACTAAAATGTCAGATGTTTCAATATTGCAATTTCAATAAGCATTTAATTTTTATCACTGTCATTTGTAACTGTTAAATCAAAGTAATATTTCTACAATGTCACGTTTAAATTAAGCACTTCAAACTTTACTTATAAATGTTGTTTGAACTATCAAAATATTTTGAAGATCTTTCGCACTTTTAGAACCTACCTTACTAACTACTTACGTTATCAGATTTAAAAAAAGGTTGCGAGCCTTTTCTTGTATTTTAAACATTGATTACAAGTAAAGTGTTTTGTTTTCACTACACAATATAGATTTTTCTAAAGTTGTATTTATAATAAACAAACTGGCATATTACCTACAATAAAATAGTTGTATAAATAAATAAAAAGTTTGAGTATATAGGTGTTAATTCATGCGAGCGTGTTTTAGAGCGTGTTGTAAGAATTATTTCTGTACAGCAATTAGCAAGAATGTTAAAGAAATATTATGCAAGAATAACCATGACTGAATTGCATTAATATCTGTAAAGTCGTACGATTTGGTCGTATTAAATTTATGCAGGTTTATTGATTCTAAGGTGATCAAATGTATTGAAAATCAACGTAAAGGGTAAACCGACTTGCATACCTCTAAAGGCATGCGTTGCGAATGCCTTGCGATTGTATGGACGCATAATTATGCAAGATGAGGCAACCGATCTCTTGGACAGTGCGAGCGGAGCCCCTTGTGGACGGGTTTGTTTATTAGTTTGTTGCGCATTTTTTCGACTGAGATTTTTGTGCGTGACAGTACATTGGCTCGCTCTGAGCAATTTGCATTTGCTGGATTTCGCTTTTCTCTGTTCAATACAATGTGGAGATGACTTTGCGCCGCTTGACACTACCTGAGGCATGCAAGTCGATAGACGCCTTACCACTTAGTTCGTACAAATCACGCTTGTATGAATTTAACGAGATTAACTATCACGTTTCCGTGTTATAAGTTAGATGTTCGTCATATCTTTCAAATATTACTGTAATTGTCGACATATCTAATCGTTTCGTGAATTGAATTGATCAATGTTAATAAATTATAAATGTTGTACTTACGGTTACAGTATACTGTCATTGAGATTCATTTCAATATACTTAATTAATGTTTGTTTTCATTATGTTAATTCAATAAAGTGTGTAAATAAAATATAAATTGTTTTTATTCCCTGCTCGTTTATCTACTTGGAGATTCAAGCGCTTAAAAGACAGAGATCCATGCAGTCATGTCATAGTACCTATTTATAAACATATTTCCTCTTTCCCTGTCCTGTATAATAACTCCCATAGAGTTCAAAACATAAAACTCTAGAAGAGCCAAATTCAGTCTTTCCATACATTTACTTATAATTAAGGAAGTGTATAGAGTGCCACAAGTGGCACTATATCTCCATCGGTTAGGAAACCGTAAGTTTTGCGGTGTAATAGTGACGCCGCCTAAGCTGCCGTAAAGTTTTTGTTAGGACAACAGAAATACTAGCTGCCCTACTCCTGTAGGTCACGTGATAGATTAGAAATTTAAGACAATCGCGAAGCGCAGCGTAGCAATTGTCTTGAATTTCGAGGTTATTTTTTTTATTAGACAACAGAAATCTAAAGCCATACAAAAATATCTTTTAAGTAATAAGTCGTCTGAACATTATGACAAATAAAAAATATGTTACGGTTCCCGAACCGATTGAGATAACAATGCCGCTTGTGGCACTCTATACGCTTCGTACTAAGATGCCGTCAAATTACGGCATCGTAACCGATCGTACTAAGTTGCCGCTTGTGGCACTCTATTCACTGCCTACACTTTGTACTAGGATGCCGTAATTACGGCAATCTAAACCGATCGTACCTACTAGAATGCCGCTTGCGGCACTCAATCCACAGCCTATAATTAACTAAACTCCTCCACTCAGAATACAAATATACTTAGTGAAAAAAATCCAGGTCATTGGTATAAAATATCGTGTCCATGTCTACAGCTTCCTCATTCGACATAGAGAAATTCTAAGCATGCCATATGTTTGTGCATATTATGTGCAATCAAACGTTTCAGTCCTAATTTTTGTGCCACCACAACTTCGTTACTATGAGTTGTTTTATGTGTGTAAGCTGGAGACACGTGTCACCAGCTCGCACACGCCCGTTAAGACAAACCAGTGAGGTTAGGGTTTTGGACTATAGCTAGAAATTTTGTGCATAATTTGTGCACTAGGAACAAAAAAAACTAACCATC
Organism: Scoparia ambigualis; assembly: GCA_963921215.1. NCBI lineage: Eukaryota > Metazoa > Arthropoda > Insecta > Lepidoptera > Crambidae > Scoparia > Scoparia ambigualis. Next base: position 24,173,971 of record OY992511.1, read on the forward strand.
ACACTCAAATACTGTTGAAACTACGATCATAAAACAGTGTGCGAGCTGGAGACACGGGTCTCCAGCTCGCACAGCTGTATCTTCGTAATTGTTCAAGCTACGGTTATGAATTATACCTCAAAATTTTGTGCAGAATTTGTGCATAAGGCACAAAAATTTGTAAAACTTTAACTCAAAAGGTTTTTGAGCTACGAACCGATAAGTATGTGTAAGCTGGTGACACGTAACACGGGCTAACACATGGTGAATTATTGTAACTGTATAAGATAGCGCTTCGTTTTAAAGATAAAATAATACGTTATAATTTGTGCACACACGAGGCAAAATTCCAAATCTCTGGGCCTCTTACTTTATAAATTATAAGCCAAAAACTGTTTTCCCGCCAAAAAATTCAAAATAATGGCTCGGAAGCGGCTAAGCGCGCCGTTGCCGTTCCGTGCGCTACACTATTGCCACTTTTAGACTAGGAGCCGTCTGTTAAAGCGATGCGCGACGCGACTAATTTAGTTTTACTATAGGCAGGTACCTAATAACCTACCCTACTTTTTATTTTAGATATCTCACACACGAATGTCTTAGTTATTTTTTGTTGTTGAGACAATTAAATAATTAGATTTGGCATAATGATAAACAATAAGGAGGAGTGCAGAACGACAAAATGGTTGAATACTTGAGCCTAATTCGATAAAGAACGGATGCTTTCCAGCAAACTAATCGCTATCGACCGTCACAGAATAAATTTTAACCATTGAAAGTAATTTATTTTAATATTAGATTGTATTACTTCCCATGGTTAAATGTAAATAAATAAATAAAAATAAATGTACTCTATGGTGATCGATGACTTTGTGATTAGTCTGCTGGGGCATCCCAATGTAATGCTAGGGCCACATTATCGCGCTAGCGCGAAGATTTGCGTTTTCGCGACACGTCTGGCCAAACACTTCGCGTTAGCGCGTTGTATCATGGCGTTGACGCGCCGCGCTGTTGGTAAATTGCCGTACATCAAGGATTTTGTCGCGATAATGTTCGTGCGGCCACATTTCCTTCGCACAATTTAGTTGACTGCTAGACAACTAGAGGTGTGAACGTGTTGCAAATACGACTATCGATATTATTCTGTTTCGATAATTATGGATTGGAGTAACGATAAAGTATTAAAAGTAATACAATATTACGAATTAATAATTAATAAAAATAATAAAGATGCAATAAATAGTAATTATTTGCCGACATGTAATAAAGCCCAATCACCTCTTCCATTTTTTCCGACAAAATTAGGAGTAGGCGATACAAATCGTATAAGGTTACTGAAACGTATTTATTGCATCATTATCGTCAAATCCGATATCGATGCGTTCTGAAACTATACCTATTTTGGAAAACACTATATCGCGTCAGGAATGCGGTGTGCGTTGAGATCACTATATTGTACGTGATCGAATTCAAGAATATTGTACCGTATCCCTGATATTTATTGAGTTATCATTAATCTGTAGTTTTTACAAACAAATGTTCTTGTAAAAGTTTAATAAAATAAAATAATTATAAACGTTCGATGCGTTCTGAAACTATATAGTGGAAAAAAACACGATATTGCATGAATTTTTAATAGTCCGTAGATATGGTCGATACTGTTATCACCGTTATTAAATTTATGTAGCTATAGTTTAACACTTTGCAAGCGGGCATTTTATTACGCGCATCTTCCTGTGCGCCGGCCTTTTTCGTCATTATTGTAAATTCTATAGAAAAAGAACTATAATAAAAAATAATTTAATTGTGTTCTATCTAATCGTTCTGCTGCTTACCTATACTAACCTCTAGTTATGGCTTCTTTATGTAGATGTTGTCCATCCGCAGTAGATCACCTAGTTTCAATAGTAGGCGTACCTTTGTTATCTTATGAGTAAGTACCTAAAGTTATTTTCAAATGCTAGTAAGTAGGTAGATGTTAAATTTTTTAAGTACCTATTTCAAACCCAATCCACAGATAACGAAAAAAAAGATACTTTTATTATTTTTAATAAAGCTATTTCAAATTTTTATTTTACCAGTAATAAGTAATTCTTACTTTTTCTATTTACAAGTTAAAAAGTTTGCAAGTTACCAATTCTTCTATGTGTTGATGGCTTACCGACCCCTTGTCAGAATGGTTGATGGTTTAGTTATCGTAGCGTAGTAACTGTTTTTTAGTTAACGTGCCATAACTAAAAATTCTTCATCTCCTATGGGAGTAGTTGTCAAGACGAATCAAACGAGCGGAAACTCGATGGGGTTGTGTGGTATTATTATAAAGTTCCTGTGTCCTTTTTCCGGCTCCATCATCAGACCCTGAACACTATTTCTCGATAAAGTACTCGTCAAGGCGATTCAAACGACCCCGAACTCGTTGGGGTAGCATGGTTTTATTATAGAGTTCCTGTGGGCTTTTTCCGGCTTCATCATCAAACCCTAAACACTATTTCCCAACAGAGTACTCGTCAAGACGATTCAAACGAGCCCAAACTCGATGGGGTTGCATGGTTTCAATACCGAGTTCCTGTGGCCTTCTTCTGGCTCCATCATCAGACCCTGGACCCTTTTTTCTAACAGAGTATTCGTCAAGATGAATCAAACGAGCCCAAACTTGATGGGGTTGCATGGTTTCAATACTGAGTTCCTGTGGCCTTCCTTCGGGTTCATCATCAGACCATGGACCTCGTCTAGTCGTCTCCCGTCAGAGTGCTCATCAAAACTAATGAAATGAGCCTTAATGGGGTTTCATGGTTTTCTTACAGAGATCCTGTGGCCTTCTTCCGGCTGAATCATCAGATCAGCTCAATGACACCATAATATTGCATTGCCATCCTGTTCTGACCTATGTTCAAAGTTGCAAGTCTAGCTCATCGGGAAGCTAGTATAAAATCGTTTGCATTTGTCGACAAATAAATAAATTAATAAACGAGAAAGCTACCTAATAAAAACGTGGTAATAAAAACATACAGGCAGACTAATTTTATCACTACTTATCATATTAATGAGGTTATTGTAAATACTTAAAACTAAGCATAGCGATATTTTATGAACATTCATAAATAAAATAGACTGCTTTTATTTTAAATTAACCAATTTCCTATATCAGCAGTCTCCTAGTCTAAAATTCTCGGTATAGAAACGAAACGATCGAGAGCGCAAATTAAAATGACACTAAATTAAGCTAGCTCTCAAGTTCAAACTCGATTGCAATAGTGTAGCGCACAGAACGGCAACGGCGCGGTCGGCGCGCGTTTAGCCGCTTCCGAGCCATTATTTTGAATTTTTTGGCGAGAAAACAGTTTTTGGCTTATAATTTATAAAGTAAGAGACCCAGAGATTTGAAATTTTGCCTCGTGTGTGCACAAATTATAACGTATTATTTGATCTTTAAAACGAAGCGCTATCTTATACAGTTACAATAATTCACCATGTGTTAGCCCGTGTTACGTGTCACCAGCTTACACATACTTATTGGTTCGTAGCTCAAAAACCTTTTGAGTTAAAGTTTTGAAAATTTTTGTGCCTTATGCACAAATTCTGCACAAAATTTTGAGGTATAATTCATAACCGTAGCTTGAACAATTACGAAGATACAGCTGTGCGAGCTAGAGACCCGTGTCTCCAGCTCGCACACAGTTTTATGATCGTAGTTTCAACAGTATTTGAGTGTGATGGTTAGTTTTTTTTGTTCCTAGTGCACAAATTATGCACAAAATTTCTAGCTATAATCCAAAACCCTAACCTCACTGGTTTGTCTTAACGGGCATGTGCGAGCTGGTGACACGTGTCTCCAGCTTACACACATAAAACAACTCATAGTAACGAAGTTGTGGTGGCACAAAAATTAGGACTGAAACGTTTGATTGCACATAATATGCACAAAAATATGGCATGCTTAGAATTTCTCTATATCGAATGAGGAAGCTGTAGACATGGACACTAAAATATCCCATGGGGTAAGAATAAGTTAGTAATTTATTTATTTACTTTTTCCCAATTACAACGGTAAAAACACCAATTACAGTAAATAAAGTAAAAATATTGTTGCCGTCACGCTAGTGTGGCCAGTGACGTCATGTGCATGTGTTCTATTAAATTACATATCAAATTCAGTCAAGTTATGTACATATTTAAATCTAAGAAATCTTTTATTCAGCAACGCTGCCGTACAGGACAACAGAGTACCTTGATACGGCTACAGGGCAGGTGGTAGCTTCTTGTAGGTATACAAAATAAAGAAAACTAGAATAGTTACAAACAATAACAGATAGGTACTGAACAATAAAAAATATTTCAGAAATCACAATGTCAAGTCAAGTCAAAATATATTTATTCAATAAACTCAATTAATAAGTAGGTACTTTGAATCGTCCAAATCTTTTATTAACCTACCACCCATTCAGGACATAATTTTTTAACTGTGGCAAAGAATGGGCGCAAGAAACCACAGCGCACAAAAGCAACGACATTTACAAACAAAAAAAAGAATATGTCAGAATATGACACCGAAGGAAAGAGAGGGGTTGGTAGTATTATTTTGATGAGCCCATCGCCGCTCTATGCTGTTGGATGTATGTGCAGTCTTTAGTCCGTTAGTCGCCTTTTACGACACCCAAGGGAAGAAAGGGGTTGGTAGTATTATTTTTATCAGCCCATCGCCGCTCTATGCTGTAGCATGTATGTGCAGTTTTTAGTCCGTTAGTCGCCTTTTACGACACCGAAGAGAAGGGAGGGGTTGGTAGTATTATTTTGATGAGCCCATCGCCGTTCTATGCTGTTGAATGTATGTGCAGTCTATACCTAGTCCGTTAGTCGCCTTTTACGACACCGAAGGGAAGGGCGGGGTTGGTAGTATTATTTTGATGAGCTCGTCGCCGCTCTATGCTGTTGGAGGTATGTGCAGTCTTTAGTCCGTTAGTCGCCTTTTACCTTGAAAGTTTAAAATAAATATGTCTTGTTTTAGTAATGAAAAACTAAATTTACAATCTACACCACCGGAAATAATAAGTGAAGCACAAAATGTTATTGACAGCCTATTACCATCTAAGTCCAAAGAAAAATACATGTTGGCTTACCAAAGATTTATACACTAGAAAAACAACAAAAACACGCAGTCATTTTCAGGAAATGTGTTTTCCTCGCAAATATGTTATAAAACGTCGTATGACATACGTGCGCTTTGATAATTACAGCCTCTGCTTTCTTGTAGCCCTCGCCTACGGCTCGGGCCAGCAATATCGCCTCTGCTGTAATTTTCAACTTACCGCACTTATATCTTAATGTACTATTAAATTCTTATATCTCTTTTTGAGAGAGTCGCCAGCCTTTAGGTTATAGATTGCTCGAATAGCCCTCTTCCGAAGCACAACAATAGTTTGAATGTCGGCAGCATTTCCCCACAGTAAAATGCCGTACGACATTACACTATGAAAGTAACTGAAATAAACTAATCTAGATGTATCAACGTCAGTTAACTGACGGATCTTCATTACTGCCTAAGCCGCAGAGCTAAGTCTATTCGACATTTAGCTATTGTGGGCCCCACTGAAGCTTGGCATCTAACGTGATGCCTAGAAACACAGTGGTGTCCACAGGATTCACATTCTTATCTTTAATTTGTACACTAGTTGTTACTTGCTTAACATTAGGCAATACAAATCTTACACATTTGGTTTTTCCCTCGTTTAATAGCAAGTTATTTACACTAAACCAGTGAACAATCTTTGAGATCGCATTATTCACATCGTCATAATTTGGGTGTCGTCGTTTCACTTTGAATAAAAGTGAAGTATCATCAGCAAACAATACTATCTCATGACTGTCTTTTACAAAATAAGGTAAGTCATTAATATAAACCAAAAACAAGAATGGACCTAGTATTGAACCCTGCGGAACTCCCATTGTAACCACTGATCCCGGAGATCTTGTAACGTTAATGTCGACCTTCTGAATCCTGTTACTCATTCATGTAGAACACAATCGAAAGCCTTGGATAAATCACAAAATACCCCTAGGGCATCCTGTGATTCCTCCCAGGTATCAAATATTTGGATTAAAAGCTCAACACCGGCATCAGTTGTTGAGCGACCCCTAGTAAAACCATACTGTTTACAATGTAAAAGTTTATTTCTATGAAAATGAATTTGCATTTGGACTAGCATCAACTTTTCAAAAATTTTACTAAATGTGGGTAGCACAGAAATAGGTCTAAAATTAGCTGAAGTGCTACCTGATTTAAACAATGGAATTATTTTACTATGCTGCATTAGGTCAGTAAAAACACCACAGTCAATGCATTCGTTAAATATGCAAGCTAAAACTGGAGCTATTGTCAAATTACTGATTTAGCGACATCCACGGAATTACCTCACAGATCAGCAGTTTTCTTTTTATTGAGAGTGTTAAATGTTTTTAATATATCTGTATCACAAATTTTTTTTAAACTGAAATTACTTTCACAATCTTTAACATTCTCCTTCAAAACAGATTCAGCTACAGTGGGGGAGGAAATCAAGGCTTTTGTAGTTGAAACTGGAATGTCAGTTAAAAACCTCTCAAATGCTGCAAAGAAAAACTTACTCATCCTTCTTGCAAATCGTTGTACAATTTTTCACAACCATGCTTTATTCTCTGTAGTTCGACGAGACGGTTCTACTATCGCCAGGAGAGCATTGATTTAGGGTATGCGAATAGAGATTAGGTTTAGGTTAGGTACCTACTTACTTCATTTTACGAATCTCATTAAAAATATCGTTGCAAGTGCGTTTGAAATTGGTTTTGTAAAGTGCAATATCTGTAGGTTTAGGGTACTTTAATCTCAGAAAAAAAATACTTAAAGCTTAAAAGTCACAACTTTTGAAAAATAACGATTTTTTTAAATGAAAAACGTTAAATTAAGTGATCTCTATATTTGTGTCCTATTTATTAAAGAAAACAAAACATAGTTACGCTTCTAAAACATTTCATGAAAAGTCCTTACCTTCAGCTAAGTCCTAGGTATTCTCCATAATTTTGTATTATTACACGCACTCAAACAAAAGATATTTATAAGATCGCTAATGCAAGTTAAGAAACTACATATTTATTTTATTAACAACTTTTAGGGATTAAGTTATCTTTGGGACCAGTTTTCAAGGAGACTAATTATAAGTACCTACCTACCTACAAATGATTATTATGTCATAGGTATAGACATACTTACCTACTTACCTAGTATTTAAAATACCCTCAAGACTTATAGCCTAGTTTTATTTAATAGTTAAAATAATAATATGAATTTAATAGTTAAAATCAATTCGCCATTAATAGCAACTCACCTAACATCACAGAGCATTCACTCCACTTTAGCCGAGAAACAGAAATGAGGTTTATTAAACTACTTCTAGGACCGCCATTGTAGTTAGTTTAGGGTTCCTTAACGTAAAATGTAAACCATTACTATTAAAACAAAATACTGTAATTTATCCAAACTCCAGATGAATAAAATGTGTACCTATTTATATTATAAATATAAACAAAATATTTTAATGATTTTTTTTCTCTACAAAATAGTATAATGAGTCGATGAAACAAGCATAAAATCTTATGAAAAACTGCCTGTCATCCAATTATCTGCTGTAAATTAAAAGTTTTATTGAATTACCACAAGGCAGTACCTATACTCGGACCCACTCTATTTCTTGACCTATTATGAGCGATACGAGTATACCTACGAGTACAACTACCGTTAGAGAATGCGAAAATAATATGTTATGCTGATGATACGGTCATACTTTATCAAGGATCCTCCTGGAAGGCCACTTACGAAGCTGCTGAAAATGGCATGCGGTCTATTTCTGAGTGGATGGACAACAACCTGCTTACATTAAATATAAAAAAGGTTCAGTCGCAGAATGTACCTTTCGCATAATGCACCCCACGCGCAAAACGTCCCTTTCGCAAAATGCACCTTTCGCAAAATGTATCTTTCGCAAAATGTACCTTTCGCAAAATGCACCTTTCGCTAAATGCACCTTTCGCAAAACGTACCTTTTTTCTACATTAACCCTTTTATAGTGTAGTGTGCTACGGGTAATGAAAAGGCAAAAGTTGTGATTGATATTTGTATTTATAATCAAATAATAATTTAAAATATTACAAAGGCTACAAAGTAGAACTATTTTATTTTTATTTTATTTTATTTATTGTTTAAGGACAATCAGTAACAGTTACAATAATACATTCAGATTTAAAAGGACACAATAAAAATAATCTAAAAGCACTGTTTTTAGATGCCACAGCGTGCGACTAAAATAATAGAGCTCATCTATCTGTCCACCAAAAACTATTTAAAAAATAGTTCTACTGAAATAATACGTAAATAAATAGGTAAGTACATAAAGATAAAAACGGTTGTTTTAAACAAGTTTTATTTTATTTTATTTTTAACTTTTTAGTATTTTTGTTGGGGAATACAACAGAGTTCGCCCTGGTACACTAAGTCGCAACGTTAGCGATATGATATGTTTATACACCCTCATACCATTTATCCCTCGGCACGTGCTCACCTTGGCATTGGGGCATCCATTTAATCCATCTAATCAAAGACAGAATCAACATTCATTACAAACGGAACGAACGAACGAACTAATTTACCCGAGTTCCTATGGTCATCTTCCAGCTCCATCATTAACTAGCACCAACGTACTCGACAAGACGAATCATACGAGCCCAGACTCGATACGGTTGTGTCGTTTAATTACCGAATTAATTATTTTAATTATTATGGCCATCTTCTAGTTTAAACAATACAATATGAAATAGTTTATTTTATAAAAAATTAACCCGTTAGTTGCTCTTACGACACCCAAGGGAAGAAAGGGGTTGGTAGTATTATTTTTAAGCCCATTCGCCGCTCTATGCTGTTAGATGCATGTGCAGTCATTCCATATCTTCCCTTGGGTGATTTAAAAGGCGACTAACGGACTAAATTTGGTTAATGTAGAAAAATAGGTACGTTTTGCGAAAGGTGCATTTTGCGAAAGGTGCGTTTTGCGAAAGGTACATTTTGCGAAAGGGACGTTTTGCGCATGGGGTGCATTATGCGAAAGGTACATTCTGCGAGTGAACCATAAAAAAGACTAAGTACCTACCTACATTGCCTTTCATAAAACACTGTCTTCCAAAGCGCCCGAACTCCAGACTCTAAAAGTTGCACAGATGTATTCCAACCCTACACTGACCAACCAGCTGACTGCAACTGTTGCTCGATTGAACGTACTAAACATCTTAAATACCTTGGCGTCATAGTGGATGAGAATCTATCTCACAAATACCAGATCAATAGTCTATCAACTCTTACACGTAAAACAGTTTTTATATTGAAACGCTTAAGTCATTCAGCCACCAAGGATACTCTCATCTTAGTCTACAAAGCTCTCTGTAAATCAATTTTAACGTAGGTACTGTATCGAAAGTCTGGGTAGGAGCAGCTAAATCATCTTTTATTGGACTCGAAAGAGCCCAACGCTGTGTTCTAAAGGTGATGCTGCGCAAACCCTTTAAATTCCCCACAGACCTGCTCTACCAAGAGTCCAACGTGCTACGCGTGAGGCAGTTATTCTTGTTAAGAGCTGCGGTTTCTATTCATCACTCTGCTCTGATCTCTCCTGACCGTGAAAGTCTGATTAGTCAGCGTATATTTAAATTACCAACCCTCACGATACACACAACTTTCGCAAAACGTTAGCTATTATTTCTTTTGCCTCGGGTCTATAATGTTGTAGGTATGTCGAAAAGTTAATAAAGGAACTTGCCGTTGCCGAAGCAAAGCGAGCGATTGAGTCCTGGTTGAAGAGCCTATATATTATCAGGACACAGAAAACCTATTTAATTAACAGCCTCCTTACACTCACACACAGTACATCCCCTCACACACTCAAATCATAAACAGTCACACTTACACACAGATACAGTGTAACGTATTAAGTATTTTGATTAATGGAGTTTTTAGATTTTAAGTTTATTTTTCTTTTTAAAATTTTTTGTTGTATAATTATTACAACTTAACAATGTTTGAACTGTGTGTACACCAAAACAAGTGGTTTTGTAAATTTTGTCTGGCTGCTGCGTATCAAGCTTGTCTTAGTGTAGATGCCACTGGATTGTACTGGCAACAAATAAATAAATTGTTATTAAGTATTATTATTCTCTTTGTTTAACATATTATATTTAAGATTTTTTTTACAATATTTAATATAAAAACCTATTACAATTTAAATTACAAAAAAACTTAACCTAGGTTGGCACCGCCAGCGGGGATAGACCCAAGCTATCGGTGGTTAGGGCTGCAGAGTGAGGAACCTCCTGACAATAGGTACGTGCCGTGTCAAGGAGTACTTAGGTAGGTACTGGCTTCTGTATCTGAGCCTTGACCCAACCTTTTAGCGAGAGCCTTTATAGGTTGATCGAAGCTCTTAGCTATAAGGCCGTGTGCCGAAACGACTATACCTAGGTATAATATAAGTTAATCCACATCCTAGTTACATGGCGGCAACCTCGTGAGCCAAGTCAAGGACTTATTGAGCTTGTCCTTCTCGGCTTTCACGAGGTTCTCGTCATGAGGTATGGTGATATCAACCAATATTGCTCGGCGCTAAGATTGGGCGATCACCACGATATCAGGCTTATTAGTGACAATAGTCCTATCCGTGATGATAGAGCGATCCCAGTAGAGCGTTGCATGACCATTTTCGAGAACTGGCGCAGGTGCGTACTTATAGTACGGCACCTCTGATTCAACAAGGCCATATCGAAAAGCAAGTTGCTGAATTTGCAAGTTCATCATTTGAATTTTCGTCGTCTTCCGACTTTTAACTATCATTAATAAAATTGTCTTCAAACTCTGATCTTAGATTGTCATTATCACTAAGTATATTCAGGATAACTATCAGAACCCGAGTCTTGATCAGCGGAGATATTTTCTTACTACCTAGTAGACGGTTCACAAATTTTAATATCAGTAGAAGTGTGAATATTTCTACAGAACCCGCACTAATATTCTTTGATCGCTCTTCACCCGTAGTTACAGCCATGTAGATGTTGATTGTTTGAATCGTGTTTAAATTTTATTACTTTTCTCTTCTTTTAGGTTTTTTCCACCGATTGTAGCCCATGAGTAGATGCTATACGAAATCGTTGAGTCTACGTTTACTCGACATGTTGATAGAGCCAAAAAGCGTTGAATGCTAATAAATCGAGAAAACTGCTTTTTGAAATAACAGGATCATTCATACTTACGAGTGTTTTTCGATCCAAAGTCGTGAGAGTGATTGCTTAAACGATCTCTTTGCTAGTTGGGTAATCTCTGTCCATTGTCTTTAGAGGCAATGAGGACTACAAAAGTACTTAGTCACTGCCACAGATCTTCTTTAAAAAAAACCCTCTAAAAATCTTTGTCTTTGACCACGTTTCACCACATAACAACTGCACCTGGTCGAGTTTAATGCCAGCAAAACCCAGGTTTGTGTTTTCTCTTCCAAGGTAACTCCCTTTCTTACTCCTACCTCTCTTCAGAACACTCCATTACCCATATCAGTGGACCTCAGCATTCTTGTCATGGACATCGGCCAGGAGGAACTGAATCCAAAATGCTACATCGAAGTGTTATTTTAACTGCCTTCCGTAAGTTGGGTATTCTCAATAAGGTGAAGCGGTTTTTCACTCCCGAGCAGCGCTGTTTGCTGTACAAGACTCAGGTGCGATCGAGTATGGAGTATTGTTCCCATCTATGGGACGGCTCCGCTAAATACCTCCTCGATGCACTTAATAGACAGCCTCTCTTGAGGACCTCCAGCTGCGTAGAGACATGGGTGCGCTTCATTTATTAGAACTACGGTTGTTATAATTGCACTTTAATAACGTTCATATTAAATAATGAACAATATAACAACTAATATCATAATTCTAATATGCTGGTGATAGGTAAGGTTAGGTTTAGTTTTTAAGAATGTTATATATACGGAGAGTGTTCTGAAGAAGTTTTTGAACTAATCCCGCCCTCTCCTTTCCTCTTCCGGACTACACGTGCTGGTCTTAAAAGGTAGTTTCTATTTCTGATATCATACTGTGCAGAACTGCAGACTATCAGCACTCGTACCAAAAAATTTGGCAAGTCGTTCCTATGTAAGACCATTCGGCTTTGGAATTCTTTGCCGGCGCATGTGTTTCCCAGCTCCTATAGTCCCGGGTCTTTTAAGCGAGGCGTGAAACAGCATTAATGCCGTCATGAATGGGTGCGCTTGTTACCGTGCTTGTTTCACAGTGAGGAGCGCTCTCGTTATTTTGGACTGCATCGGCTGCTTACCATCAGGCAGGATGTAGTCACAATGACAAGTCACATTAATATAAAAAAAACATGTGCTCAGCATGATACTTAGGCGTGGTGAGCCCTTCACCGCTTTATGCTATTGGATGTATGCAGTATTTAGTCCGTTACTCGCCTTTAAAGACACCCAAGAAAGGAGTTGGGTAGGTAGTAGTATTTCTTCTAATAACGAGCCGCCCACCACACAGTTCAAACTAAATAATAATAATAATAGTACCTATCTACCTATGTAAAATTAACGGGTTCGGGTTAGATAACCATAAAGACTGTTGAGGCCACATAGATGCGCCTGTTTTTTTATTATAAATAGCTAATACCCCTTGTTTCTAGGTGACGTCACGCGGGACTAGGGTTGCCAGGTGTCCGGCTTTAGCCGGACATGTTTATCTTTTTACGGTCGTGTCCGGCCTGTCCGGCTTTTGTTAGGCTTTTTTTGTCCCATCGTGATTTTAAGACAGCAAACTTTCTAGCCCCAGAGGAGCAGTGTGTGTTACCGTGCTTATTCTACGGTGAGGAGCGCTCTCATTATTTTGGACTGCATCGGCTGCTTACCATCAGGCAGAATGCGGTCACTATGAGGAGTCAATATAGAAAAAAAAGAAGCTGTTGGCACATCAAAAGTGGACGCTTATTTCAAATCATCTGATAATGAAGAATTTCATTTCGAATTAAGTACACCAAATAGCAGGTTGATTTTTAATTTAAAGTACTTTCCATTTGTTTTTTTAATTTTAAGATTGTTGTTTTGTTTTTTATTTCTAAGTTTCTAGTAAGTGCAAATGCCAATGAAATGAAATGAAATGAAATAGTATTTGAAATGAAATAGTATTTATTTGCCAGAACATATGGATTGGGTAAACAGATGGTATGTTACAGTTAGAACTGTACAAATGTTCGCCTTATAATCAAAGACATGCAAAAATTAAAAATTAAAATGTCACTTACAATAATAATAATAATATTTATCTTCCATTATAATATTACACATGCATGTCAAACTATATAATTAAAATTGATCATTTGTAAATTGAAATCAATAAATACAGTAAAACTAACACAATACACTCCAACACCACGAGGGCACTTTAGGCATTTTCAAACTCTCGCAAAGAATAAAAACATTTATCAATAAGCCATTGGCGTAGCTTCATTTTAAAACGATTAAATGGCATCTCTCTAATTACTTGGGGTATTTTGTTATATACCTTTATTGAGCTTATAAAACTGTAAACATATTACCTTTGCATGGCTGCGTCTTTAATTTGGTTGGATCTCTTTGTATGAATTTACTGTTGTCACTAACTTTTTCAAACAGGTAAGGGTGTTTTTTAACAAAAATTCCCACCTCCAAGATATACAATGATGTAACTGTTAGGATGTGCAGTCTTTGAAACAGTGGTCTACACGATTGCATTGGGCCAACCCTACATATAGCACGGATACATTTTTTTTGTGCTAATAGAGCCTTATTAATGAGAGTTGAATTTCCCCATAACAGTACACCGTATCTGAGAATGGAGCCTACATAGCCATGGTAAGCTGTAATCGCTGCGTTTTCGTTGACAGTGCTACTTAGTTTTTTAAGAGCATATACAAATTTGTTTATCTTTTTACATGTAATGTCAATATGTTCTTTCCAATTGCAATTTTTGTCAAGTGTAAGACCTAAAAATTTTGATGAATTATTATTTCCTATTGTATGTCCATTATATTGAATATTATTTTTTTTGTCAATAGTGTTATAATTTGAAAATTGAATGTAATTTGTCTTAAATAAATTAACGCATAATGAATTTTGCTCCAACCATTTAATTACGTTGCCTAATGCTATGTTGATTCTAGTTTCATAGTCTATATTTTTGTTGTCGTCTGGTATTATTATAGAGATATCGTCAGCAAATAATATACATCTTTCGTTCGTTGCGTTAGGCAAGTCGTTTATGTAGAGAAGAAAAAGTAAAGTTGATAATACGCTCCCTTGAGGCACACCTGTTTTGTTAGTCAAAAACGATGACCTATGTGGTTTAAGTACGTTTTGCCCATCGAAAGCTGTTATATCTACACACTGAGTACGTCCGAAAATATAACTCTTTAACCATTCTAACGCTTGACCTCTGATACCGTATCTTTCACATTTAGCTATTATTACTTCTTGATTAACCATATCGAAAGCTTTACTCATGTCGAGAAAGATAACGGCAACGGGTCTTTTTTTATCGACGGATTCGGTTACATATTTGACCAACGTAAAGGTTGCAAGAGTTGTGGATTTACCCCTTTAAAAACCATATTGTTCCTCGTTGATTATCTTAAATTTGTCAATAAAATCGATGAGCCGTCTGTACATTACCTTTTCCAGTATTTTAGCAAAAATCTGTATAAGACTTATAGGTCAGGTGCAGAGGCTTAATAATTGATGTTTTTAAACGATCTGGAAATTCGCCTAGTACGAATGAGTTATTAAATAAATGAGTCAATACGTGTACAATTAAGTCAGCACAAGCCTTAATTACAGCGGTGGACACAATATCACATCCAACGGAGTTAGTATTTTTTAGTGAATTAATACATTTGAGTAACTCAGTACAAGTACAGGGGGTTAAAAATATGCTACTGTTTACACGTTCTATTGAATTGATAGTTTTCTTTTTTGAGTCTGAGTTTGTATTGTTTTTGTTATCTAAAGAAGATTGAATAAAAAAATGATTAAATGTATTAGCAATATCAGTTGGCTCGTGTATTATTTTACCATTGTTATTAACTGAGTTTATTCCTCCACAACTTTTGGGATTATCGAGCTTTCCCTTAATTATATCCCACGATGCCTTGCATTTGTTTTTAGAAGTAAAAATATAACTATGATTAACCTTTCTCTTAGAAGTATTAATACATTTGCGGAGTAGTTTACTGTATCGTGTAGAACTGACTTTGTTTTCTTCTGAGTTATCAGTGTATAGTTTATTTCTAAGGGCTCCGTTTCTTTACACACGATATTTTGATGCCCTTAGTGATCCACTTTGGCGAGGATGTATTTGCATTTACCCTAATTTTGATTATTGGGAAACAGAGATTGTATAGCATGGTAAATGAGTCATGAAATATATTAAACGACTTGTTTGTCTCAAGTTCATTATATACATCGTTCCATGATAAATTTGATAGGAGTTCCCTAAACTTGCGTATGTTATCTTTACTATAATCTCTTCTCTGTACATACCAGTAGCGTTTGGTTTTTATTTTATTACCTGGAAAGTGCAGTAGTTGGGCTGTGTTGTGGTCAGATAAATGAAAGGGATGAACAGTACCCGTGGCCCCTTTAATATGACTGACTATATGATCAATACACGACTTTTTCCTAGTAGGTTTGGTTATATAAAATTCAAAATTATAATTTAACATTAAGTCTTGGAATTTTTGCGATATATTATTGCTTTTTAGAATATCAATATTCATGTCACCGGTTATAATTACTCGATTATTTTTTTTAGTCAATTTGTGTAGGAGTTGTTCTAGTTTGTTAAGAAATAATTCAACATTTGAGTTAGGTATCCTATAAATGCAAACAACAGCACAGTCATAGTTTGGTATTTCAATACCGCAGCATTCAAAAAACTTTTCCTTTGCTAAATTATTGCAAAAATTTATAGTTTTAAATTCCACCAAAGGTCGTAACAGAATACATACCCCTCCTCGTTTTTCGTTTTTTCGGGAAAAAAAAGAAACTAGCTTAAAATTACTTATTTTTACATTATGTTCGTCACCCGCCTTTATAAATGTTTCGGTCAAACACACTATGTCCACTGGTGATTTATTGTCACGCAATTCACACAAACACAACTCCAGCTCACTACATTTATTTATCAAACCGGCAATATTTTGATGGAATAGCAAAGTTAAGTCAGGATTGTTGTTGTGATTTGGCTCGAAAAAAGAGGGTAGTCTGCACGGTCAGATCATTCCGTGTCTCTTTGTTATCACTTTTATTTAGCTTTACTTTGGGGAAATAATACGGTATAGTTCCTTGTTTTGGTAATTGAGAGATGCCGTTACCGCCATTAGGCTGAGAGTTCTGTTTATTAGCATATTTTCTACAAAAATAGAATGGTATGGTATTGTACCCTTTTTAAATTTAGATGATTTGGTGTTGTTATTCTTTGGAGCAAATAATAATTTAGGTCTAGTTGTAGTAATTAAATAATTATTGCGATAGTCGTTATAGTCAACCATAAAATTTATATCATAACATAAATTATAAATATAGTTCAATGCATATGGAGTATTTATAAAAGTACAATTTTTGAAGTATGATGTTGTTTTTTGTAACATTTGATTAATTTTTTGTTCACTTAGATATTTGTTGTTATGGATGTTTAGAACTATTACATTTAATATACTTTAATGACTTTAATATGGATGTAAGTTCTATCATTATTTTTGTGGGGTCACTATCATTTTTCTCCGACACATAAAATAAGGTAGTTATTATAACAGTCTTAAACGTCATAGCATAATTTTAAAATTTGTTCAGTAGGTGCATAAGGCTGTATAAAAGAGGTAATATTGTACTTTTCATACTTAGAATTTGCTCTAGAATAACTCAGTTGCGATGTTAAGTTGATACATTGCTGACCACCATAAATGTAAATTTTACGTTGAGACAAAAACATATCCGGCTTCCGACTAGCGACATCTAGCGTTAAGGAGCGTTCAATCGATGTTTTAAGCGCAGTCGTTTGGGTCTTGCTTGATGAAAGCATTGTTGTGCTTTTGGCTTTTGCTTCTAAGGGTTCTTGCAAAGACATCTCGTGAATTGATTTTTCATGTTTTGATTGTTTATTTTCTTCGTGTGATTTTGATGATTTAAATACGATTGCGTTTGTCGTTTTACGTCTTCTGTGTTTAGGTGTTGGTTGAACTGCTGGCAACCGCGACGGGGATGCAGTACAGATTGTTTTAAGGTTCAATATTGTGTTTTGTTGTTCGGCAATCTGCTCCTTGAGACCGACAATTTCCAATACTAAGGTATCAATTTTTTTGTGTGCACTGTCTAATTGCGTTTTTAGCTCTTCATTTTCGGTTTTTAATAAATTGGTGTCAGAATTGCAAATTGTTGACATATCCGGTAAACTTTTTTCCATGTAATCGGAATGCGTTGAGTTAAAAGATGTACTGGACTCGTTAGATAGACTTCTTTGTCTTTTCCGCAAGGTTCTGTGCTCTCACCTACTCTATTTCTTCTGCATATTAATGACATGTTATCCTTGGGCAATATTCATTGTTATGCTGATGACAGTACGGTGCATGAACGGTACTTGGAACATCTTGCGGTAAAGCAAGCTGATATCGTGGTGAAAAGGCAAGAACTGGTTGCCAAACTGAACCTTTTTTCTTTGTTTTAGTCGGAGAAAATGCTTCTCTGCACTGGCATGAGGCCTCAAGAGGAACGTGAGACACCCCATGCACTGTCCAGGGCTGGAACCCATATGTCCCCACCCGCCCCCCCGTGAGGGAAACGGGTGAGTAAGGACATACGGGCCCGACCTGGTAAAAGAACCGACACCTTCCTTCATAAGCGCGATGCGGCGCCGCGGTACCATACTACGAGTACGATGCCCCGCGAAACGCCGCACGCTACGGACCCAGCTTTACCTGGGTCCCCTGCCCCAGAGGAGCAGCCTGGTAGGTTCAGGCTGCTCCCAAACGGGAGGAGGGCTTGTGCAATGCAGCCTTGTGCTCCTTAACACTAGGTCGCGGCCCTCCTAGGGGGGGAAGAGGTTTCCCTCGACCCCCCCCTCCGCTTCTTCCTCGTGTGGGACCGCAGCCCCACACGTGGGCCCGCGGTCCCACACCGGGAACACCACCAGCCTGTGCACCCTATGCCGGGGCATAGGAGCACAACCCGGTCCTCTGAGCCCTAGGCTCGGGGGAGGAGGGCGGCGTTATACCGCCGCCCTCAGTTCCCCCTCCGTCTGTTGCCTGGCCGCATCCGGCCCCCTCGGCAACTCCGCCGTCCATATGGGCGCTTCGCCCTCCCCGGCCGCAGCGGGGCCCGCGGCCAGGGGGCCCACTTCACCCTCGTCACTGGAGGACGACAGCTCCTCCCCCCCATATGGTGCTCGTGCGGGAGCCCTGCCTCCCTGCACACGCTGCAGACCGCCTTTTCTGCGCCGCATTCGGCCGCCTTGTGCCCGGGGGCACCGCACCGGAAGCACAAGGTGCCACGGCTGGCCTCTGAGCTACAAGAGTAACTCAGGTGGCCCACACCGTAGCACCTAAAACACCTCGTGGGGCCCCTGTCCAGGGCCACGACCCGCACACTGGCCCAGTCAAATGTGACGGATCCACTCTCCACCAACATTTTCGCCGCCGCAATTGGGAGCCGGGCCACAGCGGAGTACCGACCCGACGGCCGGCCCGAATCGGCCCCACGGACACCCTCTCGGCATCGCAGGCCGTCTCATCTGCGATCGCCTTCCTAATGCTCTCCCCATTGTCCGCCATGTCCGGGTTGATGCCCACAAGCCGGACCCCAGAAGGGGCGCCGTCAAAACTCCCCTCAAAGCCGCTCTAGAGTGAGCGGTGAGCGTGGGGCCCAGAGTGGGCACGCACGTGGAGATCCCCCCCGCAGGTCTGAGTGACCCGCTGTGCGGTCCAGAAGGGACGCGCTTTGAAGGGGGTGCAATGCCCAGAAGGGGCACCGCCTACATTATTCGACGCCCAGAAGGGGCGCCAGGTATTTGCATAAGGCCCCTTGTCCCACGCTGAACGTGGGCCGAGAGGCCTTACCCCAGGGTGCACCGCGAGGAGGTTCCCAAATTTGCACCCCTGCCAAACTAAACCTGGCTCTCGATCGTGTCTCTAAGTGGGGATCTGAAAACATGGTCGAGTTTAATGCCAGCAAAACCCAGGTTTTTGTATTCTCGTACAAGGTAACTCTCTTCAGAACTCTCCGTTACGCATTTCGGTGAACCTCAGCATTCTTGGCGTGGACATCGACCATGAACTGAATCCAAAATGCTACATCGAGAGTGTTATTTTAACTACTTCCCGTAAGTTGGGTATTCTCAATAAGGTGTACAAGACTCAGGTTCGATCGAGTATGGAGCATTATTCCCATCTCTGGGACTCGATGCACTTGCTAGACTGCAAAGGCAAGCGGTACGCATTATTGGAGATGCTGAGGTTACAGCCTCTCTTGAGGACCTCCAGCTGCGTAGAGACATTGCTTCTCTGTGTTCTAAAGAACATTATATTTAATCCCGCCCTCTCCTTTCCTGTCCCGGACTACACGTGCTGGTTTTAGGAACCACCATCCTGTGCAGACTACCAGCACTCGTAACAAAAAATTTGGCAAGTCGTTCCTCTGTAAGACCATTCGGCTTTTGTAATTCTTTGCCGGTGCATGTGTTTCCCAGCTCCAATAGTCCCGGGTCTTTTAAGCGGGGCGTGAAACGGCATTTATGCAGGCCGTCATGAATTGTTACCGTGCTTATTCTACGGTGGGGAGCGCTCTCATTATTTTGGACTGCATCGGCTGCTTACCATCAGGCAGAATGCGGTCACTATGAGGAGTCAATATAGAAAAAAAAGAAGCTGTTGGCACATCAAAAGTGGACGCTTATTTCAAATCATCTGATAATGAAGAATTTCATTTCGAATTAAGTACACCAAATAGCAGGTTGATTTTTAATTTAAAGTACTTTTCATTTGTTTTTTTTAATTTTAAGATTGTTGTTTTGTTTTTTATTTCTAAGTTTCTAGTAAGTGCAAATGCCAAGAATGATCGTGAATGTGTAATTCATAAATAAAAATTATTTAAAACTTTACTCCTCATCTGAGTTTCTTATTGTAAAACTGTTGAGCGGCTTGAAAAGCGTAAGTCCGGCTTTAAAATAGTGTCTTGGGCTTTCCACAAACACTATGTCCGGCTTTTAGGGCAAAATGTCCGGCCTAATACAGCGCTGAGTCCGGCTTTTTTATTTTAGGACCTGGCAACCCTACGCGGGACGTCAAACCATTCGGCGCTGAGGCTTGGGACAACTCATTTAATTTATTTTGTATATTTTTCAAGTTTTAAGTACCTTTAAACTAGCTTATAAACAGCAGTATTGAGTCTTATTTCAACTTCAACGCCACATTACTGCGCGTTCAAAGACAAATACTTACTTACAACGACTTTTTATTTCGCTTGAAACAAAGTAGGTACACTTATCCCTTTGTCTGTCTCGAAGACTCCTAGAGGTTCTAAGAATTGAATTTCTTTTGTATCCGGTTATACGGCAGCTAAGCTCCATGATCATTTGCCGTGTGGGAAACCGACAACTAGAACAGTGTGTTCGTCAATACCATGTCACCCATAATAACAATTTATCGTTAGAGCAGTTCTTCAGAGATATTGATGCATCGAGATGGTAGGTAAACCTTAGAGCTCACGATTAATAGGCCACATAAACAATCAAGTGTTTTTCAGCACTTAAGTACCTAATGTTTAGTCAATTACTTATTCTTTTTTTTTATTCGGCAACGGGTAAGCGCTTGGCCTTCATCTCACCTGATGGTAGTGACGATAAGGCCGGAGGTGGAAGCGCGCTTCAATCCTCAACCACTGAGGAACTGGCTGTCTCATCTCAAGCTGTCGTAACATAACAATGCTATAAACATCGTTGTTATGGCGACAGACTTAGATAAGATGGTGGTAGCTAGCCAGGCGGACTTAACGGCCATACCACCAACCAAACCGAGCACACAAAGATTCTTAGATTAAATCAAATTGTAACGTTGTTTTTTTTCTTCTTTTTTATGTAAATGCATTGTAAATGTTTGTGTTATTATGTTACAATAAAAGTATTATCTTTCTATCAATCTATCTATCAACTTTTTTATTTAATCTAAGTAATCATTTCGATTTGAAGTAAGGAACCCAAAATTAACGCATCTAAATCCGTACAAAACACAGCTAACAGAAGAAAAGTGCAAAGTGTAGGTACTGTGCTTATTTTAATAAACTGGGTATGCATTTACCAACCTGCTTGGTAAACAGGACGTGGTCTACCTACGGTGTTGCATGCTTATCCAGAAGACGCCTATTCGCTCTTGCCTTGAAAAGACTAAGGTTATAATGATCGGTAAACACATGAGCAGGCAGCGCATTCCACTCTGTCGGTATATAGGTAGGTACTTTATGAAACAACATTGTAATTGCTCACCTTTTCATTCAGGCTATTTACCTACATCTGGGAAATGTGACTTTTATCAGATGCGGCAATATTATAATGGTCTTAAAAATATTTACGGCATGCTCCGCGGAGGAACTTAAAATCCTCTCAGCTAACGGCACTTCTTTTATCGTTGCGCGTTGGCGCGAATGGAGAGCTAAGAACCTTGTGTTGGAGTAGGTACCTTCTTGTTCCCAATTTTGACGTACCTACATACATACCGGTACAACGGGGCTATTTAGTAACCGTGGGGCTTTTTGGAAAAAAATAATATTTTCCAAAAAGCTCAGCGTGATAGTCTGTCTACCTACTTTTTTCAGCAAAAAACTAACACGTGCAAAGCCACTGGCAAAAGCTAATTTAAATTAAATTAATTGAACCGACCCTGATTAGTAATTTCTAGTGAGGGGGGGGGGGGGGGGGGGAGAGGATTCCTACACGTTACGTCTGCCTGACTACGTCCAAGTCTGAACGCCATAATCCATCCAAATTAAAAAAATTGAAGTAATAATAAGGAGCAATACCTACTGAATAGGGGCCTTAGACCATCAACTCAAATAAGATATGGCAGTAGGGCCTTTGGTTTCTTCTCATATAACCGTCCTAATTCTGGGCTCAGGCCTACTCTTAAGAAAAATAAGTATAATATAAGCAGATATGTTCATAACCCATTTGCACTGACCGAAAACGGGTTAATGAGCTAACTATAAAAAAAAATTAAGAACTACTATCTTTACGATCTCAATCGGTGCGAACAGCTGACGTAGGTACCTTCTGAAGCACAAAGTAATTCGAGATATTTCAAGTTGGTCACCTATCCGGCAGCGTGACTTTGCAAAGCTGGTTTAATTTGCAAGATCGCAACAAAGCTTCGTCCGAAGATATTATCTTAATTAATTATTTTCAATTTGCAGAAAAACCAGTTTCATGACCGAATTACTATTACATAAGTTACTATCACCTGAATAACAGCTCAGTTATCAAACTTCAGACAAACAAACAACAAAAATCTCATCAAAGAGGGGCAGACAACTCGGAAACAGCTCAGACAACGTGGAGACCGGAATAAGCTGAAAGAGAAAAGTTTACTGTTGACGTAACCATCACCAATATGTTATTCTAAAATTCCCCCCTAAAAGGAAGTAGGCACCTACGTAGGTACGCGTTTAATGATTAGCTCGACAACTTTCAAGAATATAAAACAGCCAATTTATGAACGTAAAGTTACAAAACATTTACGCTAGTTTTGATTAATGTCGACTTGTCAGATTAGTTATAAAACGAGGTCGAAGATTGGGCTCGCCTGTCGTTTTGCCATTATAGCCGTTTCACGCAATGTCTTAGCGCCCTGACCTCCAGTTTTATTATTGACTTTCCACCGAGTCACAGTCACACCGAACTGGGTCAGGCTTTAAGGACGAAAGGATTGTGAGTGCCGTTTGTTTAAGTGGTGATACGAAACAAGACTGTTGGCTAAGTGAACAAACTGTTTAAAGAGAGAAGGGAGCGCGTCCCGGGGGATGGCGGTGGCGGCTGGTGAAGAAAGAAAAGATTTATGACGCTCAGCGGCATATCGGCGGCGCGACGGCAGCGCGCGAGTGTGACTGCGCATGCTCGCCACTGCGCCACTGGCGGCGCACTGC
The DNA here is from genome assembly GCA_963921215.1 of Scoparia ambigualis. Lineage (NCBI taxonomy): Eukaryota > Metazoa > Arthropoda > Insecta > Lepidoptera > Crambidae > Scoparia > Scoparia ambigualis. The sequence goes on from OY992511.1 coordinate 24,197,211, forward strand.
CCCCTGGCGGACTCGGCCGCACTGAGTTGCGTAACAAAAGCACACTCGCCTCCTAACGCTACGCCGAAAACTTTCTCTCGACGCGGACGGAGCGGAAAATCGGAAAACCGTATAAAACTTTCCCGCGGTGCGCGCTCTTTCGTTTCATGCCAGAAAAATAGTTGGAGAGGTAATCGGCATACACTGAAAAAATTACGGACTCTTTTTAGGGGGGCTTTTCGCTTTCCTTTTTTAGTTCGACGAGTTTTCGAAGTTGGCAGTGGCGAAAAGTGATCCGATGCAGTTTTCGCCGATCGCGTACAACGCAGTGTGGACGTTCTAAAGTGCTGTGCTAATTTGTTTAGTTTTTTGCTTTGCTTGCCGCCGAGTGGTGGTCGGCGGAGGTGGGACTGCGCTAGTGGTGGGAATCAATACTGCGGTGGGAGCGGCAAAGGTACTAGTATTTTGTTTTTAATTATTTAAAATATTCGTTTGAAATTTTATTTCGACTACTTTTGAATGTGTTATATAGTTTTTATTTTTATTTTCTCTATTCATTTCTTAATTCTCCAATTTTTACTTATGATACCGGTTAAATGTTTAAAAGTAAAACTTTTACCTACGGCTATCGGTTTAGCGCAATGTCGTGTTCAGTGTTACGTCAGTGTTCAAACTCTTTGTTGAAACTTTTACCCTCTACCAAGCTACCTACCATCACCGTAGTAGGTCACAACAAAAGCCTACACACATTCGCTACGAGAGCCGTAGACAGTACGTTCACCACGAAGTTTTACTCCAAAATTGGGAATCGGCCAAAGGATGACGTGCATATATCCTGACTCCTGCTAAAAGTAGGTCATTTATATAGGTCCGGTGCCAGTTCTATAAAATTTTATGCGCCATGTAGCATGAAACCTTTCTTTGTTACATTTTTTAAATATATACTTACATTATATTTGCAACAACAACAATGTGTACGCTATCATAATCCAATTAGCGAAAGTCCATTCTCAAATTACGTCTCGGTGGCCTCGTACCTACAATAATCTAGCGCAAGGTACCTACCTACACCCGTGGTAAAATGATTATCGAGTCATTATTATTTATACCGTCTTCCCTAAGTACTTACTTAATCCTGATACCATAGCACCATTTATATAATTCTGATATAGTGTTCATATCTTCTTAAAATATTGAGCTTTAAAAGAAAAGTAATTTAAAAGACAAAGCAGCAGCTCATCAAATTCTACTCAATACGTGTAATAAGTATAAAAAGTAAATATACTTAGTTAAAAAAAACTCACTGTCTTTGTTAACCAAAACCAATGCAAGCCATGCATCTTATATAAGCCTTTCAAAGGGATTTAAAGCCTTGTAAAGCCATTAAATCCATTAGATCTTATTACGATATGTATCAACTCGTTTATGAAAATACACAACATTTTTAGACGTCACTGTCCGTAGTTAAGCTTTTAAAATTAAACAATTTTCTTTGGGTCTAATAATGAATCGATAAATACTGCCTACTCGGCGCAATAATAAGCTTTCGTTTATTACAAGTTTTATTAGCGTTGAGTCATAAACACTAGACTATTCGTTTTAGGAATGGGTAAGTCTGTAGGCTTTTATTTGGAAATATCTATTACATTTAAGCATGAATTGGTCGTCTCATCGACATCGGACAGACAAAGAATAAGTAGGTATATAAAAAAATACTTAAAATTCTGTTTTCCTAATAAAGGAAGCTTTAATAGATATAGGTGAGTATCTTCATTTAGTATAATTACGCAATTTCCTTTTCAGACCTTTTAGATGTATCTTCAACTTCTTACTACTTAACAGTTATGTAAAATATTACAACTATTAAAATTTGATTTGATTAGTAGGGCTAAGTACCTACTTAGCCCGAAGAAAACTATTGATCCCCGTCCGATGAATCACATGTGATACATGGCAATTTTTAATTGTCATTATTCTTGAGCAGTGAACCCGTAAGTAAATAAAGATTTGTCTAAAGACGGAATTATATAATACACATAAACACAAAATAAACCACTTGGTCTTAATACTCTATATTGAAATAAAATACATTAGGTACCCACCTACCGATTAAAATAGATTACTATACAAACTTGAACTTGAACCAATGTCACAGAATACATAATCCAATGTATAAAGTTTGCCCGTATCATAAGGTGCTTAATTTTCCGCAGCGGCATTTCCTCGCTTAATTACTATCCTAATTATCTATGTAAAAAACTGCCGACTCATGAGTACAACCAAAGAATCAAATCAATCTGTTACAAAAATCTTCGAAAAAACATAAAGGCAAAGCCCGCATAGCTATGGTAAATTCCGAAAGGAACACTACAATCAGAGCTCATAATCCTGTATTAAAATACAGGTCTTGACTTTTTCTGCTGATATCGCCTCACGCGAGCTTGTTCCTGGAACATGGGAAGAAATTAGTGTTACGTGGGGTGCTTCCCAGAACAGCACCCGACCAAGAGAAACAATGACGTAACCTTCGAGTTCCTTGCCGTCCTCATGGCATACCACTGGCGTTCAATATAGCTGGTACATTGCGTTGACTGAAACAAGTGAACGACGAATGTTTTCAACGCCACACGACCATAATTTTTAAATTTGTATGTCGTGGAGTGGGAGGAGAATTATGACAATTGAAAATTGGCTGTATATACAGCTGTGTGCAGACGCAAAACAAATAATAACTTGAACATGCTTCGAACCAGGCATTGTGCCCACGAAGCAATTTATATTTGCTCCGTGGTTGTGCTCGTTAAAACCAATGTACATACATCATTAAGAAGCCAATATCCTGAACGCAAAGTTTGTTGTTGTAAACAAATAATTAAACAACGATAAATGATCGATTTAGAAATAGCCCAATAGATTATCATTTTATAAAGTATCCAATATTCATTTCTCACTTTTAGATACGAAAATGTTGTTCTAGGTAAAATAAAGAAATTTATTCGTCATTGTATTATCATTGGCTTTAAATTAGAAATTAGCTATTTGAAAATATTTTTGATTTTTGTATAGAAACTAAATAACATTGGTTATTTTTCTAAACTTAAGGTGAACTTTTATAAACATTATTTACAGATTCACTTGCAATGCACAAAAACATGTTATTAAAAACTATCTCATCTATTTTCAACTACTCTATTTCGACCACAGAACAGAAGTTTTGACCAACACAGCTATGTTTCCAACGATCTATCTCTGCCCACTCCATTACGTTGGAGGTTCGGCTGTATGCCGGTTTTAAGGCTCGGGCCATGGCGACTCATCATTCCATGTTTTATGGGAAACGCATAAAAACTAAATGGGCTATCGTAAGTGAACGCGTTACCACATTAGCAAGGGCAAATTTTATGCTGATTAAACCTCGGGAATAGAAACTTTAAAAAACAATACATTATTTTCTAATTTATCTAGTAGGTACTTAGTTGTAAGTTGATTCAAATCTTAATAATAAGTTATAGGTGTATTCGCTTGTTTTTTGCGTTTTTAATTTAAGTACATGTACTTAGATAATTTATTGTAGGTTACTTAGTCCTAATAATTTAAAAGAAATAAACAAATCTCGACCCAAAATACTTTTTAATTGTCATCGAGGACAGTCATGTTTTAAGTGATACTTACGTATATAATTTTCTTTACTTTTTAATTTTGTTATATTCTATGTATGTCCCTTGTTGGGTGTAATTATTTCTATGAAAGAGGGGACCTCATAAAAATAAACTCCAATAAATCCCTTAACAGAAAACCCTTATAAACTCAATCTCGTAATGGTCTATTAAATTTATTTATTTGAATAATCATAATAACATGAATACAAATACCATTTGAATAGATAGAAAGAATCAGAAAAATCTCAATAGACCAATTAATTATGAATAAGATGTACTTTCGGTTGTGTACTCAATCAATTTATTAAAAACGTATGAATGGTAAGTACTTACCTTACGGTACCTTTTCTAAAACCGGGAGCAGGTACTTGTACCATTAGAAAGGACAGTTTGGATTTGATTCATTAAAAAACTCTTTTCTATGCGATACATCTTCAAATCATGAATAAAAAATACGAGTATAGGTACCTTTGTTAATTCTTTACTGAATACCAATGTTTCTTCCGGGACATTTATAGTACTTATAGCGAAAGTATAGTAAACTAAACACACAACCAAAGACGATGTGGATACAACAATTTCAAAATAGACCAAACGAGTTGGAATACCACCGCCAATACGTAAATCCAATATCCAAACTAGTAAATTACGGGCTTACGGTAGCACGCGCTAATGTGATATGAAGTTGGATGGCACGCATTTGGCAGGGATCCGGCTCGGAAGCTGGCTGCAAAACGTGATACAATTAACATGACTCAACTCACAATGGACTTTGGTGAACCGGCCATGTCACGTTATCAGTGCCTCGATTCGGATGCTTTAAAACTTCTTTAGTTATTTTCTTCTCTTTTAAAGTATGAGTGGTAGAGCCACGCTGCGTTGCAGCACGAATTGGGCAAGCTCGCCCGGCGTAATACCTCGCGGAACATCGGCGTGAAACAATAGCACTCGTTGCTGTTGTGTTTCATCCGATGAGTGTAAGTATCAGAAGCCCAGTTGTCCCCCCTCTTTTTATATGGTCTCTATAAAAAAATTTCATGGAAATCGTCATTAGACCTAGACCGGATATAAACAGGAAGTAATACGGAAGTAGTTTGACACATGCGGCCATATTGGATTAAGATGGCCTTAGCACACAAGAGGTAAGATTAATCCTGAGTATAATTGATTATGATTATGATATAAGTAATATATTAAATATGCGAATGCCCAAAAGTCCTCTGTTTCCACAATATTCACGTATTTTATTACTATTATTTATAAGTATTATTACTTTGTTAACTTGTGATAAAATATTATTGAGCATAATGAAATAAGAGGCAGGTTAGCAATCTACTTTAGTGGACTCTCCTTACAAACAACGAATCATATTCCTCTCGTTGGTGTTTTTGACTTTCTATTTTGTTACTCACATTTACTATTTGATGATTTGTATAAATATTTTCATGACACATTCCTATAAAAGATCATAGAATGAGTGTTCAGAATGGTCATTCTAATATGAAAACATAGTGTGCTGCTTAGATTAAAACAAAATGTTTTAATCTAAGGTGTGCCGACATTGGTCAGATACTAAGTGTACTATTTACAAGTAACAGGCATAAAATTTAAATGTGAATAAAAAAGTTATGTGTTTGTCAATTAAAGTAAAATATTTATTGAGCATTCAAAATTGCACTGAATGATATTAAAATTTGTTGAATGTTAATGAACTCAGTCTTTATTTATTATTTATTTGAAAAGCTCTAGAACAATCACATTCGTTAAATAAAGTTGTCTTATTAAATAACATGTAGGTAGGTAGGTACTCATAATTATTGATTAGAAGTTGGTAAGTATATTAAACCCAAATACGTCTATTTTCAGGCATAAATGGGACCAGTTTTTCTAGTATTTCTTTCTTATTTTCCTCTATTATACCTCTAGGAGTAGTTTTAAGTTCGGGAATCGATCTTTATTTTGTAAAATGTCAAAGGTTTGAAAGTCTTCGTCATTATGTTCTTTTTTAAATTTCTGTTTAAAAAAACCTCTTTCCGCTTTAACAAAATATGTGATGTCCTTTTAGTAAATACATGGTGAACAGTTTCTAATTTTGTGTTGCGATATACAGTCATCATACTCTTATAAATCAGTAAAGTTCATTTCATTCTACCCTCGTTACCCCATGCGACGATCAATAAACATACGCATTTACTACTGTAAATATGTGTATGTTTTTGTACTGTCGACTTTACTGTTAGATTGATTAAAATGACTTGACTTTCATTTACAAGATTTATTTAGCACTACTTTGATAAAAATAACATTTATGTTCCTATAAGGTGAAGGTTTTCTTAGCATAGTTACAGTGAGTAATGTATGTGCTCACTCACTTACTTTAAGTATGATTACGGAACGGTTTATTTTTTATGAAATACAAAAAATATAAATAGTGTAACTATACTTACTATAACTCAATGACTATGAGCATGTGTAGCGGAAATACCATATACTTGAATAATGACAATACAGTGACTTTAGTTACTGTAAACATTTTAGAGAAAATATGAAATAAATCGCAGTTTTAATACAGTGAGCCTACTCACTGTCCTTCTATTAACGAACGGTTGAATCTACATAACACTAACTGTGGTTGAGCTTCGTATATACTTATATCGTATCTTTGTCAATAATATTGATAAAAAAAGTAAATATAGTGGTATGTAGGTCTTGATTTCAGGATTACGGTACTGTAAAAAAAGTCATAGAACCAGTAACACGGCTTACTGTGATTATGACAACGGGGACAGCATAGACGGCGGTGATTACTTTCCATCAGGTGCCACTCAAGCTCGTTTGCCTTCTTTTCACGTTAAAAAAACACTTTTGCGTTCCATTATACACGAATCTTTAGACGGGGATTGTTGCTAACGACTTACTAAAAGCATAACCTACGTATGTATACCTTTTTACACCCGACGTTTCGACCGAACTCGAGTTCTGACAGCTGTCGCGATATGCCGCCTCCGTTTGCGCAGCAGTCTTTTTCCACCGTCACATTTTTTATCCAGCTACCGTCACACACTTCTTCAGTTCAGTTGTGTCATTTTTTGTCATTTTTTCATAGGTAGTCTAAAAGTCAAACTCAGGTCACTAACGCCCAAAATTAATAAAATCTTAACAAATCTGTTGTTTTGCCTACTAGAGATTGCTCTATACAAATTTTGACACATTCTAAACTCCAGTAGACAAAACAACAGATTGATAGGTTATTGACACCAGTCACCAGACATGACGGTGGTCTTTTTAAAACAGCATTTTACGTACAGTCAGCCTCAGAATTAACTTAACACTTTAGCACCTTGCTACACCAACTCGGACACTCATAAAGTTTTTCAATAATTATAATTAATTTAGAACCTTCTGTACGGTAGTACTATTAATTATTCTTTGCTTGTACCAAGACGAAAAACGAAACAATTTTAAACACACACTTTATGCTTATTAATTTTTGACGTTTTTTATGCTTAAGTTTTTATAAAAAAAAGAGATTTGACTGATTAAAAAATGTAAACCTTATTAGTTGGGTACTAATGTTTTCCAAAAGTCATTTCAGCCGTTACTTTATTTTACTTCAAAAACTCAGTTATTTCCAATTTCTATTACTTACCACAATATCAATACGATAATTGGAAATCACATTTAATTTTATTCCTTGAAGTAATAACTTAAGTTAACAATTCATTATGATTTATCATTCTCCACCTTTCATCCCAAAAAAACGATAATTTACCTATAAATTTTAGCCGTTTGTGTCGCTAGGGGAGAGACACTTGCCCGCTATTTTTGTCTCGTACCAGGATACGTTTGTTTACACAATTCTATGACCGGCTTATATTTCGGTTTGACGCGATTCTGTTTCAGCGTGCAGTGGTACTGGGGGTAGCGATGCGCATTTGTCTGGCACAGACTATAGCTCGTTAGATTAGTTGTTAGGTCTTAACTATAAATTAGTTTACTGTTTTTTTATTATTATTAGTATTGACGTCAATAAGTGCCTGTAAAGGTTTACATTAAATAAATAATTTGACTTTGACTTTGGAAGAACCAATTACAAAAAACGCTCTGTAGTGCACTTAAAAAACATAAATATTAAATTCACGCCCTTAACAACTGTACAATGTACATGTAATTTATAGCAAAAATAAATAAATAAAAAGAAATAAATCGAATGTCCAAAAAGATGTAATATTCAACTATTTTAAAAAATCCGTAACGTTATTAAAGTGGGAGAACTCGACAAGTAACAGTAGGTTTATGAAACTTTTATGGTGCAATATGTGTGGTCATGCTGGAGGCCGCGGTTTATGAGCAGACAGTGAGATGAAAGCAATTCAGCCTCAAGCTAAGCTTTATTTGGGTCAAGCTAGTTTAAAAATAATACAGCCACTTTGTTACGCTCACTGAAAACACTCATTTTGTTTACTGAAGAATAATGTCTCTTACGGAGTAAAGAAACAAAATGATAATTTTGCATGAATTAAAAAAGACCTTTCTTACTTCAAAACGCACATGTTTTGTCTCTGTCTAAAAGTATTTGAGAAACAGTGCAAGCATCTGTTGAATATATCGTTTTTGCTTTAAATATTTTTGTATAAAGTAAGACCGTTGATATTTCCTTAAAAATGTAACCTTAACGAACAAATTACATTTATTAATGTTGAAAGTATTACATCAAGTATTATATATACTTATATTATATTATATTATACAAGTATTATATCTATAACAAACAGGACTCGCACCCTCGACATAGAGGTCAGGCGTACTACCAGCTCTGCCATAGTGGCTCTGTCTGGCCCATGCAAATTTAACGACACTTACTACTCTTACTTTAAAAGCCAAAGGCCCCTTTATTCAATTTCAACAACGACGTCATCAATATAATATTTACTTTATCATAATCATCATTAGCGCGGAAATGTCTAACGCTAAGCTTAGGCCTTCCTTCCGGTATATTATGGGGAGATAGGGCCAATCACCCACTACGTTAGCCCATTGCTTGTTGTCGGGTTAAAACATTTAGTGACCAAATTTTAATATAAAAAAAAACATATTTTATTTATGTATAAAGGATTCTTTCTTTATTCGACATTATATGAGCTACGGGCTACGGAAGACTGACTACGGAGTTTAAAATGTCGTAGTCGCTACGAGCTACGAGGCTTAACTTGTAGAAAGTAAAGGAAAAACGTACTTACATCACATATTCTAATTAATACTTAATAAAAATGCTCCGTATTTTAAAAGTTTTATATCGAAAAAGCTGCTCTGTGGTCTAGTAGTTCAACCACAGGTCTCAGATAAGCTAATCTAGGGTTCGATTGCCAACGGTGGCTAATTATAAGTGTAAAGTGTACTCAATTTCGTTGGTGGTAGATCTCTCTTAGTCCACCTGGCTTGCTACCATCATCATAACTAAGTGCCATAACAACAATAGTAATATAGCTAGGTAGTTCCTCTGTGGTTGAAGATTCCGGATGAAGTAGGCTTCCATCTTCCATCTTAACGTCACTCAACAACAAATGAGATTACCACTTAAGTTCGCCGTTGTTTATAAAACCAATAATAATATCTATTCAGCCATCAAGAAGATTGTAAGTTCTTGTAAGAAGGTACAATAATTTTAGACCAGTTTATTTTACGCTATTTGTAAACTACCCAAACAGTCGTTACCGTGTTAACGATTTCCCACCATCCTGACTGAAACAGTTGCTATTTCGGAATACTAAAACAAAAGCCAAAATTGGGAACAGCATAGGAATATAATATTTATCATTTGGCGTCTAAGAATGACAATCGGTGGGACACTATGCTAGCGTTTCAGCGTTGCTGTCGCGCTCCACTCATAAATATTTAACGGAAAGACGTTATGCATTTAAGAGTTAAGGATACCGTCGCTCACGGCGTCCCAATTAGGGAATACCTCCGTCTCTGTTGCCAACGTGCACTTTGTATTTAAGTTAATTCCTTGTTGGCGCTTTAAACTTAATTCGGAGTTTTCATTACCTTAGTTATATTATTCGTTAGAGTTCCGTACATGAACGCAAGTCGCAAAGTGCCGTTAACAATATATTATTTTTCTTTAAGTTTATGCGAAGTTATACATTGATATGAAAACGTTTTCATAAATAACAAATATTGTCGTTCTGGGAGTATTCTTGTGGCCACGGATCCTAACGATTTGACATAATCTGGATCAAATTAAATATAATTATACATATCTGGATATATAAATAAAAATAAATTGTTAGAAATAAATGATTGCACATCAGGAAAATTTCCAAAAAAAATCCCTTCAAAAAAATTGCCATATAGGTGCAAGTGGCAATTTTTTTGTTGTGTTTGTAATTGTCAGGACAAAGTTTGTTTTTGGGTTTTTTTTGGAAATTTGTCAAGGGCTATTGGAACGGGCCTCTAGTATTATTTTATTAAACAAAAAAACATATTGATATAATATTAACCATCACAATCATCTTTCATTGATACACGTACGTGTAATATATAAAATTGATTTCTGCTGCGCAATGAAATCGTTCGCTTCCCAGTCCCAGTACTGAAAGTAGGTGGTCCATAAATTCTATCGGTGAATTACCTTGTATTACGCTGTGTGATAAAACTAATTAACATTCACACATTTACATATCTGCGTAGCTGCCTTGTCGCGGGTCTACCATCACTGAGGGGAGACTCGGCAGGGCTAATGTTATGTGCGCTAGCCTAGCTAGGTTATTTATGTTATCAATTGAACATTAAGTAACGGCATGTTGAACACATTGTTTATGTTAAGACTAAAAGCTAAAATTGTTTCTGTTTTGTTTTTATCCACGACAGGTAAGCACTTGCATCTCTCCTGATGGTAAGTGACGCTATGGCCTGAGATGGAAGCGCGCTTCACCCGGAACCCTCAACCACTGAGAAACGGTTAAGAAAGGATTCTCCATCTCCTTGCGTCGTGTTCTTCAATGCTGAGGGTCGTGACCTCCCTTCTGGATCACTTTCTCTCTTATGGTTTTTCTCCATCTGTTTCTGTCTCTGGCGGTGTGCAGGGCGTTGTGAACTGAAGAGTTAAGTGCGGATCTGGTCAGACCAACGTATTGGGCTGCGTCCTCGAGGCCTTTTCCCGTCTACTTTGCCGGTCACGATGAGTTTCTCAAGGTTGTCACCGTCTTTCCTTGCAATGTGACCGAAGTTTCGAATAGGAAAGGATACTGACTTCAAAATAATAAAATTTCATTTCTATTTATATACTAATGTAATTTTTATTAGGCACATTATACTTATATATATTACACACATACACACACTTATAAAGGTAGATAAGAACCCGCAAACCTTAACCTAGCCCAAAGAATTACTTATTATTTGGTAATTAATGGCTTCTCGCATGATCGCAAATGTCGGTGTTCTACATATTGTAACGCTAATTAATTACCATCTAAAATATATTGTAAGTAAACAGGTCAGATACCAAATTGCCGTGGTATCTTAACTGTAGTCAAAGAGCTCGATGATGTTGCTGCTTGCGCATTCGGGCTGCGACCTCGTAAGCTAAGCAACTTGTAGGCTTGGGTAAAAAAAATCGATGTATCAAAATATCGACCTTTTTAAATAAAATAATTGATCTATATCGTCGGTATTTTTGATCTCGTTTTTCGTTCGATCGGTACTCGATTTTTTTTTATTATCAAATTCAATTTCGAGACTTTTTTAACATATCCCTACGAAACATCATCTATCCAATCATATTTTCAACGATATACCCCTATCTAACAATCATATTTTCAACAAATTATTTTCATGACCAAATATGGGTTTAATTTTACGAATTATTTTAGGAATGTTTCCACGACTTGGGCAAAAAAATTGATAGGTACCTATTTTTTTCGTCAAAAAACGATACTGTTTAAAAACTTCGATACGATATTTATCGATATTTTATTCCTAGTTGCCCATCTCTAGCAACTTGGTGAACATAGGAAAGTTTTTATCCCGGTATAGATTTCTGTGAGATAATGAAGTTCGGCTAGACCGTTTTTGGTAATTTTGCAAATGTTTCGTCAGTCAGGTTCATACGGAAAGCAAAATTGGAAAACTTTACCGAAGTGTTTTAGAATTCATGAAATACTAAACTCTTTTTTCTATGGGATTTTTATTTGAAGAGCATGACTCTGTTTACGCTTTCAATAACATTCTTTTTTTTATAAAAACAGTGTAACAAAAACTACATTGTCTTCTAATTTTTAAAAGCTTATTTGTGCCGTGAATCTTACTAACATAAAGAGAAATGTTACACACTTTCTATTTTCGGTGCCTATCAATCCGGTCAACGATTAAGATAAAATCTTTTCAATAAACATTACCTCTAACACTTAAGAAGACCTTACATTTCGGACAGGACGTTTGTCGGGTCAGCAAGTAATGAATAAAACAGATTGTGGGTAAACGCCGCGGGTAATAAATACACGTGGCATCAAAAGCTTTGGATTAGGCCCAAGATTTGTTACGCCGTGACTTTAACAGCGTGTAAAGTGGTGGTAAACAGGGGTGCCTATATAGTCGTGTATATAAACAAAACATACACTCGCCACAAAATTGGCTGTTTTCTATTAGCTGTTATTCAAAATATTTTAGATATTTCGCACTGAAATTTTTTATATGAATTACAGAACGTATGTGTCAGGAGTTGACTGTTTCCAAAACAAGATTGGAAAAATTTTGCTCTATTGAAAAAAAATCCTGAAGTTACCTCTAAAATTTTCATATAAATGCACATTACGACCGTGTTTTACCATAATAATTCCTACAAAGTCGAAACACATATGTACTGTTTACCTTTTCGATTTCTTGACTAATTTAGATTTCCAAAAAACTAAACATTTTTATTAACTTTTCGATGAAAATGTGAATGGCCTTACGAATTACCACGGACGCTGCACCGCGCAACACCCGCGACTGAACATGGTGTTCAGCGTAGGATAGGTGGTAAGCCCATCGCCGATTTATGATGTTTGGATGCATGTGCAGTTCTTAGTCCGATGGTCGCACTTTACGACACGTAAGAGAAAAGATGGGTTGTTAGTACATACATATAATCAGGACTATTATCCCCGAAGGGTTAGTCAGAGACTAGGCAATGAGGACAGCAAAAGAAGTCACCTACTACAGTCCACTTTTCACCAACTAGCGACTGCACTTATGTGCTCAGCGTGACAGGTGGTAAGCCCATCGCCGCTCTATGCTGTTGGAAGTATGAACAGTCTTTAGTCCGTTAATCGCCTTTTACGACACCCAAGGGAAGAGATGAGTTGTTAGTATTCTTTTAATAATGAGCTGCCACCACTAAGACAAGATAACATTTATTGTCATAACTGTACCCATTAGTTGCTACAATCATCAAAAATGGTGTCAACAGTCTGTCTATTTCGGACGTAATACCTAATGACGTAGCTTAATTGCCTAACTGCCGTACTCGGAGACGTCAATTAAGTTTTAATGAAAATTATGTCTCTTGCTGTCAGTTTCTTATGTATAGTACTAAATAGAGAAGAAAAGACACTTAACCCCTCGAGCGTCATATGTACTTACCGGTGTACAAAATAGTTGAGAGTCATGCGTGTCTCTTGTACTTACCGGTGTACAACAGACTTGGCTCAGATTGGTTGTTTTCTTTTAGCCGGTCCGAGTCGTAGTATACAAGTTTTAGCTGTCTGTGAATTTTCTATGGTCCGTATAGAAGAAATTAACATAGTTAGTAGGATTCGGACCAAACAAAACATTATCGAAAAAAATATTTAAAAAGAGTGTCTGAAGTTATGGACGGACGTCAGCCATATTAGTACAAAGTTGTGTTGTTGTGATTTGTTTACATGATGTTTTCTCGAAGTAAAATATAAGTTTTCGTATGATTCTTATCTATATTTACTGAAAACTTAATACAGTTTTTGTACAATGCAATAGTTGTGTGATATAGTGGCAATTTAGATTAAACGACGAGCTAGAAGTATAATTATGATATTTTGATTTTGCTAACAACTACAGCTAACATTGTGTGTTATAAAGTGCTGTAATTTTCTTCATATTTTGTTTTTTTTGATAAAAGTGATTATAAACATTAATCAATTTGTAGATTATTTCATCAGTCGTGTCGTTTGTTAATTATTATAACAAATAGTAAAACCAAAGGTTACCTTTATGAAATATTGAAAACAAAAGAAAACCGTTCCAGTGCCACTACAAGTAAGTCTTTATTGTTCAATCTAAGTAGTTAACTACGTACAAAAATTCATACAGAAAAGAATGACACCTCATTCACGCGAAAATCTCGTATAGTTATTACGCAATAAATATTTTTCCCTAATCAAACAATAAAAAAGTGATGTATCGCAAAATGCCTGACACGTAAAGCATTTAATGCTTTAGGGTGGCTGGCGCGCCACGGGTTAATTAGCATTAAAACAAAATTGACGTCTCTGAGTACGGCAGTTAGACGGGCCGTGTATCGCAATTTGAAGCATAGGTGCCAGGGGGTACTGCTCTTAGGAGCTCAGTTTTATTTTTTTATCACATACGTTCTATATTATCATATACCTACGGCTTTTATAATTTTCAACGAGGCAGAAAATAAGTTTTTGGAGTCATTTTCAAGTTTTAAACCAGTACTTTTAATATTTTTTCGACAATTAGTTGCTTATTAGTAAGATAGCACCTAGATTGTAAGGGCGATCATCACAGAGTTCGAACCCCACACTACTATCTAACAAACAATATTTAGAAATGAATTTCTTCGATAATATAACATTCCGCCGCCAGAGGGCGCGGTCACAATCGGATACAACAACGGAAATGGAAACTGACGATATAACTTCTAATAACACGATAGACGACACGGTTTGTAGTCTCCCAAATCTAAGTGGACACAGCAACAATGAACAAGTTAGCGAATTGCAGCTTCAAATACAGAAACTGACATTAGATTTAAAAATTGCACATCAAGAGGTTGATACTTTATCACTTGAAAACACTGCACTAAAGCGAACAATAGAAGAAATGACGTCTAAACAAAAACTGATAAATAAAGTTACAAAAACGCTTAGTGAAAGTATATGCACACCAATTAAAAAGGTTCGAAAAACTTCAACGCCCCAGAAACCTTCAACAATTATGCCTCTATCAAGCTGTGCGGGACTGCGCTCCCAGGTTACAACGGAAACCGTCGATTTCCCAACAAAACATCTTCCAATATTGAAAGACCACGTCCATTTAAGAATAAATGAAATATCGAAACCAAAACTTTGTATTCTAAGTAATAACAGAAATAAAAAAAATATTGTCCATAGCCCAAAGCCAGTTTGAAGAATCATTTCAAATATGCAATTACAGAAAGACAGACTGTGACACAAACACACTTTTGCAAGACATTGACAAAAAGTTAGAGAATTTCACTTTCGACGATTATTGCGTGGTTTTAATTGGCGAGGAGGATTTTAGAAGAACATCTAACAATTCAGAAATTATTACTTATCTAAGAAAAGTGTTAATACCGCTGTCACACACGAATATAATAATATGTTTACCTACTTACATACATCATAATGCAACTTTATATAATCACAGAGTTGAAATGTTTAACAATTATTAATAATTACACCTACATATTGGACTCAAACCTTAAATTATCATACAACTACGACATGTTCTCAAGACATACGGGCAAGATTAATAATTTTGGAATAAAAACTATATTTACTTTTTTACGGCAAACAATTGAAATGTATCAAAGTAATAATGAATGCATGCAACATAATATGCCAACTAATAGTGAGAATACTACAAAGTTTTTTCTTGCATAATCACTTATATGTACTTCACCAAAATATAGCTGGATTGATAAACAAAACTAACTCCATGATTATTCATTTGGAAGAGTTGAAAGGAGGAGGAAAACCTGTAGAGGTTATCTGTCTCACGGAGCACTTCATGATATCGGGTCACGAAAATCTATTATACATACCTAACTATAGTCTTGCCGCCTACTACTCACGAGAGAACCAAAAACGCGGAGGAGCATGTATTTTGATAAAGAACGGTCATCAGTGGAAAGAACTGCCTAAAGTTTCTAACTTATCAATAACTGGTATAATAGAATGTTGTGGAGTAGAGTTGATAACATGCAATTTAATTGTGATTTGTATTTACAGAATTCCTAAACAGACTAATCTTGACATTTTCTATGAAAAAATGACTGCTCTGTTACGACATATATGTACAAATACAAATAAAAAGATAATTTTGTGTGGAGATTTTAATATAGATATCTTGAAATGTAATAATAATTCACGTGAATTTGAAAATATTTTGTTAAGCTTTAATCTTACTTTGGAACTAAGGCAGCCTACAAGGTTACAGAGTAACTCATGTTTGGATAATTTTGCTCATAACTTTAAACGAGGATGTAAAGGCGAGGTATTTGATTTTGGTTTGTCAGATCATACTGCTCAAATGCTAAAAATTCCAATTAAAAAGTCTTGTATGATTACCTCTTGGCGATTTAAACGACAAGACTATTCTGTAGAAAATTTGATCAAATTTAAATTACACTTGCAGAATTTTTATTTTTCTGAAGTATATAAAACCAATGACCCAAATGTTGCATACGATTCTTTTTTTGAAAACTTTAAATTGTTATATAATCTTTCCTTCCCTTATAAATTAATTAAAATAAGTTTGAATAAAAAATGTAAATGGCTTTCAAAAGGCATAAAAATATGCTGTAAAAAAAGGAGAAAGTTACTGTGGTGTTATAGACGTATACCATCTATAAACAACAAAATAATATTTAAAAATTACTCAAGAAGATTAAAAAAAATTATGAGATTGACACAAAAAGCACAAAACAACTATGCAATGAAAACTGCAAATAATAAAATGAAGGCAACCTGGGACATAATCAATCAAAAAAAGTTATTATATCCAAAAGAACCAATTTTCAAAATTAAAATAGATAATTTATCGATTACCGACCCTTTACAAATAGCAAATAGTTTTAATATTTTTTTATAGATCAGATACAAGAATTTAATATGACACATAAAAATAAAATAAATATTAATTCTGACTCAATGTTCATGTACCCAGTATCCTCGGACCAACTATTAAAAACAATTAAATCACTCAAAAACACAACAAGTGAAGGATACGATAACATATCTACTAAAGTAGTAAAATATGTAGCGGAAATCATATGCCCTCACTTAACGTACATATATAACATGTGCGTATCAGAGGGAGTATACCCCAATGCATTAAAAACATCTGTCATAAAACCTTTGCACAAAAAAGATGACAAAGAAAATATGAAAAACTACCGACCTATAGCACTGGTACCAGTATTTTCAAAAATTTTTGAGAAAGTCATATATATGCACAACTTTACAAGTATTTAGAATCATTTAACATCTTATGCAATGAACAAAAAGGTTTTCGTCAATATAAAACCATAAATATGGCTTTATACGATTTAATTGAAAATGTTGTACGTGATATGGATAAAAATAATCCAATTTGTGCCATTTTTACCGATATGACAAAAGCATTTGATTGTGTAAACCATAGAACCCTGCTAGGCAAATTAAGCGCTTATGGTATCAGAGGCAATGTACTTAATCTTATAGAATCCTATCTTTCAAATCGTACACAGGTTACTGAAATACGTAGAATATGCCCAAAGAAACGAATAGATGTAAAATATATTTCAGATTCGAGAGCTGTAAGTTTTGGAGTACCACAAGGTAGTGTACTAGGGCCACTTTTATTTTTAATTTATATTAATGACTTGCCAAAAGAAGTGCATAATCGTATGATTCTTTTCGCTGATGACAGTACAACGATCATAAAAAATGATAACTTAAAAAATTATGTAAATGACATTAATGAAACTTTAGAGGACATAATAAATTGGTTGAATAATAATAATTTAGTAATTAATTTAAATAAAACGAAAGTCATGCACTTCGCACAAAGACCGAAAAACCAAGGTAATATTTGTATAAGTTATCGTAAAAATAGTGTAGAAGAGACGCAAGTTGCAAAATTCTTAGGCCTTTACATAGACAGTAAGCTAACATGGCATAAACAGTCAGAAGAATTATGCAAAAAAATAAATAAATCAGCCTTTGCTCTGCATACCCTATCTAGAAAAGTAAATCGTGAAGCAGTTTTGTCAGCATATCATGGGCTAGTAGGGTCAGTGTTAAGATACGGAATTATTTTTTGGGGTAACTGTAGTGATCGTGAGCAGATATTTAGAGCCCAAAAACGATGTATTAGGGCAATAGGTGGACTCGGATATAGAGACAGCTGTGTACCTTTTTAAAACATTAAAACTCCTGACATTACCTTGCATATATATTTTGGAGATGGCTATTTTTGTCAATGAAAATATACCTCTTTTCAATAAATGGTCGGACAACCGCAGAAACCCTACGCGAGCTCAATATGAGAACAAATTAGTTGTACCTTCAGGCAAAACAGCTCTTTTTCAGAAAAGCGTACTTCACTTAGCTCTCATTTACAATAAAGTGCCAGACAATATAAAGCTGCTTAACAAACCGCAGTTCAAGAAAAAAGTTACAGAACTGCTAGTAAATAAATGTTATTACTCCACACAAGATTTCTTAAAGGACGACTTGCAATGAAATTATTTTTTGTATTCTGTTTTTATTTTTTGACATTGTTCCATTTTAATTTTAATTTGCCTTTGATTTTTATATGACTGACATTTACATTTAAATTAATTTAATTGACATGCCATTTAATCACATAATAATTGACATTTACTTATTTTATATCCTTTAATTAAATTATACATAATAATATTCTAGATGTAAATTTTGTATGTTTATGGATTGTAATGTTATGTAATGTAATTCTTATACCTACGTGTTTTAATTCAATTTTTAGCACTTATGTTTATGTTTTATTTTATTTTTTTTGATTTTTGATATTATTTTTGATATTATTTTCTATAATTTACAATTAATATTTGCACACCCAAAGACGGTAAAATGTGAAAGAACGTTACTTATTTATCACCAACTATTATGTACTCATATTATGCAAATAAAGAATCTGAATCTGAATCTGAATCAAGGATATCGTAAATCAATGTGAACGCTGCACTAGCTACCATTTGAGACATGTTGTCGGTGCGATATCGTTCCGAGCACTGCGGATCCGGGTGCTCGACGCTATGACTGTGGACGAGTCGTACCCACTTGTAGGTTGATAGAGTATCAGGTACAGATACAGATACACGGCTAGGTGAGTACCCTGCTTGGATACGGCGGCAGCTACGCCCCTGGCTACCAAGCTCCGGGAGCGTGTTAAAATCGCGTACGACCGGGTGCGTTGTTCTTTGGCGGCGGCACTCGTCCGAAATAGTTATAATTAGACTTAGACAACAGTTGTGGCGTGAGTGTGTACACGCTAGTAATTATGTGCTATTTACAATTAGGTACACTCCGTCACAATGTGTGAGGTTAACGCGTGTTTTTGTTTGCAATTGATATTGAAGTTGTTGCCTATTGATCGTGGGGCATGATGGTAAATGTAATGTTTTTCTTCTACTATTTAATGAGTGGTTAATCTCGCTGAGGACTTTTTTTAAGGCTCAGACAATTTGCCAGTGCTGATTTAAATCAGGAGCTACCACTAAATAAATCGAATACAATAATCTTCTTCCCGCTTGAACTAAAACCCAAAATCTTAGGGTGTAAAATTGGCAGTCTAACCTGTACGGTTAGCAACCGCACATTGGAATTTGATTTTATTGTAATAATTAAATAAACTAGATAATTTAATGCTAAATAAGTAACTTCGAGCGCGACATGGAGTCACGTAGATTAACGCAAACAGTTGTTATCTAACGCGCAACACAAACACTACTTTACTGTAACTCTAACTCATTGTTAACTCTATTATATCTCTTTTCCATATAATTCTTTTATTCTTGTCTTTAACATACATAACTCAAACTCAACTCGTACATAACCATCACTAGATCACAGAAGTGGTTAAAGCTAAAACCGAGGTTAAGGTCTCAAATTCGATTCTAAGTAGGGTACATTTTGTCGGTTAACCCTGCCTTACTATTGCCATGTTCTTGTTAGAGGTAATAAATATAGTAGTTCAATAGTTAGTAGGTTTTCACACAGACGAGCGGCTAAGAATTCCGAGCGAAGTGAGCTTCCACCATCGTCCCTATTACCATCAGAATCCGCATTGTTAATATATATGTCGGCGCAAAAGAATAAGAGGAGTTCAACGCGCGCGCAGTGCCTGCTCGCCGTGACGTCACAACCGGTCGGCGTACCGCCCCACTCCGAACTAGTCCGAACGCTCGCTTTATAAGGCGTGCGCCGACGCACAGCAGTCAGTCGCTCTCTGGAGTCGACTCGATAAGGACTGATCCTTGGATTGTCTGAAACTTTATTACGCCACTTGGTGTGGCTGGAGTCGCCGAGGATAGGACCGATCGCCTAGATTGTCCGAATCCTTATTTTGCTACTTTGTGGCTTTAAGTCGACTCTTTACGAATAAAACCGATCGCCGTAGATTGTCTGAAACTTTATTACGCCACTTGGTGTGGCTGGAGTCGCCGAGGATAGGACCGATCGCCTAGATTGTCCGAATCCTTATTTTGCTACTTTGTGGCTTTAAGTCGACACTTTACGAATAAAACCGATCGCCGTAGATTGTCTGAAACCTGACTGACTACTTTGCGTTGGCCTCGCTGCATAAGATTAATCTATTACAATTGTTCAAAATTAATAAATTGATTTAGTTTTTTCAAATACGATTGTATGATTGATTATAAAATAAAAAGAACTGATTCATTCAATTGTGTGTTCAATCTATTAAAAGAACAGTTTATGTTAAGTAATATTAGGTTTACTGAAATTAATAAAAATCAATTATAACTTTTTAAATTCCTTTTCTTAAACCCGTGCGCTTACCCGAAATATTATTTAAGTATAGGTATGGAGTCTGATCAGATCAATCCAGTAGACCCATCTTATAGTTATGATCTCACATATATGTCGTAATGTTGATGTATCTCCCAACAAAGGCAGTATATTTTATTTGTATCACGTTTATCAGACCGACAGCCGTCTCGGTAAGGTTCATTAGCCGATCTGCCACACTGTCAAGGTACCGCGCCGATCCAATCTCGCACCCCGCCGCAAGAGCCACCAGTTTTCCTTACGATCCGTTATCTGCGAGCGATCTTATGCTGTCTCCTTGCTGTCATCGTAAATCATATCCCATTAACATTGAGTTTAATCACTTCGGTTGGTACGAAAGGCAGACGCGCTGTATACAAATGAACTTGAGCTCATTTCATGTACTTTAGTAGATCGACGGTCCCGGAGAATACCGTCTATCTGAGACACAACTATCTTGCAGATACGACGTTACTCTTTGCGACCCTCAAGATCTTTCTGTAGTCCCTACTTATACAAAATCTTAAAAGGTTAATTAAGTTATAATCTGTGTGGGTTCACACCTTTTAAGGAATAGTTAATTGGTAAAAGTTATAAGCATTGATTTTATAGACGAAACAAAAATCACAAACAACCTTGATTTGTATTTACATTTACATACATGCTGTCGACGAAATAATGGAAACGATAAATTGTTACCATTCAAAAGACTATCGAGGAGATAGTATCCAGTAATTACTGTTAAAATTGTCGGTTAACTCAACAATGAACTGGCCTCACACATTGTAACGAATAATGGGTACGAATTGAAAACTTAGCGTAGTCATCAATCAGGAACAAACCAGTTAGATTCGGTTAGTCGCGTCTATTTCTGACGATTTCTACACTCGACCGACTAATACACACGACGAGTGGTCTGCCAATTGCTCGTGTTTTGTCTCTTGTTTGGTATATTTTGACCTGCGATCTTCTAGGTCAATGATTTTGACAGCGAAGTTTATTTTTGTTCAACCCATAATGTAGCATGAATTATAACGCGATAAAAAGCTGCAACAATATGCTGAGTGGGTTCATATTATTAAAACAACCAAAATTTGCTACGTTAAATAAATACTTTAACTTTAAGAACTAAAAATATTACGAAAAAACTTAATACATTGCGGGCGAGAGGGCGGAGCTTGCATGCAGCAAAAGCTTGAGAAATTAGTGAGTTAGCGGGATTAACGCTACATATTTTATTCCATTTTTGTACAAAAAGACTTTATTGGATGAGTATATAGTATAGTTAGACGAAGATAAACCATTTTTTTATTTAGAATTAATGCCAATGTCCATTAATTGTAGCCATGACTTAATTTCAATAGCGTTCTTTAGCCCCGCAGTGGTACATTATTATGGGCTACCACTTATCTCCGGCACCAGCTTTTTCCCACAACCTTTATTTGTAATGACCAAAATATATATTTTTACCGTAGGTAAATACATACATACATACATAGTACCTACATACTACTACTATAACTATTATTAATTTATATTATGCACTTTAAGCTTTAATTAACTCTACGAACACTCCATTAAGTTTGATATCGCATAGGGCATGATTAATTTACCCGCGTTTCGTGGAAATATGAAAACTCGTTGGTATATTGACGCCTAGACTACAGTTCATCGTACTACAATGGAAAAATATTTTTTAATCTTAGCAAACGGAACGTCGCTGACGCGCAACTTAATATTCATATATTCGCAATATATAAAACAGCGGGATTTTTCACGATATACTGTTTGCTACTTTCCAGGCAAATGTGAAGGTAACTTAGCGTGAGTTTGTCAAATTATTTTAGTGCACGACACAGATACAAAAGCTTTAGAAGTAATGTGCCTGAAGCTCTGGACGATCAATACCAAGGTGGGTTCACCAAACTCTTTACTGCCATGCTTTGAACATCCACAAAGACTCCAAAAATATGATAAGAAACAGAAAAAAAAACTTTATTTATTTATTTTACTAGTAATTATTTAACGGACTAAATACTGCACATATATCCAACAGCATAGAGCGGCGATGGGCTCGCCTCCTGTCATGCTGAGCACAAGTGCAGTCGCTATTTGGTGAAAAGTGGACTATGGTAGAGGGCTGCTTTTGCGGTCCTCATTGCCTAGTCTCAGACTAACCCTTCGGGGATAATATTCGTGATTAAAATATGTATGTAATTATTTTTGTAAATTGAATTTTGTACTTTTACGTGCCAGTAACTGGTGCAACACGATTAATCACATTTTCTTTAAAATCTTTTTGAACCGTGTTTGCTTGTCTATAGTTGTTCTTCTTCAGTTCTGTGGAATCTGTGAAACTACTGAACTGATTCTAAAAATACTTTCAGCTTTAATCTTCTGTATTAAATTTAAAACAAATTATAAGCTAATAATCAGTGCAGTAGTTGCACAAATTACTGTCATCAGCAAATTAAGAGTTAAAGGAATCGATTTATTTAATAAAAATAGCAAAACTGTTACTATAAATAAGTATAGGTAGACCACTTCTAACGTCATTGTTATATAGTGATTTCCAGGGAAAGCATTGCCACTCTACCTTAGTATACCTATAGACAAATTGGTTTCTCGGAAAACGTAGGTTATTTACCGATAAATGTCACATTCTAGTTTCAAAGCTAGTTCCCTGAAAGCAGGTTAAGTAAGAGACGAGGAAAATACCGGTACGCAAAGGCTCGCTTACTGGAATAATGCATTTTTACAAAGACTATGAGCGCATCTTTAAATAATGAACAAGTTTTGTCTGAATGGAACATGAGATTGCAAAACTTTAAATACAATAGCGGAATAGATAACACGATGTCAACAGATATTTTCAATAAAAATATCAATTAAGTACCTACAAACTCAAGAATAGAGTTGAATAGAATAGAATGAAACTTAATTGCGTTACTGTACAATTTCGATTGTAAGCCATATTAATAACGCTTATGTAATCTTATAGTAGTAGTAGTAGATTGTACGCTATATTAGTAACTCTCTCTCAAATTTAGAGGGAGAGGTATTCTATTTCTGTGATGCTCATTAACCATAACTACTGAAATTCAGGCCTGCGAGCCTAGTGCATAAGTTGCTGCATAAAATTGTTATAGTAAATTACAAGTGCAAATAAAATTTATTATTATTATTTTAAATAATAAAAACTAATGAATGATACAAAAAACAGTTAAAACTTAAATATTTTTAAAAGTGTTTTAATAATGTCAAATAAAAAAATAATATGTAGGTAAGATAGTCGAAAACCAAAAAAAAAAAATTTACTTAGCTTAATTTTTTTTTACTATAAGTTTATATACTTACACATTTTTATTTTATAATATAATATATTTAGCAATTAAGTATCTAATAGCAGCTTACTTAGCTCTACGTTACAAATGCTGCTACAAATGCTAACCTGCAAGTTCATCTTTCACGCTCTCTACCGCAAATGACCCCAATGACCCTATTCCAATGACCCTACCCTAATGACCCCACGTTGGAATATGACGTTACCACAACAATTTATAATGTGACAGCACTAAAACATCGGTCTGGGTAGTTTACCCAGTTCGGTATAAAGCGGGTCTGCATGGCCCCAGTGTCCCCCGGGAAATCCCAAAGTAACCGGGAAACCTCAACAAATTTAATCAGCGGGGCGCGAATAAAATGTCCAAGTTGCTTCTGCTCGGTGCGAACGCGTTCAATGAGCGATTCCATGTAGGTAGTTGTGTAAACAAAGCATTAAATTATTTTTAAAGTATTACTATTGTAATTACTAGGTATAATATATTTATTTCATTTTTTTAATTAACACGTTATTCTTTTAGCAGTATTTAAAAAATTAACACTAATAAGTTCTATTTTTTAAAAGAAATTTATTTTACTGCTCCAAAAATCACTAAAACACTCTTTTCATTTTATTAATGAGCATACATACGTAGAATCTGCACATTAAACACAAAATCAGATAACATCAAAATACTCAAATTGTTCACAACTGAACATTTGTACTACACAAAAGCAAAAGCTTAATTGACTAAAAAACTGGAATGACAAAGAATTCCACAACGTACAATAGAGTTTAATCGACCGACACAAGTTTGTAGTTTCCTTCAGAATGAGTACAAGCCGCTGCTAGCGTGAAACATGATTTAGAAATTAAGTGACTATTATGGTGGCGTGTTCAACCAAAATTTTTGTTTATGATTTTTTGTAACCACTTAATAATTATAAGCAACCAAACAATTGCACTTAATCGTTAATTATGTAGGCAGGGTTTCTAACACTTACTTTTATACGATAATTAATTACAAAGAGGTCGTATTGATTCTGGAGCTTAAATTAAGCCAATGATATTTTTTATTAGTAGGTATTATATAAACGCTTTTGTGGCCGAGTGGAGAAGCGCTCGCTCGGAGGCGAAAGGGAGGTCCTGGGTTTAATTCCCAGATCGGACAAAGAGTGGTTCGGATTTTTCAGTGCAAACTCCACAAAAGTCACCATGAGGAGTGTTTACCCATTTCGGTTTCCTATACAAACTTAAAAATGTAGAACCAAACCAGTGAGTAATTTTTTTAACTATGCATGCTAAAGTAAAATACAGATCTAAATATTTTTGTAAACATTAAAATAGTAGATTGTTATACAAGGGGCTAAAATTACCCATTATATAGGTACGAGGTAGTTTTACTCCAGAGCTTTAGCGAGGGAGTAAATAGAAACCGAGTTTTAATGGTTTTTTAGCGCCGTGTGTTACACTCTGCTTTTCACTACGAATGCGAGAAAATGAAACAATCCAATAAAATATGAATTGGTTTATTTTATTAAAAATTAACCCGTTAGTTGCTTTTACAACACCTATGGGAAGGGTTGATAGTAATATTTTGATTATCCTATCACCGTTCTATGCTGTTGGGTAGTATGTGCAGTCTTTCCATCTCTTCCCTTGGGAGTCGTAAAAGGCTACTAACGGACTAAATACTGCATAATCTAAATACTGCAGAATCATAAACGAATCATCCGTTCCCGAAAATTTTTTGGCAGAATGTACATACATACCTCAGAATAATTATTATTCTGAGATACATACCTACATTACAAGTTAGCGAGTTTGAGATTTTAGATTAAGTTCAAAGATAAACTAATTGATTCAATAATCAACCAATGTGCTCTTTATTGTCCATGTGCGAAGGCATGAGCCCAGAGGGGGTTTTTTTTTAATGAAATGATGTATTTTTGTGAAATGTAGGTAATGAAATGAAATATATTTATTTGCCAACAACATAGTATATTAGAGATGTTACAATAGAAAAAGTTCTATAGTGTGCTGTGTTAACATTTAGTTAGAGGAAATATCTTTTAATAATCTTTATAAGCAAGTATACATAAACGCAGACAACAGCTGCTAGTAGACCTATTCAAATAAATAAATTAATAAAAATGCCAGCTTAAATACTTTTCATACATATTTAGCCTGAGTACTAAGTGACCGGTTTCGTGCGACCCGTTCAAGCTTCCAATAAAATATGCTAACAAACATAGCTAGTGGCTAGGGCTGCGATCGATGGCAGATTTAAAATAGCTCGCACTTTTAAATGAGTCCATTTGCCTGTTTCAGATATGAATGAATGTGGCTTATATTGTTGTTGACGCAGTCGTAGTACTATTATTTATTCTGTGATGTAATGTGAGTGGAGTGGTGTGATGTGAGTGGACTGATGAATCTATATATCATACATCACTTACGCGTCCCGGAAACGTAGGCATAGACCACAGCTTTCGATTTGCTACGATACTGACACAATTGGCTACTTGACAGTGCTCGGAAAAGTATTTTAAAAATTACAAACGATTTCATACCTCTTACAATTTCTTTTTCTCGAAACAGCTTTATTTAATAGAAAAAAAAACATATTTTTCTTCTACACGTGACGTCACGTGACATTTTGCTCAGTGACGTCACATTTCAACAAACAAACAAATAATTGAAACCTGTCAGATAGTTTTTGTTTATTTTGTGAAATGTGATGTCACACTAAGCTCGATCATGGCTGCCCGTTTTTCGGGTCTTGTAATCCACAGATAAAAAATCGGAATTTTATTTTGTAAAATAAAATATTTACAAAATAATCTTATTAAAAAAAACTATTGGATAATTATTGTTATTTGTAACCGACATATTTCATATTTTATTGTAACAACTGCCAAATAGCCCATTCCTTTGCTTCATTCATACCATTGCAATCTGGATCTAAGAGGACTGTTTTGTGACTGTTCTGTACAATTAATCTATGTTTATAAACTGCTTTGACATAAAACTGCTTCAAGTAGACATGCATGTAGCATGCAAACATGTATGCAGCATGCATAATTCAAAAAAGCAAGCAACATTAAACATGCATGCGAATGCAAGCAAACAACATTGTTTCATAAAAATAGACAATATATGCTATCAAAAATATTGTATCATCCAAAATTATGGAATTGTAAATGTTTGTCAATTATTATTACAAAATACCTTCGTAATGTATTTTTTTGAAGAATATAAATAAAATTTGGGTCACTGTGGCCCAATGAGAGTTGGTGGGTTTTGTTGACAGCCATCCCGGAACACGTTAGTTAGTTAGATTAGTTATTAAGTCTTAACTACAAGTTAACTAGTTAACTGTTTTTTTATATTTATTATTAGTATTGACTTCAATAAGTGCCTGTAAAGGTTTACATTGAATAAATAATTTGACTTTGACTTTGAAGCGGCTTACGTGCTTTTCGAAGCACGGAGGAGCTCCAATTGTTTTTCTAATTTGGTCACCCATCCAGTGAAAGTCACTTAACATTCAAGATCGCAAACCGAATAAACCGCTACGTCATTCATCGTGAGCGTATCTAGTTAATAACAAAATTACGACTTCAGGATATCCTGTGACGTTGCTAGTTCATTAGTAACGCTCCGAGTTGAAACCGCCAGTGCTCATAGCTCCCTAATTAGACACCTAACTTCAACGTTGCGGCTGTATCAACGTTTCCTACATTACATATGGTAGTTACTTACTATGTTACTCCGCTCGTATTAAATTCGTGGGGATTTAATGCTAATGAACCAACGTTTGAAAGTGAACATTAAGTATAGCTCTACGGCCAGACTGTGATTTGTAAAATGTATTGTTGTATCTCTGTCGTAATTAGGTTTCATTACATAGTTAATTATGTAATTACAAGTTAAAGGTAATAAAAGATAATTATCTTTTCAATTTAACTTCCAATCATTTTTGTTAATACAATGTAAGGTTATTTTTTTATAATACATTTAAAGTTTTTTTTACCAAATATTTAGATTTTTCTAAACAGCATTTTATTGGCGTTTGAAAAAATAAATGAAGCAAAAGGAAATGGAAAGCTGCCTATCCTTCCAGTAAACTAGCGTGACGTTAGTTTTGTATAATCTTAAACTAATGGATAGTAAGTATAATCTCTAGTTAATTATTTCAGTCAGTAGGTACTCAGACTTACTACTTTATTTAGAATCAATCAAGAATCAAGATATCAATATCATCCCAAGTAACACACATAGGCTGAATACTAGATGAATAATGGATTATTGTGTACTTAGCGCTGAATAAAATTACTGAATAAAAGCAGAGTAGCATGCTATTCAGCCACTACACTGCTTAAATGGGCACAAATTATTCAGCTTTAGTTCGCAATTGCTGAGTAATATCATTATAGTAACGTTATAATCGCAGTATAAGGTATAACAGGTGGTAACAAGGCCAAATACTAGCAAATTAAGGAAACACTAGTTACCCTTTATTTAGACAATTGTCGTCTATGTACGCTTTTATATTTATAGTAATTAAGTTAAAGGTTCACGATTAGTTCTGTAAGAACGTCTATTAATACTTTTAGTGACAGATGATTCATATTTATGACAGTGAGAGAAGATAAGTTTTTAAAATGATTGTATAATATCGGTATATGTTCTTTTTGTTAATAACTTCATTATTTTACGTGAAAGCTAGTGGGAATTCAAAATTACTGTTAGAGTATACATATATTTCTAAAAAAATTTTCAAGCGCTAGTGCATAAATAAGTTTTTACTACAAGTTATACTAAAATAAAGACATTTAATCGAAAACATTTCGGGTAAAAATTGATTGATTGTGTCATTATTCTAGTCTGTCACCAATAATCACATTAAAAATATTTATTTGTAATTCCATACTTTACTAAGTTCGTGTTAAATAAATAAAATTATGTATACCAGTGTAGATATTAAAGGTTATACAGAATAAAAAACGGTGGTGAAATTAAAAGAGCGATGTGAACCGTTATACTTCAACATTACTGTCGTAGCCCGCGTAATGGGGCACATATGTCTGCTTATTCAAACTTAGCCGTAATAAAGTCTTACATGTGAATCCATATACGGCAATACACTGATTACTGGCTGAATATTCGTTCGAACTAGCATCGATAAGATGTGTGATAAAATACACTTTTAAGGATCTGCATAATATAGACTGATCCATTTTAGGGCGACTTGTCACGTAAATGAATTGATCCGTGACAAGATTCACGGGGATATACTTATTCAGTCATCACCAGATTAAATCAACTGATGTGAACCTCTATTAAGCAATATACGTTATAAAATACTCGAAGTCCTCTTCAAGAGTAATAAGAACGTTCAGATGAACTTGTAAACAGCCACTATTCAGTCGTAAATAATAGCAGTATAGATACGGATAAACAGGGAAATTTTACACCATTTACTGAATAACACACGAAATGTACTCCTTTATATATCATATACCTGTGTAAAAATACACATGTACTCCCTTTAGAAGGCAGCGTTTAGAGGTACGCATTTACTCTATTATACAGCATACGACATATTTGCCACTACTTAATTGCCCTTATTCAGTAAGTATGCTTGAAAATTTAAAACGGCTGAATAAAAGCGTAGGTTATATACCAAATAAACGCATCTTGCTGTTTAGGGGTGAAGGATATCTACCATTATTTAGTTCTTATTCAGAATATAGCTTTTGTACTAATATTCAGCTTAAGGATCATCAATGAATTATATTAACGGTTTTAATACTCTGTAAGCAACATTTATGACCACAAGTGATTAAATATACAGCTTTCTGTGTTACTTGGGATTTATTCAGGTTCGGCCATGTTTAGAAGGGCACTTTCCATTACAATAATAAAAACAAAAAAAAATCATAAAACAACGACGACATAAAAAAAATCAGGTACTTATTCATCAATAAAAAATAATCAATATCTTACAGTACAGAAAAACTATTACTAGGTAAGTACTTATATATTAATAATAAAAATAAGTTAGTAAGAGCAGACCAGCCTCCACAGGCGGCACCCCTTCACGAGTATGCATGTGAATCAGCCATGGCTTCGTTCAACCATGTTTTAGGGAACGTAACGACCCGACGCACATGACACCACCGCAGAGACACTTTGAGAGAGTATGACACACTCGAGGAACTCCAATGAAGCAAGCAAGAAAACATTTAGGCAACGTTTTACAAAACATAAGTTTTGAGTAAGTAAGTACCTATTGTCTGTAAGATACTGCTTATAAAGGCTATCATACCAGGGTAAAACGAGTTATAAAGAAAATGGCCAGAAAATATAATGTGATTATTTTATCATAACCAGGCAGTTTGGTATTCTAAATATTCATTGACTGTATAACAATCTTTCATATGTAAACAAGATTTTACATGATTTTTTAACTTATCTATTGGTAAATCTAGTACAGTACTTACATGGTATTTTATTATAACAGTGTATCCTTGCTTGCCGCAAGAAAGTTTGTTTAATGTCAATTTGATTTTTTTTAACGGAACGACTTCAATTTTTCAAGCAGAGGTAACTGCTAACAAAAGCTCACACATTTGCAATATACTACGACAATTCGCCGTAACTCTAACAATTCATGAAACACAAAATTTATTTACCAACCCTATCTTTAATCTACGAAAGTCACACGAAAGTATAAACATAATAGTCAAATGACTCCGTGCCTAATAGCTCGACTTGTCCTCTTTATACGGTCATAGAAGAGTTTAAAGACCTTTCGATCGATACTGACTATGTTTACGTACAGTTAAGAACTATATGCCACGTTTAGATACATACAATTATACATAAATAATCACGACTACTATCCCCGAAGGGTTAGTCAGAGACTAGGCAATGAGGACCACAAAAGCAGTCTTCTGCCATAGTCTACTTTTCACCAAATAGCGACTGCACATGGTGCTCAGCGTGACAGGTGGTGAGCCCATCGCCGCTCTATGTTGTTGGATGTATGTGCAGTCTTTAGTCCGTTAGAGGCCTTTTACGACACCCAAGGAAAGAGGGGGTGGTTGTATTCTTTCACCGCTACGCGACGTGGTTACGTTTCCAGCTAGGAAATAATTTTATTATGGAGGAATGTGTTGGCCGAGCCACAGTTTTTATTGATTGCTTTGTTTCGTGTTCCTTGTTATAATAAATGAAGTGCTGTGTATTGCAAGTACGTGGTTATGCAGAGACGACCGCTGTACATTTGTAAAGATCCTAACACATCCTTTGCTTCATTTAATCTTATGAGATTAAGGGTGGATTCGACCAAACTGGAATAAGACTTACACCGAGATTAGTCTATACAAATTCGGCGTTTAATCTAGGTATAAGACCTTATTCCAGTTTCGTTGAATCCACCCTAAATGGAGCAAAGGCTCATAACTCTTATTATTTATCAGGACCTAACTGCATAATATGTATATTATGTGTCAACCCCTGGTTGCCCACAACCGTGATTACCTGCTTAGATAAACAATTGCCGGGTAATCATGTTACAGAGATTACGCGTTAATCCCACGCAATGAGTTTAATAGGGCCGATCAAGCTTTGAGGAATTTACGGTTTTTTATTTCAGTTTTTTTTATTTACCTAAAGATGAGTAGTTAGTTACAATGAGACTTTGTTTGTTTTGAATTAATTAACATTATTTAATTTAGTTCTGCTTGTGATTCGATTATTTATTAATAAGTAGGTACCGTAGAACGGGTTTTTCCTTTAATTTTTAACAGATAAAGAAGTAAGTATGTGTTGCTTAATACAGATATAACTATAAAAATACAAAAATAAAAACATAGAATGAACAAACAGTAAGGTTTATTTTAAAAAAGAAGGTGCCTTTCCAAATAACCCCCATTATTTGGTATGCATACAAAATGACATAGAAAATATCTTTATAAACTGTTTTTATTTCAATATAAACACGGACGGCGATATTTGATAACATACATTTAAAAATTTACAAATAATGCAAAAGTTAACACTAAATAATTTAACATTTTTACTTAAAAACTAATTTCGAACAAAACTGACAGACTCTCGCTAAATGTAGTTCATAACATCACACGCGCGGTGTTCTTTTCTCTGATTGGTCGAGATTGACAGATAACGGAGTTGCCAAATGTTAGAGAATAAAAAGGTTGCGTTCACGTTAATATGTTTGCGTTCATTCAAAAATATTATTTTTTTCCAAAAAGCCCCACGGTTACCAAATAGCCCCGTTCTACCGGTACATACTGTAATCTACTGATCAACTAGTTGAAAATATTAAGGCAAAGTAAACGTTTTGCAAAAATGCCTATTAAAAATGCAACTTACATACGTCCTAAGCTGGGCACAGGCTTTCCACGGGGGGGATTAACATGATAAGTAATAACTTACAAAATAATTGGTTATGTGTTTAATTTCCTTTTTTTATATTTATCACGCCATCATTTCTATTGCAAACTAATCATTTTACTAATCGACACGCAGACCTGGTAGGCTACTCTTGAAACAGAATTGCATTAATCAATTTCCAATCACAAATCTAAAAATGTGAAATGACACTTTTGTAAGCGACAATAGCGCCACATTGGAATTAAATTGCGTGGAAATTGATTGAACAAATTATTATCGAGATGGCGTTCCGGAATTATCTTTACTTATCCCAATATCGATACATATTTATCGCATTGGAATTGTATTAAGATTGAGTTTGCGTTCGAGAGTAACCCCCCAGACTTAGAAACATATAACCTCGTCTCATCTAAACAGTTAGTCCTCTCTATAAAGAGGCCGAAGTTCCGCGACCCTCGTCAGTGCTCCAACAAAATCCTTTGTGTCAGGTCACTGATGTTGCTGGCCACAATGAAAACTTGTACAATCTCACACACCGCCTTAATTTAATTAGCAGCGCCATTACGCAACACATTGCCAGAATAGGCGCATGCTTTGTTACGTTTATGTTGTGGAGAAACTAACATGACGATCTAAAGATTTAACGATTTGCTCCTCTAAGGTCTATCGAAATTATAAACAAACTTTATAATTAGTCACTCAGACAGAAGTCATTCATTATGGCAAATTGATTTCAATTCCTTTAACTGATGATTCTAACTTTAAATGTAGGTTTCTATATTTAGGTATCATACGACATTAATTTTAATCGTAACATCAAAATAATTTTACCCGTCCAAATTGGCTGCAAGCGGGAAATTGTTCCCAACTTGCGTAAATTTTCCCGCATTATTGAACAATCAAATTACAAATTTGCGTGAAAATCTCACACAAACGCGTCAGTTTTCAACACAGGACAGACGGGTACCCAACCCTTGAGGTATAATAACTAGAGACGATACCGCGAAGCAACTTTTAGTGACAGGCAAGCCAGTTTGGCCGGACATTTGGGTAAAAGCAAGGCCGGACACCCTACATTTTCAGGAGCAGGAGCGACCGACAGTTGACTAGCCTGCGCTCGGCCACGCTCAGCGCTCGCTCCTTTGCAAAATGTATAAAGCCTAGCAAAAACCGGACAAGCCGGACACCGTTTATTTTGTCCGGACATGCAATCAAAAAGCCTGACTATGTCCGGCTTTATCCGAATGCCTGGCAACGTTAGTTGCGGCCCATGGGCTACAAACACCTCAGTGAATGTGGTCCGTGCGGCCGCAAATCTGTGCGCAAAAAACCATTTCGCGGTGTCCTCTCTGTAATACTTACCTCAATGGCCGCAATGGATGTTTGGAATAGAGGGCACGTAATTCTCGCATTCCGCGTACGTAATTACGGTGGCGAAGGGCCCACGTCGGTTCACTCAATCTCCCGTATCAAGCAATATAAGCTTCAAATCTGGAATGTACTGTTATTCTGTGATTTGTAGAAAAGTATAATCATCATCATCATCATCAGCCCATAAACGTCCCACTGCTGGACACAGGCCTCCCACGTGGGGATATTGGACCATAACCCACCATGCTGGCCCAATGCGGGTTGGTGGGTTTTTACGACTGTCATCTTACGATAGCAACCGGGACCAACGGCTTAACGTGCCTTCCAAAGCACGGAGGAGCTCGAAATGTTTTTAATTAGGTCACCCATCCCACTGGATGCCGGTTCACTGACCCGGCATTGCGAAAGTGGCTTAGCGAGCAAGATCGCAAGCCGAACGCGCTATTTAGCCGCTGCGCCATCGAGCAAAGCAAGCATCGAGCAAGAAAAGTATAATAGTTGAATAGAATATAACCGTGTTTCGTAGCGGTGAAAGAATACTACCCCTTCTCTTCCCTTGGATATCGCAAAAGGCGACTAACGGACTAAAGACTGCACATATATCGAATAGCATAGAGCGGCGATGGACTCAGCGTGACAACGCTGAGCACATGTGCAGTCGCTATTTGGTGAAAAGCGGACTATTGCGGAGGACTGCTTTTGCGGTCCTCATTGCCTAGTCTCTGATTAACCCTTGATAATAGTCGTTATTATATGTACTATGTAAGTATAGAATGAAAAAACTTTATTGCATTGTGACATTTTCGTTTACATTGCATTTAAGTCATAACAGTTCATGAACCTTATACAAACTATTACGTCCACGGATCAGTCAACCCATAACGGGAATATACATATTTAAAACGGGAATACAATAAAAATTTCAAAGGAAAGACTGGAATAGTACCTATCAACACTTGACATAAACACTTTTTTACAAATATAATAGAATAGAATTCTTTTATTGCTTAGACTTAAACAAGTTCTTTAAAAAAAAGTATCTACAGTTTGCCCATGATCAGGCATGCAATGTACACAAATAAATGTTATTTACATTAATATTAACAAAATTCATTGTGAATTTAACAATTAATTAGTCTTGAAACTAAAGTATTTATTTAGTGTAAGTATAGAAAACATTATTAAATAACCAAGTTTTTAACTTTAAATTAAATATATGACCATTCAATGCCTTTAAATTAGTAGGTAAATGATTATACACTTTAATACCACGTATGAAAGTACTCTTATCATAAACATACTACACTGGCCTGCAAAAATTAGTATTACACTTTTAAAATTGTAATAACTTTTAAAGTACACAAGATAAACAAGACACACAAGACTTAAAAATGTTACTATTGTATAATTTACTATAGTTTCAGAGAAAGCTGATAAAATTGCTATAAAACGTTTTTATTTTAAATCTCTAACTTCTATAATTTAGAAAAAAATGAAATTTTTAAAGTGTGATACTTATTTTTGCAGGCCAGTGTATTATCTCACATCAAACGGAGCTTCATTCTTTATTTTGTTTCATGCATGCGCGCATGTCTTCGCCACGAGAACAATAACGCCAGATTGTTTTAACTGCTTTAGTTAATGTTCTGAGGTTTTAACCACTCACTCGTGGCAATTTTCTAACACAAAAATTTGGCGCAACTGTCAACGTCAAAGGAGAATGCCAATCATTGTATAGGCAACGGTCTAATATGTCAAGTTGTTGCTTTAAAACCAAACCAATTATAGACTATTATTTAATATTCAAAAAACAACTACCAACTGTAGTGTTTTTTTATGTAAAAAAAATGTCACATAACCTCTAATTACAATACACTTTTACTTAAAGTGATATTTGTAGCTACTTAGAGTAGTTTTCTAATCTGTTGGGCTATTTTTTGTTTATTTGATAAAGTAAAGTAAAGTCCACATACTGTCCCACTACTGTGCAAAGGAAATTGAAACCAAGTCTACCTACCTTGGGTAGTTTTCTAATGTTGGGATATTCTTTGTTCATTTGTTAGAGTGAAGTAAAGCCCACATACTGTCCCACTACTAGGCAAAAGCAATTGAAATCAAGTTGTCTACCTTGGGTAGTTTTCTAATTGGGCTATTCTTTGTTCTTTTGTTAAAGTAAAGTAAATGTACTTAGCTTTCAAGCAATATTGACTGGTGATATGAAATCGATTCTTATCTACATTTTTAATTAATTGCTATGGCAACACTTTTGACACAATCAGTTAGATAGCCGGTGATGGAACATGAACCATAATTATTATGTCTTAATATGTTTGAAAAATAATCCTGTGTTCTAATTATCCGTTCCAAATGTTAAAAACAATTCAAAATTGAAAAGGAGAATTTAAGCACAATTTTTATTTTGAAGCGTGAAACAAAGCTAGCCCACTTTTTGGCATTCTCCTTTGACAGAATCGAGCATAGACATATGCGATATTTTGCGATCACGATGCTTAAAATGTACCACAGACCGAAATAATCAAACTTGTTCATACTAAAGTAGTCTGTAAGTCTATGAAAACACGGTACAAAGTCAAGTGTGTTTTTGTAGGTGCGGTCTCATGCGACCGCTTGAGGGCTGAGGGGTAGTCACGTGTCGAAAATGTAGAAATAGAAATAAGTTTATTCATTAATTATGTAGGTACTAATAATTACGAGTTACTATTGTGGTCCCAACACTAGGGTGATGCTCTGTTATTACCTACTAAATCTTCTTAAAAATTCCTGAAGATTTTATCATTGACAGACCGTGTCGTAGCGAGTATTGATAATTATTTCACTTTTCGCATTAGTTTTCATGCGTGTTTTATTGATATTTTTTTACAAAATCAGTAGCGAAAGAAGGTATTTTTTTCTGGTTCAAATTTTAGACGATATTCGTAGATTTCAGACAAGACCCCTGTCATGTCACGACAAAGTGATAATAATCTCTTTGGTTAGACAAGTTAGGGTTAAGGTCTTAATCGTGGATTCGACCTTCGACCTTGAGAGATGAGCAGTTATGTCTATCGAGATGTCTGCGGCTGTTGGCGTCGCTTCAGTATATAAATAAA
The DNA here is from genome assembly GCA_963921215.1 of Scoparia ambigualis. Taxonomy (NCBI): domain Eukaryota; kingdom Metazoa; phylum Arthropoda; class Insecta; order Lepidoptera; family Crambidae; genus Scoparia; species Scoparia ambigualis. The sequence continues at coordinate 24,234,121 of OY992511.1, forward strand.
TTGGCATACTGAAGACGATTATATTATATTACGATATATTCTTTAAATGCTTGTTGCCCAATAAATATATACGTATAAGTACCTACATATAATATATTATATACTTACCTATATATTATTACAATTCAACATTTATTCGACGAAGTAGAATTTTACAAATTATTAATTAATGTAAAGCAGTTGTTCTAAATCTTAGTATAAATGTTTTTTTTTGCATTTACGTTACATAATGCTACATTTTTGCACCAAATTAAATAAGTAAATAAATAAATCAAAAGGTTTAAGTGCCACTTCAATCCACTATTTTCAAGTGCTATTTAAATTATTACCTTCTTATACTTTTGTAGGCACAATTAAAGTGTGCTTACAACAATTTCAGTACGTACAGTCGACCAAATTGAATCATGACCCACCTTAAGGTCATTTTCCTACAGTCATTCTACGAGTAATACGAGTAGGTTGAAATTAGCTTGAACATACATTACATGTAACGCATGTAACGAACCTGTTATCATTTTATAAGACACTGACAGCTGACAAGGCAAATATGAAAACCATCATGCGACGTTGCCGATAAGTGCAATTGATCATATTGTGCTGTGTTGTGCGGAGATAAGCGCTCTTGCCGTTCCGCTGTCGGTGACGGTGAGCGACTGAACCTAAGAACAATATTTAGTTATTGTTCTGAGGACTGAACAAACGGCGATCAGTTGACTTGAATTCATCCATATACCTGTCAAATCTCATTCAATACATTTATTTGTTAAAGAGTAAAGACATTTACACAAACATACTCACTTTCGTAATAATAGTGTAATCGTAATAGTAGTTAGTGGCCTAGTGGGTATGAATATGTTTAAAACGTTTTTTACCGAATATTACCGTATTTTAGCGAGGTAATTTTACCGCTTTACAACCCCAGTCTGTAACGGGCCCAGTTACTTTATAAAATCACATTTGGAACATGTCGTGGTCACTATATAATAAAATAGTAAAGTTGAAGAATTATAAACTTTATTTTATTAATATCATCAATAGGTTTTATTAAGTTTAAAAAAATGGCATTCACTTGGTAAACTGAAAAACTAGAAAATAACTTTATAAATAAATTGTGGGTTTGAGCTTCATGTTGGGTAAACCAATTGGAGACAATTCTGGCAGTATGCACTGGACAGTTATCATGAACGTAGGAGAATACTGGCACTGCACGCGGGTAAACTGTTCGCAAAGTCGGTAACATTGATTCTTCCAATAAATCGACATAGTTCTTAGAATTTTGACGAGGATAAATTTGAACAAGTTCGCCTACACTTCCAGCATCCATCCAGGCCTACATGTTAGCTGAAATTCGGCCAGATAATTGGTTGGGCACTATGTGATCCTCTGTGTATCAAGTGTTATCGTAACGCCACAAAGTTAAGCGACCATATTGAGAAGAGCAAAACGACTTTTCGTTTGTAAAGATGGTGTTTGTCCAGTCGAAGTCTAAGTAATTACGTGCAAAATTTAATCTCTAAATTTTGTGTGCATCCGTTAAGTGAGCTTTCTTAGCATAATGCATAATGCCTGTAATGCAGCCCAGTGCGGTGCATTTTATTTCTTATTGTTTGTAGACATACGTCGTAACGTGCCGCAAAATACCGGGTATCAGTAAAAGGATGTTCTTCGTAATGGTGTTGCATTTCCGTTCTCTGTTGGTTCGTGATCCGACGAACGCTATGATTATATCGTCGTCTGTCTTCAAGGGTACCATCTTCAGCGTGCCTTCTGATCCAGGTTCTGACTGTGTGCCGACTTATATTTAACTCTCGTGATATATCCCGAATGCTGGAGCCTTGTTCACTGAGCACTACTATTCGAGCTTTTTGTTCTGCCAAATTGTCATTATACGATTTGTTTTAATTCAATCAAATTCAATTCAATTATTGTTTCAATTTTTTCAGACAGACTACAACTTGACATCAGACGCAACGTCACTTTATTTTTAAAACTAAAATACCTTTTCTCCGTAGTGAAAAGAGTTTGGATTATGTATGAATGACATCTTAATAGAAATTCAAATTAAGACTGCTTTGTCTAAAGCATATCTAGTCCAGTGATAACAAAGGTTAAAATTGCATACATCTCTGACCCGTAATGACGCATTTTTATTCATATTTAAAACGTACTAAGTGCAACATGAATAAAAGCGAAGAAACCTAACTACATTTATGATTTTAAAGGAATGATCGGCGAAGTGGGTCATGATTCAGTTGGTTCGACATACACGAATTTACTTTTATAAATAAAAATTACTATTTCCACGGATTCAATTCCTGAAACTGCACTGCACCCACCGATACACAGTGAAATGTAATTAAGTGCGCAATCAAACATTGAACACACGTTCCGTTAATTGCCAGCGTACCGACAAACCTTTGCTTTGTCCGATTTACTACTAAACAAACTATAGAGTTAACATTGGGAGTTTTATTTATTTAATAAAGCTTACAAGAAATGTTTTCAATAGAGAGATAGAAAACGACAGAAAATAAAAAAATACAAGAAATAAGAAAATATATGAACAAACAGTAAACAAATGAAATGAGGTTGAGTTAAAAAAGTAGGAATGCGACCTACGTACGTATAGCATTCGTTAAAACAGTAGAAAAACAATGGCTGTAGTAGATATCTCACATGTGACAGAGAATAGTTTAAAAATAGAACAGTAGCTGCAAAATAAAACGAAACATCAGACTGTCGGCGTATCGCAACTCAAACTACAAAACAATTTTTCCCCTTTACGAGTGCAAAATTAAATGGAAAGGTGAAACATGTGGCCCCGCACTTCAATTATGCCGCGAATAAAAACGTTATACCTACGTTCGGTATGCCGGCGACATAAAAATCCACTTTCCAAGTCCGCATAATTCATTACAATAAAAGTGATGCTCCGTGTGGTATCCATTCATTCATTACCCAGTAACGGAAGTTCATCACAAACCTATGATATTATTATCATTGTCACAAACATTTAAAAAGGTCATATTTCCGATATAGTTTTGATTGCATACAACTTTTTATATAACTGTAACAAAAAACAAACAAACAAATTACCATACATATAAAGAATAGAGATTATATCTATGCAAAATAACATAGTTTTGTGTGGCTACATTTGTAAAAATGTGTATTTTTTGAGTTATTAATTTTAATTTTTTTTATGCGTACGTGCAGCTAGTAGTTGCAAGAGCGGATGAATTTTTCCCATACATGTGTGCATATACGTATGTAGATTGTAGAGACAGGAATTGGCCGCAGTCGCTTTGTCTTTTTCCAGAGTGTAGTCGAGTAGAGCAGTGTTGCTCAGTCCATCTCTCAATGTCTATTTCGAATTCTTACCGCGGAACTAATTCAATTTTGGTATGTATGTCCCCAATACACCTTTATAACTTTATGTCACAAGATATGTAAGTAAATAGTATGGACATATTAAATGAAATAGTCGATCAAAACAAATAAAAATGCTCTGCTGAGTTCATATATGTCGCATTGAATAAATAGTAGTTACCTAGTTTAAAAGCTGGATAGACTTTAAAAATATTTTTACTGCCTCTAAGGTCTAGTGGTTAGACCACCGGTCCCAGGTAAGATTAATTTTTATATTAGGTCCGGCAAATGACCCCACTATACCTGATGATAATTGGAAGTGAAGTCCAGGCGCGAGAACAGCTGGTGCAGCATAAGAGATGTAGCATCAGTCAGCCTCACTCTGCCGGCCCACAAAGTGCCTCTTCACGCCTCGTTTGAGGGACCCTATGTCATAGGTAAGAGGAAATACGTGTGCTGGTAGACTATTCCATCTTTTGAAGGTGCGACAAAGAAACGAGTCACCAAATTTCTTTATGCGTGATGGAATATTAGAGACTGTGAATTGGTGAATCCGGAGAGCAGCACACGTACTCCTATGGAGAAGGGGAGGGATGAGGTCAGAGTTCTTCAGAGCACTCGCCATGGTATAAACGGTAAAAGACGCTAAGTGACGCAATATCTCTACGCATTTGCAAAGGCTCGACATTTCCAGCAAGGGTGTTTATTTGTATTCGGTTTAGTTGGTGTTGGCTTGTTTAATGTCCGCCTGCTAGCTAAAAAAGTAGTTGCCTTAAATCGCGCACCATTCCATACTGATCTATTATCTAAATAAAAATCAATAGCCACGAATGTATTTTCGAGCGTCACTTAAGTAAGGCTGCACCTATTTGGCTAATTGTTTTTTGTTGTGTTTGTAATTGTCAGGACAAGGTTTTTATTTATATATTTTTTTTTAATTTGACGCGCGATACGGTTACACGCTAACGAAGTCGCGGGCGAGCAAACTAGAGATTTTGAAATAGAATACGATAGTCAGGTTCCATATAAGCTCGTCGCGAAATCAAGTCCATGGAAATCAATCAATCAATCCGATCAATCCCTTCAACTAAACGAAGATTTTGGCGATATTGGCGTCTCGGCTGACAAACAGTCACCAGAAGGCACTGGCGCTGATTCAATGCCATTGAAATTCTTGTAGTCTTGACTTGATCGAAAAATCAATAAAATTCCTACTACGAAAAATTTTACCACAGCTGGAAATCGAACGCTCGTCCTCCGCAATCATAGAGAAATATAATCCGCAATCCCGGCGGCTGCGTTGATTACTCCGCCACCGAAATATTAAATTAAAAATGAAATATTATTAAAATAAATAAAATATTAAGTTAAATATGGTTAGACGTGACACATTTTTTAAATCCGAGTTAAAATCCAAGTGACACTAGATATTAAAATGAAATGTAATTAATTAAATTAAAATTAAACTAATTAAATTAAAATTAAACTTAAATTTGTTTTTTTATATTTATAAAAGAAGGAGGCAAACGAGCAGGCGGGTCACCTGATGGAGAGTAATCACAGCCCCCCATGGGCACCCGCAACACCAGAGGAATCGCAGATGCGTTGCCGACCTATAAGGAAGGAATAGGAATTATGAGGGGGAAGGGGGGGGGGGGGGGAAGGGCCCACTGGCCGGACAAAATACAACAGCACCAAGTGCCATTATTTCACGCCAAATATTCGTTAGAGGGTGGTATTACGCCGGGCGAGCCGGCCCAATGCGTGCTGCAATGCAGCGTGGCTCTACCACTCAGTCAGTGTCACTTATTTAGCACCACCCAGGGGTCATGTGTAGGGTCTCAAAGGTAAACCTACGGACGCGAGTAACTTTAACCCCAAAAAGTACACAATAAATTTTCGACCTCCCATACAAAACTGTCCGATCAGTTGACGACAATAGTATGGGAGGACGAAATTTTTTTGTCATTTTTGCACATAGGTTTCTTGGGAAAGTTGTTCAGTTTCATGGGTGTAACTCACCCTTAATTTCATTTCAACGAATAAAAATTATGGGTACATCTGAGACCGGTAATCTAATCACTAGACCACAGACGAAGTTTTACGTGTCACGCGATGAACGTCAATAAAAACTCAATCTAGAACATTGCATTTCGCGGTGACTTTATTCGTGTTGCTATCCGCTAAGTTCAGGGAAGTGGAAAATTAAGGAACTCCCACAAAATATATTTTGGTTGACGGTTGGTTTTGTTGATTTACTTTTTTCCAGAGTTAGAGTTGTCAGTAGTTCAACAAATTGTACTATTTTGTTTGTTACAAAAGTTACTAAGTATTATTTGTGACAAAGCAAATGCGACAAATGAGGACAACTAAGTATAGGTATGTGTTTTGTTATCATAAGAAAATGTAAAAGATGAGAATGTGAAAATTAAGAAGAATGTTTTTTGTACATAAATAAGACAGAAGCTGTATATGCATGCAAAACTGAAAATATGTGTTAAGTGCAATAAACATATTCGAAAGCGTTATATTAAACATACTTATGCGCGCCCTCTAGCGGTGAATGGTCTTTTATTAAAATATATATAGGTACATAATGAGACTTTTGAATGGGGCATAACGAGTCGACTCCGCTGCTGATGAAAGGGCGCAGCAAGACCAACCTAATGAATAATAATTGACGGCAGGAATGACACTCGAGACAATCTGTTCACCAAGAAAAGAATTAACGTCGGCTTGTAGGCGGCGGTATTATCTAAAGTTTACTTTATTTCATTATCATCAGCCTATTAACGTCCCACTGCTGGGCACAGCAATTCCTACATAGACAAAATCTATGGGGATATTGGGCCATAACCCACCACGCTGGCCCAATGCGGGTTGGTGGGTTTTAACGACTGCCATCTTACGACAACAACCGGGACCAACGGTTTTACGCGCCTTATAAAGCACGGAGAATCTCGAGTTGTTGTTAACTTGGTCAACTATCCAGTGACTCGGCATTGCAAAATTTGCTTCACTAACAAGATCGGAAATCTATTATATTCCGACACAGATAAAATATAGCCAGTTCCTCGGTAGGCGATGATTCAAGGTGAAGCTTACACCTTCGGCCCTTTCGTCGCTTACATGTTTTAAACAGCTTTTGTTTGATGACTTTCCCGATGTAGGTACTTTTAAAAGAAAGTGTTAAAGAAGGTACTGTACTAGGTTTAAGATGTTTCAAAAAGGTTAAGATATGAAGTACTAAGAAAAGAGCATGCATGAAGGGAAACATGCGAGTTGGAAAAACCAATCAGGTAAGTATTCTTCAAGTGGAGTAGATCTCTACCTAGACTACCGCTCGGGGAGACGGACACGGCAGTTATATACATTCTGTCAAAAAAGTTTCGGGAACGGATGGTTTGTTTATGATTCCAAATTCTATTTTTTGTTTTTTTTTTGTTGTTAGATTGGCACAACTGTTATCCGTTTTAGCGCGGAGTTTGAGTTGCATCTGTTATTTAAATTAAATACAGTGCTGTTTTAGTTAGTTTACTAGTATTGTGAATTTCATAATGGATAAAAACATCGAACAAAGACTTTGTCTTAAATTTGCGTCGCCAATGGAATTTCGTGTTCGGAGTCACTGAATATGTTACAGGCTTACGGTGAATCGACTTTATCAAAAACACGTGCTTTGAGTGGTACGGTGAATCGACTTTATCAAAAACACGTGCTTATGAGTGGTACAAAGCGTTCAAAAGCGGTCGAGATGTGATGGAAATTTGCTTCGCTCTGGTAGCCCATCAACGTCTTCAACTGAAGTTAACATCGCAAAAGTGAAGGTAATGGTGACCGAAAATCCTCATTCAAGTTTGAGAGAGATAGCCGCTGAACTTTCTGTGTCTCACGAGTCGATCCGTACCATTTTAAATAATCACTTGGGTATGAAACATGTTGCCGCTCGGCTAGTCCCAAAAGACCTGAATTTTCTCCAAAAACTCAATCGAATAAGAGTCGCTAAGGACATGCTAGAACGAGTCAATTCCGACCCAACATATGCAACGCAGTGTTACTGGTGACGAGACGTGGGGTTACGAGTTTGACATGCAAACTAGTCAACAAGCTTCGGAGTGGCGCCTTCCGATTGAAACCGAAAAAACCACGCCAAAGTCGATCAAAAGTCAAAGTCATGTTGACTGTTTTCTTTGACTATCGCGGTGTTGTGCATTCGGAATTTTAGCCGGAAGGTCAAACGGTAAATAAATAATATTATTTGAGCGTTATGCGGCGTTTAAGGGAGCAAATTCGACGAAAAAAGCTAAATTTGTAGAAAGAAAATTCTTGGATTTTGCACCACTTTGAAGGCGATGAAATAAATTTGAATGAATAACTAACATTTTGTGTATTATTGATCTTTTCCCGGTACTTTTTTGACAGAGGTATATTACGAGTATATCGGTAAAATATACACGATATACAAGGAATATCACTTCTAAAGATTAATAGAGTAAAACATTTCCATAGTATAATATGGAAATGTTTTACTCTAGGTAGTAAAGGTAAAAGTATACCTTCACCTACGTCACCACAACATACATAGCGCTTACAGTGTAAGAAAGAAGTTACTTGGCGTATTCGAGCCGTGTCAAACGAGTGCGGAATCGATACTAGTTCTATTTAAAAACGTTTCAGTTGTAAAGTTCGCGTTATGTACTTCTACGGTTTTAGGGAGCCGTGTAAAGCTCATTATGTACATTTATACTGTAAAGGCGGGTCTCCTGCGACAATGTTTTGTGTTTTCTACCACCTAACATCAAACATCTAACAAAATACACGTACATATTTTGTTAGATGTTAGAAAACACAAAAAAGTGTCGCAGGAGACCCGCCTTAATATGTAGATATTTTTATAACATTTTGGTATCTAATAATATAAGTAAAAATAGAATAATTTGATGACAACGTGGTCGAGTGGTCAACGACCCTGACGGCGAAACCTACGGACGCGGATTCGAATCCCGCTAAAAACAAAATGTTTGTGTGATGAGCACGAGTTTGCGACTATTATGTGACTATCCATGACTCGCCATGGATGAGTATTTGTGAATGTTTCATCAATTTGATCTCATTTTGAAAAAAAGGTTCCTAGTTACCAGTGCCGTAAAGCCGCAGGTCCTAGCTGTTGTAGTCTTTAAAACGTGGTGGGTTATGGCCCAGTCTCCCCTCTGCCGTCGTCTATGTAGGAAGGCCTAATTCCAGCAGTTGTGCTCTTATAGGCACGTATTTAAAGAAATACCTAAGGAAACCAACTCATCTCTATTCATTTTCTAATATCTCTATGCTTGCTTGCTAGATCTTATACTCTTCTAACCAGAACACAGCTTTATCCACAGATTCATTTAGTGTATAATATAAAATAAAATAAAATTTTCTTTATTAAGCAGCAACAGAATACTTGCGAAAATAGCCAGAATCGAGAAGAAGTATAAATCCCCTCTTGACGCAATCAGAGACTGCTGTTATTGCTCTTTTTATCTACCAAAGTAAATCAACGTTATCTCAAAGTAACCCCTCCATTTGAAAGGAAATTGCTAGTATTATTCACTATTTAGCAGTGATAAGTAGAAAGAATCTACTGTGCTTTACCTTAACGGGAACTCTTTTAAACAAACGCTCAGGACCTAAAGATTCACTTCGGGTTATTTAAGCAGGTTTATCATTATCAAGTTAAGTAGGGTAGAAGGAACTTTGACCTAGAAACGAAATGCGCATTAATTTTAAACAATGACTACTTTTATAAAATAGTCAGTTCCTCACAGCGATTTACACGTTACACAGGCCGTTCCGAATACGCACTATGTTCCACTCATCTGCGGAGTCGACTCGGCACCTTGCTTTAGCGTGGCTTCGACATTCACACGGCTTAGGCGCGTGCGGAGCGGCGAAAATAAGTGAAATTAATTGTTTTTCAAGTCATTATTAGGTAGTTATATCGTATTATTAGAACAGAAAAGATATTTTTTCAATTATTGTTATTGACAATCTATTTGGGACGCCATCTTGATACACACTACGTTGTCTTTGACCGATCTGGCGCTGCGGCGCTGCGATGTCTGTCTGTTGATTAGACGACATAAATGTTTAAGCGCTGGAGCGGCTGCAGCGAACTTGAAGTCTCTCATTCCGTGTGAATTTGAACAAATGGTTTGTATGAACGTTCTTCTCTATATCTTCTAGGCTTAGAATAATACCGCTATAGAAACCAAGTTCGGGCGCCTATTTTGAAGCACATTAATTGGAGCCAGAAATGGCACCAAACGCCGGACCGCTCCGTAGTGTTTAATCTCACAGCACGCCAAACGTGTCTCGCGAAAACAAAAAAAAAATGGTTTGTGCAGTTAAATTTTGTCACAACACATCTGAAAAACAAAAGAAGTGTAATAAGATCACTTTTCACAGGTAAGCTTTCAGTATTTCATAGTATCTTGTAGTTAATTAGGTCAAAATATAAACGTACTGCAGTGTGATTCTATAAGTTATAGCCTCGGTAGCAGCGGCCTGCGCAGTGTTGTCTCTTGCATATTCATAGAATTGGAAAGAGACAGCAGATCACGGCCATGCGCGCACGTCACGCGTGTGTGAATCGGTTTAGTGCTTCATTTTTGACAGAGCGCTTGTATGAAGACTATCTTTCTATAGCGTTATTATTCTAAGCTTCTAGGTCAATGGTTCCTCAGTAGTTGAGGATAAAATGAAAATCGCCCTTCTATCTTCGGTCTTATCTTCACTCACTATCAGGTGATATGAATTCTATGTGCTTAACCGTAATGGATAGAAAAGTAGCATTGTCAAGAATCAAGAATCCATATCATTTATTCAGGTTAGGCCATATTTAGGTTACAGTACTTAAGAGAGTCATTATGCCACTCTGCAGCTAGGCTCTCCAACCATGTCCGTGACCCCAGCGGGATAACCCCGTCAGATCGGCTTCAAATTACGCACCGATTTAGTTGATAATATGTTTAAATTTGTTAGCAAATACCAGAATTTGTTGATCAATAGTTATCGAGATATCCCATGTTAAAGGGTATCCCGCTGGAGTCACGCTCGTCAAAGTTATTTGACCTAAAACAAGCAACAACGAGACACGCTACTGATATAGTTATTGTGTTAAGTTTTTTTTGATTCAATTACGAATCCATCCGTGAAAAATCTAGGATTCTACCTTCTGTAGTTACTGAGTAATCAAATACCTACTTTTCGTCAAAATTCCTCCGAAAAGTAAGATCTGGTTGAGGTATAAGAAAAAAGGCTACATTCATGAAATTTGGGAAAGATTTTGTTGACTCTGAGAGAAAATTTGTTAGACAAAAACGAGAACTCTTGCTACAGTACTTCCTGAGATATAACGCTAATTATGGTTATCCCGCTGGAGTTACAGTGTTGATACCTAAACATGGTTTTTCCATAGGAATGGAGCAAGTAGCGAGTTTATGACTATAGCCAAGATTTTGTTGATGTAAAAATCTAACCAGTTTCTACTTTTCAGTTTCCTAGGTACAGTATTTTAGGAGAAATTAAAGTTTATAACTTTTTCATACTAAAAGTACGCGTATAAGCTGACCAAATTAAGTTGATTCCTTATAAAGACCAAGATAGCGGCCAATTATTTTGTTTATGGGCCGATTCCGATAAAATGTGTTTGGACATTATATTCAAATATTGGTACACCATAATTCAATACATACACCTAATATCACCATATACATTAGTATAGGTATTGATATGAATAGTTATTCATACATTACATTAGGTATACTTATACCGTTATATTAGGTGTATGTATTGAATTATGGTGTACTTACCAATATTAGAATATAATGTCCCACCACATTTTACCGGAATCGGCCCATAAAAAAATAATTGGCCGCTATCTTGGTCTTTATAAGAAATCAACTTAATTTGGTCGGCTTATACGCGTACTTTTAGTATGGAAAAGTTATAAACTTTAATTTCTCCTAAAATTTCCTGTAGGAACCATGTTTAGGTATCAACACCGTGACTCCAGCAGGATAACCATAATTAGCGTTATATCTTAGGATGTACTATAGCTAGAATTCTCGTTTTAGTCTTACAAATTTTCTCTCAAAGTCAACAAAATCTTCCCCAAATTTCATTAATGTAGCCTTTTTTCTTATACCTCAACTAGAACTTACTTTTCGGAGGAATTTTGACGAAAAGTAGGTATTTGATTACTCGGTAACTACAAAAGGTAGAATCCTAGATTTTTCACGGATGGATTCGTAATTGAATCAACAAAAACTTAGCACAATAACTATACTCGTATCAGTAGCGTGTCTCGTTGTTGCTTGTTTTAGGTCAAATAACTTTGACGAGCGTGACTCCAGCGGGATACCCTTTAACATGGGATATCTCGATAACCATTGGTCAACAAATTCTGGTATTTGCTAACAAATTTAAACATATTATCAACTAAATCGGTGCGTAATTTGAAGCCGATCTGAAGGGGTTATCCCGCTGGGGTCACGGACATTCTCCAACCATTTTTTGACAAAAACTCCACCGCTCCTATTCCTAGTTTGAGGTTTGACATGAATGAAGGTCATACTAAAAAACGCACAATCTCATGACTACTAGTATAATTCCAAAGAAGTAGTGAAGTGGTGAGAGTTGCAGTAGAGTGTATAATGACATATACACGTGGCGCTGAACGGGTTATAATGGTCAGCTTGTTGCCTCCCATTGTACAAGTGCCCATAGGGAAGGTCTGAGAACACCAACGTGATAGACGAGACTAAGTCTCGTCGTAAATAATTTGTAGTTAAGAGGGTTTACGCTTATCGGTTTCCCATACAACTTTTAAAGACCAATAAGCAAATTTCAATGAAACTTTGCATGCTAAAGTAAAATACAGGGATCTAAATAGTTTGTTGAAAACATTTTTTTTAACAGATTTATTTGTCTGAGTTATTGCGATTTAATCCACTATAGAAAGTTTAAAATCGCAATAACTCACTTAAAAAAACGTTTTTAAAAATGTTTTCAACAAACTATTTAGATCTCTATATTTTACTTCAGCATGCAGAGTTTCGTCAAAATTGGCATACTGGTTTTTAAAAATTTCAACTTGGAAATTTGTATGGGATACCGATATGCGTAAAGTCTCATAAGACTTAACAACTAATCTAACGAACTATATATAGTATGCTACCCGTTATCTAGCGTAACCATATTAACGAGTTTCATTCAATAGAAGCTTATCTTGGGCTAGATAATTAGTGTGAGCGTAAACATATTTTATTTTATTTATTTAGTTACCCTGGCGGACTTACAGCTTGCTGGGTATCTAAAGTCTGACCCTGTTATAACCTTTCAACTCCGGCCGCCCGCGCACTGCAGTGCGATTCTAAAGCTACTGTGGTTAAAGCCTTGGTAGCAGCGGTTGCCGCAGCGCTGAGAATTGACTGTGTCTCTTTCATATTCATAGAATTGGAAAGAGACAGACAGATCACAGCCATGCGCGCAGCGTCGATGTGTCGCTTAGAGAATCGCATAGCTGATCAGTGTTAATGAATAGTATGTCTATTGTGTCTAGTGACGCCTTTTATATTAAGTGTTAAATAACGTGAACTACTGACTCTGACACTATTAACAAAAACGAGACAGCAGCGTTAAAGTCGGAGCTCGGTGTAACATCTAGACCTAAATATCGGTATACACAATATCTTATATAATACACACAATACTGTTTTTTATTATATTAAGCCCGGCGAATGACTCCACTCCACCTGATATTACAACTGTTGCAGCGTAAGAGACGTAGCATCTGTCACTCTTACTCACACCCTCTTCACGCCTCGTTTGAAGACTGATAGAATGCATAATTATGTGTTAACCAGCTGCTCACTGTCTTATTAGAGGGTTTTCACATTTCGGTCTCCCATACAAACTTCCAAGTCGATATTTTTAAAAACCAATAAGCCAATTTTGATGAAACTTTGCACGCTAAAGTGAAACACAAAGATCTAAATAGTTTGTTGAAAACATTTTTAAAAAACTTTTATTTAGCTGAGTTATTGCGATTTAATGTCCGCTATATAAAGTTTAAAATCACAATAACTCAGTTAAATAAACATTTTTTTTTAAATGTTTTCAAAAAACTATTTAGATCCCTGTGTTTTACTTTAGCATGTAAAGTTTCATCAAAATTGGCTTATTAGTTTTTAAAAATTTCGACTCGAAAGTTTGTATGAGAAACCAAAACGCGTAAACCCTCTTAAAGCAAATTCAATTTCAGAATAGTGTCATACAATTAATAAAAACAAATTCCTAGGTGCGTTGTTACACTGTTTAAACAGTCATCATAAACATTTATGACGGTTTAATGATCGCTCACCGATCGCCCGCGGTCATTAATCTGCCGTTCTGCATTCGCCACGTCGTAAACATTTCCATTTTTCTTCGTACAGTCGACCGCGTAGATCATGTGCAAGTAGGGTTACCATCCGTCCGGGTTAGTCATGTCCGCACTTTTAGACTCTAGTTCGAACTTTGTCCGGCTCTACAATTTGTCCGTATTTTGCAATATGAGTAACAAAACTACATACCTGTAGAACGGGGCTATTTGGTAACCGTGGGGCTTTTTGGAAAAAACTAATATTTTTGGACGAACGCAAACATATTAACGTGAACGTAACCTTTTTATTCTCTAACATTAAAATTTAGTAACTCCGATTACTGTCAATCTTGACCAATCAGAGAAAAGAACACCGCGCGTGTGATGTTAACAACTACATTTAGCGAGAGTCTGTCAGTTTTGTTCCAAATAAATTATTAAGTGAAAATGTTAAATTATTTAGTGTTGACTTTTGCATTTTTTGTAATTTTTTATATGTATGTTACCAAATATCGCCGTCTGTGTTTATATTGAAATAAAAACAGTTTATAAAGATATTTTCTATGTAATTTTGTATGCATACTAAATAACCTACCCTGGGGGCTATTTGGAAAGGCACCTTCTTTTTTAAAATAAACCTTACTGTTTGTTCATTCTATATTTTATTTTTGTATTTCTATAGAGTTATATCTGTATTAACCAAAACATACTTCTTTATCTGTTAAAAATTAAAGGAAAAATAAATATTCAAATTTTATCCCTACTTTTTTAACAAATAGCCCCGCCCCGTTCTACGGTGATAAGAAATATCAAAAAGTTTTTAATCTTTATTAACTTCTCATTAATCTAAAACCAAAATATTATAAGTGAGTAAATGTTTCCATTTTGTGACTAAAAAATCCGGACTTTTATCAAAACATCAGGCTTTTTGTCAGGACTTTTCAAATTCCTAAATGGTAAACCTATGTGCAAGCGAATATCACCGCAAAGTGGACGACCATTGGAACTTCCTCGATATTGATCCTTAGATCCAAACAATAAAGTTCAAAATTGATTGTAGAGTTTAGTTTTGGGTAGGTTGATTTGACACCGTGTGTACGTCGGGAACATAATTCACAGTATGAACAGATGCATTCATCTCCAATAGCACAGTAGCACACACACGTAACGTTTTATGATGCCACGGTGAGTGTAGTTTCTGTTCCACTTATGTGCACTATAACAACGTGTTAAAAGCAATTTTCAAATTATTAACATAGCTTTTGTATTCGTAGTCGAGGGGTCTAGTTTCAAAACCCGCTGAAACGAATATTGTTTAAAATTTTACTAATACCAGAAAAACAAAAATAAATTCCTCTACATTCACACAGTATTGATTCCGTAACAATAGTGGTTTAAAAGCCATTACGAAAAGTGAAATTAGTATTAAAACCAGCTAAAACACCTTTCTGCCACTATCAAATTCATCTAAAATAGAATTGCCCAGAGCAGAGCTTCATTTACGGGGAACAATTTCGGTCGCATAATCTCTTTCGCCATAATGTAGTTTGGCATAACAGTTTCAGCATAAAGTTTTCTCGCATAAATTATGATAAGCAGAGTGTTATAAACCCACAATGGTTTCATCGGCATAATTTTAACTTACTTTAATTGTTTTTATCATAATTTTAATCAGCTATAAATAAAAAGAAAATAATTTTATCATAAAATACGAAACGCATATTATTTTTATTAGACAATAGAAATAGTAGCTGCCCTACTCCTGTAGGTGACGTGATAGGTTAGAAATTAAAGACGCAGCGCAGCGTAGCAATAAATGTTCTGATTAAAAGAGGCAATAATGATTAGTAATAGTTATTGTATAAACATTTATGCATGAAAATTTGATGCTGATATCATATCATTATTATAAAAGAAGTTATGTTGAAATAAAGTATGCGTAATGATTTATTCTGAATGAACGTTATGCGAAGCGAAGAGAATGCCAAAAAATGTTATGCAGCCTTAAAATATGCCTCTTTAATTTATGCAACCCAATATTGTCCCTCATTTACGACATGTTCACACTACATTATATAATTCCTATAGTTACAATTGTAGCAATGACTTTATTTTTAATTATAAGTCTTTTGTCCAGCACTGGGACTTCACTTTACAACTTGTCTTAAATTTTATGTAAGGCATTTGAAATAAAAAAAATAAATGAATAACATTAATTTAAACAGTTATCATAAATATTACATTTAAAAAAGCTGAGGTTAAGAACTTTCTCCATTTAGCGTTAGACAACAAAATGACTTCAAGTTACTCGAGTAGTGTGGGGCTTCTAAGCTAAAGAAACAAGCGCCCGTGAGAGCCACTAAAGAGAGCCGCGGCCGCATTTAGCTATTATAACTAGAGACACAACAACGCAAATTTTTGCGCATTAGGATGCGGCCCACGGGCAGCAAACGCCTGACAACAAAGCCCCAATTACAACCCACGCGTTGAACGCTGTCATCTGGCTGAGCATATATTCATTGTGTGAAATGGCTTCTCTAGTTATATTATCCTCAATGCTCGGCCGCGGTCGAGCTGCACTCTCATCCAAATGGAAAGTTAAACGATTAATTTACCAACTAAAAGCCGGTGTCTGCTCTGAAGGTTCTATATGTTACATAGTACCTCTTCTGAAACTTAAAACCTTTTCAGTATTTATAAGAGTAGTTAGCGAGATCTTCACATAAAATGGATGTGACCTCTTTTCAAATTTACTTCTCGTAATTCGAATATATTGTTTTCAGCTACCAAAAAAATTCCAACATACGAGTACATATAAAAATAATAAACTTATATAGCGGCATTCCTATTACTAGGTTGACTTAATCTGTCGTTTGACAAAGTTCCGCACACACTGTAAGTCTTTACGTTATATGTTTGGTTTAATAATAAAACCGCTCAAAAACTATCGTCTAATAATTTATTTTAATATTTGAACTAGCGGACCGCTCGCGACTTCGTCCGCGTGGACCCCGTACCCCGTGACGAATTTTTATAAAAAAAATTTTTTGAGTTTCAGTTGTAAGTATGGGGAACCCTCAAAATTTATTGTTTTTTTTCTATTTTTGTGTGAAAATCTTAATGCGGTTCACAGAATACATCTACTTACCAAATTTCAACAGTATAGTTCTTATAGTTTCGGAAAAAAGTGGCTGTGACATACGGACAGACAGACAGACAGACATGATGAATCCATAAGGGTTCCGTTTTTTGCCATTTGGCTACGGAACCCTAAAAATACATTAGATCGCAAATGTACTTTCAACGTAGGTAGTCTACATTTTATTTGTTTCGGAAGCGTATAAAGCGTCGAATGCCTCCCGAGCTGAGAGCGTCGGAAGTAGCACATGGCGCGCGGCTATTTCTCAGCCGCCGCGGGCGGATTGCTCGCCTCGCCGGGACTGATGGCCTCTTTGTTGGAAGCTCACTCGACGCTGCTAATAAGATCACGGTGGGTTGGACGTACAATATTAAATACATAGTTAATACCTTCTTTATCTATTCCGTGGTTAATACTTTAGTTGCATTGAACGTGATAAAAAAGAATTATAAAAAACCGGCCAAGTGCGAGTTGGACTCGCGCACGAAGGGTTCCGAGCCATTATCTATACAACATTAGCCAATAACTATAAATACTTTTAATGCAACACCAAGAACATTTCAAAAGAGGATTGATGAAATAAGAATAGCAAAGAGTGCATGAGGCGTAGGTGAATGGGACAGTTGGAAGAGGAAGATTTCGTCTAATATACTCCGTCGAGATCGGAGACGTCCACGGGATAGGTTAGGTCCAAAATATCCTAAGCTGCCTTTGTGGTCTAGTGGCTAAGCCACCGGTCTTGGACCCAGAGGCCCCGGGTTCGATTTCCAGCGGGGGAAAATCTTTATGTACTTGATTTGGTCGGTGGTAGGGCTTGTTAATTCCGCCTGGTTTGCATATCTTATCTAAAGTCTGCCACCATAACAACAATGTTAATGGCATTGTTGCGTTCTACGGTTTAGAGTTAAAATTGCCAGTTTCTCAGTGAAGCGCGCTTCCACCTTCGGCCTAATCGTCACTTACCATCAGGTGTGATGAAGGCATAGTGCTTACCCGTACATACAGACATATATTCACGACTATTATCCCTGAAGGGTTGGTCAGAGACCAGAAAATGAGGCCCACAAAAGCAGTCCACTGACATAGTTTCAACAAATTATGAGTGCACATATGCATATGTGCCCGCTTACCCGTAGTGGAACAAAAATAGTATGAAGATAGTTTTAGGCTCTCGAGCTAAGTCGGAAGAAGCACAAGGCGCCCAGCCATTTCGCAGCCGCCGCGGGCGGATTGCTCGCTAGACTGATGGCCTCTTTGTTAGAAGCTCACTCAACGCTGCTAATAAGATTAGATTGAGCTGATTACACAGACAATATTAAATAGAAAGATAATGGTGGATCAAGCTGATTCAATTCAATATTTCGCGAGAGCATAGATGAAAAAAGACTAACGAAAAAGTGCATGAGGCGAAAGCGAATGGGATAATTGGAAGAAGAAGACCCCGGCGAAAGGTCAAGAGTATCCTAAATTGATATATTATAATGTTATATAAGTTCAGCTGCCGGAAACAATAGAAATTAAATTGTCATATCTCTCGAGAAGAAGAATAATCTTAAGAAGAAGATGGCGGGACGAACTTGATGCATTTCACCAAATTTGGATACAGTTGGCTCACGACCGCGATATGTGGAAGAAATGGAGGGAGGCCTTTGCCCAGCAGTGGGACAGTGAGGGCTAATAATTATAATAATAATATCTCTATAAAAGAAAACACAGACAAGAAGATGAAAGGATGTGAAGCAAAAACTGCCTCTGTGGTCTAGTGGCTAAGCCGCCAGTTTCAGACCCAGAGGTCCCCGGGTTCGATTCCCAGCGAGGATCGGGGGTACGTCTTTGTGTGCTCGGTTTGGTTGGTGGTAGGGCTGTTAATTTAGTCCTCCTGGCCAGCTACCACCATCTTATCTAAATCTATCGCCATAACAACGATGTTTATAGCATTGTTGTGTTGCGACATTTTGAGATAAGATAGCCGTTCCTCAGTGGTTGAGGATTCCGGGTGTAGCACGCTTTCACCTTCGGCCTTATCGTCACTTATCATCAGGTGAGATGAAGGCCAAGCGCTTACCCGTTGTAGAATAAATAAAAAAAAAGTTTCTCAGGACAGGACCGTAGCAAATGGAAAATTATGGTCTCTGCTTGCTCTTCCGGGGAACGGGCGTGACGTACGTTTTTTTGTTTTTTTTTTTTATGATAAGCTTGGCAAATGACCCCACTCCACCTGATCTTGAGTGGAAATGAAGTCCAGGCGCGAGGACAACTGATGCAGCGTACGAGACGTAGCATCAGTCACCCTCACTCTGCCGGCCCACAAAGTGCTTCTTCACGCCTCGTTTGTAGGACCCTATGTAATAGGTAGGAGGGAATACGTGTGCTGGTAGACTATTCCATCTTTTGGAAGTGCGACAAAGAAACGAGTCACCAAATTTCTTTGTGCGTGATGGAATGTTAGAGACTGTAAATTGGTGACTCCGGAGAGCAGCACGCGTACTCCTATGGAGGAAGGGAGAAGGAGGAATGAGGTCAAAGAGTTCTTCAGAGCACTCGCCATGGTATAAACGGTAAAAGACGCTGAGTGACGCAATATCTCTACGCAATTGCAAAGGCTCGAGAGTTTTAGTGACCTCCGCATTGCCGATAATGCGCACAGCGCGGCGCAGCAATCTGTCCAAGGCATCGAGAAGGTACTTTGCGGAGCCGTCCCAAAGGTGAGAGCAATACTCCACGCAAGACCGCACCTGTGTCTTGTATAATAGATACAACTGATCAGGCGTGAAGAATCGCCGCACCTTGTTCAGGACACCGAGTTTACGTGAGGCATTTTTAATCACGCTTTCGATGTAGTCCTTTTGGTTCAGACGTATGTATATATACCTTTATTGCAACATCAAGAACATTTCTGACTATAATTGGATTACCTAAGGCACGTGTTAAGCTGTTGGTTTACCGGTTTTTTCCTAATTTTTTTTTAATTCTTTATAGGCAAGTATTTGACTGCGATCTCACCTGATGGTAAGTGACGATGCGGCCTAGAATGTAGCATACTTACCTAGATAATGCCTGTTCACCCTTGCCTTGAAAATGTCCAGGTTGTAGGTACGTGTCAGGAAACAGATCAGCAGGAAGGGAATTCCACTCCTCAGCTGTCCGCATTAAAAATGATGACGCGAAGCGCTTTGTAGTCGTTGAATAACCTAAAACTCATAAGCTAGCATTGTTTATGATAAGTGGTCTATTAATGGCGACGTTTATAGGTTGATGATGTTGACCAGACCTATAGATATTTTTCAAAATACTTTGGTATAAAACACAGTTATCAATGAAAGCGCATTAAAAATATCATTAACTAGCGGACCGCTCGCGACTTCGTCCGCGTGGACCCCGTACCCCGTGACGAATTTTTGAAAATATTATAGCCTATGTCACCCGGAGATAGTGAAGCTTCCCAACGGTGAAAGAATTTTTCAAATCGGTCTAGTAGTTTCGGAGCCTATTCAATCCAAACAAACAACCAATAAAATCTTTAATCTTTATAATATTAGTTTAGATAATCATAGCTGAATAAATATATTATAAGACATAGAGATCCACGTACAAATACATTACAGTGCAATACCATTCTAGAATGTCATTGTTTAAAAAAAAACAATGTTACTATGAATAACCATAGATTAAAGGAGTTATAAAAGAATGTTTAAATTGACTTGCCTCAAGATTAAAATCCTGAAAGAAAGAAGTTAATTACTGTCAGCGCAGTAGCTAATCTTAACTGCTAATATTTACAGAGGACGGCCTCGGAAGTAACACAGGAATAACATTATTCTTCAAATTGCTCTTTTTGTCAGGGGTCAGGAAGAAGTAAGCTGTTTTTATTGAAAGGTTTAATAAAAACAGCTTTATTAAACTGTTTCTTACGTCAATACGAAGTTCAAAAAGAATTTGCTTTGAAAAGAGGTTAAATAAAAGACGGAGCTCTACAGTGTCTCGCAGTATTTAGTTTGCAATTTCTAGAAACGTTTTGTGTGCAGGGCCGTAAGGCTGTAGCTTTGCGAATTTAGTTGTCGTAAACTGTTCAAAGTAATTTAGAATATGGCGCAGTAAAACTAATGAAATGCTAATAAGACGGACAAAGTTTCAAGTTTGTTACTTGCACGTGTTTTATTTAAATCGAACTATGGCTCGGGAAGTAGCATACAATTTTCTTAACGAACTATCGACAAATCAATGTTCGTAAATAATTATTACATAAGTAAGTATTAGTTTCATTTACGCGTCACTACATGGCGGATTTCATTTATGAATCACGATATTGTATTTTTTGTAGGTTATAAAGGACAGTGCCCATTTTGGACCTGTTTTGTATTGAGAATGTATAAATATAAATCGTATTGGCAAAAATAGCTCAAAATTCACCAAATCTAAACGAAAAAATACAATACTAAGTTTTATTGGTAGTAACCAATTCTAGGTTTTTGAACGCACTCTGCCACACAAAACGTTTCGTTCCGCCTCTATATAAATTAATTTGATGTTTCTAAAGCTGTATTCTAGTTCTTCACTTTAAGAATTTTTATCATTGAATTAAATACGTATAACGTTTTATGAACAATTATGAATACAATAATTCATTTTTATGAATTGATTGAACGGCTATACTTAAACAAGGGTAAAACGAAACTGTCACTGTTCTGTCTGTACGATCCGATTCGCTATTTTTAGTTTAAAACATATAATTATTTTACAATTACGGCTCGAAACATTAAAAGTAATAACGTACAAGGCATAATAAAGTAAATTATTTAAATTTACTGCCAGGTATAACTCGGTCGACCGCCCGCCGCGACCTCCACTTTACGAAAGAGAATTTGTAACGGCAAATGTTGGACCAGTTCCTGCCCTTATTGAAGTAATCAAAGATTTTTCTCGTTTCCCTGCCTCCATTTAGAACCGGTAGGACCAGGCAATCTTATTTGTGTATTTTTTGACTTGCTTAAAAATATTTAATTTCATGATAGTGTTCATTTAACACTGCCAAAATAAACCTAGGACGTTCGTAAATGTTAGGAACAACTCTCGAGATTGCTTCGTGCCATCCGTCAGTCGTTTTCCCCGACGCAATAATTCGATTGCCATAAATATAGAATATTTTTCCTTCCAACACCCATAGACATAAAAAGTGTGAGAGCCGACCGACGTAAAATAGCTGGTAGCCTTGGTAAGGGACATAATATTCTACTCAGGAAGCGAGATCAGCGCCAGATGATCCAACAGCAAGGCGATTGGATAGGATAGATCGATATAATTAACAAAGCAAGATGCTTGCCAACTTGGCCAGACGGTCCGTGACCAACTGATCCGCATACATACTGCTGGTTCGACACGCGATGAAATTGTTATTCTTTTGTATTAGGAAAGTGGGAAATGGACAACGTTCGACAAAAGAAAAGGTTACATTTATTTTCTGTTGGCATTGGATCGATCAGGCGTACGATAAGTTTTAACTTAAACATTTGAATTTACAGCCAAATAGACTTACGTGGTGGGAGGATGTTAAAGAAACCAGGAAGTTTGTGCGAGGGCAAAGATATGAACCAAATTTATAATTCAATTTTTTTTTTTTTTTTTTATTGGCAACGGGTAAGCGCTTGGCCTTCATCTCACCTGATGGTAAGTGACGATAAGGCCGGTGGAAGCGCGCTACACCCGGAATCCTCAACCACTGAGGAACTGGCTATCTTATCTCAAACTGCCGGAACACAACAATGCTATAAACATCGTTGTTATGGCGACAGACTTAGATAAGATGGTGGTAGCTAGCCAGGCGGACTTAACAGCCCTACCACCAACCAGAAATTCTAGAATGAGGTGAAACACTATTCACGAATCTACTCACGTTTATTTTACAGATTGTAGCCACGGACGTTTTGAACCTTTTATTATGGTTCCTGGACACAACGAAGTTGAGATGGACTAACCACAGATCTTGCAAAAAATTATACATACCCGTGCCGTGCGAGAACTTTTACTGGTCCGCATACCCTTTAAACGAAACACAGCAGTGAAAGACCATTGATTCTCGTTTAACAGCAAATAGAAGCAGTATATTTTGCGGCAGAGATAGAAATAAGAGTTGTTGACTGGGCAGCTGTCCAGGCAGGATCTGTGCAGAATTCTGACAGTAATAGATACGTTGTTTGGTAAATCATTAAAAGTTTAACCATCATCCATACCGCGCACATATCAGAATGGCTGCACCTATTTGGCTAATCCTTTTTGGTTGCGTTGGTAATTGTCCGGCCAAGGTTTTTATGAAAGAAATTTTTTGAAATTTCGTCACGGGTTGCAGGGTTTTCACGCAGACGAATTTGCGCGCGGGGCGCTAGTATAAGACAAACAAAAGTAGATCCGTGTGCAAAGTGTCACAATCATAGAATGATAACTAAAGGGCCCCACAGACGATCAGGCCGCCGGCAGGTATCAGCCTGCCAGTTAGTAGTACAACACACGGGTGGCGGGGGCGGCGGAACTGACAGGCTTTTACCTGCAGGCGAACTGATCGTGTGGGGCCCGCCGGCAGGTATCAGCCTGTCAATTAGTACTAGCCGCTAGCCGCTGCCGCCCGTCCGTTGTACTACTAACTGACAGACCGATACCTGCCGGCGACCTGATCGTCTGTGGGGCTCTTTAAGCATAGAAGGAGTCCAAATGAGACTCATATAGTTGTCCTATTTTTTCAAATGGGCCATAAACATTGAAAGAAAAGAGACAAAATAAGTTGCCAAAACGTCAAATGTAAAGCGAGAAAAAAAATTGGATACCCGGTCACCATTTATGATACCGAATTCAAAAGCGACGTCTGTACAAATGTAAGGGCCAGTGCAGACATGCTACTTTTAGCAGCGGCGATCGGCGATTTAGACGCTTTTTAGAAGCTGAATGCAGCGACTGAATCACTATAACGCGCGATTCCCACACTGTAATCGAAATCAGAGAGTCGCCCAAACGCGATGCCAGTCGCAAAATCGCCGATCGCCGATCGCCGATGCTTATGCGGTGGCTCTATTTCGAATGGTGACCAAACTGAGTACACACTCAAATGTCATAACACTCCTTCTATGCTTTAGTTATTATTCTGAATGAAATTCTAGAATGTCATTGATTTAGTGTTTAGTTTTTGGTAGTGGCGTAGAACAAAACAATCTCTGTTTAGTTTTCCTGATTTCATAAGCGCATTACTTACTTTTTATACTAATGTACTTTATTTGGACAGTTTGAAACATTGCCTGGCTCAGTCGGCTTGATAATAGGCTGAGAGCGGAGCGGAGTCCAAGACCATTAGTATGCATTGAGTCGGGCCGCTCTGGATCCTAGATAAATACGTTCCTCCTCAAACGCTAAGCATAGCTTTGCAGATAACTACCTACCTATAAATGTGAAAATAGGCTTAAGCTATAACTTGATTTGAAAACTTCTAGAAGTTTTCCTTACCTTTTTGTGACATTAACTTTGATGTTTTATTTGGTCTTCTAAAGGTTTCCGTGCAAGCTTATGTTTCACATAACTTCTTACATTTTGGCATATATACATACATACACGCATACATATACATTAATTAATTTAACACGCCTGCTTTTTGTAGGGACAGTAATGACCACAGCTTTTACTGTTTTTTTTTAAATCTATTTAATAATTATTATTGTACACTGCCGTGTCCTGGTCGAATTTAGGCTACATGCTAAATATTTGTTAATTTATAATTTACTAGCGGTCCGCCCGCGCCTTCGTCCACGCTAACTTAGAAGAACTGTCATACTTCAGACATTTAAAAAAATATATCTACAAAATATAAACAAAAACCATCTTCAGTTAACGCTCTATCTTTTAGTGAAAACCGCATAAAAATCCATTGCGTGGTTTAGAAGAATAGTGCGGTGCCACAAACAGTGGAAAACAGCGACTTTACTTTATACCTAATATGTAATGTTACAGGTACCTACTGAAAAAAATGTTATTTGATTTAGACGACATTTGTTAATCGAATCGAATCGAATGCCCTTTACCGCAGCTGCCTAAAAATGGTTCAATTAAAACTACTTTTTCATATTACCCGCTTGAAATATGCTTTTCAGTGTTAGTTTGGTTATGATTGGAGTTTGTAGTTGCTTGAGTGTGTCATGCTCTCTGTATTGTCTCTGGAATTTGGATAGTTGTTTTAAATATTAATTATGTTGATTATCAACACACATTTTGCAACCAAATTACGTCAACGACGTTGATTACATCATTTTGTTTTCCTTTTGATTTAATAACCATAAAAACAACATTGAAAGGTTTTAGCAATACAATACCCATGGCGTTGCAGGCATCAATAGATTTCAGTTGAACATTGTTTAGCTTTGAAAATATTTCGTTCTTTCATTATAGTACGAGTATTATTACCTACTTCAGCAAACTTATAAAAATAAGAAATTTCAACATCCAATAGAAAATAAAATGTGACCGTAAACTTAGACACATAAAGACATCTTAGAAGAAGGGCGATAAATGGGACCGCTGCCAAACATAAAGTACACAATACTTCGTGCTGCCAACTTCGTGTTGAAACAATGGAAATTTTTTAATTAAAAATGTTTAGATTGCTCGCCTTTTGTCACATGTAAATAGGTTGAGCGTTATTTCCACGCCATCGCGCTTAATGTACCCGGATGGCAGTTAATGGGGGCTTGGTACAGCTTGACGATCGAGCGGTTGTTTTTCATGACGGGTTTGGTCATGTAGGCACAATGTTAACAACAATTTTTATCACACTTCCCATTTTGTCTAACGGTAATAGTACACTTAGTATAATATTAATATTTTTATATTAGTATTTAGATAACAGACATTACACAGATTAATAGTTTTTAACAACACTGTTAAAATTTTTGATTAAAGCAAAAGCATATTCGAAACCTTATTTTAATAGTCCCTACATTATGATACGAGTGTACTATGTTGGTCATTACAATCGAGGCGAGTTATGGAATGGAGCTGAGCCGATTTCTTCGCTCTGGTACGCCACAATGACGGTCTTTTTGAGCAAGAGGAGTGAAAAATATAATAAACTAAACAATAATGTTACGAATTAAGGGTAATTTATTGACTAAATAAATAATTACTCCGTGTTTATATATACAACAATTTATTTATTCAAATTTTAATCAAAATAGTTAATTTATCACAAAAAAGTTAACCTTTAAAAAAAAATCTAGTTATTTTTATAACTAGACTCTATGTTGAGATTTTTAAACTACATTACCGCACTAGTGTGTAATAAGCTACATTACGATGCTGCAATCGATGTAAAAAGAGCCACTTTAAGAGCTAGTGTGTTAAAAGTTATTTTACTGATTTTTTTAAGAGATTTATGTAGCCCTTAGCAAAATAAATCAGTACATTACCTATAGGTGCCCAAGAAACAGG
The DNA here is from genome assembly GCA_963921215.1 of Scoparia ambigualis. Taxonomy (NCBI): domain Eukaryota; kingdom Metazoa; phylum Arthropoda; class Insecta; order Lepidoptera; family Crambidae; genus Scoparia; species Scoparia ambigualis. The sequence goes on from OY992511.1 coordinate 24,260,490, forward strand.
ATATAAGCTTTAAGAGGACTTCTTAAATACTTATCAAAAATATAGTTAACGTAGAAATAAGGATGTATACATAATTAAAATGTCTTAAGTTAAATAGAGTCTGACGTTGTATGGCGTGTTACGGAATTTGTATCTTGAGCTAGTAGACGACTTATCTACCGTAATAAGTATGTATTGTTACAGTAGTACTTCTAGCTAGAAATTATATAAATTCGTTTGAAAAGTGTTAAAAAAACAAATAACTTTCCATGTGCATAATGTGACTCGGAGTTTCATGTGAATCTTTCTCTAGAAAAAGTAAAAAGACATTTGCACAAAAAAAAATATCAATAACTTTGTTTGCAAAATTTTTTTAACGAATTTCATTCAGGGTCATTGATTCAGGGTATTGCGGAAATTACTTAGTTTTCACGACTTTAATCTATAAAGGTAGGCTTTGGACTTAGAGTATGAAGTCAAAGCAGATGACCACAGCACGACCACACATGGTAATGGTTCACAATGCCAACCTTTTGTAAACCACATAGGTAAGCATCGAAATATTTTTTTTACTAGGTGACCTCGATCATTACTCATAAAATGTAACAGGAAAGAAAATTAACTCATTTAATTTCTTTTACTCGATTCATTAGAGTGTAAATCATTATTTATCCAGAAACACAACATTTAGGTACATTTAGTACGGTTTTGTAAAATGCCACTAAATATTATTTATCTTTAAAAATGAAAGTGATGCTTAAAAAGTTTTACTTAGGCACTATGTACACTTAAGAACTATTAAGTGTGCTGAATTGACTACTTCGATCCCACGCTGTCTGTGGTTAGCCTTGTCTAGGTCGAATCATTAAAAAACTGGCACTAGACATACTGGCGACCTCTTCTGGACCGTCGCTCCCATTTGTCTCCCTCACTCCTAATGCTCTCCACATTATTTAATACAAAGCGGACAGGAGATTGCTCCTGTCTCGGTAGCGTATAACAAAGCGTACCTTAAGTGTAGGAATACCGACGTGATAACTATTGCTAGACCAAAATTATGCGAACATGTTCGAAGTGTTCTGACTAACCGTATTGCATGTGTAATTAAACGGATATCCGGTCGCATTAATTTTTGTGATGAAACTTAGTGTTCAGTATTAAAATCATCCTCATCGTATAAACGTGCCACTACATGCCAACGCGGACAACGACTTATGACTATAACCCACCCAATGCGGGTTGGTAATAATAAAAAACAAAATTAAACATAATAAATCAATGTCAATATAAAAAATAAGTAAAGTACAGGCTATATAGGGTCTAACAATATCAATAAGCGAACGTTTAAGAGGATTTACGCATTTCGGTTTCCCATACAAATTTCCAAGTCGAAATTTTTAAAAACCACTAAGCCAATTTTAATAAAGGTTTGCATGCTAAAGTAAAATACAGGGATCTAAATAGCTTGTTGAAAACATTTATTTAAGTGAGTTATTGCGATTTTAAACTTTCTATAATAGACTTTAAATCGCAATAACTCAGCTAAATAAACGTTTTTTAGAAATGTTTTCAACAAACTATTTAGATCCCTGTGTTTTACTTTGACATGCAAAGTGTCATCCACATTGGCCTTATGGTTTTTAAAAATATCGACTTGGAAGTTTGTATGGGAAACCGAAATGCGTAAACCCTCTTCCATTCAAACCTGAGCGGTATTCGCTGCCGCTGTCGCTAAAGGTATATACCGCGCGGGTTTCGCTCAGGTATTTAGTATCAAGTTTCGCGGCTAGATCGACCTGAGCGGTATTCGCTGCCGCTCTACCCACAGCGGCAGCGAATACCGCTCAGGTTTGAATAGGCCTGTAAAGGGAGCATCTATACATCACACTGAGCATGCCCACCCAATTTGGTTCAAAACTACAGGCTCGTTACCCAGATAATCGACAAAACATTATCATAATTCACCAAAAAATACACCCTTTCCAAACCCGCAGCTGTACTACACGCACACAAAGATAGCCGAACTATCTTTTTATTGACGCTTGCGTGCGTGTTAGTAAAGATAGAGCATGTTTCATGATGTGCATTATTTTAATTGATTTAGTTTGTTATAAAACATAACTTTGAAAAAACACTATAAAACTGGAGCCCATTTTTTGTCATTGTATTCAGAATGATGTATAAATACCGCCCATAAACGTTCCCTAATTGATTTTGTTATACCCTGTATACACTTTTTACTGCAAGGCAAAGGCCATCATCATTGAAATCAAATCATCGTTACAATTGATGTGTATTGGCTTTATCACCTCGCTTGCCGAATGTTCAATATAAAGGTTGCTTTACACAATTACACATATCAGTGAAGCCACGGTTCCGACACAGTACCGGCACAGTCCTTTTCATACATTCTCTATGAACCCATCCCTACTTGTCAGTGTTAGTGCTCTCCATAGAATAATAACTAAAGCATAGAAGGAGTCCAAATGAGACTCGTGTAGTTGTCATATTTTTTCAAATGGGCCATGAACATTGTAAGAAAAGAGACAAAATAAATTGACAAAAATGTCAAATGTCCAGCGAAAAAAAACCGGTCACCATTTATGATACCGAATTCGAAAGCGATTTAAACAAATGTAATTAGAATGGTGACCAAACGGAGTGCCCAGTCAAATGTCATAGCATACCAATGCATTCCACTAGATTTTATGATAAGTCTTTCACTGTTCAAGCTGCCCGTTTGTGGAATGCATTGTCGTCAGAAGTAAATCATGCACCTCAGAACAATAGGCATGCACAATCTCTGGACAGCTTTAAGCGACATGTTAAAGAGCACTACCTGTCACTGTCAATGTCTTTATGATTTTATTATTTTAATTCCTGTAAAGAAAACTTAGTATTTATTTAGTATACATATATAGTTAACTTAGTAACTTAGTATTTATTTAGTATATATAGTTTTATTTAGTATATGTATTATAATATGTATATATATATATATATATATATATATATATATATATATATATATATATAATATGTCTAAGCATATAAAAATATATATAAGTAAGTATATGTATCATTTATGTACAAGCTTAAATCTATACACCATGACTGCCCTTTCAATTTATTGTTAACTGTTTCTTCTATCCAGTCCAACATGGTTGCCTGGAAGAAATTGCTGTTTAGCGATAAGGCCGCCAATTGTATGTACTATGTGTTTGTCTTTTTGTATGTTTTCTGTGGTGTACAATAAAGCACATTTTATCTTATCTTTATCTTTATCCTTCATTATTCTGAGGTGCTCTCAGTGTCAGTGCCGCCACCTGAAAATCACGGACGTATTCGTTTTGACAACGTTCATAGAGAATGTATGATAGAATATTTTTCACTGTGCCGGTACTGTGTCGGAACTGTGACTTCACTGATATGCGTGAAGCAACCTTAGGACTTGAAAATCACTGTAACTAGTATCTAAAATACGATCAATATACGTTTGGGGGTTATATACAAGTAGGTATGAAGGCCTTACAAACAATAGTGTATCCTGTATAAAACTCTTAACATACCTAAGTAATATCGGTAACTTTAAGAGATGAGGCTCCTTACGTTACACGCAAACCACTTCCAAGGTCCCCTGTGGGATTTAGAGCACCTGGTATCATTATGTTAAAGGAAAAAGTTAACAAGATAGGGAGCACCTTAGTATATTCAACTTATTAAACTTTCCTTAAGCAATAGCTTTATTGATACGATCTCTTCTTAAGGATAATGATATTGAAAAATATATTATTAAGATAATAATATGAAAAAAGAATCAGTCAATATAGGTATATATATATAGATGTTACACGCGGGTGCGTATCATTTCATATAATGACAAATTAACTAATTTCAAAGAACATAACGTTCATTGGATATAATTTTTACTTGTTCTAAATACACGTTCTATAACAACATTACGTATATTATTTATTTGATATAATACTCATATTCTCTAACAACTTATTCTATAAAGCTATATTGGTAGAATAATCTTATTCTATAACTTCATTTGATATAATTTTTGCTTAAAACTAAGAATAACATTTTAACCCTAAATTGTTTTCGTTATGGTTGTGCTAGAAAAGTCAGTGACAGAAACGTGGCATAACCGACTCCACGTAGACTTGTCTGCCCTACGCTAGAGTGTAATTTAATCCCGCGTAGGCGCGGAGGGGCGCGGCGGCCCACGAGCTGAGGAGCAGGTGGGTTTAACGCTTCTGCGACGATAAGCTCGTGTGGGACCGCCGGAGTCCCGCAGCGCCGGAGCCGTGACAGAAAACATGCCTGCTTGCATGCTGCCTGCCTGCATGCTCCATGCCTGCCTGTATGCTCCATGCCTGCCTGCATGCTGCATGCCTGCTTGCATGCTGCTTGCATGCTGCTTGCTTGCTTGCATGCTGCTTGCTTATTACATGAGTAATGTTTTATATCATTTGATTATTATATCAAATGTACATTATATCAAAAGTATACTATATCAAATGTAAATTATATCAAAAGAAATTATAGAATCTAAAATTATATTAAATGTTTATTATATTAAGTTAGTTGTCATATCAAATGAAATTATATGAAATGAAATCATATTATCTGAACGTAGACCATAAGTATTTATATCAAACATTACACAACCGTTACAGGCGCTTGGATAGCAAAAGTTGAAAACGTCTTGCAAATGCGATTAGTCTGCGTTACGAGATGTTTTAATCATTTAATGAAACACAAACACTATAAAGAGCTTTACTTTAAAATTTACTAGTCAGTTATTAACGACCATCTCCGAAACTACAATACATATTTAAAAAAAATAAAATCAGGATCCATCCATTCTCGATAAACTACAACGACATGTAATTAACTCTTCTAGTAATCATCATCGTCATCATTTATACAGGCTTTTGTTGGGCACAGGCACAGATATACATGGGTAACAAACACTAAATGGAAAGGGCCATAATACCCACCGCTATGGCCTAACGCCGATTGGTGGGTCATCTGAAAGTACGTACATAATATATACATAACAATCTAATAAACGAACTACCGCTTGCCCTTGATAATTTAAATCAGGATAATTTTGAAACACAACTCAAAAATTGCTTTCTCCAGATGTGAGCTTCTTTATGTTTGTTTGAATTAATTGACAATACTTACGTTTTTCCATTGTTTAGGTTAACGTTAATCTCAAAGGAATTCTTTTTAAAACGTTTTTTATTTTTGTTTTTAATATGTAATTTAATTGATTGTTTGAAGATTATTATTAATGTTGCACGTCCATACCTGTTTCACGCTGACGTAGGTATCACTTAGGCATTATAGACAAACCTCAGTGGTTTATGATAATGCTGTTAGATTAAGTATTTTTATTGCATTTTTTGTAATGTTAAATTAAATTTAAAAAAAAACCATTTTCTGGACGGTTATGCATAGACAACAGCTTTCCATTTTGCTACGATCCTGACTTCATTTGCTTCGTATACTCTCAGAACCACAATTAAAATGTCCACGTAAATATTTCAATTAGTATGAGAGTCGGGTTGGACCCAGCCTTATTGCGGGCATGCACAATGGACATTCCCGTGACGTCACGAACTAGTGCGCGAACCTCCGTGCCCCGGCGTGCCTGCGAAATGCTTTGTAATGCGCGGCCTATGCTGCGAATACAGAAATAACATTAAACTTTACATTTTAAGCTGGAACGAATGCTCTCGGCGTAATGAACCAATGATGTTTTATAAAACGGATGAAGGTTACATAACCGACTATTCGTAATAATTGTATGATGAGGCTTTAAACTTAATACTGGTTGTTTCGAGCTTTCTCTCATGGACCAATGATTTTTAAATACTTCATAACTCGAATCGAATCTATGCCGAAATTAGAAGCAGGCAAAATGCAGCGACAATGAACCTTGAACCTTCTTTAAGGCAGGTGGTAAGAATCATGATTGTTACCCCGAACAGCCATTAAATGGTGTGTTTCTGATTGGCAAAAATTGGGTCAAGTACCAAAAGGTAACTTGAATAAATGGCTTTCTTATCAGATGTTTATACAATCGTTATTCGGGGAAACATTTGTTTTTTTAATGCCCCGCCCCGCCTTTACAACGATGTCATAAAGTTTACAGCGTCACTTGAAATTCAGAGGCAGTGCCGACCTAAGGTTATGCTCCTTACATTTTGTATACTTATTATATAGAGTTGTAACATTTTACACGATAAGCCGTCAAAAGCGTTCAAATAATTCAACTAACAATAAAACCTTTTTAAAATTATTTTTTGAACGGTTTTAATGTATGTTTTATTTGTTTTGTACACAATATCAAATAAATAAACTAATTTATTTTGTATGACTTGGTGACGACATTGTATCTTTTGTTACTTAGAGGGAGAAAGTTTCTTGCCAGTTTCTTCTCAGTCGAAGTCTCTCCCTAAATCTGAACTGGTGGGGTAGATTAGTTATGTAGGTAGATTAGGTAAGTAGGTAGTTTGGTTACTTAGTTAGATTAGTTGTTAATAGGTCAAGGATCGTAAAACCGCCGGCGGTCGCGAAACAATTCATTTTCAATTGTGACTGGTTTTACGGTGCTCGAGGGGTTAATATTTAACTACTGTCAGTTAACTGTTTATAAATACATTTTTTTGCCGTCAATAGGTAAGTAAGTACTTGTAAAGGTTTATATTGAATAAAGCATTTGACTTTCCCTTTGACTTTGACTTAAACATAGTAACCATTCTATTATCTCAATTAAGACACGAAACTCACAAAGTAATAATAATTGTTATACGAGTACACAAACACGACATTAAAGACTTTTGCTTGCGATAGTACTGACGTCATAATTGACCACTCTGTGAAATGAAATGATCGGGTGCAGTGAACTGAAGAACTCCACATAGGTTGCTTTGAATTGCGAGTGAATAATGTGAGCTATTCTCATTATTCGATTCGTTAACGTAATCAGCAGCCTTAATTATTCTACATTGATACATCATGTACATTTCTGGCTATAAAAAAAACTATTATTATTTACCTAATCTGGTTTTCCAGACAAGCTTCTTGATTTATTTTTTTAATTTTTAGTGAACCATTTTATCCTTATTTGAAAAAATTAAGAAAAAATGCAAGTTTAACAAATAGGGGAAAATTAGCTTACCCTAACTGGCAAAAAGTAAAAACAAGGTTGATTTTTTAAAATTTTATTGTATAAATTTAAAAAAAATCTGTATTTCCACCTTTCACACGAATCACACTGGATATGGATATTTGTTAGAAAGAAAGAAAGAAAAACATTTATTTGGGACACAACAGTTAATTACATTTATTTTTTATTTTTTTGTTACTCTTTCACGTAAAAACTACTGAATGGATTTGGATGAAATTCGGCATACATATAGTTTATAACCTGGATTAACACATAGGCTACTTTTTATCCCGATATTCCCACGGGAACGTATGGATAGATGTTTGTTACTCTTTCACGTAAAAACTATTGAATGGATTTGGATGAAATTCGGTATACAGATAGTTTCTAACCTGGATTAACACATAGGATACTTTTTATCCCGATATTCCCACGGGAACAGGAACCACGCGGGTGAAACCGCGAGCGGCCGCTAGTAATATTATAAACGCGAAAGTTTGTAAGTATGTGATATTTGTTACTCTTTCACGTAAATTCTACTAGATGGACTTGGATGAAATTCGGCATACAGATCGTTTATAACCTGGATTAACACATAGGATACTTTTTATCCCGATATTCCCACCGGAACGGGAACCACGCGGGTGAAACCGCGAGCGGCCGCTAGTATCTCATAAAGGTAATACATTCGGTAATAGGAACAAAGGTGGTGGACACAATGATTTGCCACTTCGAATAAATACTTTTTGGTCCCGTCTAATAATAACATTCTGTTAATGGTGCCATCATTCAAAATTGTGTCCTCGTCTCTCTTAATATTTATGGCCACGGGGGTCCTTAATGATGATCCTTACATCATTATGTGTACGTGACATTATGAGATCCAAATGAATATAAGCATTTTGGATGAAATTATTCGATAATGTCGCTGTTATACGGAAACAAATGCTATTCTTTAACCTGTCAATTAAATTAAGGTTTGAGTTCTGTTCTTAGAAATGATGTTTTTGAAATTTGAGAAATTTGAAAATAAATGTTTGATACGTAAGATACTTTTCAATGATATATGTATGTAACATACATATAATCACGATTATTATTCCCGAAGGGTTAGTCGGAGACTAGGCAATGAGGACATCAAAAGCAGTCCCCTACCATAGTCCACTTTTCACCAAATAGGGACTGCACATGTCCTCAGCCTGACAGGTGGTGAGCCCATCAACGCTCTTTGCTGTTTATTTATTTATCTTTATTTGTCTAGTTGTTTTATACAATTATCTTATCCTATATTACCTAGTGGGGTTAACAGTGCGTTCAGTTGCCACTACCGGACACTGCAACCGCGTTTTTGTATGAAAGTATCTCGTGTAGGTAAGGTTGCCAGTTGATATCCAAAAGGAGGAAATGTCCTCCTTTTCCACGTTTTGTCCTCCCGTCCTCCTCTATTTACTGTAAGTCCTCCTTTTTGCAAACCGTCTAGGTGCCAAAACCATTGTATATGTTTGAGAACTGCTCAAGTTCTGCGAGTTTTATTTTTGTATAAGCGCACATAACGCAAATGTGGAAAGAGTTTTTTCACTGATTAATACTCAGTAGAGCAAAGAAAGGAACAGACTAAGTGTGCAGTCACTTAAATCTTTAATTACAATCAACACAACTTCAAAAACATGACATGTGAAGATTTTCATAATTATTTATTGAAAAACCAAGAACTTCTTGCAAAAATTGGCAGCTCAGCTAAATAATATTAAAATAAATTAACCTAATAAAAAAAATCATGTATTTGTGAATGTCCTCCTTTTTTACAGTAAATCCTCCTTTTTAGACCCATCTGCCCTCCTTTATCCAATTACCATCTGGCAACCCTACGTGTAGGCAACAGTGCAGCAGTGCCTAAAACAGCAAAGGTAAAAAACAAAAATGACAAATGTTTTTAAAATTCAAAAACGGTCAAATAGGAAATCGTTTGACGAACCATCCGTATGCAGGCGGGCGACTCGTCACAGTGCGGCGTGCTCAAAGTGCCGCCCTAAATTATTCAGCGCACCTGTCCACACAACTCGGCACCCCTGGGAGCGGGTCTCTTGCCAACCCTTTACGGTATGTAGATTTCTGCGCCAGTTCCCTAAGAAACGCTGTAGACTGTAACGGTACAGAATGAATGGTATCCGTCCGTTAGTAAGGAATGCATGGGAGTAGCACTAAAATAAATATTAATGCGTAGCACCATTAATAATAAGCATGAAAAGGGAATAATAAACTAGTTCAGAATAATGGTCAGTGGTCTAGCGCTTTATCTTTAGTTTGAATTTCGCGGGGACTGCTCTGTGTGCTCCTTGCGACATAGGCGCCGTCTAGCGTGAGTTATTTACTTGAGCTTCGTGTTAGGTTGGCAACGGGCTTTATCTTTATTTTGAATTTCGCGGGGACTGCTCTGTGTGGCCTTGTGACATAGGCGTAGGTTGGCAAGCCGGTAGACATACGGGCGGGCGCCACCTATGGTCGGAATACGGAACTTTTTATAATTTCACAAAATACAGGATTATTGGCTTAAGTGGATGATTATTGAGAGGGAATTGTTAATAGAAGGCTACATTTAGATATTCAAAGATGTAATATTGGCTATCTGACGAGATTTGGTTAGATTATGGAAAAATTTTAGAATTGCGCGGCGAAAGCGGCAATGAGCGAGCGAGAGGTTGAGAAAAAGACAGAAAGAGAGGTCGGATGATAGCTCCACGTGGCGCGACGCGAAGGCGGGGGGCATCGGGGAAACGGCTAGCGATTGGTGGAAGGGAAAAAAAGCGGACTCGCGCGGGAAAAATCTTAGGCGCGCGTGGCGGGAAAGTTAAGATGCTTGGGAAAATTAGCGGACATTCAGTTTTGGGACGTCAACGGAGCGGTCCAACTTAAGAGTGCGGTACGACTCATACGGGAAAAATAGCGTCCGAGCTTGATAGTGCGCTAAGTGATATTCGAGTTGCGATATTAATTAAGATTTGTGAAATTGAAAGTTATTAATAAAGTAAACTATTGCGATCGCAACTCGAATCCGTTAACAGAATGAAGTATTCTGGGGTACATCGGCGGAAACGAGTCACGGTGACAACAAAACCCTATGTACCTTTCAACAGACTTCGGTCTGGATGATCTTTGATTGTATTTAATAAGATCGGCGTTTTACACTATTACGCTAAACAATACACTATCTTCGACGGAGTAATGGGGGAGAGACAGTTGTCTCCCTAGTGAAAGTTGAAGATAGGTCAGACACCATTTAGCTGGAGGTAGACCCGTATGACCCAGTCCAATCTCGAGTCTATCTCCATACATACAGTGTAGTGATAGGAAAATAACACACTGAGTATACTGGCTCGACTGATAGAACATTTAGGAGTTAGTTGCTTTCAGGGGCAATGCGACTCTCACCACACACCACGAATTTAAATTAAATGAGGCTTGGCCTAGTTTGCAAGGTACACAAGAGGGACTGTTAGTTCGACAAAATATAGGCATTTTCAAGTGAGGAAAGTTGTAGGAATCTATAGGTAGGCGGATATATATATGGTTAGTTATTAATTCAGACTAATAAGGCAGGGATAATTAAGTTACGGCGCTAAATAAAATTATGATGAAGTGATGTGGGTCCTAGCTAGGCAAGTAATCTGTTACCGCAGGCCGGTAAAATTCTAATTGTTTTCCTAAAGTTGTTACCAATTAATTATTCATTTTAAATAATTAACAGAAGTATGATAATATCGTACCATCATTACTTTGGAGTACCTAAAAGTCTAGACTGGTTTTCTATTACAAGAAAAATACTAAAAAGTTATAGCAAATAAGCTTAGTCGTACTGTGATGTTTGATTTCTAACACTGATATGACCAAACAGGCATTTGTTAGCTTTCCCTGGGATGCAATACGATCTCACATGGCTATACTCTTCAAAGTATGGAAAATTTTACATCCGATACCTTAGCAAAAATAAGCTGATACAAACTGAACAACTAAAACCAGTTTAGAACCTAGGATAAGTCGTTGAAAGAAGACATTGCAAGCTATGAGCTTCTAATAATCTGAAACATAGAAATAATTGATTGATAACAACCAGCTAATTAGCCTGACAATGGTCTACTAATACCATTTGAATAGACCTCTTAAGATATGTAAGTACTTACTTCTAATAATATGAAACATAGAAATATTTGATGGGAACAATCTAATCAATCAGACTAATACCTAGTACAGTCTAATTTATACTTATTAAAGTGAGTAAAAGATAACTTCTAAATGTAATTTATTTAATGATTAACAGTGATAATTAACTACCTACTAAAGGTATACTAACTATGATTTAGTAGTCTATCAAATTAACCACTCAGTCTGGGAGACAGAGGGTGTAAGTTAATGGAAAAATAATTAACTACATTCACTCCCTAAAAGTCAGGGATGTTGAATAAATTAGGCATCTTTCAATAAACTTGAGATGTATTTATACTTTATAAGATCTGTATAATGAACACTAAGAGTAATCCAAAGTAATTTACTTCAAATGATAGTATTCTATTTCAGTTCACTTCCTAAAGTCAAGGATATTGAATGAATTAAACATCCTTTAATAAACTTAAGATGTGATAATCTGCCAATGCAGCCAAGCCAATGTAGTTATATTGGAGCTTTACAGGACTTGTATAATAAATACTAAGAATAAATAAAAGTAGTTTTACCTGTATTAATAGCATTCTACTTTAGCCACCGCCTGAATTGGCGTTTTATTAAATTATCCACCCTTTACGGAACTGAATATAAGTTATTGCATTGAATAATTAAGTTCTTAATGTGAAAAGGATATTTGGATGATAGCAAGCCTTGAGATAAACTCTATTGATTTATGTGGAATAATAAGAATTTAAATTGCTAACACATAGTTCATAATGTAAAATGAAATTAAATTTGAGGAGAGATGTAAATTCTCAGTTAAAGAATTAAAGGCACAAGCTAATAATTAAAGTTAAAGCCAATGTGACGGAACTGTAATTAAACCATGAGATGTACAGTACGCTATGGAGCGGTGGTGGGGCTCATAAATTGCACCAGGCTTCTTATGTATCATGCTACTGATAATAAATAATAATACCTACAAGCTAAGCTATCATCTGATTACCTTTGAGTGGTTACAAATCTTCCCCGCAGCTGCAGTGAAGGATTTAGGTCACAGTTCAGACGGAGTCATTGCTAGGCTACACATATTTATGTTAGGATTTATAGACTGGTAGGTAATTAGGTCAGGAGAAAATAATTTAACACAGGGATAAGCCAATTACTAAACTTTCACGAAAGAACTTGAGTTACTTAAATGCGGTTAACAACGGAGGGTTCACTAGACGATCTGGCCAAAATAGTAGTTATTATAATATTACATTGCTTGACTGAAATTCACTGCAAATAGAATTAAGCTATGCTAAGGTTCCATCTTCATACAAACGCTACACACTCTACAAAACTCCAGACACAACCATTAGATTGTAGATAAATTAGGTTAATTAGTTTTAAGAATTAGATAATAATTTAAGTTAAGGTAAAGCGGCGAGGATGTGTGTATGTATTATAAGCTAGCTAGGCATATAGGTGTGAAAGGCATTAGATTTAGGTTTAGATTTAGGTGTAGCAATTTAATGTTGTGGGGAGGTTACAATTTGGTAAGCCATGACCAGGATCAGAAAGTTAAGTTATAAATTATCATTAATATAGTTGTATTGGATTTCAGTCAAGCGGTAATACTTTAATTTAGAAGTGGGATTTTTTCCCACAAATTGTTGTCGTGTTGCGATGCGTGAGTTTAGAATTGGCTTAATAGGGAATAATTCAATGAAGATTAATTAATTCAGAGATATTGAAGAATTATAATTTGACACTTTTCACAATAAACGTTGTTATCTTCTAAAGTTGATTCATACACTTTGTATTACGGGCTCTTGATAATGGGTGAATTATAATTTGACACTTTTCACAATAAACGTTGTTATCTTCTAAAGTTGATTCATACACTTTGTATTACGGGTTCTTGATAATAGATTAAGACCAATATTGTAGACAGTCGCAATGAGAGCTGGAGCTAAAATTTTGTTGTACGAAATCTGTAACAAAAAGATTTTCAGGTTAGGTTAAAGGTCAAAGGAGGAGATAAAGCTACAAAACAATAGCGTAATGAGTATTATTTGAAATATAATACCTTCCAGGGATGTCCGTTGTTGCGAGAGGCAATGTAAGATAATGACACATCTGTCGATTTGGCACTCGATTTTAGGGGACAATGAAATTGCTTCGGGTGTAATTTTTGTTTTGGTTGAGATTGTTACAAGAAAAATACTACGGTTGAATGTATGGTGATTGAAGATTGTAGTACTAAGACTTTGTATTCGATTTTGAGACGCTAAGTTAATTATTGACGTTAAGAGTTATGGTAACTGTAGTTTTGTTTCTATTCCTGGTGATAGATTTCATATAGGCATAGGCAACTGGTTCATACAGCCTTGTGTTGAGTTATTTTTAGGATCGTAAAAAGTCGATGGGGTGACATAGTTCAACATTTATTGATTTAGAAAGATTTGTAGAATAGGGGGCGGTTTAATTATTATTGCTGTCGGATGGAAAGGCAAGGGGGCGAGATTGGACAGAATTAACCAACTAAGTTATTGCTGGATTCAATTTATATTATAGGACGGCGATATGCTGTACAATATTATAAAGTTATGACGCTAACAGCATAATATAAAACTAATAATAATTATATTTTGACTAATAATCGTTGAGCGATTGCGGTTTTTAGTTGATGTGCTATTCCACGTATTATAAATTATTTTGTTGGTTATGTTAGAGAAAAAAAAATTATAATAGTGTACTTGAGTCTCACATCTGAAATCCATAGAGTAGTTTAGGCTAGTCAAGGACTATAACGTTCTTTGTCTATGGTTGGACCATAGAGACAAATGATTTAGCGAGACCATAAACAATCTAGAATTAGGAATGATTATAAAACATGACGTCATAAAACCAATCGGAGAGGAAACTTCCTTATCGCGTAATCATGTGATTTTGTTATAGCAAGTGGAATCACCTGTTATTTTCCATACCTGTTATTTTTAATACCTGCGATTTTTACATTGAAAGAGATTTTCCTAATACTTATCACGTAGTAGATTAGAATGCAATGACATGGGAAATGCCGCTTCATTTTGTTAGTTCGCTAAAATCCTAGGAAAAGTAACATAAAATAGTATTACGGTTCAAAATACACGCGTTGATGAGGAATCGCGATTATAAGTAATAACAAGTAGCAGGGATGTCATGTAGGGGATAGAATCATGTGACTATTCATTGCTAGGTGGAATTTTGGTTTAAAAGCAACGTAGTTTGGGATGCATAATGTAAACGGATAAATACGTCTAGTAGGCGATAAAAGTCGTTACCGTCTGGAAACAACTATCTAATATCTACTCTATTGTGGGGAGGTTACCTATTAGCGAGGCTAGATGGCGTTGGGTTACCAATAAAAGATTTTATTTTGGATGATGGTAAAAGGGTGCTGTCTAATAATAATATGTATAATTGAAATACTCTTGCAGCGTTGTAAGTAGTCGTTACCGGTAATCATTGCCTCTTACCGTATAGTTGAAATCGTGATAAATAGTTAATTATGAAGATTTATAAAGGATTATTATTAGCTTAAGATGAGGTTAACGTACGCAGAGGTAAAGCTCGCTGGGCACAGCTTACTATACCTACTTACCTAATATTATCAGTTGTGAGTTACCTAGAGATATCTAAGTCGGGAGAGCGGTGAAAAGAAAAGACTTTACTACATGACTAATTAGTTAGGATAGGTAGAGATAGATAAATCATTAAATTCACTGGGTTGGATTAGCCTATTAAGAAGGGTACCTTGCACAATTGTCTATCTCCGTTGAACGATTAAGATGTTAAAAAAAAAAAAAAAAAAAAAAAAAAAAATTCTCGAGGATACCTAAGATTGACGGATGATGGATAATTGTGGAAGGTAGATATTAATTGAGCTTGGGAGCAAAATAGGGGTCGAAAGAAAAATACAATAGTAAAGAAAGAATAATAAATCGAAAGAAAAAAATAATAGTAGAAAAAAGAAATAGTTGATGGCTTGAAGTCGAGATTTAACGGCAAAATTAACGAGTTATAGCACTGTTATGCTATAGGGATAACAATAGCGTATGTTATCACATCAATTATAAAGGCGAGTTGTGGGCGGATGTCACGTCATAATCAATAGTTAACTCGGTTTATTATTTTGAAAGTTAACACAAGCTACTTATAAAACAGTGATCGATTTTATATACCACAATTTTAAGTTGTAGGATAATTTTAAACTCATAGTCCGCAGAAACATTCAAGCCGGAAATAAAGCGACTGATATTGCGAGCTGAGAATAAATCTCTTAGTGTAAAATTTATTAATAAGTAAATCCCTGATATTGCGTTATCGAGATTACAATACAAAATCAACTATCACAATTCGAATCATACAAAGTAATTATTTAGATGTTATCTCGCGTCGACAGGTACAAAATTTAATTTAGATGGGTAAAAAAAAATTAGAACTGAAATGGGTTTCGGATGTGTGACGTTCTTAGGATACGTACTGTTTAGTAGCATAATTTAAATTTAATAAAATCGGCCGAATTAGACATAATTCGTTTTGCGGATATATATATTTAATCGAGATTATTGTGGAGGTAGCCATAGTTCAAAGTTTACTAAACCCGACCTAGAGTCATAGCCTATCTTTATATGTCAGAAGAAAATAATAAATTTATAAGTAGTAGATTTTAAAGTCAATAGTAAATTTATTTTCCGAGGTGCGACCTGAAACCTAGTTTGCACTAGGCCATTCAAATACTTTAACCGGTAATGTTGATTATAATAAATAAAGATGTTCGGGATTTATAATAATATTCTAATACTGCTATATTAAAATTGTTATTATGAAATTAAATAGGTTTGCTTAACAATTGGCAAATAATTATTAACTCAAGAATTTGTTTAGTACAAAGTAAATGTCTACAGGTTTAGAAATGATAGGACGAACGAAACGCGGTTTTGACTTGTGGGAAGGTCAGCGCAGACTGTCACAGCGGAATGATCTTGTTGGTTATTGATTAGAATTGCTAGAATTCTTAAATAATCTAGATTATTGGCATCTAATATGTACGTGATATAATTGTAGATGATTAAAATTAGTGCTAAGGTAGGTTATTGTCGAAGTTATGGCACAACCTTAAAATTGTTAGTTAATGTGAACTGCATGTTGCATCTAGATTGTTTTATACAAACTAATTAATTGACAGTTTTCACATATGTAGGCCGGGACATTGAGTTGATGAAATAGTGTTATCAAAATCATTCATCACGGAAAGATAAAGATATTTTATTTGCAAGTGTGAATACAAAAGTTTACTTCGGTTAGTATTATTCTGTTCTATACTAGTTTTGTGGTAGCGTTTTACCTAGGGTTGTTCTAAATTATAAGTAATTAATTGTTAATTGTCTGTTGTTGTCTTCTACGTTAGAAGAGGAACGGAGAAAGATAAGGGGGACTCATTTTGTTATAGTCAGCTGTATGATAGATAATCCTTCTAGTAAATATTTCTTGTGATTGCGGTAGTAACATAGAGTGTTTATAGGATGTTTTGTTCATTAACTAATTATCTTCACCGCAGCTGTGGATAGGGATGGCTAAAGTATGTGAACAGGGGTGGAGAAGATAGGTCATTATAAATTAAAATAAATACTTGAATTGCAATATGCCTGACTAAATAGTGCGAAGAGATGGAGTAACTATGTTAGAGAAATTCTCTATTGCATAATATTCGAACTTTTGACATTTTCAATTGTAACTTTAGAATTTTGATTAGAGTATTTAACTAAGCGGGTCCAACGAAGAAGGCATGCTGAAAGCGAGGTCTTTGGTCGTCTATGCACACAATAAAATTATAGATGACACAAGGGAGCATTCTTAATTGGCACTGTTAAATTAGTAAAAGTAGCTTGTGTAGGGTGTTCGAATATTTTTAGTCGCACAGGGCACAAATAGAACTTAGTTAAGCGTGTAGGGTTTATTTTGATTTACCTGGTGAAGTAATTGAATCGAAGTTTCGGAACTGTGCTGTAGAAGTGGGAATTACTCAGCACACAATAAAATTAAGTGGTTTCCATTTAGCTTCATTTCCTAAACTAGCCTTTCTTAAAGTTGCGGAAATTCTGCTGTAAGGTGGTTCCTTTGGGGGCGTCTTGTGAAGTCTAAATCAGGACAATTATACTTGACTAACCTATAGAGAGATAATGTCTTAGGCTGCAGAAACAGAGGCCATTGATGGCATTTCATTTTGGCGTGGTCAGGGGATCTCGTGTTGCTGGGGAATTTTACCATCTGGACGGAAGGCTGAAAACTAAAGTAGAATGCATAATGAGTAACCAATTAGAGTTACAAACATTCGGGAGATTACCATCTTAATAATGTGTCTTGTGCGAGTGTAAAATTAAAATCATCTAAAAAAAAAAAAAAAAAAAAAAGAGAAACTAGCACTATTGAATCACGCAGTTTGGAATTCAGTAAATACGAGACGGAACTTACGATATTAATTACCATGAATACTAAGACGAAGTGTCACCTTTAATGACTTATTATTTACCGATTTGACCGATTATTAGTAATATAAAAGGTAGGAAGTTAAGTAGAGTTGTGGGGGCGGATAAGATAGTTACCGGTCTGTTTAATTTAAAAAAGAAAATGATATTTTTCAAAGGTATAGGAAAGTAAGGGGATATTGACGTATTATATATTAGCAAATGAGACTAAATGTTGTCTTTCGTGCATAGTAATAACTAGGGATGAGACATAGTTACTAGATAGGTTTTGGCATAAGTATTTGCTTATACGTATAAGCTCAGTACTTGTCAATTAGTATACAATGTCCAACGCGTACCGGGGTATTAACAAGTACTTATCGATGACGCATACATTGACAGTTAGATATACATAGCACACAAACTTCTAATAGATCTGAACTACGGGGTAGCTAGTTCAAAACTCAAGGATGTGTTTCGAGATGCGTACCCCCTTAGAGTGAATGAGTTTTTCCTAAGTATTTACGATCGACAACCTTATTGTAAGGCGTTAAGACCTCTATTTGTATGCACGGTGAGTGGGTGTCACTGCGTACCGGACGGAAGCGAGTCTAGTATTCTATCTCGGTTATTTGCAGGATTAGACATTAGATGTATCTCATCTAAAATAAAGTTATAACTCTTGGGCGATGATGGTATGCCTACTGGGTTTGGTTGATATGGGGGTTTGGTTAAGATTTCTTATCCGCGGAGAGGAAAATAGGTTTCCGTTAAAAGAAGTAGCTAATTAGGAATTGTGGAGGACGCGGGTTCGATCCCTGCCTGAGGTAGACAATTGTTCCGACGTTTCGTTATCTTAGGTAATTATATAAGCTAAGATGAGATTGGTAGCGTTGAAGTATGAAGGAAAGTTTTAATTCAAATTATTAATAATTATTCATTAACCTAGTTGGAACTAAAAGACATGACGGCGAAGTGGTTGATGCTTCACCCACGAAAGATCCCAGGTTCGATCCCTAGGTTGCAACATTTAGATGCGGAACAAGTTGTAAGAAAAGACGTAAGTTAAAAGAAGGCCATGATGACAGATGTACTTGAAATTATTCTAGGAAAATAATTTAAAGAATAGAATAATTGAATGGTTCGGAAGATGTTATAAACTTACGTCGGAATCGTCATAGAGTTGAAGAGTTTTCGCTAGGGGGCGTTACTAGACAGCGCAAGAGACTGTTATATTGATTTAAATTATATTAAGATTTGTTGTTATGATGGTAAACAAAAGGCAAATCATTATTCGGAGGTTGTGTATGATTAAAGAAATGGTAGATGTCTAAGTTATTGGGAAATATTTACCGAGACTAAGTTTACTGGGATTTCGTTTCGAACACGAGAACTGGGTATGCGATTATGATTTTGTGTCAGTTGAATAGAATGAGGGGTGTGGGCTATTTTGCAATAAGAAAGCTTATGGAGGAAGGAGTCATTAGGGATTTGGGGAGGAACTATAAATAGTAGGAATATCTTTGAGGGCTAGGATGACAATGAGGTTGGCAAGGAAGGAGGTGCTATTTTGTACTTAATTAAGTACAGGGTTTAGATATAATTCGCCGCAGATAAGAGTGGTACTTTATCTGCTTAAATTCTATCGGGGGCGGCTGTAACGGTACAGAATGAATGGTATCCGTCCGTTAGTAAGGAATGCATGGGAGTAGCACTAAAATAAATATTAATGCGTAGCACCATTAATAATAAGCATGAAAAGGGAATAATAAACTAGTTCAGAATAATGGTCAGTGGTCTAGCGCTTTATCTTTAGTTTGAATTTCGCGGGGACTGCTCTGTGTGCTCCTTGCGACATAGGCGCCGTCTAGCGTGAGTTATTTACTTGAGCTTCGTGTTAGGTTGGCAACGGGCTTTATCTTTATTTTGAATTTCGCGGGGACTGCTCTGTGTGGCCTTGTGACATAGGCGTAGGTTGGCAAGCCGGTAGACATACGGGCGGGCGCCACCTATGGTCGGAATACGGAACTTTTTATAATTTCACAAAATACAGGATTATTGGCTTAAGTGGATGATTATTGAGAGGGAATTGTTAATAGAAGGCTACATTTAGATATTCAAAGATGTAATATTGGCTATCTGACGAGATTTGGTTAGATTATGGAAAAATTTTAGAATTGCGCGGCGAAAGCGGCAATGAGCGAGCGAGAGGTTGAGAAAAAGACAGAAAGAGAGGTCGGATGATAGCTCCACGTGGCGCGACGCGAAGGCGGGGGGCATCGGGGAAACGGCTAGCGATTGGTGGAAGGGAAAAAAAGCGGACTCGCGCGGGAAAAATCTTAGGCGCGCGTGGCGGGAAAGTTAAGATGCTTGGGAAAATTAGCGGACATTCAGTTTTGGGACGTCAACGGAGCGGTCCAACTTAAGAGTGCGGTACGACTCATACGGGAAAAATAGCGTCCGAGCTTGATAGTGCGCTAAGTGATATTCGAGTTGCGATATTAATTAAGATTTGTGAAATTGAAAGTTATTAATAAAGTAAACTATTGCGATCGCAACTCGAATCCGTTAACAGAATGAAGTATTCTGGGGTACATCGGCGGAAACGAGTCACGGTGACAACAAAACCCTATGTACCTTTCAACAGACTTCGGTCTGGATGATCTTTGATTGTATTTAATAAGATCGGCGTTTTACACTATTACGCTAAACAATACACTATCTTCGACGGAGTAATGGGGGAGAGACAGTTGTCTCCCTAGTGAAAGTTGAAGATAGGTCAGACACCATTTAGCTGGAGGTAGACCCGTATGACCCAGTCCAATCTCGAGTCTATCTCCATACATACAGTGTAGTGATAGGAAAATAACACACTGAGTATACTGGCTCGACTGATAGAACATTTAGGAGTTAGTTGCTTTCAGGGGCAATGCGACTCTCACCACACACCACGAATTTAAATTAAATGAGGCTTGGCCTAGTTTGCAAGGTACACAAGAGGGACTGTTAGTTCGACAAAATATAGGCATTTTCAAGTGAGGAAAGTTGTAGGAATCTATAGGTAGGCGGATATATATATGGTTAGTTATTAATTCAGACTAATAAGGCAGGGATAATTAAGTTACGGCGCTAAATAAAATTATGATGAAGTGATGTGGGTCCTAGCTAGGCAAGTAATCTGTTACCGCAGGCCGGTAAAATTCTAATTGTTTTCCTAAAGTTGTTACCAATTAATTATTCATTTTAAATAATTAACAGAAGTATGATAATATCGTACCATCATTACTTTGGAGTACCTAAAAGTCTAGACTGGTTTTCTATTACAAGAAAAATACTAAAAAGTTATAGCAAATAAGCTTAGTCGTACTGTGATGTTTGATTTCTAACACTGATATGACCAAACAGGCATTTGTTAGCTTTCCCTGGGATGCAATACGATCTCACATGGCTATACTCTTCAAAGTATGGAAAATTTTACATCCGATACCTTAGCAAAAATAAGCTGATACAAACTGAACAACTAAAACCAGTTTAGAACCTAGGATAAGTCGTTGAAAGAAGACATTGCAAGCTATGAGCTTCTAATAATCTGAAACATAGAAATAATTGATTGATAACAACCAGCTAATTAGCCTGACAATGGTCTACTAATACCATTTGAATAGACCTCTTAAGATATGTAAGTACTTACTTCTAATAATATGAAACATAGAAATATTTGATGGGAACAATCTAATCAATCAGACTAATACCTAGTACAGTCTAATTTATACTTATTAAAGTGAGTAAAAGATAACTTCTAAATGTAATTTATTTAATGATTAACAGTGATAATTAACTACCTACTAAAGGTATACTAACTATGATTTAGTAGTCTATCAAATTAACCACTCAGTCTGGGAGACAGAGGGTGTAAGTTAATGGAAAAATAATTAACTACATTCACTCCCTAAAAGTCAGGGATGTTGAATAAATTAGGCATCTTTCAATAAACTTGAGATGTATTTATACTTTATAAGATCTGTATAATGAACACTAAGAGTAATCCAAAGTAATTTACTTCAAATGATAGTATTCTATTTCAGTTCACTTCCTAAAGTCAAGGATATTGAATGAATTAAACATCCTTTAATAAACTTAAGATGTGATAATCTGCCAATGCAGCCAAGCCAATGTAGTTATATTGGAGCTTTACAGGACTTGTATAATAAATACTAAGAATAAATAAAAGTAGTTTTACCTGTATTAATAGCATTCTACTTTAGCCACCGCCTGAATTGGCGTTTTATTAAATTATCCACCCTTTACGGAACTGAATATAAGTTATTGCATTGAATAATTAAGTTCTTAATGTGAAAAGGATATTTGGATGATAGCAAGCCTTGAGATAAACTCTATTGATTTATGTGGAATAATAAGAATTTAAATTGCTAACACATAGTTCATAATGTAAAATGAAATTAAATTTGAGGAGAGATGTAAATTCTCAGTTAAAGAATTAAAGGCACAAGCTAATAATTAAAGTTAAAGCCAATGTGACGGAACTGTAATTAAACCATGAGATGTACAGTACGCTATGGAGCGGTGGTGGGGCTCATAAATTGCACCAGGCTTCTTATGTATCATGCTACTGATAATAAATAATAATACCTACAAGCTAAGCTATCATCTGATTACCTTTGAGTGGTTACAAATCTTCCCCGCAGCTGCAGTGAAGGATTTAGGTCACAGTTCAGACGGAGTCATTGCTAGGCTACACATATTTATGTTAGGATTTATAGACTGGTAGGTAATTAGGTCAGGAGAAAATAATTTAACACAGGGATAAGCCAATTACTAAACTTTCACGAAAGAACTTGAGTTACTTAAATGCGGTTAACAACGGAGGGTTCACTAGACGATCTGGCCAAAATAGTAGTTATTATAATATTACATTGCTTGACTGAAATTCACTGCAAATAGAATTAAGCTATGCTAAGGTTCCATCTTCATACAAACGCTACACACTCTACAAAACTCCAGACACAACCATTAGATTGTAGATAAATTAGGTTAATTAGTTTTAAGAATTAGATAATAATTTAAGTTAAGGTAAAGCGGCGAGGATGTGTGTATGTATTATAAGCTAGCTAGGCATATAGGTGTGAAAGGCATTAGATTTAGGTTTAGATTTAGGTGTAGCAATTTAATGTTGTGGGGAGGTTACAAGACGCACGGCGATTTATTTAAATTGGCATCCACTTGAAAACTCTTTTCATTGTCACTGTTTGTTGAAGATTTATTTTCTTAACAAAAGAGACAAATTTTATTTGTGATGAAAGTACATTTATTATGTACAGTTTCAATTAAAAAGAACTCTATTTTTGTAACGGATACGTATATGTGGAAGAAAAGTCTACAAATTCCCATTAATGGGAAAAGTCATTAGAAATATTTGGTGATATTTGGCGACATGCTGTCTATAAAGTCGAATTTGGAGTTGGTGATGGTGGTGATGGTGGCCATGCCAGGATGAGCCACACACAAAAAAGGCGACATAATAAGAGACCGCGTTTGTGGTGTAGCGGCTAAACCACAGTATAGCTCATATTTATACTGTGACTGTTTAGCCACTGGTTGCATGGAATTAACATTCCTCTAATTTCGCACACATATTGTTCTAATGCGTTCATAGTGCCCGAGTAAGACTTTTAGATTCACTTTTGTTTTTATCTTTTCTTTTATTATAAAATTGTTTTATGATTATTGATGGTATAATTTGGTATAGACTTATTTGAAAAAAATAAAATTGGAATATTACCCCGTAGTTCGGAAAGATTGTAGATGGTAAATTGCGCAAGAAATATAAGCTTTATTAAATTATCACATCGTTGCGATTATATTCTGTTGAAAACCCACCGTAAAAGGTACAAAATATGGATCCTTATTCGAAACAGTAAAATATAGCGGCCCCAGGGATTGAGACTTTTTTCATACTATTTCAAGAGATTTCGTGGAACAGGTACGTGTCGTGCTCCTACTACGAAATCAAATGATAACCTTAACTCGATAGCAACCGCGTAATTTGTTGGTATAGCAAATCGAATGAAAACCATGTGGTACCATCGAGTGATTATCTCTGACAAAGCCATTCATTTTACTCAAAAATCAAAATTTCTTTATTCAGTAAGCTTAAAATAAGCTTTTTGAATCATCTAAATTTAATTTTACTTTTTGGATAGGCATAGAAACCTCAGTTTCAGGACGTCTTTTAGCTGTGGAGAAGAACGGGCACAAGAAACTCCACAGCTTTATAATAAGAAGTAACGACATTTACAAAACAATATGTCGTTACCAAATTATGCAATCAATAATCATAAAACAATTATATAATAAAAGAAAAGATAAAACAAAAGTGAATCTAAAAGTTTTACTCGGGCATTATGAACGCATTAGAACAATATGTGTGCGAAACTAGTGGAATGTTAATTCCGTACTTATCTCATAATCAAAACAATCTGTCATTTGAGATTGTGAGTTACGGTTGAAGGTTAAAGTAAGTTGGACGACGGCCTTACCATACTAACCTTACTAACACTTCGAGCAACATAAATTTTATCTTACTATGCTAATTCCTAACGATTAAGTACGGATGGGATTACTACAGAACATAAGGGACTAGCACAAATTAAAGGAGACCTATAATACCTAGCAGTGGATGTTTGCGGGCTGATAATATGATGATGATGCTGTTTAAGTACATTAGGGCCCCTGGGGGGTTACTCTTGAACGCAAACTCAATCTCAGTACAATGCCAATGCGATTAATATATATCGATATTGGGATAAGTAAAGATAATTCCGGAACGCCATCTCGATAATAATTTGTTCAATTAATGTCCACGCAATTTAATTCCAATGTGGCGCTATTGTCGCTTACAAAAGAGCTATTTGACATTTTTTAGATGTGTGATTGGAAATTGATTAATGCAATTGTGCTTCAAGAGTAAGCCTACTGTACTCCCTTGCAGGTCCTTACAATACACGCTCACTACACACACATGCACACAGCTAAGCCTGAAACACCGTACTCGTTAGCACGAAGACCAGCTATGCGATTCTCTTAGCGACACATAGACGCTGCGCGCATGGCTGTGATCGGCTGTCTCTTTCCAA
Organism: Scoparia ambigualis; assembly: GCA_963921215.1. Classification (NCBI taxonomy): domain Eukaryota; kingdom Metazoa; phylum Arthropoda; class Insecta; order Lepidoptera; family Crambidae; genus Scoparia; species Scoparia ambigualis. Next base: position 24,285,467 of record OY992511.1, read on the forward strand.
TTCTATGAATATGAAAGAGCCAGAGTCATTTCTAAGCGCTGCGGCAGCCGCAGCTATCAAGGCTTTAGCTTAGAGAATCGCACGGCTGTAGTCCTAGCATGCGCAACACGTGATATGTTGCGGACGGGAGACGACAAATCATTTTAAGTTGTCATGTTAAGGTTAGTAGACAAAAATACCACAGTTCATGCAAAAACTATTATTAAGTCTATTTTTGACATAATATGTAGAGTTCTTAGCACATCCATGTGTCTTTAGGGTCGATAGACATTAGAGATAAGTGAATAAAACACGAGAAAACGGGTCGAGAAGAGTTCTCGTGTTGCGCATGCTATAGGCCGGCTGTTCACTATTCCGTCAAATTAACCGAAACAAGTTTTTTTTCCGCAGAATTTCACCTTAACTATGTACCTAGTTAATAAAAAAATTGGTTTTCGATAATGTGATCAGCCTGCATTTAAACTCATAGTAGTGGTCGGGTGTGGTTTTGTTTCCATAACGTTTGCGTTTGCCTTGATAACGCGCGTATGGAAATATATTTGGTATTCGAGCGGTACACACATTTTCTTGAACATTCTTTATAAATAGACTTGCGGTATTGCAATAAGTATACGTATTTTTCATTTTGTCTGGGTAGGTACCTACTTATATGTTGTTTTTTTACTGTACTTCCAAATACTACAAAAACTTTGTCAAAATCAGTAATTTTATATGCAGTAACATCCAAAGAGTAGGATTGCTTTGTAAGCTAAATCTGTGAAATACCGTGTTCTCAATTATAAAAAAAATCTGCATTACCATCACATTGGCAGCTATAGCTAAGGCGGTGCAATGATGTTACGTATTTTGTACGTCCTTCGATTATTCTTGTAGGTATTGTATGTTATCATGTACATGAACTGTTTTAATCCCTAACGAGAATTTAGATTTTAAACCCAAAGCCTAATTAAAAGCCAAAGCAAAATAAAATATTAACCAGTGCATGGCAGCATTAAGCTACCCGCCATATATTCTAGAACATTTTACCAATAAATAATACACAAAGGTGCATTTCGATCTCTACACTGCACACCTCTTAAAACAGTGTTTGCACATTTCTCTAATAACTTACGTACCTACTTACTACCGTCGTGATTATATCTACACATACATATAATCACGACTATTATCCCCGAAGGGTTAGCAGAGACTAGGCAATGAGGACATCCCCTCTCCTAATTACACTAAGTTTATTTGTACTGGCACCTCGAGACCAACCGTTAGGTTATGCAAGAAGTGCCAGACGTCCCTGCGCCAGTAGAACACTCGCGCAGGAGACCACCAACGTTAGGTCTTGACGCCAAATTAGTGCCCGCCGCAGCGCGCTCTTCATTCGGTACTCATAAGACTAGTGTCTCAGGAGAGTATCCCCGTGAACACGTGTAGTTCACTGCCTATTGTCCAGATAGGTAACCGGAGGTGTCAAGCTCGCTCACTTCTCGTTGCACGAAGGGCACAACTCGCAGTTGCCACTGCTAGGGTCGTCGACTCTAAAGTCGACTCCCAAGTGTCCACCTTGGTAGCGGAGTAGTAAGCACACTCACTTCTCGGAACCCATCCGGGCGCCTAGCCAGTTCCCACGTCCTACGCGGCTGGCTGGACCGGAGGCTACGGCATCTAGGAGGCCGCCTCTACTAGTTCTCCAGACTAGTACCGGAGATGTCAACACCAATGTCCAATGAAAACCACCGGACAAAGCTGCCAACTATAAGGGAAACTCACGTTCCCCGCAGGACTTTTCGCTTCTGGCCCCTCAGAGACCGCTACTAGGCCCCGCTCGCTGTCCACGAGTTTGGAAGTCCTGGCACACAATACCAGGACAAACGAACATTCCCAAGCTCTACAGCTAACCACACGCCACTACGAGTCCAACCCATGTCCGGATCCCGCCGGAGGCGCCTGGTTAAAGGCACGACCAGCGGGGGGCTAGAACCGGAACCCCGTAGTACCTCTGAAAACACAACCGGACCCGTAGTTCCAGTTGCGATACCCTATCTATTGAGGTCGGTAGATAGGGACATTGAGGTCGGTAGATAGGTAGGTCGGCAATGCGGACAGCAAAAGCAGTCCTCTACCGTAGTCCACTTTTCACCTAATAGCGACTGCACATATGCTCTGCGTGACAGATGGGGAGCCCATCGCCGCTCTATGCTGCTGGATGTATGTGCAGTCTTTAGTCCGTTAGTCGCCTTTTACGACACCAAAGGGAAGAGAGGGTTTGGTAATATTCTTTCAACGCTACGCGACACTGTTACTTTCTATACAAATCTCTACAAAATAGCACCCAATAAAAATGTAAATAAATATCAGAAGAGCAAGGTTCTAACATAAACGATACAAGGGTCGGCAAATGATGACCACTTACATATTTCATGTGTTCACTTAAGGTTCGACCAAAAGATTCCTGTTAAAACATTCATGGCATGGGGATAGTCGGCACAAGTTATTAATATACGCATTTTGTAGAATCGACCGGAGCATGACCTCACCGGGCCGTCGCTCGCCACTCGTACAAACAAAACTAATCGATGGCTACTACCTTCAGTTTAGCTTTTGCGGTGTAAAACTGTATAGCATGTTTCAATATATGTGTGATAGCGGAATATTAAAATAACACTACCGTACCATCTCAACATTTTTCTCAACAATGAATAATACACGTATCTATTTTACACGTTACTTTCAACTCTAGACAGCACGTGGCTTGCAAAAGTTGATTAGTTAACATTATCGCAAAGTGTACAAGCCTCTGCGCTGTTGACTCTTCTAACACCCGTATTCACAAACAATACTTGTCTAAGCAGTTTCTCAGTGCGTTTCGTATGACAAACCTGGCTACCTTAGCTATGCGTTAATTTTAAGGGTTAGCGCCGGTGGCCACTCAAGTACCTACTGTTTATAAATTGGTTTTTGAGACCCTGTGCGTCCGAGCGCACTGTGAGACCTTATAGTAATGTTTGTGAATACGGGTGTACAACTAAGTGAAAACTAACCCTGAGATAATAAGACTACATTCAAGTAAGTGGAGTTTAGATTCATGAGTAGTACAAAAGATTACGTGGAACAATACAATTTAATATGTAGCACAATCTCGTATTCTTTTGTTTTCTCTGTTTTAGTTGTAGGTACAGTTTACGTACATATTTACATACACTCATGACTATTTTCCCCAAAGGGTTAGTCAGAGACTAAGCAAAGAGGACCGCAAAATCAATGCACTGCCGCTTGTACTGCAGGTAATGGAACTTTCCATTCCAAACTCTGTGGTTCCCATTGGTAGCAGGTCACAACCATGCGTTGGTCGCTGCAGCAAAATGGCGTCTCGCCAAAAGCGACAGCATTACCAAGCCTGGACTAATGCGGTTTCATCTAAGGATCCAAACACCTGCGTGCTCAGAAAGAGGTAAAGACCGGCTACGCGTCTGCGATTCCTCTGGTTTAGCGGGTTTCCATGTGCGGCGGTGATTGCTTTCCATCAGGTGACCCGCTTGCTCGTTTGCCTTATTCTTTTATTTAAAAAAAAATGTGATCACCGTGATAGGTGGTGAGCCCATCGCCGCTTTATGCTGTTGAATGTATGAGCACTCTTCAGCTCGTTAGTCGCCTTTTACAACACATTCATATTCATATTCATATCTTTATTGCACTCCATATGTTACAAAGATGTTAAAAATATAAGTAGGTACATTTATGATCGTTAAGGGAAGAGATGGTTCGGTAGTCTTCTATTAATAATGAGTCGCCACCACACAGCTGACGTGTTACATGACATGAGTACGTGTTACATATGAGTAAGTACTCGAGTAACCGTTTCGTGTATCGCTGAAAAAAGACTACCACCCCTTCTCAGCCCTTGGGTGTCGTAAAACACGACTAACGGACTAAAGACTGCACATACATTCAACAGCATAGAGCGGCGATGGGCTTACCACCTGTCACGCTGACTACATGTGGGAGTTTCTCCATTGTTCTATTCGCAACAACACGTGTTGTGAGACTCCATTTTAATTCAAACTACCGTACAAAATTAATTTACTAAAAATAATACCACTTGAAATTGGCTTAATGCTAAACGCGAGGCCATTAATTAAGCTATAATAATAATACATGTGCAGTGCTATTTGGTGAAAAGTGGACTATGGTAGAGGACTGCTTTTGCTGTCCTGATTGCCTAGTCTCTGACTAACCCTTCGGGGATAATAGTCCTGACTATATGTATGTAAGTACCTATTTAGGAGATATAGTACCTACAGTATCGATTTCATTATTTCGTTCGCAATAAAGCCAAACACGTACCACTGTATACCTACCTCCATATAGTCTAAGATCCGAGTATAGAACGACCTTCACCGGGAAGGTTAATGGATGAAAAGCATTTTATATCAAATTTAATATGTTAAATAATATATCGCGAGTGGGTTGGCTGAAAAATTTCAGTCCAGTACCATTAATGATTAATTTAATATTAAAATATATATTTTTTTACATTGCACTGGTTTGGTGTGTGTGTGTTTGTAATGAGCTTATCTTTATATAAACATAAATTTTATTTATTTAACCAGACGGTTGCAAATTACTAATATTGACTTGCCTGTTTACACCTGCCTACCCAATGTTATGACAGGAAAAAAATAGTCAACCTAATGTTTGCATATTCTATAGGCTTCATACTTTCGATTGGTACCTATTTAATTTATCTATTATCGAAACAAGTGCAATATTTAAAAAAATAATTTTTTAAATATTTTTTTAATCATATACTGGACTGAAATTTTTCAGCCAACCCACTCCCAATATATTTTTAACATATTAAATTTGATAAAAAATACATTTCATCCATTAACCGCTCGGTGAAGGTCGTTGTATATTCGGATCTTCTACTAATAAGTAAAGGATGGAAAAACTAACGCCTCATAGAGCAAAACCTAAACCGTTAAAACTTAGGAAAAGTGTTAAACGACCTTCAAAGCTCAGAACTATTACCGTGCCATTTACAGTTTACACAGTAACTTACGGCGAAACAGTATTCAAACTATTATATTAGAGGCCGTAAAGCGCGACAGTGGAGCGGCACAAGTTATTACAGTCACACAGCAATCCTGATGAATACAAATGAGGGTAGCATGCACGCCTCCTGGCCTCAACCACTTGTACGACGTCGCTGTGGCCTTGGCACAGATTTGTGCAGGTTACGCTTCACGGATTAGCTGAATTATAATATCACTAGCGAACGCCCGGGCTCTCTAACATGTGTAGGTACAACATGGAGTTCAACTATGTAGTTCACAATCATACTTATTACGGGAAATAGTGGTTTGATTAGGACGGTACTGCACAAATCTTATAGTTACAATTTCATTGACAAAAATAATTTAATGAATATGATTGTGAATGATTGTGAACTAGGGTATCGTTATCTCGTTATCACTATACGACATCATCTCTACAATTTTGAAATACGCAAGATCGATTGCTTCCCATCAAGCTCCCTTTTAAAAATAATAGTAATTTTAACTGTCAATGTTACCTTCGTAATAAGTACCTTTGAAACCTTTGTAAAAGCGTTATTATATTAATAACGCTTAAATGAACTCAACGATAAAAAAAACCTTGAAAAAATAACTAGAACAAGTGGGACTCTAACCCATACCTTGGTGGCGCAGTGGTCAACGCTGCCCGGATCGAGGAGGACGTGGGTTCGATTCCCATCTGAGGTAGTCTTTTTTTGTCATGTACCTGTTCTACCTTTGTGCCAAGTAAAGTAAGTATATGATACTTTCAAAATGGAAAACGAATTGTAACAATGTTTATACATACATACATAATCACGACTAATATCCCCGAAGGGTTAGTCAGAGACTACCTATAGGCAATGAGGACCGCAAAAGCAGTCCTCTGCCATAGTCCACTTTTCACCAAATTGCTACTGCACACATGTGAGCACATGCTCAGCGTGACAAGTGGTGATCCCATCGCGACTATGCTGTTGGATGTATGTGCAGTCTTTAGTCCGTTAGTCGCCATTTACGACACTCAAGGGAAAAGAGGGGGTGGTAGTATTCTTTCACCGCTACGCGACACGGTTAACAATAAATTAATAAATAATAATAATAAATAATAATAATAAATAAACTTTCCTACACTCACACCAATTATCTAGCCCAAGAGAAGCTTCGTTAGGAAACTCGTTAAATGGTTACTAGACAACGGATAGACATACATAAAATACATAAATACATACTTTTATACATAGAAAACACCCAGACCTGAGACAATTTAGAAAACAATAATTTCTAAATTGACCCGACCGGGGTTCGAACCCGGGACCTCAGAGATGGCGACACCATGAAAACCGGTGTACAAACCACTCGACCAAGGAGGTCGTCTATATATAACAATGTTTATTTATTTGTTTATTCTCTGAATGGCCTGAATATCCAGCCAACAAAGTTGCATGCTGTGTCGGTCGTGATCGGGCTTGTTAAGCCTTTGATCCCGTGTGCTAACATTGATGCCAACCGTCTAGTACATTCACCATCCGATTTGGAATATAGCAAAAATCCACTGTCAGGAAGTGAGGTTGAAAAATGCGTCGTATGTCTTCACATGAAAATATATAATCGTTTAATAGTATATTTTGGGGGTACACACTTTAGGTTTTGTTTAGGCTTCACCTATTTGAAGATAACGAAATGTTGAAAAGTCTACCTCAGGCGGGAATCGAACCCGCGTCCTCCTGCTATCCGGGCGGCTGCGTTGACCACTCCGCCACCGAGGTATTGGTTAGACCGACGAAATTTTTCAAAGTTTTTGACTTTATGTTTTTTATAGCAACAGTGTAAAAAACTTAAGAAGGTTTACGCATTTCGGTTTCCCATACAATTTTCCAAATCGAAATTTTGAAAGACCAATAAGCCAATTTTAATAAAACTTTGCATGCTAAAGTAAAATACAAGGATCTGAATAGTTTGTTGATAACATTTTTTAAAAAGGTTTATTTGGCTGAGTTATTGCGATTTAAAGACCACTATAGAAAGTTTACAATCGCAATAACTCAGTTAAATAAACGTTTTATTGCAAATGTTTTCAACAGACTATTTAGATCTCTATATTTCAACTCAGCATGCCGAGTTTAATCAAAATTGGCATACTGGTTTTTAAATATTTCGACTTGGATATTTGTATGGGAAACCGAAATGCGTAAACCCTCATAATAAATAACATAATATGTTTGGTTATATTATAACCAAACCTGTTAGAAAAAAGTTTTTAACGCAAATAATCAAAAATTACGAATTCACCTATTTGGTTAATTCTTTTTGTCAGTACAAAGTTTGTATGAAATATTTTTTTAGAAATTAGCTACGGGGTACGGATTGCTCATGCGTACGAAGTCGCGGGCGGGCCGCTAGTATGTTATGTAATTATGTAAATTTTTTTGGAGACATCCAGGTGGGTGGTGGTTTTAGGGTCACCGTTTGGGCCACCTGTATATCTGTTTAATAGTTTACTCTTTTAAATTTATGAACTACACAGTCAACCAGACTATTCTATTATAATTATGTTATGAACAACCATACCAGTTGAATCACTTTGAAACTAAACTAACGTTAAGTAAGGGACCTAATGTTAGTTCTGTAGTGTCTGAAATAACATTTTATTACTTAACCCTTTATAGTTATTGTGATAATAACTATAAAGGGTTGTGAACGTAAACGTAAATTTTAAATGTTACTTATATAGACTCTAGTTAAATTTGAGTATGTTTATTTCATTCCATGATTAATAGTAGTAAAAATACTTATTAGGTCTTGCGTTGTTTGTCTCCTTTTTAGATTAAAATTACACTACAAAATAAACAACGTCCATGTATCTATTTTTCTACTTTGCTTTAACTCTTTTACGGCTGATTTTTCCATCCTCGGATAAAACTTATCCGTCTGATAAAGTATTAGGCGACCTATTTGAAATGTCACTTGTAAAAAGAGAAAAGACATGATTTGACAGTACATTTTCAAATTGTTCGTATAGTACTTTAGCTAACGAATAAGTTAATTGTTTGTATGTACGAACGAGAAAGTTCCCGGTTGATCCCTTTTCGGCAATAGCTTGCACATGATCTAAGGCCCCTGGATTCCTAACCTGGGAGTAATTACCCCCTTGGGGGTAAATAAGCTATTTCACGGGGGTAACAAAGAACCTAATTATCGTAAAATAAATATAAAAAATACAAAAATTCACACTGTGCCAACATTCACTTGTTTTAGGATTAGTTTCACTACTAGTAAATGTAACTGAGTATTATTAATCCATAGTTTATACGTATAAGGGTGGATTCGACCAAACTAGAATAAGGTCTTATACGAGTACCTAGATTAAGCGCCGAATTTGTATAGACTAAAACGAATCCACCCTAAATACGTTAAAATTGTAAGGCTATTGTGCAATTTATGATTAATAAAGATGTTTGTATTTGCTTGTATTGTTTGTTTTGATAACATTTTGAAGGCGGGGTAAAATCAGTTTTCCACATAGATCACATGAGTAACAATATTGAAAAGGACTTCTTGGCGGGAAAGTGAAGCGTGTATTGTTTTATTTTCTATAATTTGTGTTTTGTCGAATATTAATGTGAAATAATGGTGGATTATTTACTGTTAAGTGTTCGTGAACGTGCATGTGTGTTGGCAAATAAAACAAAACAGTGCAACATCACTTTTTAAATTCTGCAAGAAGTCCGTGCGAGATCTCAGTAGAGTCCCACATCTTTCCTGGAACTCAAGGGGTTTGGGGAGAATATCATTTAGCATTAAACGTTCATATTATCATCACTCATTATCATCAGTTTAAGCATAATCAATTTACTTTAATATTACGACCGAAGGACTAGTATCCATGGTCAAGAAAAAAATTTAAAAAGGTTAGGGACCACTGATCTAAGCGCACGCTACACGCGCGGTCCGAATGGAGCGCTAGCGAATATCGCTAAAAAGTGATCGACCGGGAACTTGCTCAATTCTACATAAATACCTAATTATTAATAATGACGACCTCCGTGGTCGAGTGGTTAGCACGCCGGGTCTGGCGTCGCGCCATCTCTGTGGAGTCCCCGGGTTTAATTACTTAGTTACCGGTCGGGTCAATTTAGAAAAAAGCTGTTTTTCTAAATTGATTTCGGGTCTGGGTGTTTTTTCTATGTTTATGTCTATTTATCCGTTATCTTACCATATTAACGAGTTTCAAAAGAATACTCATCTTGATTTAGATTCTAGATAATTGGTTTGAGCATAAACAAATTAAATTAAATTAATATACAATTTTACAATGCAAGTTCGCCTCAAAATATCTAAAGTAAACATTTCAGTGTCAGGCAGATTTTCCTAATATACAATGTGATAGGGGTGGTTATTCTAACCTGTTAAGGCTAAGTACTACATCTAAATTCATCGACAAAAAAATAATATGGACATAAAAAAGTGATTTTAAATCACAAAATAATTAAGTAATGATTTTTTCTCTCACCAAAATAATCTGTAACATACGAAACAAAATAATTTATTAGTTAGCCAGTGTCATTAGCCACCGTTTGCCATTTTTTTATGTTTCTCCGACGTATGAAACCTTTGATATCGCATAAAGTAAAAATGGTCATAAATTATAGGGGGAGGGGGTAGGACCCCCCATATTTTTATTTTTTGTCGATGAATTTAGATGTAGTACCTAGCCTTAAAGGGTTTTTTTTATTTTTTTTATTAATAATCATCTGCTCCCCGCTTTTTTGCAGGATTTTAGGTTCGGTTTTTGTCTTTCTTCTTTTCTTTGCAAGGGCTTTTAAATATACTGGAGCTTCATGAGCACATTTAGCCTTAAAGGGTTAGAAGTACCATCCCTATCACATTGTATATTCCCGACATCAAGATAACCTAAAAAGCAGTGCGGGCGTCCCGCTGTTGCTTACCCAAAACGGGGTTACGCCAACTTCACTAAGTGATCTATTATGATATGCCGACAGCACGACTTTGAATTCACGTGCCAATGTTGGCAAAGTTATGCGGTGCAAACGTTCTATACAAATAAATTATAATATATGTCCGCAATAAACTAAAGCCGTGTCTCCTGCGACACTGTTTTGTGTTTTCTAACACCTAACATCAAACATGTGCTCAACGTGACAGGTGGTGAGCCCATCGCCGTTGGATGTGTGTGCAGTCATTAGTCCGTTAGTCGCCTTTTACGACACCCAAGGGAAGAGAGGGGGTGGTAGAATTATTTCACCGCTACGCGACATGTTTTCGTGAAGTAAAGTAACATTATATATTGCTATTCCCAGCGATGGAAAAATATTAAAAACATTTTATATGAATCTTTGTTATTAAATCAACAAATAACGGAAGGCCGTTTGCAGAACCGTCTAAATAATGCTTTGAAAAAAGCGTAACGCCCGTTAAAGTATGTCTAGATTATAGGCGCTCAAAAACCTGCGTGTTACGGAACGCATCACATAATCACGTCATGAGTAGCCAATCGCAGCCATTTATCACGGAGGTAGAGAACTGGCTACGGCCATTCTCGATTATAATCACCTACCCTCGACTGTGGCGCTAGGGTTGGCACCAACTTTGTCCTTTAAAAATATATTAGTTTTTTTTTGTAGTTTTAGTACTTATTATTTATAATGTACTTATAAATAATACTATAGTCCCGAAACCTTTTACAAATTACATTATGTAAAAAAATGGTTTTTACTAATTAAAGTAGTGAGTAATACGAGTATATCGGCAATTAAGAAATACTTTGACAAGTACGAGAAGCCTGATTTTAGTGATTTTAATCAAATCACTAAAGAAAATAAATAATCCTCTAAAACAAAGCATTAAAAACGAGAGATTTTATTGTCGGCGTAATATGTACATACATACATATAATTACGACTATTTATCCCCGAAGGGTTAGTCAGAGACTAACCCTTCGGGGATAATAGAAGACGGCTTTTGCGGTCAATGAGGACCGCAAAACAAGCAGGTCCTCATTGACCGCAAAAGCAGTCCTCTGCCTCTGTCTCATTAAAGATAAAGATAAAGATAAAATATGCTTTATTGTACACCACAGAAAACATACAAAAGGAGAAACACATAGTACATACAACTGGCGGCCTTATCGCTAAACAGCAATTTCTTCCAGGCAACCATGTTGGACTGAATAGAAGAAATAGTTAACAATTGAAAGGGCAGTCATGGTGTTTATATATATTTAAGCTTGTACATAAATCATACATATACTTACTTATACATAATTATATATGCTTAGAAATATATATTTACATATTTACATAATAATACATACCTAAATAAATAAATACTAAGTAATATTTCTTTGAGTTTGGCGTCGCGCCATCTCTGAGGTCCCGAGTTCAATTCCCGGTCAGGTCAATTTAGAGAAAACTGTTTTTCTAAATAGATTTCGGGGCTGGGTGTTTTTCCTATGTTTATGCATATTTATCCGTTATCTAGTTTAAACATATTAACGAGTTTCAAAAGAAGCTTATCTTGGGTTAGATAATTGGTGTGAGAGCGTAAATAAATGTATTTATTTATTTAATAAATATTTGATTTAATATTTAAACAGTTTTTAACGCAAAGCTTTTGAGTAAAGGCATCCTACGTATACCTTTTCCTACTTAAGTCACGGGTTGACTGATATTTAAAATATGTAGTATGCGTAAGATGCCTCTGCTAAGGAGTTTTGCGTTAAACCCCATTCCATTACACCAACATGTTGGTTGATAATGGCTAAGACGAAGAAGAAGGAGAAACCCCATTCAAATATATATGTACAATGGAAAGCAAAAGTTTAAAAGTGTATTTAACAATGTAGGTAAGCAACTATTTACCTTACCACATAAATTATGTAACGGAAAATATCTCACGTTCACGTTCACAGGACATTCGGATTGAAAAGGTTCGAATGAATGTAGTTTGTAATCGCTCGAGTGTGACGCCGTCGCTGCGGAACCCCGGTCTATCCAATAAATTGACTCGACAAAAAGTTAATAGCTACTTCTGCCCTCGAGGACACAAAGGCTGTCGAATAAAACTATGTACTATTTCTGTCCCGCAACGCTATATTTAAAAAAAAGGTTTTTTGTTGTTGAATGGGTATTGAAATGTAACTATCTTGTAATTAGACCATCGTCGGTCTCTCAGGACAATGAAATTTGAAATGAAATTGATTGTTCAGTTTCCTGTTACATTTTCTGTACGAGTATATTGATGATGAGTAATCGAATCCTCTTTTGGAATCGATTCAATTCCCAGCGGGCGCTAAATGTAGACAGACGATTTGGATGGTAGTAGGGTATCTAATTTAAGTCTTTTACGATACAACAATGTTGGTGACATTGTTGTGTTCCGTCAATTAGTGATAAGATAGCCGGAACCTCAGCAGTTGAGGGTTCCAGGTAAAGTGCGCTCTCATCTGTAGTCTTATCGTGCCTAACCTTAAGAAATATTATCACCACACATGCCAGTTATAGAATAAAATTAATTGCATTTTTTTTCTATTCTAGGTACTTCTTCGTTATCCTCATCAATCAACTCTGTCACACATCGGCAGTTGAGATGGAAAGGGAAGGCTTTTGACCAGCTGTGGAATAATGGTACCAAGAATAAAATAATAGTAAGTTGTTCTTTACTTTCCTACATAAAAGTAACTAAGTATAATTATTGTACTTACTTTAAAGGAACGCGTGGTGCGCTCCTTTAAAATAAGAATATTATCAGTAACCATCACAAAAATTAGGTACTCTAACTGGAATATGCAAACTAGTTCAGGGCATTTACTCTAAGAGCCGCTAACACAGCCTACAATAACCGTTCCACCGAAAACGATACACCGTAAAGCCGAATAGCTATTTTAGCTAAGTGATCTATTGTTACCGAAAACACGATTCAGAGCCTCCGCAGTAAGCCTCCGGAGAGAATGTCATCGGTGCCTCCCTAATTACATTATGCTATAAACGTCGCCCTACTTCGGGCCCTTTTCAAGAAAAATCCGGCTCAGCGGCTTTTGTTTTTTTAAAATATCTTTTTTTTTTATTTAATGACTTGTTGAGGTTAGCGCATTAGCCAATGTCAAAGTCAGGAAAAGATACTATATAAGATCGTCACAACTGTCTTCACTAAGGTGCCTATCACTGAGACTGTGAGATTCGGGTTCACTGTCGTCACTGGGATATCAGTGGTGACAATTGTCGTTAGAGCTTCCTCTGTTTCGTTTAAAGCGTTCGTGTCGTTGAAGCTGCTTTGGTCCTGGTTCATTCTGGCCTCCGCTGCCATCGGTGCCTCCCTAATTACATTATAAACGTCGCCCTACTTCGGGCCCTTTTCAAGAAAAATCCGGCCCAGCTGTTTTGTTTTTATAAAATATCTTTTTTTTTTATGACTTGTTGAGGTTAGCGCATTAGCCAATATCAAAGTCAGGAAAAGATACTATATAAAAACTCAGCTGTATTAAAACCAGACACAATAGAAATTTTAGCGATAGTAACTTAAAGGAATCTTCGTGACAGACAAGAAGTGGTTATGGGATGATATGGTCATTGTTTGACGATGATAAGTCATCACTCATCATTTTAATCACCATGCAAATTGGGTTTTAGTAAAGAAAGTGGAGTTTTACGTTGACTACAAGTAGAAGTTGCGTTGCGTCATTTTGTACTTATCATTTGTCATAATCAGAAATTGAAGACTATCCACCATTACAATAAAAAGGAGTATACTGATTTTGTATAGCAAAACCAGCGTTGCCAGATTTTTTTTTTGTCAAGTCGGGATTTTGAATTTTTGTGAGTGAAAAAAGCGGGATTTTTTCGGTGAAAGCGGGATATAGTAAAAAAAACTTAATATTAACTTAATAATCAGAAGTTACAAAATATTTATCTTTTATTTGAGTTTAAAATCTACATTAGCTACGCGCCGGGCGGGCGGCCAGCCCATACTTGTCTGTGTCCCCCGGCCGCGCATCCTCAGCACACTGCACGTACGGTCGATTTATCCCCGAAAAGCGTTACTAAGCCTGTCCCGCGCGGGAAATTTAATTTTGATTTAAAAATCGGAACGTCGTCGTCCCGCCAAAATCGGTACGTCTGGCAACGCTGAGCAAAACACACGATCTCATCTAATTGGAAAGCGCACTTCACTTATTCGAATCCCCAAGAGGCATATATAAGTTTATGTCTGTAATGGTCTTAAGCGTTTCTACGTACCTATCTAAGTCATCATTATTTATGTATTTTCGTTATTTACTATTGGTCAAAAGGTCGGTTTAGTTTGATAACATAGTTGATCTTAATTGATCATAGCTCTTGTTTTGGAAAATCATGCGCATAGGTAATAATTAATGAATATATAAAATGAATAAAATAGCACATGGGGGAATCGACACAACTCCCCAGACAGGTCCATTGCGGGTGTTAACACCTGTTTTTTTTAGAATAAGAGGAGACAAACGAGCAGGCGGGTTACCCGATGTAAACCAATCACCGCCACCCGTGGACGCAAAACCGGAGGAATCGCAGACGCGTAAGGAATAGGCTACTCTGTTAGAGTAGGCTGCTGTCTTGCGATATTACTTCCGAAAATAAAGAAGTTCGTTATACTATTTCATATTGTTACCCTTCGGCTTTCCCGACATTGCGAAAGTTGTTTTACTTGAAGATCTAATAATGCACCAGCTGCTGAGTAAACGTACTGTACGCAAAAGTTGTTACCCGATGTTCATTGACTGTAATTTTTTTAAATGAATGTAAAACGTTACTTTTGCATTTAGATTGCGTTTATTTGATTTTTTTTTTTTCATTAAGTAGAAAAAGATATATCTCACAAGTGACCGCCGCCAGAATTGAAGAACCGATGACCCGATTTATGGCACTTTCCATCACTCTTGCCAGAACTTCCGGCGATAGGTTCTCTTTGAGGGCTTCAAGAGTCTGAGGCTTGTTAAGATAGACTTATGATTCTAAAAATCCCCAAAAAAAGACGTCCAGAACGGTCAAATCAAATCAAAATCGAGAGTTACGCGAGCCGGAAATGCAGCCCTCTGAATTTCGGTTGTGGGTCGTGCAGTATACGCCGTCGTTCCATCCTGTTGTAATGTTCTTCGTGTATTTTGTATTTGTTTACTTCACAAAATAATGTCAAAGCAGAACTTATATTTACTTACCGACATTTGAAAAAATTTTAACTTCTTTCGATAGGGTGATGACTTTTGGACTGATGATATTATTTTATTACTAGGAAGATTTTCAGACAAATAACCTCTATAACTAAGGTTTATAAATAAACCTACTATTCTATTAACAAATCTTCACAATTACATATATATAATACATACAAAACGTCTGTTTCCCAGCGAGTAGGCAGCGACCACAATTTTACATTTGTTACGGAATCTGACACAATTTCTTTGCCTCATTTCCTCTCATAACGTTCTTCATAACTTGATTTATTTTTATTTAATATTTTCTTTTTTATTGTTCATTGCCGTATTTCACAACTTTGCGTGTACCTGTATTACACTGTATTTATGGAACATTGCAATCTCAACAAAAACACAAAAAAGGGCAAAATGACATAACCCAACACAGCCCTTAAGAGGATTGGTTGGTAGGGTCCGCTTATATATTCTGATTTCAACGTTTCAGGCCATAGGGTAAAGCCATTAAAGAACACACAATGCCAAATAGATTGTATGTCTACTAATTGATAAGAATATATCGGTTAGTAACGTACGTGACTGGCCTTCGTAGAGGGAAAGTGAAGCGTAAAATGAGTGTTTTGTCAAATATTAATTATTATTATAATGTGCGTAAACGTGCATGAGTATTAGCATTTAAAAAAAACCAGCGGAGCATCACTTTTCAAATTCGCTTAAGAAACTCGTGTGAAATCTTAGTGAATTTCCACATCTTTACTGAAATTTAAGGGTTTCGGGGGATATCATTCATCATTTGAGATTCGGTGATTAGAGATAACCATCTCTATTACCACTCATTGTGATCTACTAGTACTGAAAGAAAATATTTAAACATATAGGTACTCTAACTACATTTAGCCAGTGTCAAGTAAGTTGAAGTGCCTATATATTTAAATATTTTCTTATTGATACCATGAATCTACCAATCCTATACTATTTGGTAATGCGTACTCTTCAGTGGCCTTACCCTACCCCAGATACACCCTTAGGGTTGTTAACTGCGTTGTTTCAAGCACTCAGGTGACCTTAATACGATTACTGGTCTCCCCTGGGCACAGCCGTTCATTCGTCCGAACCTAGTCCGTCTAAAATCCCCTAAAGCGATCACTGGTCCACAAACTTTATTTAATTAATTAAATGAGAGATTAATGCCAACTTTTTTTTTACATTCCTAACATAGGTTACAGTTAAAATATGAGAGAAATGTAATAGAAATAAGCATAAAATTGAGGTACAATTGTTTTTAAATAAAAGTAAGTAAACTCGTTTACCCTAAACACGTAAACATAATACACGAAAGAAATAAAAAGGCACAAGTAGATAGATGGCAGAGAGACTCAACGAGACGGAACACCACCGTTAAAAATGAATAGCGATTAATGAATTTGTGTGTCGTATGCGGAATAGATGTACGAGAGGAATAAACGCGAGAACTGGTATGAATGGAAATTAGCAAATAAAGGCTCCGACGAGCATAGTGGAGAAAGTCGAGTTAAAAAAAACATAGGTTACAGAAGTCTGCGATTTCATGATTAGCATTTTCGTTTTTTTATGAAAGTTCCCATTGTAGAAAAACATAGTGTTTCGGAAGGTACGTAATGCCTTTCCCACTTGTTGTGGTACCATGGAAGTCGTTATAACCCACCAACTCGCATTGGCCCAGTGTGGTGGGTTATTCCTCTTGTGTTGTATCCCCAAAAGCACTTAGTCGCGTAGATTGGAAAGAGGGAAATGGTCTTTGCCCTGCAGTGGGACGTCTACGACCGATTATAATATAAGCTTAGTAAAATTTAATTATTTGCATTAAAAATCGTTTAAATAAACTCAAAGATATCGAAACGTTGAAAAAAATGACCGCTTTTCAACGTTGCTATGCCTATCCATCCATCCATAAAAGTAAAATTTAATTTAGACGGTTCAAAATGCTTATTTTAAGCTTACTGGATAAAGAATTTCGTTTATTGTTGAAATTTTGCATTCACATTGCTATATAGATATAGGATAAAATGTTTACTAGAAGAAAGTCGTGGGTTCTAATCCCACTCGAGCTTCCTGAGACTGGTTGATTATTTTCTAGTAAACATTTTATCCTACAGAAATTTTGATTTTTGTTGTTTTTTTCGTTATCTTTGAGTTCTTTTGAGCGTTTTATAACGCAAATAACCAAATATTACGAATCTATAAAGCTTAACATAACTGAATGTTTAAAATATTGTAAAATATTCATCGTTCAGTTCTTTACGGATGTTAATTTTGATAAGACACTGTTGCTATAAAAACATATTAGTCAAAAGCGTTAAAAAAATTTGTCTTGTCTAACCAATACCTCGGTGGCGGAGTGGTCAACGAAGCGGTGGATTGCGGAGGACGCGGGTTCGATCCCCGCCTGAGGTAAACTTTTTTTAACGTTTCCTTATCTTTGAATATACGACTGGATCTATAACCTAAATTTATGAAATATCTTCTATTTGTACAATTTTGTTATACTTAATTAAAAAAAATATAGGGGAAACGGTGTAGTTATTGGCCCCTATACAGTTATTGGCCATTTCAACTATGATATTAAAAAAACTAGCAAAACCCTGGACAAATGGTAGATTTGTAAAGAGAACAACGGCAACACTTTTATTACCTCTCAAAAACTTTTAACAAAATTTGGCTAGGTGGATTGTTTCTTTTCCAATGTGTGATTTTTTTACAGCGGGAACAAAAGTAGGTGAGTTTTAAAAAAAAATCTTAAGACTGGAAATTTTTTGACATGATGTTTTGAAAAGTATGTATTGTAGAACCGCTTTTAAAATTATATAAAACATATAAGTTGTTACGCTTTAGAAACAGATTTATTGACCAGGTGTAATGACCTAATTTTCTTTAAAAACTATGAAATTATGGTGTGGCTAATAACTGTCACAAATAACATAAACTTAATAACTTTTAGTTAATGACCTCTTATGCCAATTACTGTATTTAAATAAAAGCAGAATTAATAGTGTTATTAATAAATTAAACATCTTTGTTTTAATATTAAAAATCATATGCAATTACCAGAAATTTAATAAAATTATTAACAGCTTTCATTAACTGTGGCCTAGGCTAATAACTGTCTAGTTGGTCAAGCTATCCCATAGAAAAAGTAGGTCAATAATTATTTTTTAAATTTATTTTGAATAAATCAGCTTACAATTATTTTCTTGTCATAATGCCGAAGATTCCTAGATATAGATAGTTTATCAAGGCAGGCTTGACGAGGCATTAGAAAAAATAAAAACCAAAACAAGTCTTTGAGAGCAGTCAGTTTTTAATCTACACTTTACAGTTTAAACTCAAAAAACAAATTAGACCTGGTTCCTTGTAATACGTGCCGGCGTCTAGCTGCTAGCGGCGGAGTCTAGTTTTTGTAAAAAGTTTTATCATCGTCATTGAATTACTGTTTAGCACTAAGAGCTTATTCCAGATGACGATGAGCTTTCTGATGCCATGACTGAGATGTTTTGTTAAATCATGAATCTGAACCTTCTTCTGAGGATGAAAATCATCATGAACACATGTATTATTCATTACAGAAGTGTAATTTTTTCATAGGTCTAATTTTATATTTTACTAGCGGCCTGCCCGCGACAAACAAACTGACAAATTTTTTTTTATACAAACCTCGGCCAGAAAATTACAAACACAACAAAAAAATAATTAGCCAGATAGGTGCAGCCGTTCTGAAGTGATGCGCGTACAAACATTTCGGCAATTGAT
Organism: Scoparia ambigualis; assembly: GCA_963921215.1. NCBI lineage: Eukaryota > Metazoa > Arthropoda > Insecta > Lepidoptera > Crambidae > Scoparia > Scoparia ambigualis. The sequence continues at coordinate 24,304,505 of OY992511.1, forward strand.
TTTATTAATATAGATTTTTGAAGTGGCCAATAACTGTATGATCTCATGGCCAATTACTGTAATAATGTGGCTAATTACTGTGATTTAATGTTTTATATTTTTATGTTAATTTTATTCATTAAATGCTTAATAAAAGTGTGTGTGGGTTGTCTTAATTTCTAACTGATAATTCCTTACGTTGCTTAAGTGACCAATAACTATACCGTTTCCCCTATATGAACTAAGATAAAAATTGAAGTAGGATCAAATAATAATAAAACACATTTCAGTTCTTAAATCCCAAATCTGTATAAAAGATAGACATAACGTAGCACAATAGATATCTACACATTTAATCACGTTTCACAACAAGTCCAAACAACTGGGACGAAATAAAAAGCTGGCGCACTAACTTTCAAAATGATGTGTCTTTTGAGAAACTACCTCAATTCAAGTCAGGTGTCGGCCGAAACAAAAGTTTCGCAATATTGCACGACAGACAACGCGTGCTCTGGAAGCTATTCCGTGACAAAGTCCTGATGGGACATGTTAAATTCGTCTTTTCTCGCGATGTAATTCGGTTTAGCTACTTTTTTCATCCATTCTCCCTACATGACCAAACCATCTTACCTTACTCCTTACTTAAGAATTAATTAACAATATATTATATAGTAGAAGGATACTAAATTATATTTACTCTGTTAGCTTATATCACACAGCTTTCAACAACATAAATATTATATATACCTTTCATACAAAATTTTAGAGATATCGTTATTTTAATGCGACGCAGCGATATCGCGAAAGACCACACTGAGTCACTGATTGACGTTAACAGATGTGCTGACTACGTCATATTTCGAAATCTGCCAAGAGGGATCGACAGTCGAGAGGCCAGACCTTTCTACCTTTTTAACTATTTGGACTCTAGTAAGCTGTAGTGCATGTAATGTTAAATTGGATTTTTGAAATAGTTTGAAACTTTCGCAATATTGCACGTGAAACAATACAAGTTCTGGAAACGATTCTGTAACAAAGTCCTGATGGGACATATTAAATTCAGGCTGTCGCGCGAACAAATTCTATTGAACTGGTCGGTATATTGAAATTTTAAACAATAATATCTATTATGACTTTAAACTATCGCGTTGTATTGCATTAAAACTGTTTTAACGGGACCTAACACGATAATTTTTAGATAAGCACGGACCAGTTCGCTTGTGACCACGGCCGCAGCATCGCGGCCGAAACGTCAAGCAGTAAGTAATGTACTTGCCTAAAAAATAATCGTGTTAGGTCCCGTTAAAACAGTTTTAATAATAACTATTGTGTTGTGACACGAAACTACATCATTCTAACTTTTAAATGCTGTGTAGGTGACATTAAAGCAGGTTATGAGCCTCACTTAAAAAGTGTTTCATCATCAGCCTATGAACGTTCCACAGCTGGGCACAGGCCTCCCACGTGGATATTGGGCCATAACCCACCACGCTGGCCCAATGCGGGTTAGTGGGTTTTAACGTCTATCAGCTTACGACAATAACCGGGACCAACGGCTTAACGGCATTCCGAAGCACGAGGAGCTTAAAATGTTTTTTTTAATTTGGTCACCCATCCAGCTACCCGGCATTACGAAAGTTGCTAGCATGCAAGATCGCAAGCCGAACACGCTAGCCGTTGCGCCATCGAGCTCCTCAATGCTCCTTACTCCTCTAAAAGTGTTTAACATTATATTACTATTTGCATACTTAGAACGCGGCGCCACTAGACACAATAGAATTTATTTTCATTGAGCACTGATCAGTGCGCGGCCACAGTTGAAAGGTTAAACATTGTTTTGTCTTTTTTGCTCCAATTCAAAATGATGTTTGTATGACGTAGTCAAAACAATGTTTAAATAGTGTTTATGAGTAAAGCCGTGAGCGTTTTGTAATCAAGCAACAAAAAAGTCTCAAGCTGAGCACATTAGGCTTCAGTACACCAAACGCGGGACAGTTGTAGCGCTGTTTGAATACGGACCCGCGCTCGAACTGCTCCGCGCCGCACCGCACTGCAACTGCCGAACGATAAACCAGGTGCGGCGGCCGGAAGCGGGGCAGAAGCAGCGAATGCGCGCTCAGAGCAGCTTGAGCGCGGACCCGCGCTGTTGTATAACTATGGCGGCCATGTTAGCATGACTCACCGGGGTAGGGCGTTCGCAGTGCAGCGCAGCGCGTCAAAAGCGATTGACGATTTTTACAACCGCGTGATGGATATCAATGAAAAGATAATCGAATTAGTGCGTAAAAATAAATGTTTGTATGATTTTCGAGACAAATATTATAGAAATACAACATACAAGATGCAACATTCGAAAATATGTGAAAAATTTATCCTCATGACTTTCCAGCTCCCTGCATAAGCGATGATATTCCCCATTTTCTTGTCTTCTTGTATTTGATATCATGAACCCAAATTCTTTTATTTCGCCTTAGAGCCAAAAGCAGTACGAGTTCTTCTTCATCCGAGTCCGTGTCGTTCGACATCTTGCAGCCTACTGCCTGCCTAACTCGTCATACTCTGAACACGATTTAAACGCGGTCCAGTGTTGCAACTGCTTTGAAACTGCCGCTGCGTTTAGTGTGCCGACTCCCGCGCTGCTACTGACCTGCTCTGCTTCTGACCCGCGTTTGGTTTGCCGAAGCCTTTATACTTATTCATTTCTTATTACTTGATAGCAAAGGATTTAGTGAAAAGTCTACCTTTGGCATGTTACTACTAATTACTCATAATAACGTACACAATAAAAATATTTTGTAATGATGTTTTTCCATGCGTTTTCATCAATGGAGGAAGCGGCCTCTTTAAAAAAAAACAACCAGAAACTGATATTTTTAATTAATTGCAATTTGATTCAGCATTTTATGGACCCTCCAAAAAGTTAGTTCACTCAATAATCCAACGTAAAATAACCACCGCAGCAAGATTTTTTTTAGAGCGAAAAATTAAAAATTAACGAATGTAAACAACGGAGTTTCAATTTGTGTTTGCGTTCAGCTCGTTTCGTTACATTTCCATTTATTTCGGACCAACTTTTATACTTAACAGACTATAAAGCTATAAAGCTCAATTTGGGTTGGAAACAAAAAGGCGTATCTAAATTATAACAGAAATATTACAATAATTGTTTGTTTTCTTTACAAATGGGCTGTTTATGTAAATCATTTTGTACAAAAAAACTCATTTCCTCTGATTGAGTGTAGCAATGATTTCAATTTGCAATGTTCATCACGTTGACTTACGCCCATCTATTGGCACATTTTTTTATACAAAACAATATGTAAATGACTCAATCGCGGGATCCTTTGAGTGGCTCCATTTACTTGTGACGTCACCAACATCTTCCAAAGTTCTATTGTCGCAAAAGTTATGACAAGCGTAAGTGCCATCTGCTCAGAGCAAGTGCCGAAGCGTCCTTAAGCTCCCGGCCTTACTATCATAAGCACTTATCTGCTCTTTGTTTAGTCCTTGTCAACGGCTGAGTCGCTATACATGACAATAGCATGTCGATTATTGTATTTCGAAAGCACGTATGCAAATTTTTTTTGCAATCATTGGTAAAAGTTGTTGGCCATATTATAGTAAAGCATATTTTGTTATATTATCGGTCTTGTGGAACCTTACTTAATTTTATGTTTATAACGTTTGTAAAAATAAATAAATATCCGAATCGTGTCCTTTCCCAAAAATCGTGTTTCGATGTCATTTGTCACGTTAACTTATTCCTAACATAAGCTTTATAGAGGTATTACAATAATAATGTGTAGTACATTAATATTGAACTTACAGTTATCACCAAAAATATAAACGCTAATAGAAAGAAAGTGGTTAGAAACCACACAGCAAGGAAACAAAACAAGAACGCGACCACAACCATATTTTACGCTCTCCACCTCACCTTCAGAATAATAAAATTAAGATAGAACAAAGAAAGTGTGAAACGGACGCCCCAGAAACTTATTACGGAAGAGTGAGCTCGCTCTTTACCGAGGAAAAAGGGCATCGTTGGGTCGCGTTACACATTTCATCATATTTCGCACACATCGGATTTTTCCCTCTTTGATCATGTGAAACCACGGCTCAGCTAAAAGAGTTTATTCTAATATTGTGGTATTGGGATAAAGTACGATATTAAATAAGTATATTTAAATTGATTTTTATTATCTTCTTACATGTAGCTTTACTATTATCGGGTTTGAAGAGCGTGAGTTTCAGATAACAGTGCAAATACTTAATAGGTATAAAAATACATTAAGTCATATATAAGAGCGCGAGTGATCCATTGCAATAATTTATTTAAAAGACTACGTTATAACCAAAACGTTTGTAGCATCGTAGCTGCTACGATATACTTAACCGCTTCATAACGTTGTAACTAAAACGGTTTGTAGCACCGTAGCCGCTACGGTACACCTAACGTGTTAACAAACCCGATTGTAGCATCATAGTTGCTACGGTACACCTAAACGCTTCCAATCATTGTAAGCAAAACCGTTTGTAGCATCGTAGCTGCTACGGTTAACCTAATTGCTTCCCATCGTTAAAACAAAAACCATTTTACTTTTGAGACTAGTTTTAATGACCACATGGAGGTAGAGCAGATACGTATATTCAAACAGAATGCGTGGTCATCTAATGGCTGACCAATTCAAATATTCTATACCCCTTCTTTCACCATCGAAATTTGTCGTTGTCGTAAGATGGTAATCGTGAAATTGGTTATATGAGGTTGATGCACGGAGCAGTGGGTTGATGCGAAGGTTTGAGTCTAACAGTGGGATATTATTTAAAGTATAAGAATGATGATGCAGTGTTCACAAATATCACATTGGTATTATTCTATTCTATTTAATCTTTCACATTCTATTTGCTAACTCATAAAGGCAACCCTATATTTTACACATTTCTAATTCATTGCGAGGGGATTGCCTTCTGCAACAAATCAATTTACGGTAACCCAATTTGTAGCTAACAAATTGCCCGCGCCACCGTTTTGATTGATAGGAGGTTCCGGCACAAGCCTTGTTTTAACAGGTGATATCATTAAGGTCCCACTGGATAAATAGCTTCAGCTATAACACAATATATTTATAAACTCTGTGTGCTCAGATCCAGTCCCTGAGGTATAAATTCGTGTTGCAGTATTATTCTAATATATTGGCTATGAGACACGAATTATTACTATATAGGCCATGAGGCGTAAAGGACCGTAACCTTTTTTATTTTTATTGTTTAAAGGTTTCTAGAGAGTTTTTAAATAGATACTCCTTTAATATAGATACGGAAACGATTGCATGTCCAAATACTAGACAAACTTATTAATTTATATCAGTTGAGTTCACATTTGATGTTAACTAACCAGGCGAACTTAAAACTGGGCCTATCACCAACCAAGTTCAGCACAATAATATGTACCACATGCTGGAAAACAAACCTTGGAATAATGTTTCAGCTATTATTACTGCCTAGTGTTATTTTTCATCACGCTTAAATACATACATATAATAAACACTATTATTGCCGAAAGGTTAGTCAGAGACTAGGCAATGAGGACCGCAAATAAAAGCAGTCCTCTACCAATAGTCCACTTTTCACCAAATAGCGACTGCACATGTGCTCAGCATGACAGGTTGTGAGCCCATCGCCGCTATATGCTGTTGCGTGTATGTGTAGTCTTTAATCCGTTAGTCGCCTTTTACGGTCGGGTGGTAGTATTCTTTCACCCCTACGCAACACGCTTTCACTTCTACGCGACACGTTTTCACCCCTCCTAATGCTTACGTGTCGACGCTGATGTTGTTATAACCTGAAAACGGTGACGTCATTATTACTCGTAGATATGACGGTGGAATACATATTTAACTAGATAGATATGTACTCGTACTTGCTACGATGTTCACACACAGAACGATCACGTACAAATATAATGTTATCAGACGCGACAGACGCACCAACGAAACAACACAATTGTGTTGATTCATTTTTGTGTTGGCTTAATATTGTCACATCTTGGTCACACCGACTGAAAATAGAAGTTCTATGGTTAGCAGGGATTATTACAAATCCGTCTGGTTAGCTACCATCGAATTGAATAAACTTGAGATGATCTAAAATAGATCTATTATCCGATGGGTGACCTAACTAATTTAGATAGTGCCTAAACTCCTCATGTGCTGTTGACCTATTATCAGATCTATTATATTTATTATCCGATGGGTGACCAAAATAATTTAGATAGTGCCTAAACTCCTCATGTGCTGTTGACGTATTGTCAGATCTATTATATCTATTATCCGATGGGAGACCAAATTAATTTAGTTAGTGCCTAATCTCCTTATGTCATGCTGTTGACCTATTATCAGATCTATTATATCTATTATCCGATGGGTGAACAAATTAATTTAGTTAGTGCCTAATCTCCCCATGTGCTGTGGACCTATTATCAAATCTATTATATCAATAATCCGATAGGTGCCCAAATTAATTTAGTTAGTTCCTAATCTCCCCACGTGCTGTTGACCTATTATCAGATCTATTATATCTATTATCCGATGGGTGACCAAATTAATTTAGTTAGTACCTAAAATCCCCATATGCTGTTGACCTATTATCAGATCTATTAAATCAATTATCCGATGGGTGACCAAATTAATTTAGTTAGTGCCTAATCTCCCCATGTGCTGTTGGCCTATTATCAGATATATTATATCAATAATCCGATAGGTGCCCAAATTAATTTAGTTAGTGCCTAATCTCCCCACGTGCTATTGACCTATTATCAGATCTATTATATCTATTATCCGATGGGTGACCAAATTAATTTAGTTAGTACCTAAAATCCCCATATGCTGTTGACCTATTATCAGATCTATTAAATCAATTATCCGATGGGTGACCAAATTAATTTAGTTAGTGCCTTATCTCCCCATGTGCTGTTGGCCTATTATCAGATATATTATATCTATTATCCGATGGGTGACCAAATTAATTTAGTTAGTGCCTAATCTCCCCATGTGCTGTTGACCTATTATCAGATCTATTATATCAATTATCCGATTGGTGAACAAATTAATTTAGTTAGTGCTTTATCTCTCCATGTGCTGTTGGCCTATTATCCGATATATTATATTATATATTATCCGATGGGTGACCAAATTAATTTAGCTAGTGCCTAATGTGCCCATGTGATGTTGTCAACGTGGAAAGGCCTGTGCCAGCAATGGGACATCTATATGCTAATAATGATGTTGATGGTGACCTTTTATCAACCGCCTCTCTGGTATCGTGGTTAGACCACCGGTCTCAGACCTAGAGGTCCCGAGTTTGCTTCCCAGCGAGTCTACTGTACCTACTCGGTTTGGTTCACAAATCTCATCTTAATATGTCGCCAAAACATGTTTATACATTTACTTTTTACAAATGTTATAAACGTTGCATTGGGTAAGGTCCCACAAAACCGATTAATTCGGATGTAAGTGACTATGATAGTTTCAAATGTGTAATGAAGAAATATGTTTCAGTCCAATGGCAATGTCTTCAGTAATTATTAAAACTAACCAGTTCAAAGTGGTTCCTTATCTATACTGTGTAGCTAATTAGTCGTACGTCAACGATCAACAGTTTCAACCGCAGTTTGCAGTTTAGACTTCCTATTGGCTTAGTATTTCCGTTTCGGAGCACAAATTAATAGTAGCAGCTGCCTGAATAGAGTAAAGACGCATGGGGGAGTTTGTTTGCAATGTCTTTTACTTACAGATTTTAGTGGAAAGTACGTAACATCATCATCAAGTATCTACTCTTATGAAAATTAACGAAAGAGACAAATTAGATAAAAAAAAATGTGTAGAATAGAAATATATTTATTTTTGAATTAAAAACCAAATACTTATGACAAATAAAGACAAAGAAAATGGTTCAGCCCAAGTGGACCTTTACTAACGCTGTTTGTCAGTACTATAGAATTGTTCGCCACGAGGACATACTTAATTCACACATCTCTTTTCTTAATAAATCTATGTCACTCGACCGGGAATTGAAGCCAGATCCTTCGAGACGGCGACGCCAGAGCCGCCAACACCACTCGACTACGAAAGCTCGTGAAGACTCAATCTTTTAATTAAGTTTAGAGATTATCTCTCAAAGGGACTTTCGTTTTTTCAGTCCTATGGGTGATATCTAATACTATGTTGCTATACAAAGGTACAGAAAAAACTGTAATGTTCCCAGCCAGCCAATACCATTAGCCGACCCAGCGACTCGATCCTATTTTGTGCCTGCCTGTACCATGCCTCATTTAATAAATTACAATACATACGGTATCAAGGAAGTACTTACCTACATTTTATACTTAATAATGATGTATAATAACGACAAACGTTTATATAAAAGGCATATAAACATTGAGTTCTATAACAAAATATAATAGATTAATTTAGATTTTTTAAATTATCCGTTTGTAATAATTATGTGCTTACTAGTTTGTTCCCCTATGTTTATAAAAATTCTGTAAAAAAGTCTATGAAATAAGTTCATCCTCAGATGTTTCAATGTCTTCTGAAATACCTATTTAATAAGAAAAATAACTCACTATGTTCAATACTGCAGATGTAAATACTGTTTTATATAATACAAACATCCAACAGCACCTACGGTTTCACTTCATTATCATCTTATCATGATCATTACCATTATGGGCCTCTTACTTACTCTGTTAGAAAATGATTCAAATACAGTCTTATAATTGTGAGGTTTGGCAATTTCATTTAAAAGATTGCGATGATGGTTTAATACATTTATTTCCTTGTTTGTACTGCTATTTTAGGCAACCAATTGACGCTGGACTGCGAACTGCGAACTTCTATATTTAGATACAAATGCTGAAACTAACATTAACATCAGCTCTGATTGTGATAGGCGGCAGGAGCATTCCAATTGAACTTCAGATAAATGTAACCAGAGTTATTATTATCTGAGGGAGAAACGGCAGAGACGGCAACTCTTAACGATTCACTCACTTACGTTTATGTCTCTCATGTGAAATATATTTCAGTCATTTTATTTCGGTCTTCATTAGCAATTTTTGGTGTGTTTAAAGAATATTGATACTTATTAAATGAGACACACGCTTTAATTTCATTTATGATTCGCAAATGCCACGGTCATTAGACAGCTTGATCTAAATTGGTCGCTCTTGCGTGTCGTATTGAAATAGTTTATTTTTACATTGTGATCAGAGTTCAGTTGATGTCTAGTTTTTTCCTATATAATACAAAAAATACTGAGAGATATCGAAATGATCACTTCGAACACAATAATAGTCAAACATATTAACATTATACATTAAATAATTTGAAATTAATCAACATTTATAAGAGACAAGAAAACATTTCATTGTTATGTAACTAAATTACCTTTTTTTGATTATTAATGTGCTATTTACATATTAATTATAGTCCAGTTAATTCGGTACTTTCCTTAAAAGTTTTAATTAGTAGGTACTACTAGTTTCAGTGTCAACTCAATGTTAATAATAACTCAATTTAATTCTCATGTTCCGAACGTGATTTATTGTAAATAGTTACATAGTATTTTATGCCGAAGTCTCCGCAGTTCTACGAAAACCTAAGCTTACCTTCCTTTTACAAGTCTGAATAAAGTTACTAATTTGAAAATCTTTAAAAAAGGATTAAGTAAAGACAAAAACTAACGCAATAGATAAAAAAGGTACATCTAAATAGACATGTTAGCTCTTTCAAAACATTCTTATAGCCTAAATATCATAACCGAAGTTATGGTAAAAATATATTGCGTCAAAAAATACTGTCGCTTCTGATCAATTTACCTGTCACGGCGATAGAGACTCCGGAAAAGGGGTGTGCCCTCCAAGGTTTATTTTCACCATAACGGAAATGTTGAAGGACTATGGCCACGACTCATAAATATAAAAAGTCACGCGACATTTACGAATCTTCGTACTTTTGACAGAATGGTTATGTGGCAAATATGGGAAGGTCGTTTCATATCCACATACGATCGGCACGTGCATTGTCTTCAAAGTTTGTTTAGTATTAGTTAAACAACTTTCGCCGGGACACCGAATTGGTGATCGAAGTAAAAATGTCATGCTTTACCATGCTTCGGATGGCCAATCAATACGTCGGTCACTCCCGGTTTTTCTTGACGTCGTCGTCAACGAAGAAGAAGGTATTCTTCCAAAACCTACTAACTTGCATTGGGCTATCGTAGTGGGTTATGACCCGATCTCTGAGCTATTGAATTATGCGAAGTCCATAAGTCCAGCAGAGGAACATTCTACTTTCTACAGAAAGTTCACAATGACTTATCTTTACATATTTATTGATGAACATCATCTTCATCAGCCTATAAACGTCCCACTGCTGGGCACAGGCCTAATAGGCCACGACGACAATAGCACGTGGGGATATTGGGCCATAACCCACCACGCTGGCCCAATGCGGCTAGGTGGGTTTTAACGACTGCCATCTTACGACAATAACCGGGACCAACTGCTACACGTGCCTTCCGAAGCACGGAGGAGCTCAAGATGTTTTTAATTGGTCACCCATTAGGTGACCCAGCATTGCGAAAGTTGCTTAACAGGCAAGATCGCAAGCCGAACGCGCTAGCCGCTGCGCCATCGAGCTCCTCATTGATGAACATGACGAGTGTTAACAGCACTGTCTCATCCAAGACCAATTTCATGTTTGCCCCGGGAAGGAACGTTGGAAGTTTATCCCCTTAAAATATTATGAGTCGCAACTCCTCACTTCATAGCCCCGTGGGGAACAGTTACGTGGCGTGCTCGCTAACAGTTGGCAAAATCTTATTGCTATAGCGGAAGTTGCTAACGCTACTCTATTTATTTTCGGTATAATAGGTACTACATAGTGTTTGGTAATAGGTGTACCATAGTAGGTATATAATTGCGAAATAAAACAGCTATTCCATACAAAACAGAAAAATGTACTGTCGACCTAAACATATGGAGCAAAATTTTTAATATTAGTGGTTTTCTTTTGTATAAATAGTTTTTCTTTGCGCTTAAACTTTAATATGTATCATTTTTTAAAAATCTTACTAGTTGATAGACTCAAAATACTAATGTAAGTTCTGGAACGGCAATCTTATTTTTATTTTAAGTGTCAATTCAGGTTTAGTATATTCTCTGTCACTGAACCTGAAAGTAACTATATAAAGTAAACCAATCTTGCAATTTCTACATTATTTACTAATCTTACATTTTCTTCCTGTGAAAAAGTCAATTTAGATAGACAATTAATATTTTATTATAGATTTACACTATATCGCAGAATAACAGTTAGATAATTCGTTAAACTTCCTAAATGTCTCTTTTGTCACATTAACCGTCCGTTCGTCTATAAAGAATGGTTTATTATTCAAGTTAACGCACTATAAGTAGCTTGTACGATATATTTGGATTACACTACTTTCAAACTCGGGCTATAAAAGAAATAACGCCAGTTTTGTATCAACCATAAAATGTTCTTTCGAAAAATAGCACAATCTAAAGCTTTGGGCTATAAAAAAGCTTAACTTTGAATAATATGGCGGGCTGTCGAAATTTATTTGAAACAAAATTCTTTTTAAGGTGTTTTTGTCCGTTTCCGTGTTCCCGAGACACCAATAAATGGCAAGATACGACTAACTCCTTTGAGTCATTAACATACTTTTCCCCCTGCTAATTAACAGATGTTCGAACAATTTTATTGGTGAAAAGAAGGATTTTATAAAAGAGTATTCATTGTCTACGGAACACAAAGTACTTATTAAACAATGTTGTGGCGAACAGAACATTTTAAAAGGTATGATTACAGCTTCAGCTTAAAGGTTTGATTTGAGGAAGGATTACAGGACAATAGACTTACGTGACGTAAAAAGGAGGCAAACAAGCAGGCTGGTCACCTGGTGGAAAGTAATCACCGCCACCCATAGACACCGCAAAACCAGAGGAGTTGCAGTTGCGTACAATTTCTATCTATCTTTATAGTCTGAGACTAGGCAATGAGGACAGCAAAAGCAGTCTGCTCTTTCTCAAAGATCCTTCGTCAAAGTTCTTTCTTATTTAGTGTCCCCCTTACTAGCACCAAACATTTGTTTGACACTTTCTTGTATCGGTCGTGTTCATGACTAATGAACTTCATATAGACACGGATATATTTAAAAATACGATCGCTACCTTCAAACGTAATATTAGGGAATGTAAGGATCTATTGTTTGTCTTTATATTTTATTTATTTTTGTACCTTTAATTTAGTACTCAAACTCTTGTATTAGTAATAAGTGGAAACTTTACTGATGTATGTAAAATTGTATGTAACATTTATAAACTATGTTATATTGCATGTTTCCCAAAAAAAGTTAATTTAACAAAATTAAAAAAAGCAGACAATGCATCTGCGACTCCTCTGGTTTTGCGGCTGTCTATGGGTTGTGGTGATTACTTTCCATCACAGACCTGGGCTAAGTAGTCTGTGCTTTCCATCAAGTGACCCGCCTGCTCGTTTGCCTTTGCCGGTCTTGAGGGAGCAGTGAGACCGTTACGGAAGGAGTTTGTCTGTTTGTTTGTTACGCTTTTACGCTTAAACCACTAAACCAGTTTTGATTAATTTCGTTGTATATACATATGAGGCCCTGGAGAACGTTATGGGCTACTTTTTCCTGCGAAAAAGTAACGCAAACACAGCTGCGGACAAAAGTTATTTATTTAATGATCTAATCTCTATCACCTCATAAAATATTTTTTTCATTTTATGCATTTCTTATTATTATTGTATTTTAAAAAAAACAATAATACTTTCGTGTACTTACATGAAAAAAGGTTTTCATAGTTCGAACTAAGCCTTACATTTTATTGTTGAGTATTTAAATATACTATGATTGAAAGCACGACCGTGACTACGTTTATTAACCAGACATTGAACCAAGAATCACTTATCATCTATGAAGCAAACGGGTTGTTGTTATTTTCCAAACGGTCACGCTATCTGGGACTTCGAGAATTGGATAGCGCATGCAATGTATTTGAAACACGCTACAAAATAAATAACGATAGTACATTATACCAAATATCGATATAAATTATTTTGTTATCGATATATTTTACAAACAACCATAAATAACACACCATAGACTGCCGATTTATAATAATCCGCCTCGAAGGACCATTACGGAATTTGTGTTAAGGCTAAAAGGGGAAACTAATGAGCTGATATACATAAACAGTTTATTACTTACTCTAAAACTACAAACAAATAAAAAAAATACTGTTAGATAGTAAAAAATACTCTTTGAACTATATAAGTTGCAAATAAAAAGGTATCTACCTTTATATATATACCTTTACACAACTTAATAAATAGACGCAGATGAGACGATATTGATCTAACTTATTCTACTGAAACTAATTAATCTGACTAAACATTACCCATTCAAATAAGGATGTTATAATGTAGTCTTTTCTTGTATTATATGTCATATAATACAAGAAAAAAACAGACAATTTTAAAACATTTCTAATTAACTGTATAACATGATGAAGAAGTCATTTTAATACTGAGAATGACAAATCGACGTGCAACTAGATAGCTACCCGGTTTATGAAACAGCCTTAAACGTGGTACGCAAAATATTCAGGGACAACCTAAAACAAAAGTAGGTCAACTCTCTTAGTTGCGTTAGCTCCTAGAGCACATCTCCATTGCACATAAAAACGTTTCACTGTGTTGTTGTTTTACTTTGAAATTCATCAGTTTTATTAATCAAATGATATTTTATATTTTTCAAGATACATTGCGTTAATTTATAGCAAAAGTGGAATAAGTAGTGACAAAAGTGGAATAATTTTAATAATAAAATGATATATATTATTCAGGGTACATTGCGTTAATTTATAGCAAAAGTGGAATGAACCAATTAGATAGAAACTTAAAATGTCATAATAATATTTAACTTGCCATAAAGTACTTGTAACTATCCGTACACCTAAAATAAAGTATGTACTGTTCTTGTGTTTGCTTGATGCGGACGTAATTGACATAATTGGATCAAGAAATTTCGGTTGATTAAAAAATAATGTGGGACTGAGGGTCGGGAGTGAAGCGTTCCGCGTTCTTATGTAACATTACAATACAAAGAACGCAAAACTGACTTCTTCAAGGAATGCGGAACGCTTGAACACGTGACCGCTCTCTGTCTGATAGAACCCTTACTTTAATGTTCTTTCAATAAATTACCTATAAAAATAAAAATAAATATTTTTTAACCCCCTGTCTGTCACGAAGCCTCCTAGAGATTACTTACAATTGAATTTCTATTTTGTTTAGTTTTACGGCAGCTGAGCTATGTAAATAAAGTAGCAACTAAATCTAAGAATTAAACCCGTGTAGGTACCTACATCTCTAGCTAGTACTTGTATATAACTATTTGCCGTTGGCAAGATGGCATCGTTTCGTAGTTCATGTCAATCTGCCCGAGCCCACTAGCGGTAATTAGTCAGATGTGTGTCTAATTACTGCTACTCGACTAGGTTGGCCTTACGTCAACTCCAATATTCACAGCTAACAGCAAATCGTAAATCCGTATATATAATTGGTATTTCCTTTGGAGGAGGTGGTTTTACACTATAATACCGAGTTATATAATATCTTTTATTTATTTAAAAAAATGTATACATCATGACATACATACATACAATCACGACTAATTATCCCCGAAGGGTTAGGCCAGAGACTAGGCTATTAGGACCGCAAAAGCAGTCCCTTCCCCCCCCCCCCTGCCCTTCCACACAATTCCTATTCCTTCCCTAACCCTATTCCTTTCTTAAAGGTCGGCAACGCATCTGCGACTCCTCTGGTTTTACGGGTGTCCAAGGGCGGCGGTGATTGCTCTCCATCAGGTGACCCGCCTGCTCGTTTGCCTCCATCTTACATTTTAAAAAATATAGCAACTGCACATGTGCTCAGCGTGACAGGTGGTGACCCCTTCGCCGCTCTATGCTGTTGGATGTATGTGCAGTCTTTAGCCCGTTAGTCCTTTTACGACACCCAAGGGAAGAGAGGGGGTGGTAGTATTTATTTAGTAGTAGTTGTAAGGGACATAAAGTAGTTTTTTTTTCAAGATATCAACACTTCAAGTATACCATTGGATGGCGCGTAAAATTTCGAATCCAACGGTGTATTATACAGATTGCCGATAACATATATAACTCATTTTTTTCCAAATTTATTCCTTTCTCTATCAGAGGTCCCCCTAACGCATCCTTTGATAATAGTATCTGTATTAGAGCCCATTCATGTTTCTCTGCCGAGTGTAAGTGTCCTCCAATACTATTAGTTGATAACATTAGGTACTTGGGCGTAACGATAGATAAAAATCTGAATTTTAAGGACCACATAAACAACCTAACGAAAAAAATTAGAAGGCTGACCTATGTTTTTAAGCAACTAAGATCTGCGGCTGATATTAAATTACTTTTGAACGTTTATCAAGCACTCTGTCAATCTGTGCTCTCCTACTGCATTTCTTCGTGGGGTGGAGCTGCAAAGTCAAGTATGATACAGCTCGAAAGAGCCCAGAGGCTTATTTTGAAAATTTGTCTTAATAAACCCAAACTTTACTCTACGGAATCTTTATACAATGACGCCCAGGTTCTCTCTGTGCGGCAGCTATTTCTACAAGCGGTATTAATGCGACAACACTCCCTTCTTAAATACAGTATTCATCAAAACAACTCAGATACTTCTAGAAGATACTATAAGGTGTGTTCCACACCTGCTGCTAGAACATCTTTTGCTCGTAGATTTTTTCCTTACCTGAGCGGCACACTGTACAACAACACCAACAAATTACACAATATTTACAAAATGACAAAACACCATTGCAAGAAAGCGGTCACATCATGGCTTTTAACTTTAAATTATAACAAAACGGAAAGCACTATGATAAGAATATAGACTAAGTATTATACTTGTAATAGTCATATAATAAAAATGTAATATGAGCACTTAAGAAATTTATATTACCTATATGTGATTAATCTCTAGTTTCTAAAATTGTATTTCTATTTTAAGGATACTCAACAATTTTTTTCCGAGCGGTGGGGACCAGGAGTTACAAAGAACGGGGTCTACCTAGTTTGGACTCCTGTCTCCCTTTACTTTAAAATTAAGCTAAGTTTTAGTATCTAAGGATCTTTGTAACTGGGAGAAAAATAAAAATTATTTATTTATTATTATTTATTATTATTTTCGGGATATTGTTCCTTACATTTATTCATATTTCCGTGATCGATATACTGCTAATATATGCAAGCCGATATTAATGAAGGAGATCGTATAATAAGAACGGTACAAAGTCCCAATGTGTAAACTCCACGACCTCTTCACTGTACATAGAGGCGAGCGCGGCGTGCCTAAGGTTTCAGAGTAAGGCAACATTATTTTCTTGTGATTTTTAACGGTTAATTACGTACAGTTAATTATTTTTTCCATCTCTAAGGGGGAAGGAGGGCAGGTTCACCCACTGCCTTGGCGACGCCTTTGCATATAATTATATCCACCCGAAGTAACTTTAGTGTATATCCGTGATCATGGCGCATTTGTACCTATATACATTTATCACGCCTTTTACCGGAGCGGTAGACAAATAGAATAGAATAGAAATAGAAAAACGTTTATTGGTGCAATTTAAAAAAAGAATACATATTATTCAATTACATGATACCAGCGAGGCTTATGTCAAACAGTCATCTTTCGGCTGACGATGATTAAGTACGATGGTGAGGCAACATCCATTAAAGCTTGTGTTTCACACGGTCAGCGAAAACTTCATACGATTACAAATACCACTCTTGTTGTAATGTTGATTAGGTACGTAATTGTTTAACAGCAGTGAACTGTATGCAATGCTTGCATACCGCGGCCATGGTGCGTGTTATTGCACGTACCATTGGTATTTATTTTACGGACATTTCTTGTTTGTGTTGTTGAGATGGGAATACCTATATTTGAAACAGTATATTTCATTTATGCAAAATTGGACGCCCGTTCGGTACGACCTTAATTTTATACTAACGATTTGAAGCACGCATATGGAATTAATTGTGGACTGCTAACTATCTGGCTCTGCGACATTTATGATACTTTAGAATTATTTTAAAAAAAGATTATCATTCGGAAAATACCACAAAAAATTTAGGGAAGGGATTCAAACTTGCATCCTATCACATGCCAGCTTACGTTGTGCTACCAATTAACCAACAGATTGTTATTAGTGCTTTTTTAATACAAAGTACACACGTAGGTATAGGGTAGGTATAGGTAATAGTCTTGTCCTCCTGAAAGCTAGCTTAAGCGAGCTAGAAATGGGATTACGTCAGTACTCTAAATTGGGGATTGAACACGTAGCCAAAATTGGCTCCGTCGGATTGAATGACATTTTCTAGTATTCAAAACAGGCATGTGAACATTCACCATTCATCAATATTATTTAATAGAAAAACAAAAGCAGTTTAGGTTTACTGAACCAATAAGAAAAACTAAATAATAGTCTTTATAGATAGACCTAAAGATTTATAGATAATTCTTATGAAATACTTTATTTATAGATAATACTATAAAGCCTGGGTCATAACGTGTTATTTTCGTAACGAGGCACAGTTTATGTTCACGTGAACGGAACAAAGGAACGTCCCTTTGTTTAATATCCTTTTGCTGTGTGTAATCTTAAGCACCAATTAAAACCTGTCGCATCACAAGTAAGTAGGTAGGTACTTTAAGAGGTGTGCGCGAGGAATAACAATGTAATCATTACATATACACAATTTAATTGTGTACGAGATGATTGAATTACACAAACTAGAGATAGAAATACTTAGGACTTGCCGGTTTTCTTGATGCTCCTTCTTTAAACGAGGCTTCCCCCATCGGGTTACCGAATCCATGGATTTAGATTATAAAGTTCTTAAAAATATTTAAATTTTAAAGACAGTTTATTTTCATGTTACTAATATTGTTCATAATGAAAAGAAACAGTGAAACACTTAGAGCATTCAACCAACGCTCTAAGGTGAAACACTATTCTTACAAAATCATTGACAAAAATATATGAAGTTTCAATAAGCAAAATTAATCTGTCACATTAAAATTACTTTACGTGATATAGATAAGAGGCCAGTCTCGCATAAATCTTACCGTTACCTGAATGCAAATTAAAAATGTGTAGGTAATTCACAATTATTCTTTATTAACCCGTGGCGCGCCAGCCACCCTAAAGCATTAAATGCTTTACGTGTCGGGCATTTTGGGATACATCACTTTTTTATTGTTTGATTAGGGAAAAATATTTATTGCGTAATAACTATACGAGATTTTCGCGTGAATGAGGTGTCATTCTTTTCTGTATTCTTTTTTGTACGTAGTTAACTACTTAGAATGAACAATAAAGACTTACTTGTAGTGGCACTGGAACGGTTTTCTTTTGTTTTAAATATTTCATAAAGGTAACCTTTGGTTTTACTGTTTGTAATAATAATTAACAAACAACATACAACACAATTGACATAATAACTTTTTAGTTAACATTACTATGCACCGGTCACATGAATCATAAACACTTTGGCACTAAACTTCACTCACAAAACAATTTTTAACTTAGGAACCAAAATAAATAACCGCCGCCATAACGTGGCCGGCCCGCGTAAATAGTGACCTAAAAGTATATTATGTCTAACTGTAAATAAAAAAAGGTTACTGATGAAATAATCTACAAATTGATTAATGTTTATAATCACTTTTATCAAAAAAATCAAAATATGAAGAAAATTACAGCACTTTATAACACACAATGTTAGCTGTAGTTGTTAGCAAAATCAAAATATCATAATTATACTTCTAGCTCTTCGTTTAATCTAAATTGCCACTATATCACACAACTATTGCATTGTACAAAAACTGTATTAAGTTTTCAGTAAATATAGATAAAAATCATACGAAAACTTATATTTTACGTCGAGAAAACATCATGTAAACAAATCACAACAACACAACTTTGTACTAATATGGCTGACGTCCGTCCATAACTTCAGATACTCTTTATAAAAATTTTTTTTCGTAAATGTTTTGTTCGGTCCGAATCCTACTAACTATGTTAATTTCTTCTATACGGACCATAGAAAATTTACAGACAGCTAAAACTTGTATACTACGACTCGGACCGGCTAAAATAAAACAACCAATCTGAGCCAAGTCGGTTGTACACCGGTAAGTACAAGAGACACGCATGCCTCTCAACTATTTTGTACACCGGTAAGTACATATGACGCTCAAGGGGTTAATGTTGGGCTACATTTCTCTATCAGTTCTTAAGGGCCTATTACATCTCGAATGTGATTTTTGCGTAAAATGCCCATTTTCGCATTTTGTAGTAATTTTGCAGTTATATTTATCGTTTTTATCGAAATAGGACAATAAATTTGTGCATAATATTACAAATCTCCATTCTGTGAGCATAATTTGAATTCGGACGGCCGGCGCATCGCATTTTGTAATAATTTTGCAGTTGTATTTGTCGTTTTTATCGAAAAAGGATAATAAATTCATTATAAAATCTTTATTTCTCATGAAGTAACAATTACTCTGGTATAAATTTTGCTCAATAATATTATCGTAGATAGGAGATATTCACAGTTAACTTATAGCGATTTTCGAAGTTTTTTGGTTTAGTATAAGATTTTTTTCCCATATAAAATCAATGATATCTAAAAATTCCGAGGCCACTACGCACTATTCGACTATGATTTTTTTATTTCACTTGTTTAGAACAGTAGTTCAATCGATGAGCTCAAAAAGTTATGTTTATTGAGCTCATCATCATAATTTTTATTAAACATAACATATGTTAGGTTTAATAAAAAATTAAGCAAAATTTACAAAAAGCGAGGCCGCTACGCACTATTCCAATAGCTATTCTACACTATCCAATAAGTCATAATTGTTAATGTATTTTTGTTTCTGAGATCCATAACGCCAAAATTGGCCATTTTACGCAAAAATCACAGTCGAGATGTAAGGTAATAGGCCTCCTCTAGAGAAGAAAGAACTTCAGTAAGAACAATTACTTAGTTTACTTATAGTTTTACAAGTTAATAGTTATGGGTTTAAGATTAGAATAATTATTGGCTGTATTATTATTACCAAGTTTCTTGTTGTCTTGTTCTTTGAGTAACCTATCTCATACATTGCCCCTTGATCACGAATGCACATTCAAACTTCAATTTCCTGCAATTTGCACTAGGATCAAGTGATCCTAGAATTTGCACAATATCATAAAACAAAAAAAAACAATAGAACAATTAAATTGTTTTCGAATTACAACAACTCCGCTGTCATAACAAGGAAACAGAAACTACGGGGGCAAGGCAGCCGGGTCAAACCGAAATAACAACTTTTTCAATGTGGGTGCATACCGCCCGGAGGCAAACCGGACTGGGACCATAAGGGCCGGACCCGGTGTGTCACTTTTATAAACTAGATACACTATCATGAAATAGTAGCGGAATAGTGGCATATTAATATTATTACATACATTTGACGTATGTATATGGGTTTTGGCAGAATTACAGAAAAGTCGCAGAACAAAACCAGTTTAATATTTTTTTGCAAATTTTACAGGAGAACGCAAAATATAAATACCCTCTTTATATGCGGATTCTATCAACTTTGAAAATAGTACTATATATTAAAATATCTTAAATTTTGGAAAAGCGTTGTACTATATTATCGGAGCACTTTATACTAACTCGATATCCGGCTTTGTTCCGCGACTAGTTGGATTTATCCTCATTTGATCCCAAGTTGAAAGTTGCTACAAAAAGTCGTAAATGAAAAGCAAATAACGGTAAAATCACATTTTTACAAAAAACAACTCAATAACATGTATAAGTAATCCGATTTAGTTCCGCAAAAATATTTAAAGTATATTTCTTCAAAGGATTTAGTCAATTTTGTTGCGATAAAATGATACAAATATTTTTTTATCATTTTCCTATTACATTAATTCGTTTACGAACCGAGACATCATTTGAAAGCAATTTTCAAGGGGATTTAGCCGTTTACGTACCACAAGATTTTCATGATCAATCGGGCAATCGTTGAAAGTTACAAATTTTGAAAAAAACGGTTTGTGGTCGAAGTGAAGTAAGCCGGTTTTGTACTGCGACTCCTTATTGAAGAAACACTTGATACTCGTTTCGTTCAGACGTTTTTAAGTGATCAAACATCAGTAATTACATGGAGCGAGCATTGTGCGGCACGCGGACGTATTCGGGCTGTAGGAGTGCTCGGCTGGCCGGCGGGCGGCGGTATCGATTGGCGGGTTGGTGTGCGGGTCGCGTCCGCAGTATCCGAACGGACGGGCGATCAGGTACTGCCTTGCAGCGTAGGGCTGGCAGCTGCCGAATATTGGCTCCAACAGACAAGATAGTGGCGAACTTTTTTCATTCTACACGATGATCCCATGGCACGTGCGAACAAGCTACGATTCTCCGTGGTTTTGAAACTCGATTCTTCCAAATATAATATACATACGTACGTATTATGATACAATCATACATATACTTACATCACCCTGACTTTTTCGTTTCCCGAAGGGGTTGGCAGGGACCAAAATCTTTTACTTACTACGATCTAGACACACCTTCCTTTGCTTTATTTATTCCCAAAAACCCGGTTACGTAACTCCATTTTTCTCTTTCATTCAATATCAACATAATCTTTTGTAAAAAAAATTATAACTTATGTGGTCTCCCCTATGTGCTCTCCATGTGTAGGCCTGAGCTCAGCCCATGTGGATGATGATGACTATTATTATGACTTAATTAATTTCAAGTGGTATATATTTTATTTTAAAAGTACATTAAGTATTGGACGGTAGATTGAATTAAAATAGTCTCACAACAACACGTGTTGTTGCTAAAAGATCACGGGAGAAACTCCCACAAGATAATGACAAAGTGAGTTTAAATAGTGTGGACGGGTATAGGCTGATGCTGTTGATGATGATGATGAAATAGTTGCATTTGAGTTCTGACAATTCGATCACTCAAATACTGTAATGTGAAACTAGCTTTCACCCGCGCCCGTGTCATCCGGAGTATGCACTTTGTGAACACACGATTCTTCTTAAAGTGCAATGTCCTGATTAAATAAGATGTTATCCCGAGATAATAAATATTATCTGTTAATCCATGACACATATTTGCGTATCAATCTTACTTTATCTACAAATCCGATTCGTTCCGTTTCAATTCGATTGGAAATATAATTTCGCAATTGATTCAAATTTAGTTTAAGATAAGGAAGATGTTACAAAATTCAATATTTAAATGTTAAACTACATTAATCTATGTATTCACATGGAGAGGACCTGACTTCGATTCCCGTCAAAGGTAATAATTTTTTCTACGTTTCACTTTCTACTTACATATATTTTTTTAGGTAGCAATGATCCTAGATGTAATACTTAGCTTGTTGTTTTAAAAAATCTTTTTGCCAGGCTCCTTACAGTGTCACGTTGGCACAAGCCCATCAGTACCCTAGTCGTATTATGATTGTAGTAGTCTTATTATGATCTTCTATATAAAAGAGGTTTGCTGCCAAACGGCTTCATGACAGGAGCTTCATGCACTGAAGTTCGAAAAACAAATGTTTAAGCTTAGTTACGAACGTGTTCTTTGATTACTTGTCACTTTACTTAAGTTTTTACCATTACCTAATACAACCACTTTAGTAGAGTGCTATGTTATGCTATGTTATATTTCTCACGAAAATATTCAATAGTCTCACGGCCAGGACGACAGCCCTACCAAACTCAATAACAGGTAACGAACATGCGAATGGAAATTTCATTATCTTCGCCTGTCTCACAAAAAATGTGGCAAAGAAAGGTACTCTCATTCTTACAAGAACATTGACACAGCACTTCTGTACGAATCGATTATCAGATCTCTGAGGATATACATACCTAAATAAATATAATCACGACTATTATCCCCGAAGGGTTAGTCCGAGACTAGACAATGAGGACAGCAAAAGCAGTCCACTGCTGCAGGCAGTCCACTGCCACAGTCCACTGCTGCAAGCAGTCCACTGCCATAGTCCACTTGAACGTCCAGTCCAGTTGTCATTTGGTGACAGCTGGTGGGCTATGCTATGCTGTCGATATACAACAGCATTGGTTCCCAACCATTGGTCCGAGCACCAAAATTGGTCTGCAAACAATTTTAAATTTAAAAAACAAGCTTAAGTTGGTCAAATGCTGATTAGAAACTTTTCACTTTTCACCAACTACTTTCACTAACTAGACACTTTTCACCAAATAGCGACTGCACCATGTTGCTTATCGTGACAGGTGGTAAGCCCATCGCCGCTTAATGCTGTAGGATGTATGTGCAGTCATTAGTCCGTTTGTCGCGTTTTACGACACCCGAGGGAAATAGATGGTGGTAGTCTTCTTTCACCGCCACGCGACACGGTTCTCTGAGGATATAGCGGTCAATAAATTGATACTGTTGTAATGGCGTTGGGACGGAGACCCGAAATGAAACAATGTCTTGCGTTGAATCAATAATCTTTATCCTCTAGTGTATCATCTTAAATACTAATTAACATCACATCTATACGTGACTAGAGGAAGGACGCCTTGTCAATCAGGAAGACCTTAATTATCACGTACTATTGAGTACGTGCTGATAGTGTAATTCACTATATCACACTGTATTGATTAATACGGATTAAAGTTCCAAATTGAAACCATAAATCAGATATTACCAATTAAGTCTGCTTAAAATACTCCCTATATGCTTTACAAAATTTATTATATTGATGGTTTGGTCATAACATCAAAAATAATAATAAGTTAGTAATTTTACAAATTAACTACAATTAACACTGATAAATTCGCTCGTGGCCGTGTGGCAAAGCGCATGGCACTATAACCAGAGGACTGGGTTAAATTTCCGGATTTGGAAAAATGCTTATTTGCCAAGAGACTTACGGCCGAAATTATTAAGAATAAGAATAAAAAAAATAAGAATAAAAATAATTTATTGCTTTTTCACACAAAAAAATAACAATGCAACACTTAACAATAAACAACACTGTACCTAACATATAATAGATTTTAAAAAAAGAGTTACACACCTTTTAAGTTAAAGCAATTGGAGGTGGCTCAGCATATGCTTACAAGAAGATGCTCCCAGTAAGCGCTGGTTTTCAGCCACTCCCACTTCTCTTAGCTGTTAGGTGAGAATAGAGTCATGATGGCTATTCATCTACAAGTTACTACAAACAAATCATCGAATTAAATTTTAAACTTTAACAAAAAACAATAACAAAAGTGAGAGCTAGGTGCGTGCCACTTAAGGTGAAAATGAAATAACCTATAATAAAATTAATAAACAAAAAAAAAAAGAAGGACATTAATACTATTGTTATTAAATATTGTGTGTAGTATGTTATGATTTGTATGAGAGGGGGGTGAGTAGTGTATGCATGTGTGTGCGTGTGTGTGTGTGTGTGTGTGTGGGGGGGGGGGGGTGGGGGGGTGTGTGTGTGTGTGTGTGTGAATCAAGAAAATGCTCAGCTCCATTCTAATATGTAAAATTTCCAGGCAAGTAGACAAAACAACAGATAGATAGGTTTATCGACAACCACCAATTCTAGCAATAACTCGATATCAATGATAGAGGCCTTTGGCAGCCGCAACAGTGTCATGGAGCATATAGCTAATCGTTCGGGTTAAGTCTCTTTTTAATATCTTTTACCAACTTAAAATTTAAGATATTGTATAGCTACTAACACTACTGGATCTTTGTTGTCTGTCAAATAAATAAATAATTATTATTATTATTAGAGGTGAAACAGTTTGTTTGGGCTGTTACTTTACATTACTGATTTAATAAACTTTCCCATACTTACACCAATTTATCTAGCCAAAGAGAAGCTTCGTTATGAAACTCGTTAAAAAATGGTTACTAGACAACGGATAAACATACTTAAAATACTTAAATACATACTTTTTATACATAAAAAACACCCAGACCCGAGACAATTTAGAAAAACAAGAGTTTCTAAATTGACCCGACCGGGGATCGAACCCGGGATCTCAGAGAAGGCGACACCATGAGAACCGGTGTACAAACCACTCGACCAAGGAGGTCGTCAATATATTTAAGGAAGCACCTATATAACATAATTTTTCTTACAACCCATCTTCAAACATTACATTCTTCCGCACAAGATAAACAAGAAACAATCATAGCATCGGTCTCTCGCGGGGAGTGCCTTTCTCGATATGTACGATTAAAATTGTATGCCGCAGTCCGGTCACACTTTACGACCGTTGTCCGCCATTGTGGTATTATAACTAGAGGCGACTCCGCGAAGCAATTTCTTGTGCAATAATTTCTTGGCAGCAAGGTTCACAATCGCTTGGATCACATCTTTGACCACATACCTATAAAAACTAGATGCACAAATCAACCCCCTCAAAACGTCCGCACAAAAAGAACGACATGTTTAGATACTCATTTCGTTTGGTACTGTGCGAGCGAAGCGTCAACATGACGAAGTGCTCTTTCACAAATTGCTATTCCGCTAAAAAACATATACTTACGTCAAAAGTATTATATCGAAGCTGCCACTACTTCGCTACGATTTAGTATGGTACACTCGAGAGCTTAGAGAATTAGTTGGAAACTGTTGATCGCGCCTAAAACCAAAACAACAACAACATTACGATATACTTGAATTTTAATACTTTGTTTTGCCGGGCAATTTTGGCATGCTGTACACCAAGTTTCTTATAGTCTTCCTTTCTCAAATTTGATTTTTTTATAACATAAAGAAGAATGGACAAAACGTCCCTCCTCCCCCCCCCCCCCCATTCCACCCCCCTTATAACACTCACATCTATGCATCAAATGAAAGTGCTTAAAAAGTGAAGCATTTTATTGTATGTCAGCAAATCCGTCAGGCATTGCAGAAAAAAGTTATTGAGAAGAAGAAAATTAAAATAACAAATGATAACATAAAATTGAAGTCAAGATTTTTTCTTGAATTTAACTATTCACCCTCATTTTTCATTTTTTTTTTCTTTTCCCTTTTTTCCATTCATTCATTCGCTCGTTTATATTTGCTGTCCTTACAACAAAATACACTATTTATTTCGAATCTTACCATGTTACAAGGGGTGGGACGGGTTTCATACAAAAAGCCCATTCTTCTTTATAATAACTAAGAAGTTTTAATACCTTTATTTAGGGAGTATTTAATTGTCTATTAAACACAACTTATTTCACTAAGGGTGGATTCAACCAAACTGAAATAAGGTCTTATACCTAGATTAAACGCCGAGTTTGTATGGACTAATCTCGGAGTAAGTCTTATTCCAGTTTAGTCGAATCCACCCTAAGTAGTAGCATTCTTAGTTTGCGAGATTTAAGGGTTTCTTTAATAGGTTTTGTTTAAGTGACCCGGATTAATTGGTCTCGAGTGTATGTTGTTTTTACATGTGATTGAAGGATAACTCACAATCACCGAGGCGTTTGCTGCCCATGGGCCGCAACACGATGCGCAAAACTTGTACCGCGGTGTCGTTTCTAGTTATAATACCACAATGGCATCCGCCATTGCCCCGTTTATTGTCCGGAAAAATGTGTTTCTGGACCACACAATACGAGGATACGTACAAGTGAAAACAAGTATAGGTTAATGAATAATTAATGAGACGCACGCGAAGGACAAGTAGTAACAACAGAATTCATTTGATAATGTATTGATTCGATTTGATTGACATGTCTTTTGTGGTTGAGAATTTTGGGAGAAAGGGATGGGTACCTACGTATTAAAATCCCGAAAATTCATAATACCTACAACTAAAATACCTACGTTTAAAACATCGGTATAAAATACAGAAGCTTAATATGTCGCATATACCGAAGCTTAATATGTCGATTTTTAAATAACCGAAAGTTCAAAAGGTATTACTTTGGGTTGGCATTGTGTTATTGTTTACTACAAACTGACTATTGTTACTAACTTTTATAATTATGGTGTTTTTTTTTCTTACTGTTATTTGATTAATTATTATTATTTTACTATCATTACTTTTAAATTTAATTTAATTGACCCTAACAAATTTAATCTTTTATTTTAATGTAAGTAATTGAATGTGTCTTAAATATTGTGTCGATTACGATTATTCTGCAATCAACTTAAATTAATTTGCATACTCTTATGGGAGTTGATCATTATTAACTATGGCCTGGCCGCAGCCGCTGTGCCGCGCCTTGGGTATGCGCGGGTGGTGGGGGGAGTGGGAAGTAAAGAGCATGAACTCACATGAGATTCGTAGTGTCAGACAGTTCTTATGATATCGAAGCACAGTTTATTGAAGCTTTATATTTACGAGTATAATTACATCCAGTCCGTTTTTGAATTAAAGAACCAATATAAATGAAATAAATCTTTAATTCTTGGAAATATATGTGAGGTGACTGCTAGGGGCCGCGGGGGGCTTCGGGGGCTGGTCGGGTCGGGTGTTTTGAACATGACAAAGATGACAAAAAAGGAATTCGTGTTTTTTTTCATTTTTAATTAAATAATTCTATTTGTGAATTTTAATTGGATAGTCTTTGTATTTATTTGAGTATCTAATTTATTTTAAAGCAATAACATAAGAAAACTAAATGGAAAACAATTATTTACAACGCGCGGGCAACGGCCGGCCGGTCGACCGTCTGTTGACCCGTTCGCGCCAGCTGGGCGATAAGTACCTACGTTAATCTGCAATGATACCATTTTTGTCATGTTTAAGACGCTTGAACTGATCGGCCCTTGAAGTTTCTTGCGGTTTCTGGCAGTCACCTTATATAATATAAACTTTGTTTGCTTTTCTTTTCTTAAAATATTCGGCCACTTTAAAAATGACTGTCTTGATTATCTCGTGATAATGCACGACCCATTTTGGATATTTTATCTCATGTGCGTCTGACACACTAGTTGCCGCCGTGAGCGATGACGGCAGAATAACTAAATGGAGCAACTGTTTCGCCCCCCCGCCTCGCCGCTCGCGTGCCCGGGGCGCGGTGCGGCGGTGGCGGTCAGACTATAAGGCTCGGACTACATGCATACGGAATCAGTCCGGCCCGGGAAAAAACCAAATTCGGCAAGTAATCGACTACACGCGCTCCGTTTTGAATCCGGAGAGAAATTTACTCAGTCGGTCTCTAGCACTTGCGCTGGATAGTCGTCCAGCCGACAATGGAAAGTTTAACTTTAGTTAAAATTGTATGCTTAGCTGTAGCCGTTAAGAGGCCTATTACTTACATCTCGACTGTGATTTTTGCGTAAAATGCCCATTTTCGCATTTGGTTGTAATTTTTCAGTTGTATTTATCGTTTTTATCGAAATAGGATAATAAATTCATGCTTAATATTACAAATGTCCTTCTGCGAAAATAAGCTGAGTTCGGACGGCCGGCGCATCGCATTTTGAAGTAATTTTGCAGTTGTAATTATCGTTTTTATCAAAATAGGATAATTAATTCATTATAAAATATTTATTCATTATGAAGTAACGATTATTCTGGTATAAATTTTGCTCAATAATATTATCGTAGATAGAAGAAATTCACGGTTACCTTAAAAGTTTTTTGTTTTCGAATAAGATTTTTTTTTCTATATAAAATCAATGATTTCTAAAAATTCCGAGGCCGCTACGCACTTTAAGACTATATAAGTGATAACATTCTATTTTTTTTATTTCATTTGTTTAGAACAGTAAGTACTTAGTTCAATCTAGGAGCTCAAAAAAGTGCCTTCTGCCTATGAAAATCTTTCTCTGCAATTTTGGGTTTAATTAAAAATCTTTATTATTGAAATTTTGCATTCACAATACTATATAGTTGTAGAATAAAATGTTTACTAGAAAAAAAAAACAACCGTCTCTGGAAAGCTCGAACGGGATTCGAACCCGTGACCTTTGGATTGCCGGTCCACTGCTCTAACCGCTAAGCTACCTCTCGGAAACCCCAGAACTCTTGAATATTTTTTTTTTATCGGGTAAGCGCTTGGTCTTCATCTCACCTTATGGTAAGTGACGATAAGGCCGAAGGTGGAAGCGCGCTTCACCTGGAATCCTCACTGAGGAACTGGCTATCTTATCTCAAACTGCCGAAACACAACAATGCTTATACAACGATGTTTATACATCGTTGTTATGGCGACAGACTTAGATAAGATGGTGGTAGCTAGCCAGGCGGACATAACAGCCCTACCACCAACCAAACCGAGCACACAAAGATGTACCCCCCGCTGGGAATCGAACCCGGGACCTCTAGGTCTGAAACAGGTAGCTTAGCCACTAGACCACACAGGCGGTTAAATTTTATGATTTTTTCTAGTAGTGCTGCAAGCCAGCAGTATTACGTCACTGTGAAGTGTGTGTGCGTGTGTTTTTTTCTAGTAAACATTTTAATTAAAAAGGACAAATTATTACAAAAAGGTAAGGAAATAATATTATGGCCGGAATATGGGTCTAAAACAGACTCAGCTACAATCAACAGTCTGGTTGGCATTTGTTAAGTCACCCGGACCCTAGTATTTGTCCGGTGCGTCTTATACAATTATTAATACAGGCTTCTCAAAGGAGAAGATCAGAAGTAAACATAGACCAACTGTTTATTTCAGTAACAGGAATAGTTAAGACTGCCACCAGGACTATGTTGTCTGGATGGATAAGATCCATTTTTAAAGTTGCAAATATAGAAGCACCTCCGGGCAGTATACGTTAAGCAAAATTTACAAAAAGCGAGGCCGCTACGCATTATTCCAAAAAAATGTAATAGGAAACAGAAGAAAGTGGGTTAATCCTTTTCACATAGACCGCATAACGGAATATGAATTCTACAAGTCTTATACAAAAATAAGGTTCTTTTCTGATAAATTCTACGAACACTACTACTACTACTAGTAGTGGTAGGGTACTATTATTTATTCAGTGCTACTACTACTATCACCATAATGAGGCGCTCGGAATCAACTACTATTTTCCAGTTTTGCTTGAGCACGCGACGCGACCGACCGCTTTGAGCGTCTGTCATCGACTGGCGCGTGATTCCTCCGGACCGGACCGGAACGGACGTTTCTCGAGTTCTCGTGTGGTCAGCTCCATACAACTTCATACGATATTGATAGGCCCCGCCCCCCGTGCCGAAAAATAACGGACCGGCTACTCGGAGACGTCCGGAGCATGTTTCGGTTGCTTCCGGGTGAAAATCGGGATCGGAAGGCCCCTGATCACATGTAGTCGATGCAGTAAAAATTCATATATTTGTTTGAGCTACGGAATGAATCCGGGGCCGTGTTTTTTCGGGTCCGTGTGATTCCGGATGCATGTAGTCCGAGCCTAATACATACTTTTTTTTCCAGAATTTAAACCATTATTTTCTATGTCTTAGATGGTTTGAAAAACTCAAAGCGCGACCTATCTAGCCTTAACTCGTAAACCCTACGCGCGCGCGTAAACCCTGCGCTCCTGACGGACGTCAAATCGATATCGAGTCGGCTTTGCTTAACGGAATATGAACGCTCGGGTCACGCGATGGGTTTCGGTTTCGCGTGGGGGTCGTTGGAGGGTGAAACTTCTGTACGGAAGTAATATTAGTTATTCTGTGCTTGTACCAAGACGAAAAACGAAACAATTTTAAAACACACAAATTTATGCTTATTAATTTTTGACGTTTTCTATGCTTAAGTTTTTATAAAAAAAGATATTTGAATGATTAAAAATGTCAACCTTATTGGTTAGGTACTAATGTTTTCCAAAACTCATTTCAACCGTTACTTTATTTTACTTTAAAAACTCAGTTATTTCCAATTTCTATTACTTACCACAATATCAATACGATAATTGGAAATCACATTTAATTTTATTCCTTAAAGTAATACCTTAAGTTAACAATTCATTGTGATTTATCATTCTTCACCTTTCATCCTAAAAAAAAAACGATAAATTACCTATAAATATTAGCCGTTTGTGTCGCTAGGGGAGAGACACTTGCCCGCTATTTTTGTCTCGTACCAGGATACGTTTGTTTACACAATTCTATGACCACGGCTTAAATTTCGGTTCGACGCGATTCTGTTTCGGCGTGCAGTGGTACTGGGGGTAGCGATGCGCATTTTGTCTGGCACAGACTATAGCTCGTTAGATTAGTTGTTAAGTCTTAACTATAAGTTAGTTAACTGTTTTTTTTTATTATTATTATTATTGACGTCAATAAGTGCCTGTAAAGGTTTACATTGAATAAATAATTTGACTTTGACTTTGACTTTGACATTAATATAATTCTAACAACTGTAACATATTATGTTCTTGGCAAATAAAGAATCATTTCATTTCATTTCATTTCAAAATCCCGAAAGTTCGAAATACCGAAAGTTCATAATCCCGAAAATTCAAAATACCGAATTTTAAACGACGTAATTTCAAGGTTATGTTTTTTTATTAGATAACAGAAATACTAGCTGCCCTACTCCTGTAGGTCACGTGATAGGTTAGAAATTTAAGACAATCGTGAAGCGCAGCGTAGCGATTGTCTTGAATTTCGACGTTATTTTTTTTTATTAGACCACAGAAATACTAGCTGCCCTACTCCTGTAGGTCACGAGATAGGTTAGAAATTTAAGTGACATTGTAAAAACACGCACATCTATCTTTCGGGATTTTGAACTTCGGCATATCAACTGTAGGTATATAAATCTTCGGGATTTTGAACATTCGGGATTTAAACTTCCGGGATTTTGAACTTTCGGGATTTTGAACTTTCGGCATTTTAATAATCGGCCTTCCGTTCATAGGTCTTATGAAATTCGGTATTTTAAAATTCGGTATATAATACGTACCCGCCGGGATAGCCTTTATACTGTCCCACTGCTGGGCAAAGGCCATCATTAAAATGAAGTCATCACTATTTAAAGGGTATTGTCTTAATTGCCACGCTTTGCCCAAAGCGAATTAGCAATCCCGGGTTATGCATTAAATATCCGAAAAAATATAAAATATCGAACTTATGTTCTTGATAAGAAGACAAGTTCACAGTTCGTTCTTATAGAAGACTTCTAAGTACTATTTCGTAATCGTTAAAGGAAAGTGTTAAAATAACCATTCCATTTAGCTACGATTCAATTAGAAACGTAATTCTTGCCTTATAAATTACGGTTTATATTCGGGCTGTTTGAACAGAGGCAGAACCCCCATTGAATAAGAGAATAATTAGTTTTATGAAAATAAAGTTTACCCAATGAGACTGGCCAGCCCCAAAGGAGAATGGAGAAAGGGGAAAAGTATATCTTCCAACTTTACGTAATTAATTTTAAACTTTAAACTGTCAGGTGTTGTAGTTTGGACCAGAATGTAGGTCGACATTTAATTAATGGGCGTCTCTAGACAATGGTAACAAACAATGTACTTAATTCATTTATTTATTTAGGCAATTAGCAATTATACGTAGAACATAAGGCATACAAACAGATAAGTTGTATCATAAATTTAAACAATTACATTATGTGTTTAAGTGACAAAAATAAAGACTAGCAGCTTATACTTTTATAGAGTGGTTTTATCTATCTATATAACTCAATGCAAATGGATGTTAACGCCATGTTAAGCTGTTGGCCCCATTTGGCCTTTCGAAGAAGGGAGGACGTATTACCGAGTCACCGCATGGGTGACTAAAATAATATATACATATCAATTTGGTCACCTATGCGATGACTCGGTAGTACGAAAGTTGCTTAACTTGCTACATCGTAACCGCGCTAGCCGCTACTCAATCGTGCTTAGTATTTATAAAAAGTAATTGATCATAGTTAAATTTCCATTAAAACACCTACATTTATTATTTATGGTATAAATGGGTATGATAACATCTAGGCCCTAAAATAGTAACTATTCAGGCCGACCCACAAGTGCCCCACGACTATGGAACACGAAGGTAAAACACTTTAAATAATTTAAACAATAAAGTTTTTACTTTATGTTCAAACGTTTTTTTTAACTTTTTTTTATTCATTTGGTGTACAAATAATATTATCAATGAATAAGATTTTTTTGGTTACGCAGGCTGTCTTTTGAAAAAAGACAAAGATTTTCATGCAACCAATTTAGTATATCTTCGACGGGACATCAGGAAAGCGTCTGCCAATTAGAATTAATGACCTGTACCTACGAGCTCTCGCCGAAGTTAGTTTCTGTAAGTATAAAAGACATTACCGTTGTGGAAAAACTTTTTAGTCCAGTACTTGGCTATAGCTCGGCAAGAAACGCTTTTAGATGGTTGCGTTAACCTATTGACCGCCAACGACGTTTTAGAGTGTCATCCGGAATCCTATCCGCAACGCCGAACGGCGATTACGTTTTAGAACGTAAATAAATGTAATTAATTCATTTAACAATACAATGTTTTAATTCATGTAATTATGTGAAGAGCTCGATTGCACAGCGGTTAAGACGTTCGGTATGTATTCTTGCCAGTTGAGCTAATTTCGCAATACCATGTTCCAAGATGGTTATAAATTTAAACATCTAGAGCTCCTCTGTGCTCCGGAAGAATTCCAAGGATGGCAGTGATTAAAGTCGAATGGGCCAGCGTGGTGGGTTGTGGCACAATCTCCCCACGTGTCCAAGTGGTTTATGTTTGTCCGTGTGGGAAGGCACAGGCCTGGCATGCAAAATTGTGAAAAGAAGCTATCCATAAAGTCATTGTAATAATACATACATATATTCACGACTATAATCCCCGAAGGGTTAGTCAGAGACCAGCCAATGAGGACAACAAAAGCAGTCCACTGCTGCAGGCAGTCCACTGCCACAGTCCAATTTGACTGTCCAGTCCAGCCCCCTTACTCTTGAAACCGATCGCTACTGGATCGGATTGGTATTGTGAATTTTCTTACTCCTAAGTTACGACACAAGAGCTAATATTGATTCATATTGCGTGGATATAAGTGAAAAAAACACAAAACTCAATGCCATTTAGTTCACCCAATATGAATCCAAATTAGCGCTGGTATCGTAACTTAAAAATACGAAAATACCAATCCGATCCAATAGCGATCGGTTTCAAGAGTAAGGGGACAGCTGTCATTTGGTGACAGCTGGTGAGCCCATCGCCGCTCTATGCTGTCGATGTACACACGGTGTCAGATCAACCTACACTAAACTGTCAAATTTCTCCAATTAATATTGACCCTTAAAAGCAAACAATAAAGATCAAAATTGATTGTAGAAATTTTACAGTTTTGGGTAGGTTGATCTGACGCCGTGTGTACAACAGCATTGGTTCCCAACAAGTGGTCTGCGCACCAAAATTGGGTCTGCAAACAATTTAAAATGTAAAAAACAGAAGCCAAAGTTGGTCAAAAGCTGATTAGAAACTTTTTTAGCACGGATGCTAGGGAAGTTGCACAAGAAATCCAGGAAGAACTGCTTGAACTTCAAAATAATAGAAACTGTAAGGATGCATTTGAATGTAATGCAATTGAAAATTTCTGGTGTAAAAAAGCAATTTCTTACACCAAAATTCGAGAAATCGCCTTGCGTTCTCTAATGGTTTTTTTTACAACATATTTATGCAAGCAAGGGTTTTCTGCTATGTTGGTTTTAAAAACAAGGCCAGAAATCGACTAAAAGTAAGCAATGATTTGCGTGTAGCTTTGTGCAATAATATTAGTTCCAGGATTGCTGAACTTGTTCAAAAGATGCAAGCTCAAAAATCACTATGATTTCAAATAGGGAAGGTTTTAGGTAATTATTATTAAAATTAGGTTTCTATTTATTCTTTTCATTTCTATTTTTTTTAATGTTCTAATATTGTTTATGCTTATTGAGTTTTTATTAAAGTTTATGTTCGGATTGATTCAGGTTTTTTTCTTGTTGTGACGCTGTCCAGATGGAAAAAGTACCCGTAGCATTAATACCAAATGCATGAAACCAAAATATTTTTTTTTTCTGCTATTATGTATGATCTAACTGAGGCACGATAGTTATTGCGTCTAATTAAGATAACAATGTCTAAAAAAAATCTCAAACGCCCAAAAATTTATACCCTTGGCGCGCCCGCTTCACGTTTCTTAAACAAACTAACATCAAAACACCAACTTAACAACGGAAATTAAATACATAATGTGATATAATCGGTAGCAGACTAGTTGTCCATGTAAATATGCAGTAAGTGTACTTATTTATCTTAGTTTTTTTTAAATTAGAATATAAGTTTGTCCGAAAGTAAACAGTGATTCCACTGGGGCGTCACAAAACTACGCGTACATCCATAGTGGAACGTTCTAGAGGATTCCGTCCGCGTCGTCGCGGTAACTCTAGTAGCACTGCGAACATCGTTTGGTAAGGCAGCGCTGCTCGTAGCTTCTGGACGAAATTACGAAGGTAAATATTTGATTCCCCTGGTATTGTTTCACTATTTCGTTGATTACCCGATTACATTTAAAAATGGTATTTCATTTTCTAGGAATTGTTGTTTAATGTTAACAGGACAGCTTAAATAATCATTGTTATTATATAAAACTTATAGTTTTTGGTGCAAATGATAAAAAAGCCAACTTTTTTGATTCCTTTGGTGTTGATCCCCCTGGTGTTTGCGCCTGGGTAATTCAACGTTTTTCTAATTTGCCTTGAAAAGAGAGGTTCATCTGTATTTTTCCTTGCAAATATAAGTATTTATGTATTTTAAATGTGTTCTATAGGTTAAAAATCATATTAAGTAATTATAAATATTTTTTTAAAGTAATAAACAATTTATATCTCATTCGGGACTTGAGCCTTTGAGACTTTCCATGGCTTTGATGTTGGCTTTACGAGCGTGCAACAGAATCTCTTTTTACCCTTTATGATTTTAATGCTACAATGAAAATTTACAATGAAATTATAACGCGCCTATTAACTATGATATGCTGTTATTTTTCTTTATTCTACCTCAGTTACCAACGCCGCCGTATTAACAGAAGTGATGGTGAAGATAATGACTCAAGCTCAGATTATGATATTTATTAAATTGATAAAATAAGTACTATGAATTATGTTACCAAGAATAAGAAAGTAGATTTTTTTTAATTTCAAAGGAGAATTTATTATTTGATTTTAATGAGGAAAAGTTTCGTGTCTAGTTATTTGTACCCGACTGTAATGTTTTTAGTAGTTTTTTTTATTAATAATTACTGTTTAAGGACAAAAGTGTGAATTTATGCAACCAAAAAGCTAATTACTTTTAAAAAAAAAAAAAAAAAAAAAAAATCATTTATTTCAGGCGAGTGCCCATAGTGTTAGTAACAGTGTGACTTATCCTATGTTAGTCGTATTACAAAAAATATTATTATTATAGGACAGCTTGGTGTCCTTCAACAGATGGATTTTAAATAGAAGTATTAATTATAATAAAACATTGAATTTGTATTATTTTATTTTATTGTTGATATCCTTGCCATCGTTTCTTGATTCCCCTGGGCACAAGATTTAGATTGCTATATTTTCGGAACCAGTCGCCTAAAAATGATGCCTATTCGATTAATATGTTGATAATTAAGTTGATTTTTAAGTTTTATTATTACTTATGAAAAAACTATTAAAATAAATTGCGCCAAGGGAATCAACTGAATACGCCGAATCTCAAGATTCACCGATTTGTTCCCCGCTGACAAAAAAGAAAATAAAGTGGTCCCTGGTCAACAAAAGGTTGAGAACCACTGAGTACAGTCTTTGGTCCGTTTTAGTCGCCTTTTACAACACCCAAGAGAGGAGATGAGTCGGTAGTATTCTACTAATGAGCCGCCACCGCACAACACATTGTATTATCTATAAAATAAGGGTGCAAAAATAACAACATTGTTCAGTTACTTCGTGCGAATGTATCCAGGCAAGACGCGCTGCGGGTGGCCGCTCGGAGCTATAACGCCGCGTAACCGGCGCCATCCTGGCTACATCACTTTATAAGATGAAACATCTCAAGTGTTATTACGATACTTTATTTTTTTAAGAGAAGTAAGGACGCCCTAAGCAACGCAGATCACTATGTGAAACTTTCTACCGACGAAAGAGGCCATGCCCGGTAAAAACTCTTTGAAGACAATAAAATTTATTATCCGTGATATGTGTCTTGCCACTTAAACAACAGCATTTAGCCAGCCATATTCTACGCTGTCCCTATGAGGGTTGAAAGATTTAAACGTTTGCCATCTTTCGACATTACTATAACCGGGACTAAAGTCGTAAAGAACCTTCTGAAGCCGCAGAAGAGCTTTTAATATTTTAATTTGGTCACCCATCCAACGACTAGCTACACTGTCAACCTACACCGTATGCAGTTTTCTAGAATTTCAGAATTTATTATAAACAAATTAGTTCAAAAGTTAGCTTTTAAAGTAAGAAGAAAAGTGTATCTTCTCAAACATTGGATTATGGATAAAATTAAAGCAAGTTTTCCATCGTACCTTTTGAAATCAACCACCGAAATACCCCGAGGTGAGGGTCCCACAACAAAGTTACTTCCAAAGTTTCGGCGTGTTTGCACCGAACTTAACTGTTTGCTAAGCAAACGTGAAACTCAATAATTTAATTTTCAAATTAAATTTTGCCCCTGGACATAACGCAATATCGGAAATTCGTTCACAAAGGAATAGAAAACTTTCTTCACTCAAACAGCGGTGTGGGAACGCTTCTAAACAATTGCGTTTTTCCATTTAGCCGTCTATTACATGTATGCTAAACCGGGAGCGTCATAATTGTCTTTTAAGCTGGGCCTAATAAGAAAGTTTGAGAAAAACTGGGGCAAGGAAACTGTTAATACTTTTGGCTGAGGCACAACACACAAATAATTACTATGCAAGGACATAAGTAACACGTTGAGCTACTTTGGAACCTAAAACTACATTAACATATTCTTATGTATGTCAAGAAACACTTTAGACAAAAGTTAGAATTTTATACTTACACAGTAACTTTTATACTTACGGAGTAAATATAAATTTTATATGTAAACAATATTAATTTACTAATAGATATAATTTTAATATTCAGTTTGTGATTTGTTTTGTTTGTGTCTAACCGTGTGGTCCGAGACACGCACAAAACATTAGCAACATTTACGAGTCCCTTCGTGCTACCTTCCTTTAGGTGTGAGCGCGGCAACATCTTAAATATCCTGTCAACAAATAGTTAATTTAATTCATTAAAATTGGCATTGTACATTGTCATGACGTCGTACAAAATTTCTTAATTAATATTAATTAAAAATTTAATTAATTAATTTCTTAAACTCTCCGTGAGAAGTATTGATAAGGGCTCACAGTTAGTAAGCCTTTAAAAACTAGACGACGTGTCTTCTCCTAATTTTAAAGTAGATATTTCAAACACACCACTAACTCCTAAAGTAAGAAATTTAAAATAGAACAACATAAAACGTAAAGTTACATCTCCTTCCAATTATACTATTAAGTAGGATAAAGAGGATAAAGCAAACTAATCTCTCAACTCCCTTCTAAGTTCAAAAGAGTTCGACGCACTTAAGTTTGCGATCCGATTTCGAACTGTTGAGAGTCTAAAGTTTCCGATAAGCAATCCGAGCTGAGTTGTCGGGGAGTCAGTCAGTTTTGGTGGAAAGCTCCCATTGGAACAAACAGTACTGTTAGATTGTCTTTTATGTATAATTATAAAAATCAATTGCAGAAATGTTTATAAAATTTAAAATTATTTATTCTATTATTTAGGCCACAATAATTGAGCGCTTATGAATGGCACTATGCCATCGGTTCGTAAGTCTAACTATAGGGCCTTGTACTGAGAAAACAGACCACTTGGTCTGTGACTGAGAAGAACCGGAACGAATCTCAGCAAGGGCATTTCTTTTCTCCCTTTCTTTTACAGCGTCAATACAAATTGGAAAATGCCCTCCATATCATGGAAGGACATTTTCCATTACAAGATAAAAAAAAACATTTAGTACGATTACAAGACAACACAACAACATACTTACAAAAGAATATGTAATAAAAAAACCAAGTAAGTAAGTATTCCTCAATTTAAAATAAACTAAACAACGTCTTACAGTATCTTAGAAAAAAAAGAGCAAGAAAGACTATTAAATACAACCAATAAAAATATGATTGCAAGAGCAGACCAGCCTCCACAGGCGGCACCCGTTCACGAGTATGACATGTGAGTCAGTCATCGCTTCGCTCAACCATGTTTTAGGGAACCCGACGCACATGCCACTACCGCAGAGACAATTTGAGAGAGCATGACACACTCGAGCAACTCCAACGAAAGCAAGGAAACATATAGACAACGTTACACGCAATGAGTAGGTACCTTTTGTCTGTAAGACACGCTGCTAAAGGCTATCACCAGCGTAAAATTAATTAGATATAAAGAAAATGGACTAAGAAAATATAATGTGAATATTTTATTACAGCCAGACTGTTTTGTCTTCTAAATATTCCTTAACTGCATAATAACCTTTCTTAAGTAAACAAGATTTTACATGATTTTTAAACCTATCTAAAGGTAAATCTAGTACAGTACTTGGTATTTTATTATAATAGTGTATACGTTTCCCCAAGAGAGAGCCGAGAACCCTGTGTAACATAAACATTGGTATTACTAGTTTTGACTTACTTCCAGTATTGAAATTGTGTATATCAGCGTGTTTAGAATATGAGTTAATATTGCAACGCACAAAAACTATACAAAAATAAAGGTATTAAGATGCAATGCAACAGTAAGAACACCAACTTCCTTAAAAATATATCTCAAAGAAGTTCGTGATCCCAGTCTCTAAATGGTTCTTATTGCTCGTTTCTGTAAAATAAATATAGTTTTAACATCAGCCGTTCCCCACAAAAGGACGCCATACGACATGACACTGTGAAAATAACTACAGTTTCAACATCTGTTAACTGTCTAATTTTTCTAATCGCATAAGCTGCAGAACTGAGTTTGACGGCCAAATTGATCCATTGTAGTTTTGAGTTGGGTTATCCCTAGGAAAACTGTTGAGTCTACCAAATCTAATTTATCACTATTCATTCTAACATCGGTTTGTTCAGTCTTGACATTTGGTAGTGTAAATTTAATACATTTCGTTTTTTAGCATCATCATCATCATCAGCCTATAAATGTCCCACTGCTGGGCACAGGCCTCCCACGTGGACAATAGCACGTGGGGATTCCACTAACAGTTCGTGAATAATTTTTTCATAAATTATACTAAGTGCTGGTAGAGTACTGTTGGTGCTGGTAGTACGCGCATCATCTCAGAATGGCTGCACCTATTTGGCTAATTCTTTTTTGTTGTGTTTGTAATAGTCTGGACAAGGTTTGCATGAAAGAAATTTTTTGGAAATTCGTCTCGGGGTATGGAATTTAAAGTTGAGAAAATAGGTTTTATTGGTTTACGGGTTAGATTGTCGTTTATTTCGTAGGTTTATAATTTTAAAAAGCGCAAATAGGTTTAATTTGCTTACTTTTTTTTTATTCTCTTAATAACTTTTAAGACAACTTTATCTAACTATGTTAAGGTAGCGATAAGAGTTTAAAAATGGGAAGAATAACACTCAATGAATTTTAACTTTTTCACTTTGACTATATAACATCTTGTGGTACCTATAAAAAAAAGTTGTTCTCTAAAACACATTTCGATTTCTATCTTTAAAAATTTAAATTATTTGTTTATCGTTACAAAATAAAGTATACCTAGCGCCCTTCTCCTGATTACTATGTTCAATATAATTTTTAAAAACTGAGTAAAATTAAAAACATGCTGATAATCTCAACGCTTGGCAAAATTTATGGTTTTAACGCAATTTTCAACTACCGATACACTTCAATACAGTCGACCTCTTTATTTACACCTGACTTCCCATTTTCACTGAATTGCGGTCAGCGAAAACAAAATTAAATACAAGGTAAAATTTCAAAAGGTCAGTGAAAGTAGAGCAGTTGCAAAATCCAAAACGGAGAAAAATACCGTATGCTGGAAAATATTTCATTCGCTTTACAAACAGATTTTTTGTTTTTTTTTAATAAAGGAAGTCGATTATTGATTTTTAAAAAAACAAACGCTATATGGTAGTGGTCTGCCATAATAATAACTTTGTAAATATAATCCTACTAATATTATAAACGTGAAAGTTTGTATGTATGGATATTTGTTACTCTTTCACGTAAAAACTACTGAATGAATTTTGATGAAATTCGGCATACAGATAGTTTAAAACCTGGAATAACACATAGGATACTTTTTATCAATATATTTCCACGGGAACGTATCGATGGATGTTTGTTACTCTTTCACGTAAAAACTACTGAATGGATTTGGATGACATTCGGCATACAGATAGCTTATAACCTGGATTAACACATAGGATACTTTTTATCCCGATATTCCCACGGGAACGGGAACCACGCGGGTGAAACCGCGAGCGGCCGCTTGTCTATAATAAGGATCATAGTTTGGGAAGTACTGTAAAATGGCAAACTAAAGCAAAGTGTTAAAATACATCATTTTCATTTTCGTACATTGACTTAGTTACCTTTCCTTCCCAACCTTATTTGTTATCCAAACCTTACCACATTTGTACCGTGTTAATTGTAATTTTAGCCGTGCGCTTAATACCGCGTTCCGCCTAAATAATAGCTGCGTATTTATTGTGACACAGATTTGTTGGCTCTATGAATAATTACAGTCACTTATATAAGACCAACCCCCAGTCCGTTTCTACTTAACATTTAACAGCGGCCCGTTGGCAGCGCCGCGGGCTAATTTCGTGACATGACCTCCATTATTTCTTCACGTAACGTAGTACTTTTAGAATAATTATGTTATTCCTCCGAGGTCACGTCATCGTTTACATACATACGTAGTCAATAATTTAATAATAAAGGTTGCTTCGTGCTCACTTGTTTATTTCTTCTGTAAATTGTTTATGGTCTTGTTATATTTGATGCATCAGATTTCAGGTTTATTATATTTTACTTAATAACAGATGGCTCCATTTTCATTATTTTGTCAGTTGGCTGCCTTACCTGTGGTTATACCACCGGCTTTACTGAGGTCGCTTCAAACCTCAATGTGGGATTAATGTTGTAGGTACTCGGTGTAGTA
Organism: Scoparia ambigualis; assembly: GCA_963921215.1. Classification (NCBI taxonomy): domain Eukaryota; kingdom Metazoa; phylum Arthropoda; class Insecta; order Lepidoptera; family Crambidae; genus Scoparia; species Scoparia ambigualis. The sequence continues at coordinate 24,346,793 of OY992511.1, forward strand.
ATAGTATAGGTCGATTTTAGTTCACCTGGCTAGCTACCACCGTCTTATCCACGTTTATGGAAAATCTATGTTTGTAGCTATATTTTTTATACATAAATACATATAATTACGACTATTATCCCCGAAGGGTTAGTCAGAGACTAGGCTAGGAATGCAAAAGCAGTCCTCTGCCATAGTCCACTTTTCACCATATAGCGACTGCACATGTGCTCAGCGTGGCAGACGGTGAGCCCATGCTCTATGCTGTTGGATGTCTTTGCAGTCTTTAGTCCGTTAGTCGCCTTTTACGACACCCAAGGAAAGCGAGGGTGTGGTGTTAGTACCTATTCTTTTAAGGAGCCGCTACGCGACAGTTTTTTATACTTTTTGATAATTCATCTCGATATTACAGTTATTTCTTAGTACCCAGATGAAGTTACCGGGTGAAAAGCGCTTCCGTCTTTGACCTATTAATAATTTACCGCCAAGCACATCTCTGTTGTGAAATAAAAACAAAAAAAAATATTCAATAAAAAGTAATGAAATAAAAGATCATCCAATATAAAACTAGCCAAAAAAAAAGTGAAATAGGCCTTGCTGGCTCCATCCTCAAGAATACAAACGGGCACTCCGCCAGGAAAGTTAGCGATCCTAGGACATAAACAAAAACGTTATCTCCAAGTTTCTTCGCTGAATTTGTTCAAAGTGAAGACACCTAATACCCACCAATGAATTAACAATATCCTCTTGATTTGTATTTTATTTTAAAATTACTGTTTTAAAACTTTCCTTCTTCGAACACAGACGTCTATGCTTTTCAAAATGTTTTGGTGATTTACTGTCTGCTATAGTAGACAAATAAAAAATTGTTATGCTCGCGATTCTGAAGAGCTTTATTCAAAATGAGACGAAACTCAATATAACTGACACCTACTTTTTTAAATAACAAAACAAGCAACGACGCTCACGCATTACCAAGTTTCGTGCACGCATAAAATTTATGAAACATTTATGTTGCACGTAACATACACGCCGAGATATTTAATAAACGGATATTGTGGACAACAACAACAACATCAGATATTCAGCGAAAGATTCTTTGCCGGATCCACAGAGTTTGTGCTACACAGATATGTAAGCCACACTCCTAGCTACAGGATCAAGAGGCTTAGTAGGGTACCGTAAGAATCTTCGGGTAATCGCGTTGGGTGATATTACCGCGCGATAAAACTTTAACCATGATAATATTCGGAACGGGAACTACGGAACTAACTGCTTTAGCAACGCCATTACAGACTCGTAGTCCGTTATTATAACAAAGCTGGCACGGATGGATAGCATTCAAAAACGAGTGTAGGCAGTAGGGTGTTGTTGACTAATTCTTACCCTGTCGATTAGCTCGTACCTCCGCAGTATTTTCCACCCTATCACCTTATAACAGAGTAGAAAATGCTGCAGTGGCACTATTAGCCAACTCTACTTTACTTAGTAAAATTAAAAAAATATTTAATAGTACGACTAGGTCAAACTGTTCCGTTTTATTTATTCAATCCATTCGTTCTAGCTTTGAAGAAATTTTATTATAGGGCTATATTGGGTTTGCTTAAGGTCACCATAATTACTGTCAGCTATCAACAATGAGTTGTACCTATTATAGTAATAGTTTGCGGCAATAGGGCCTTGTTCAACTATGTCAGTCTGTCTGTGCTTTTGCAATAAACTTAAATAACAATTATTTTTCAAGCCCAACACTAATACTAAACTATGTCTCTTCGCATTGTGAAATGTAAATAGTTTAACTTAAAGCATTAAATACAAAGTTTACAATAGTTACCCTAATATAAATAGCTTAATATAAATAGCCTCTAAAGTCTAGTGGTTGGACCGTCATATCCAACAGTCCAAGATTCTATTATCAGCGGAATAATATTATTAAGTATATTCGGTTTCGTAGATTATAAAGCTTGTTCAAGTCCGCGTGGCTAGCTCAATCATTTATATCAAAATTTAGTGTCGCCATCGTACTAATATTATAAACGCGAAAGTTGGTAAGTATGGATGAATGTTTGTTACTCTTTCACGTAAAAACTACTGAATGGATTTGGATGAAATTCGGCATACAGATAGTTTATAACCTGGATTAACACATAGGATACTTTTTATCTTGATATTCCCACGGGAACGGGAACCACGCTGGTGAAACCGCAAGCGGCCGCTAGTAAAAAATATTGCTAACAGCTTTGTTTTGTTTCGTCGGTTGGAAGAAAGACAGCTATTTGCAGCGCTTTCCTGTTATAAAAAAAAAAAATAGGCGCTTTTTATATCATGAAGTTTTTAGGCGAGAATATAATAACATCATCTGACATCAGCTGAGTTGAAGGTTAAGTAAATCACCTGTAAAAGAAAAACAAACAAGTAAACATCATTTATATACGCCCTCCTAACAAATATAAAGAGTAAAATTTTTCAATATTTTGATATTCTTTTACGCGTTTTTAAAATATGGAAGAAAGCAATAACGTTTTACAGTTCTGCTAAAATTTATAAGTTTTGTCCTGCAGTTTCAAAGATATTTTATAGAGAGATGCACGATCCGTGGTCACATAGAGACTGAATTTATAACAAAATTCCTAACACGTTATCACCTCAATATAGGTTTCGTGTAAACTTTTATTCAACAATATTTTATATTTGTACAACATGATTTAGGTAAAATTAATTAATTTGTAGGATGAGGCAGACACTCATTCTATTGTTATACAGTTAACAGTACAAGACCGGAAGCTTAATTTACTTCGTCTCGACTATAAGCCGAACAAAGGACTCATTTGCGCATTTATTAGGCTCGTAATTTATTAACGCAAAACTTTGTCTACTTTCAATTGTTATATTTATTGTATTCACAATGTTATATTTATTTAATCCGTATTGTATTGACATTATAATGACGTTTCAATTGCAATGATTTGAAGAACATGTTGATAATAATTCGCAATATCTGAAATAACGAAGTAAACATTGAACGTACTTTGTAAGAAGTTCATTTATAATAAAACGTTATTAACGAACCTGCTAGCACTACGTAGGAGGTATCAAAGTTGTATTCGCTAAGCCTTTGTGTATGTAGATATTGTCTTAAGTTTTGGTAAGTTACACATACTACGCTTTTATTTGATCTACATTAGGTGTAATTTATTTATTTATTTCTAGGAAGATTTACAGACAAATAACATCTATGGCTAAGGTTAATACATAAACATAAACTATTAACAAACTTCATAATTATTGGGTTCCCTATTTAATCCCGAAAGCCGTTTTACCGATTATCATTTTAACGAAAACTATTAACCGATCACTCAATTGAACGATGCCATATTTGTACGAAACTTTAATTTACCGATGTAACGATTCACCGAAAAACCAATTACCAAAATTCATTTCAGCGAGCATACATATAACCGATACGTTATTTAACTGATGTAACATTTCACCGAATTTCAAGAGTAAGTAGATCAACGCCTCGGTGGCCGAGTGGTGAAGTGCTTGGCTCGATAACCGGATGTCCCGGTTTCAATTCCTCTGTCGGGAAAAGTGCGCTTCGAATTTGTCGATTCATAGCCCGAGTTTGTGATCACTAACCCGCATTTGGCAAGGGTGGTGATTAAGCCAATTGTAGAGAAGACTTGATTTCATGTGACTTGATTCGTAAAAAAGATTATTGATGTTATGATATTATGTCAATCAAACAAAATATATTTTTATTATTAAATTGTAATAATAATAATATTGTAATAATTGTAATTGTAATTTGCTTAAATTTTTTCTTATAAAAATAAATAGTAACATTAAATTTAAAAGGCATTTGATTTATCTCACTTTTATTAATTTACTATTTTATAAGTGATAGTCGTTTCAGTAGCAGAGATTATGACCTAAAAAAGGAAAGTACAGCCTGTATACTGTCCTACTGCAGGGTAAAAGCCTTCTTCTTTGATTTCGTCTTCATTTCAATTGATGGGTATTAGCTTAATCACCACGCTTGCCAAATGCAGGTTAGTGATCACAAACCCGGGCTATGAATCGACAAATTCGAAACGCACTTTGTCCGACATGGGAATTGAAACAGGCACTTCCGGATATTGAGCCAAGCATTTGTGTAGTCAGTCGTGACGATAAGTCAAACATTGGAACCGCACTTCACTCGAAAACAAACAAAAATAACGTGTAGGGAGAACGAACTAAAATCTACCTCGCATTATCTTAATTGTTCACGGTGCTATGATTATCGATGGAATTCTACATACCTACATGTAGGTACTCGTGTAAATCAAATCATAATCCCTTTATTCAAGTAAACTTATTATATAAGCATTTTTGAATCGTCTAACAATATATTTTTTTCTCTTTATGGATAGGTAGGCAAACACCCATTCAGGACGTCTTTTAGATGTGGAGAAGAACGGGCGCAAGAAACTCCACAGCTCTAGATAGAAGTACTTAACGACATTTACAAAACAATATCTCGTTACCAAATATTACACATACAGGGTGTTTCTTGTAAGGTGTCAAGCCGACGTATGGTGATAGGGAACTACCATACCTATCCATTGGACCCCCATGTATGTTCTACGATTTTTTGTAGTTTTCGAGTTATAATTTTTTTTCTTTATTTTATGATTCAACGACGAGACGGCTCTGAAAAAATTGTATCTTTTTTTTGGGTCGACTTTTCTATGTTGTTTTTTTTTTAAAACAATGCCTATTGATTGCACTTTTATGAGTAAATAAATCTCCTTCCTAACTTTAACCTATAGTACTAAAATTTTGATCATAACTTTAAAAATTTGGTTAATCAGAACGGAATGAAATTTTCAACTTCGATAAAAAAAATAAAAAACATTTTCCATAGTTTCTGACTAGTCTCAAAAATTGCCCAACTAAATATGCTTTTATACTAATACAAAAAAAGATGTACTAAATGGGACTTTTTTTGCTGAAATCGGTCGTTGAACGTGGTAGATCGGAAATTGTGTAATTTTCATCTATACTAATATTATAAAGAGGAAAGATTTGATTGTTTGTTTGTATTGAATAGGGTCCGAAACTACTATACCGATTTAAAAAATTCTTTCACCGGTGGGAAGCTACACCATCTCCGGGTGACATAGGCTACAATATATTTTAAAAATATTAGGGATCCTTACTAAAACTCAAATAAATTCCTTACATCGTGTGCGCTACGAAAACTATTGATGGTAGAACAAATGCGATGTAGGCGTCGTCACGGTGGTGCCGCCTTTTGAGTTTAAATATAAAAAAATTACCATTAATAATGAGTGGGCCAAAATAAAACTCAAAATGCGGCAGCGCCGCAAAAATTTAAGAAAAACATTTTTTGCGGCGGTACCGAATGTGCATATCATTTGGCGGCCGGCATATTGAACATATTGAATTTTAATAGCATTTTGAGTTTTATTTTGGCTCTCTCATTATTAATGGTAATTTTGAGGATAGTAGTAGGTATGAAATGTATGTTATTAGTATCAACTGAGTTCTTCTTAAACGTAAAGGGATAATTAATCTCCTGATAGACAAGAATATGCAAAGATACTAAGAAATTATAAAATACTAGCAGACCGCCGACAACTACGTTCGCGTGGACCCCGTGACGAATTTTCAAAATGACTCCCTCGCGTACCCCAGTGACGACGCCTAAATCGCATTTGTTCTATCATCAATAGTTTTCGTAGCGCACACGATGTATGGAATTTATTTGAGTTTATTAAGGATCCCTAATTTTTTGAAAATATATTGTAGCCTATGTCACCCGGAGGTAGTGTAGCTTCCCAACGGTGAAAGAATTTTTAAAATCGGTATAGTAGTTTCGGACCCTATTCAATACAAACAAACAATCAAATCTTTCCTCTTTATAATATTAGTATAGATAAAAATTACACAATTTCCGATCTACCACGTTCAACGACCGATTTCAGCAAAAAAAAGTCCCATTTAGTACACCTTTTTCTGTATTAGTATGAAAGCATATTTGGTTGGGCAGTTTTTGTGACTAGTCAGAAACTATGGAAAATGTTTTTTAATTTTTTTTATCGAAGTTGAAAATTCCATTCTGTTTTGATTAACCCAATTTTTAAAGTTAGGATCAAAATTTTAGTACTATAGGTTAAAGTTAGGAAGGAGATTTTTTACTCATAAAAGTGCAATCAATTGGCATTGTTTTAAAAAAAAGACATCATAGAAAAGACGACCCAATAAAAGATATAATTTTTTTAGAGCCGTCTCGTCGTTGAATCATAAAATAACGAAAAAAAATTATAACTCGAAAACTACAAAAAATCTTAGAACATACATGGGGGGTCCAATGGATAGGTATGGTAGTTCCCTATCACCATACGTCGGCTTGACACCTTACAAGAAGCACGCTGTACATATATATACATACTTACACACATATTCACAAAAAAAATATATACCTACATTCCTACATTCAACACGCCCGAAAGGGTAGACAGAGACACACAGCTTTATGGAAATATAATAAAGTTACAAAGTTTTGTAAAATTAACTTTTGAACTACGAGTAATATCACCCTTTTTGCGTGTGGCTTTTCGCAGCGAAGTTTTCACTTCATCCCAAAGTCTCCGGCTCGGTTGTTGATGACGTGAACTCGCGTTTTAATTTCCCGCCCCATGTCAAAACGCACAAAAGTAAATATTTTGTAATTTTTTTGTTATATAATTTTAACGCAAATTTTGTAGCAAAAAATTTTTTCAATTTGTAAATATTTTGTTTCATTTAATATTCTTATTTTGATTAAGAAACAACATTAATTTTCAGTGTAACACAAAAAGTGCCGTTTATTGATAAGAAGGATAAGCAGGTTGTTTATTTTGAAGACTCAGGTAAGGTAAGCAATACAAAATCTTTTTATTTTATTTCGTTGCGAAAAATGTTTAATTTACGAAATGAGTCGTAGTAATTTTTGAGCAAAACGAAACCCACTATATAGGTACCCACCGGCAATCCGGACTTTAACGTATCTACTATTATTTATTCTGTGCTAAAGCACAAGGAGTTAACTCCTACCAGTTTTTTTTTTTTTTTCATTTTAATGACTACTTCAAAAAGGCGTTGTGTTATTCTTACAAATTAAAAAACTCGTTAACATCGCTTTCGCTCCAACTCATTCACTATTATGATACAGTTTTCTTTGCCTTGCCTTTTGAAATAACGAACTGTTATTAAAAAAAGAATAAGCAAATAATAAGAAAAAGTTTTTTTTAGTAAATGTTGCCTATACAGTCAAGTCTTCAGTTACTTTTGAAATAGATAAAGAGTGGTGATTAATTCCTGACAATGATGGCGAAAAACGTAATTTTTTGTAGTGTTTAGATTAGATTTTTTTTTAAATAACTCAATTATTTCCCCTCTGAGGTAGACCATTTTTTTAACGTTTCGTTATGTACAACTTAATTAGTTTGTTGAAAAAAGTTTAACTAATGGATTTGTAATTAACGAATTATTTATTTCTTTTAATTTTTTTATGTATTATTCTTTTACTTTCTTATGTGAATGTTAGAAAGTATTTTATTAAATTAGACATCAATAAACTAATCACACATCCACAGAATATCCAAACAATTTTTTTTCCAAACTCCTTGACAAATATACAACCATCAATGACATTCCTCTGTGCGAAATTAAAACTCTTTTAAAAATAAACTCCTTACTTGTCGGAAAAAAATGAATAAAAATAAAACAAAACATAAACAACCGTGTCCCACAGGGTTGAGTGTAATTTGAAAAATGGCGGAGTTGTTGACTTAATTAAACCCGGGAGTGGTACCAATGAAAAAGGGTCCATAATATTGTGAAAAAGACGTGCGGACCCGTTTACGTTTAAGAGTTTAAAGGGCGTTGAAAATTAAAACGGCGCGACGTTCCGCATTTTGTATGTATTTGACTTTTTTATTTGTTTTATTTCGTAAGGCCCCTCAAGTGATCATCATTGAGAACAGGAGAGTTTAGGACTGGGTAGCGCAGCAGTACGCTTCATGTATCTTATTCAATAAAAAACATATAAGTAATGTTTTAAAAACTATTTAAACCTCTGTATTTTACTTTAGCATCCAAAGTAAAGTAAAGTGGCTTTATCGTAGATATAAACAATAGGGCTTCATATAAATTTTGTACTCTGAGTGAGTTCGCAAGAACTGCACTGCTCGTCATTTGTTACAAATGTAAATAGGTTAGGTTAATATATTATTATATAAGCGCTTGTACTCTCGCATTGGGTTTTTATCTGTAATGGTAGCACTAAGTTTGTTAAAATAAAAAACCGAAATGCGTAAAAACCCTCTTAACTATGTATATACGCCCCTTTTTTCATTTGAAAAAACACAAGGAAACAATGAACTACATTGTCATTTATTTCATTTTGTAACAAACAAGCGTAATCAATACAAGACCGCTAACTAACAGGCGGCTGACATTTGCGCTTACTTCCTTAAATTTTTAATTTTCACAATGACACTTCATATTTCAACTGTCAGTCGAGACCACAAGGTCGCGGCGGCGCTATCTCCCGACGGTACGCGTTCATTTATTAACTAAAATATAAAACTCATTAACTAAATGTAGCTACAGTCGAAAATAGAACCGGCAAATACTATTGGGTATAGGTACCGCCAATAAAAACGACTTCAACTTTGATAGCTAGGTTGTTGCGAATTTGTAGGCTGATTGCGGATGTTCGTTCTTGTTGTGGTAAAAATCCCCGAATGTTTTCTATGGCATCATACAAGCTTTGATTTGCAAAGTATTTAGATAGATAACATTTATTGTATTTGGATGGATCATGACAGTTTAGATGAGTCTGTTAATATTAGCCTATAAAGGTTTAGACCTTCAACAGGGCAGATTGGGCCATAACCCACCAAGCTAGCCAAATGCGGGTTAGTGGGTCCGATGATGACTCTTAATTTTCTCTCAGTAACGTATGGACAGTAAACGGTAGATAAATAGAGCAATACTTTCAATGTTTTCTCTACCAGCAATAGCTCAAAGGGTCAGCTTTAGAAGTAGTTTAACACTTAGTATCATGTCACACCAACTCACTCGGAATAATCTCGCTCGTGTAACCATTATGTACGTGGACGCTGTAGTTGGTATGAAATGGTGTTAAAGTGTTAAGCTAAGTGTTAAGTTAAGCTGCTTAGCAGCGTACATAATTTTTAATTACTTCTTCTTCTTAGTCGCTTCACTCTTGCCAGAGTGGTCGTGGTTATCACGTTCCGGTAGGTTGGGCAGCAGACAGTGCCCGCCGCACGACATCCCGCCACCTCTGCCTGCTGGTCGTTAATCGGGCACATTCGTGCACGGGAGCGCCCACCGCAGCCTTCACTTGGTCCGTCCATCTCATTGGGGATCTCCCTCGTGGTCTTGTGCCCTCAACTTTCCCTTGCACGACAAGACGTTCTATGGAGTCGTTTCCACGCCGACTAACATGCCCAAAGAATTTCAGGATCCGCCTGCGCACTTGGGTGGATAGGCGCTCTTTTATGCCAAGATCATCAAGGATGGAGGCATTTGTTCGGAACTCGGTCCAAGAGACCCCGAGCATCCTCCTCCAACACCACATCTCTAGAGCGTCTATCTTGTGAGTTTCGGTTTGCCGTAGGGTCCATGTTTCGGCAGCGTACAGGAATATGGGGAACACCAACGATTTTACGAGCCTAACCTTTGTGGCTTTTGTTATGTTTCTGTTCCTCCATATTTTCTTTAGCTTGCCCATTGCACTTCTGCTCATAGCCATGCGTTTTTTAACCTCATCTATGCAGCCTCCCTGATTTGAGATAAGAGCCCCAAGGTAAATGTAGGATTGTACGACCTCACAGTTTGCTATATTGGTGATGTTTGGCAAGTTGTTGTTTGCTCTGTCCACAATCATCGTCTTATTTTTACCGCGATTTATCTTCAAACCAAATTCTAGGCTGACACGTTCCATTTTCAGGAGAAGTTCTTCCATGCGGCCACTACTAGAGGCAAAAAGGGTAGTGTCATCTGCATATCGTAGATTGGCAATTTTGTATCCACCTATGGTTACACCGTCCGTCCAGTCCTCAAGAGTTATACGCATAATTATCTCCGTGTACGTATTAAACAGAAGCGGTGAAATTATGCATCCTTGTCTGACTCCAGCGCTAGGGTGAAAGCTGTCCGAGAAGATTCCATCTGTTTTCACTGACCCAGTTCCGTCTTCGTAGAGGCGTCTAACCAAATGCACTATGTGTTTTGGTGTACCCATTTGCAATAAGGTATCCCACAGTTTAGGCCATTTCACTGAATCGAATGCTTTCGAAAAGTCAACAAAGCAGATGTAAGTTGGCTTGTTGAACTCCCGCGACTTCTCGATGATCTGACGGACAATAAGAATCTGCTCGCGGGTTCCTTTACCCTTGACAAATCCTGCCTGTTCTGGTGCTATTTCCTTAGGTAGGAAGCTTTTCAGCCGTTCATTAAGGATGTGTAGCATGATCTTACTGGCATGGGATATGAGTGCAATTAGACGGTAGTTGTTGCATTTCTTTGTTGAGCCCTTTTTATGCAGTGGAACAAATACCGTGTGAGTCCTGTTAGGGTCCTAACTAGAGGACTTAAATGATGAGAGTAGTGGACTGTATAAAATGTATAATGTGGTATTATAGACAAACATTAGTTTAATTATGCTAACTAAATAAAGCGCGCGCGTCTGGTGTCGTCCGTGATCCGTGGCGAAGTGTTCTGTCTGCTGTGAAGTAAGGCGCCCGGCGCCTCCCGCGGTGGTGTGAAGTTCGCATGAGAACACCCGCCGGCGGCGGCACCCGAGCGGTCTCGATGATGCACGAACATCCTCCCGCCCCAGCTTGAAGGATTCAACTGAGAGGAAGAGGGCAAATATTATTAAAGGCCCGAAGCAGTGTCCCCCTCTTGGTCTTCAACTCGGCCACACGCCTTGTCCCGTCGCTGCCTGGGAAGACTTTGGTGACTCGCTCCAACGGCCAAAGCAACGGCGGCTGTCCTTTCTCCTTGATAAGGACGAGCGTTCCGACTGCCAGTTGCTCTGCGGAAGTACTCCATTTCGTCTTTTGCTGGAGCAGAGAGACATATTCAATTTGGAAGCGTTGCCAAAAATGTTGCTTGATGTGCTGAACTCTCTGGTAGCGCTGGAGTCTGTTGATGTTGATGTCAGATACCTGCGGATGCGGAACAGAAGTAAGCGAGCGTCCAATCAAAAAGTGAGAAGGAGTGAGGGCTGTCAAATCTAGAGGATCAGAGGAAAGTGGGGTGATAGGACGCGAATTAAGAACAGCTTCTATTTGAGCCAAACATGTAGTGAGTTCCTCATATGTGAAGTTCGTTAATTGAAGTAACCGCTTTAAATGATGCTTAGTAGAACGGACGGCGGCTTCAGCAATACCGTTAAAGTGAGGAGAGTATGGAGAGGCGAAAGTAAACTTGATACCTTGTTGAGCAATGTCGTATGAAATATTTGACTCCTGTAGGAAGCGTTGCAACTCGTTACAAGTACCAACGAAGTTGGTCCCGTTGTCGGACAAAATACTATGGGGCTTGCCACGACGAGCAACAAATCGATTTAATGCGGCCATGTAAGCCTGCTTACTTAGGTCTGTAACCAGCTCGATGTGAACAGCCTTGACTGCAAGGCAAACGAAAATGCACAGGTATGATTTTATAAGCCTACACCCTCGCCCTTTACGGTCGGCTATCAAAACTGGCCCAGCGTAGTCGACACTACAGTTCAAAAACGGGAACTCTAGTTGAGTCCTTGAAGTAGGTAGCTGTCCCATTATGGGTTGTATATTTTGACACTTGTGCTTAAAACATTTAAGACACTTTTTTACTGTGCCTTTGGATAGATTTCTGCCACCTAATGGCCAAAAGCTTTGTCGAATGTTTGCTAAAAGTAGCTGCGGTCCAGCATGTAACAAATCTGTATGAAATTTTGAAAATATTAATTTTGTTATGAAATGTTTACTACATAGTAAAATAGGGTGCTTGACATTGTAGTCATAAAGTGAGTTGTCTAGTCTCCCACCGACGCGAATTATGTTGTCATTGTCAACGAAGGGAGTCAATGATATGATTCTATTTTTACGAGGTAAGGATTTTCGAGACTTAAGTAATAAATATTCCTCAGGGAACATCTCTATTTGAGCATGATGTATAATAAAATTAAACGAATTATTAAGCTCTTCACTTGTTAAGGAACCATTAATCTTATTTTGTTTATTTTTTAAATTGTGTATGAATCTGTGTATATATGCTGTAACTCTTTGTAGTTTATTAAAATTGGAGAATTAATTAATTAAGGTATTTATAAATAAATGACTATTATTTAAATGATATGAATGAATATTAAAATGTGATGAAAGATCAGGTAGATCCTGTTTCACAGATACATTGGGCATTTGTGGCCAACATTGATTGTCCTTTAACAAAAATTGAGGTCCTGACCACCACAAAGAACTTTCGCTGATAAGTCCATAGGTCCATAGGTCGCTGGCTCATATCCGGCTCGAAGGACCATTTGTTAGGGTCCTAACTAGAGGACTTAAATGATGAGAGTAGTGGACTGTATAAAATGTATAATGTGGTATTATAGACAAACATTGGTTTAATTATGCTAACTAAATAAAGCGCGCGCGTCTGGTGTCGTCCGTGATCCGTGGCGAAGTGTTCTGTCTGCTGTGAAGTAAGGCGCCCGGCGCCTCCCGCGGTGGTGTGAAGTTCGCATGAGAACACCCGCCGGCGGCGGCACCCGAGCGGTCTCGATGATGCACGAACAGTCCAGTCTCCGGGCCAGATACCCGTTCTCCATATCTTGTTACAGAGTCTGAGAAAAATGGATACACCAATCTCACCCAGAGCCCTTATGGTTTCTATCGGGATATCATCTTTTCCTGTAGCCTTTCCTTTCTTCAGATGATTGATGGCCGCTCTGACTTCTGATTCAAGAATATCTGGCTCTAACTCAGATTCACTCTTGGGCTCAGTATTGGCAAACTCCTCTGACTTGTTGTCTAAGAACAGAGACTGACAGTAGTCTTTCCAGATATTCGATATGCCTTCCAGCTCACATTGCACTCTGCCGTCACTATCCTCTATGGCCCAGGAACTGGATGATAGTGTGTTGGTCACATAGCGGATTTTCTTGTATAGGTCTCTGTACTCGTTCTTATGTGAGTGGATGTCTATCTCTTCGCATATTTTGCTAAGGTAGGCATTGTGATCCCGCCTACACCCTGTTTGAATTTGGGCTGACAGTCTGTTTTGGTCTTGAACTTTTGCTCCTGATGCTTTCAACTTGCGCCTCTCTTCAACGAGCTTCAGAGTGTCATCACTCATCCATCGCTGGCGAGCGCGCACTCCGACAGGCGAGTTGGATGTCCTAGCGGAGCCTACCATCAAGCTCCTGGCTTGGTTCCAGAGGCTGTCAGACGTTTCTATCGAGCTATCTGCTTCAACCCGAGATTGCCAACTTTGCTTTGCGACAGCGTAAAACTTGGAGTTGTCTGTTACGTTGATCCTTCTTTGTTTCATAGGATTCCTAGCACTCTTCAGTTTTAGCTTCATTTTAGCTATCAAGAGTTGATGGTCTGATCCGCAGTCTGCACCAGGTAGAGTATACGCATTCTGGACGGAAGTCTTCCATCGTGACTTGATTAGAATATAGTCAATCTGGTTTCGGTGTCTACCATCTGGTGTAATCCAGGTCCATAGTCTCCGCGGATGGTGTTGAAATTGACTATTTGCAATTACTAAGTCGTTGTCTGCTGTAAACTGCATAAGTCGCTCTCCTCTTTCATTCCTCACGCCCAGGCCGAATTTGCCTGCAGAGCTACTGAGCTGGTGTGCGTTGTTCCCAATTTTGGCATTAAAATCAAAAAGTACTAACAATGATTCTCTGTTGGGGATTTTAGCTATAGTGGCTTCTAAAGTGTTGTAAAAGTTCTCTATAACTGCATCACTTGCTGAGCTTGTAGGGGCGTAGACCTGTATGATGTTCAGATTGACTGGTGACGCTTTCAGTCTGACACTCAGGATCCTGTCATTGACTGGTTCATAACCCATCACACAGTCCCTCTGGCTAATTGGTAGCGCTAAGGCTACTCCGTTTCTGCTGCTGTCAGGGTTTCCCGATGTATGTATGATGTGAGCCTTGGTAAGGAAATGTCCGCTGTTTTTCCAATGAGTTTCACAAAGCCCACATATGTCTAAACCACATCTGGCTAGCTCTCCTTCTAGTATCTCGAGCTTACCAGGCATAAGAAGGCCTCGCACATTCCAAGTCCCTATCTTCTGGGTATGGCGCAGCCTCAAACTCATTCCAGTAGCAGAGTTTCCATGGGGGGCCTGGTTTCCTGCCAGCCCATGGCCGGTAGCCAATTTCACACCGCCTGTCCCGGACGCAGGTCGGCGCCGGGTGCTAGTCGGGTCGCATGGCGAACATACTCTGTGTGTTTGCCTGGTCATGATAACTGTCATGGGAATGTAGTCGCAGTAGTTTCCCCTTGCTTTCTGCACCAATCATTTTAGGAGGGATTTAGCCTCCAAGGCTGCTGAGACCTCTTCCACTCGAGCCCAAGGACCCGAGTGGGGGATGGTTATACCGCCAGTGACTCGGTCGCCAGAGCCCAATCTGTTATCTAGCAGGGAGTACCACGACTGAAGGCCGCCGCCATAGAAAAGGCGCGTGCAGGTAGGGTTGGCAATTGGGGCTGACAAGATGTTATGGTCATTCCCCCCCTTACTCCCCTTTAATTACTTATTTTCGTTCTATTCTGCAGCATGTCGATTCTCTAAAGCTCGACCGTAAACTAAGTTAAAATAAGGCAGAATTGATAACTCACTGCGGATTCACGATCAAGTTTTAGATGGAACCTTTACTGAATCGCACTACTACACTGGTCACTGGACAAATGTGACTTAGTTAACGCAACTCATTACGAGTACCGGAGAGGAGGCACCCGGTTATGTGGGACTCGCCAGTCCGCCTTTCCACACCCGCTGACAGGGAGAGAGGCTCCAAGTCAGCTGCCAGGACTAAGTCCCGGCTGGGAGGGCGAGACGGAGGGGAATACCCACTAAACCCCTGGGGGCCAACAATCCGAAGCTGAAAGCTGAGGTGGTTGCCGCGGTACATACCTCTAGGGATTAACCCGCGACGGTCACCCCGTCGCCCGTGTGCCAACCTGTGACCGCAAGCGGTCACGCGCCGACACACGCTCGACTTCGCGCACGGCACAACACAGACAAGCGTGCCCACCCTCTAATGGGCACGTAATCCCCCAAAGACATATACAGACAACACATGACAACACCTGACAAGGCACAACAAAACACAACAAAGACACATTGGTCCTCCGACCCTTGGGCTTTGGGGAGGTATGGTGACATACCCACGCCAAAGCCCATCCCCACTCGCACTTGCTTCCGCAAGCGTCCCACCACAAACAGGCAATACTCCACAACTACACACAACAAACAGCGCGGCCTTCCACCAGCCCGCCTTATCCTACTTAGCAACCCGGACCCCGACTCAGACCCAGAAACCGCCCACGAATCTGGCTCCGACTCGGACCCCTAGCCCCACCAACACCGCCCACAACCAGTTGTGATGCACTAACTCAACCCCTGTCTCGTATTGGTTGCAGAGTACCATGTGGCGGACACGTCTGGCAGCGCGGGCGGGTTGATCTCTCCACATGCCGACAACACTCTGCAGTCAGCAGAAAGGTAAGCATCGTGCGTGCCCTTGGCCACATTCTTATCCCTAGGATTAAGAAGAGACCAACGATGGAGCGAGCTAGCCCAGGAACAACCTATTCACTCGAGATTTAAAGATGCGATAAGTTAACCTTTAATCGGTTACTATAGTCTGTTTAATATAGCTTGATACCTGTGATAGGTGTCATCAAAAACGACGACGTGACTTTGTAAAAGCGTATGAATATATTTGACTACATTTAAATAATATTATTTTTTATAAACCATTACTTAACATAGGTACAACAATTAATTTTTCTGATTATTTATTATACGTTAGATTAGGTTTTATCCCAATAAACTCACATAACACATATTTATCACAATTTTTAAACATTACAATAAAAAAACGTAACCCTTCACAAGGTCATTCCAATACATAAAAAATACTTGTGTTGGGATAGTAAATCAGTTTAGTTCCATTAATATTCAATAAACAATCGATTCTCTTTAATTTTCTATTTATAATTCTAGCTGTATTCATTGATTTGGTGAGTCTTTACTTATTTATCTTGAGTATAATGACGATTATATTGAAGTCAAAACATGATAAACATGATTGGAAAAAAGTAGTTTATAAAATTAAAGAACTAAAAAGGTGATTTTGAGCGTGTAGTACAATTTATCAACTTAAGTGACCAAGAATTAATAATTAATTTATAAGACTGTTCTAGTGACTCAAGTATTATGTACTTATGTATGTGTTCTTGAATAGTTGCATCGGGTAACTAATGTGTCGGTCGAAAGTGCTTTCTAACAATGAAGCTTTCTATTAATAATGCTTTCTGCTATCCGATTTTCTACGAGCCGTGAATTCTGCGAACTGAAGGTTCGGCGAAACATGATTTCTGGGAATAGATATTTCTGCCAACCATGCATTCTGTGAACGATTTGATCGATCAACCCTTTGATTGTATACATGTCTAGATAGAACATCTCCGTAAAAAACGTAGAAAAATTTATGGGCCAAAATTGGCCTATCGCGCTCTCCTGGCGGTCAGTGTCATTTTGCCGTCAAACAGTGATTACGTCTCGCGTTTTGGTGAAATTGTTCGCAAAATGACCGTTTGCTCAGTGAAATTCTGTCGAAACTACAAAGGAAAGATCTTTTCGAAACGGTAAATCACGTTCCATATGTAAGTATTTATAATTAATTAATTAAATTATTTTTAATTTAATTTAAATTTATTTATTATAATTTTACGAAAATTTTAAGTTTAAAAATAATAACGGCCATGTATGCGTAGTGTTGCTGGTACCAAAATGTAAAATTCCTGGTAGCAGAATAAAAAAGTCAATTTAAGTATATTAAGTATAATAAAATGCTTAGTCTTGTAATTAGTCTTGTTGTAAATAAAGTAAATACATTAATTTTTTTTTTTTTTGTTTATTTTAATGGCTTGGTGCGGTTTGCACATTTAGCCAATGTCAAAGTTAGGGAAAGATAGTAGAATAAAAAGGATTCGGATGTTGTACGACTTTTAGGATGGGATAATAGGATCAGTAGAGTATATTTAATATATTTAAATAGATTTTAAAAAATACTTACTTATGGATATGGTAATAATTAAAGGGTTGGACAGGAATATTAAATCTTTATGTTATTAATGTTGATAAAAGATGCTATACATTTATAAATAGATAAATCATTGGTATATATTAAGGAAAGTATAGATAATGGGAATGGAACACCGAAGGAAAGGAGGTCATTGAAAAAGAAGAGCGGTCGTGAAGCACACAAGAAAAAAATATGTGGTTAACATCACAAATGTTCATCCCACATTCGCATGTGGAGTCAGTTATTATTTTAAGCTTGGCAAGATGTGCTGGAGAACAAACATGCCCTAGTCTCATACGTATCAAGATACTTGCTACAGTCTTACCAAGTTTCGCTTTGCGAAACCATGGTTTAGCTAAGATATTTGGTTGAATATGCGAGTAGTATTTTCCCTTTAAATGTCGACTGTTCGTCCAATACCTCTGCCACTCATCCATTAAGAACACCGCAGGTAAAGAAAGCAAGTCATGGCTACAGGTCTTATAAGGGTACATGTCCCCACAATGCACCGCATCCTTGGCAAGCCGGTCAGATATCTCATTCCCTGTGATTCCGCAATGACTCGGTATACATGCAAACTCTACTGAGTATCCTAAAGCATTGCATTTAACCAGACTATTTTTAATATCAAACAATATAGGGAAATAAGATTTTATACGAAATGGAAATTTACTCAATGCTTGGAGAGCACTCATAGCATCACTAAATATAATTGTTTTTTTTAATTTCATAAGCAAAATATATTCAACAGCTTTTGACAGACCCATGCACTCCCCAGTAAAAACAGATGTCTCCGGAGGAAGTTTGACCTTTTGTACGATTTTGAATTGGGAATGGTAGACTCCGACACCTACGCACACATCAGGGGCCGATTTCGAAGCGTCACTAAATATATGGTTATAGTCATTGTATTTGGTGTCAATAATTACTTTAAAACTTACATTAGGATTGACATCATTTTTATCAACTAAATTATAAGTAATGAACGGGCGAAACTGAAGTGAGTCGTAATCGATATTGAACAAAGGGAGACGATTAGCACGATGAATAGGAGAATGTAGGTTAATATATTTCCTATAACTAATAATTATATTAGGATGTGACTTATGTTGCCAATAGTTTGAAGAATTTATTTCATTAGAAAGCGAATGTAGTAATTGAAATAGTAGGTGATGATTAAATTGAAGTAAACGAAACAGAAATCTGTCCGAAAGGAACTGTCGCCTTAAGTGTAAAGGAGGTTCGCATGACTCTATTTGAAAAGCGTTTATTGGGCTTGATTTCATAGCACCTGTTATTATTCTAAGTGCCTTTGATTGTACTCTGTCCAATTGTTTAAATGCGGCTACGTTGCCTGGCTCCAGAAGGAATGTACCATAGTCGAGAATACTTCGAATGAGAGCGTTGTAAACTAATTTAAGAGATTGAGGATGTGCACCCCACCACACGCCTGAAAGGCATCGTAGGAGATTAAGTAAGCGTTCGCATTTATTCATAATGTAATCGCAATGTGCCTTACCTGTAAGCCTTGTATCTAGCACTACGCCTAAGAATTTAAATTGGGATGCTACTGGGACAATTGTGTTATTATAATATATTACCGGGGAAATAAGGTTTCTTTTACGTGTAAATATGACAACTGTACTTTTAGAAGCAGATAATTCTAGACCATGGTCATCCATCCAAGATTTCAAGGAAACCAAGGCAGATGAAATATTTGAAGTTGCAAAATCTAAACACCGATTATCCGAATACAATAACAAATTATCGGCGTATTGCAATAACATAACATGTTTACCAAGAGAACAATCTAAATCGTGTGTATATATATTATATAAAAGAGGGCTCAGTACAGACCCTTGCGGTAAGCCTTTCCAGACAGTTCTTTTTATATTTGATTCCTTTGTCAGCAATAAAGTTAAGTGCCGCTCAGATAAGATATTCATAATAAAATTTAATAAAATAATCGGAACATTTAATGCTTCTAATTTTGACCTAAGTACTGATAATAATACGTTATCGTAAGCAGAATTTATATTCAAAAAAGCGGCGACTACAGAATTATTAAAAGAAAAGGCTAATCGTACATCTGTTGTTAATATAGCTGTGTTATCAATTGTGCTTTTACCTTTCCGGAATCCGTATTGACTATTAGACAATAAATCCTGACTTTCTACACTAGACGATTTTTTTATTAAAAGTTCAGCTAGTTTGATTAAAACAGATGACAACACTATTGGACGAAATGAAGATGCATCAGACAGAGATTTATTCGGCTTACGTATTAGCAATACTACTTGAGATTTCCATGACAGAGGAATGACACCTGTTATCATGATGCTATTTATTAAATCTAGATAGTAAGAAAGAAGAATATCACTAACATTGGTGAAAAAGATATAAGAAATGCTATCTATTCCAGGTGCAGAGTCTTTTGTTTTATGTATAACACCTTTCAGTTCATAAAGAGAAAAGGGAGAGTTTAGTCCCGAAAGGTTTTTTCTGTGAACAAGAGGATTGTAGTGATGTTTATTGTCTGGCACCCACGGAGGAGTTAATTTGTTTACAAAGTTGTTTACTAAAGCAGGTGGCATGATAGACATAGGGGACGTATTGTAGGCAGACTTAAATCTTTTAACATTACGCCAAACAAGTGTTGCTGGAGTATCTGGAGAAATAGAACTGCAAAAGTTTCTCCAACTTTGAAACTTTTTCTGTTTAAATAACTTTTTTGTTTCAGCCATTACTTTAGACAGGTTCTCATAGTTTATGTCTGTCATATTATTATTATAATTCGTTTCTGCCCCCTTTCTCCTCTTTATAGCGTCTGTACAGTCCTTATCCCACCAAGGCGAAGATGGTATTTTAGTAGGAGAATTATCTTTACATGGAAATACCTCTTTGGCTGCTTCATTCAAAATACATGCAAGTCTATCAGCGCATTAATTTTCATTATCAGTGCTTATACTAGGAAGAGAAGAAACTTTGCAGTCAACACTATTTTTAAATTTTACCCAATCACTGGAGCTTCTATTTGGGAGTATATATTTTCTAGTAGACAGCGTACTACAGTGCTTGGGTTTATTAAATGGAAAGGAAATTACTATAGGATAGTGATCACTGCCATATGTAGAGGGGAGAGTATGCCAAGACAATGATGAAGCTAAGTTAGGTGTACATATTAAAAGGTCTACAACACTTATGTTATGATTAGGGTCTGTGCGGCGGGTAGGTGTACCTGTGTTTAAAATGCACAAATTACATGAATCTACAATATCTAATAGGTTATCCCCAAAAGTTGTAGATACTGAACTTCCCCATGATTGATGTTGTGAATTAAAGTTCCCTAATACTATTAAATGGTTTTGGAAGTGTTGAAAAAAGTTGTTTGACTTCATTAAAAATAGAAGATGATGGACGTAGAATGTATATAGATACAATACATATGCTATGTACACTGACAGCAACAATTGAAAAATCTTCATTGTGAGGAGGCAGAGAGATATTATGGTAAAGAACAGAGTTCCTTATGAGTATGGCTACTCCACCATAACCATCTGATCTATCTTCTCTGACGCAGTTGTACCCATTTATATGAAAATTATTATGTGTCTTTAGCCATGTTTCTGATAGTGCACAAACTAAATGTATTATTTCGCTATTTTTACTTATAGCACTACGGCTATTCCACTGTATAATTTTGTCTGTCTGTGTGTCCATTATGAGATTGATTATTATTCTTAAAAGTATTTGCAACGTTGGACGGTGATAATAAATTAAATTGAGAAAGTAAATTAATGAAAGCAGCTACAAATTCTTTGGGGAGCTGTTTATCTAAAGGTATATTTGTTTCTTCTTTGTTGATAAGGCCACATCCATTGTTAGGTGTAGGTATCATATCGCACACCCATTCGTAAACTGACCCAATCCAAAATTTTGGTGAATTGAGTTAAGTATACAGAACAATTAAAAAAATCGCGCTCTATCGCCTAGTAAATCAGAAACTGCCCTATTAAGGCTAGAAAAGGAGAAACTCAATCTTGTGTCTCTTTCTTACTAACGAATCCTGCGCCTTTCGTCATTACGATAGTGACGTATTTAGTATTGCGTTGGAGTTAGATGCTGCGCAACTAGTGGAGAAGTGGCATGAACCTCAATGTGTCACTGTAGTACAAAACTTGGGGTAAGTTTACTACTTTCACTTTAATCGTAAAGTGACCGAAGTTTGTTTTGAGTCACTTTATAACTGTAAACTGAGCTTTTTTTGTGACCTAAACCAAATAGGGTTGGTTTACCACTGAATATTTGATCAGAATTACGGGCTTTTTATATTTTAAGTCTGTATTTGATTAATTAATTTATAACTTTTTTGGATATTTGGTGCTCAGGTCTGTTTCTGAATAAATAAAACAAAAATTCTGATGTTGCACTTAGGTAAAGGTCTGTTAATTTCTATTTTTTTAGCAATTAAAAAGTGAACTCGTTTGTTTTATATTTAAATTTGTATAATGAAGAGAAGAGTTGACCATATTTTGGAAATGTTAATGACCACGCGAGAAGAAGAGGTAGGTACCTAGGTAATCCCCGCGGTTCAATTCCCCCAGGATAGGCCCCGCGGCCTTCACCTGTTATCGGAGTTTGGTCCTCCAGAGGTTTAGTGAGTATTCCCCTCCGTCTTACCCCTCCCAGCCGGCGCTTCTCCCTGGCAGCCGACTGGGGACAATGTCGTCCCCATACAGTTGGCGGGAGGTGGAAAGACGGACGGGCGAGTCTCACATAACCCGGGGCCTCTTCAAGGCCCCGGGTATGCGTAACGCATTCCTCTGGGTAAAAAAAAAAAAAAAGGTACCTAGGTAATTAAATTGTTACATAGTAGCTACTATGTAATAATTTAATTATCATGTTTTCTTTAATAAAATACCTAGGCACCTAGTAGTTTTAGTGCACCAGCATTCTAATAAATAATTGTACACTTCTTTAAACTCAACCAAATTGGTTCACCGAGTCTTTTCTGTTTAGTTTACACAACACAATAATATTCACTACCTATTTCACAGAATTAAACAAGAGATAATAGTCAATTAATTATCGAAGCTATACCAGAAAGAGAAATTCAGGCTGAGGTATGTGTTTAAAACAACTGATATTTATTCTTACATGACGTTATAATTAATAATATCATTATCATTAATATATGCCCATTATATAAACAAAAAATTTTGTGCAGATTACTGAAAGAGATCCGTCCGTCAGTCCGTCTATTATTGAAAATACGCTAGAACAAGGTGAAACATTTTTGTACCTACCTAAAGAAAAAAATCGAACACACTAGGTTCATACAATTATTATTTTAGTACTGATTTATTTAAAACGAATAACTACTTATTTATTAGAGTATTTTAAGTATTTGTTATTTTTAATAATATTAATATCCAGTTTTCAGTTTAATGTCCATAACACAAGTTCTTAAAGAATCTTCACTTGGGGTTAGATGATCGGTGTGACTGTTGAAAATTATTATTTAAATTTGTTTAATATTTCCAGATTATAAAGGATGTTGAAAAGGCTTGTAACAGTCCACCACCATTTATTGAAAACCAAATCCTGTTTACATAGACGCCTGAGATGCAAGTGGATAGTAGTCGAATTGAGGTATGTAATTAAATATATTTTATGATACTTTTACATTATTATGAGTTTTTATAAATTATGTTATCTTACTTTTAGGTAGAAAAAAATACAGAAAGAACTGAAAATGAACCAAAAATATATTTTGTGAAAGCTTCTATCAGATCAAGATCAACTAGTTCGTCGTCATCCAGTTCTTCCTCATCCAGGTCTTCCTCATTAAGTTCTTCCTCGTTGAGTTCTAAGAGTTCATCAATTTCAAACCAGTCAAGGCACACTGATTCAGCTACATGTTTAGCAGTTCGTCCAAACTATCAGGTATCACCAATCCACTCTAATGAAAGTGACGTAGACTTGAGTGACTCGGACCCAACATACGCAAATAATACACGTAGAGGTGTTCAAATATTTCTCGATCAAGCCACTCGTCATCCTCGTCCTCGCCTCATAGGAATTATTTAAGATCTGACGACACTCCCCGCAAGTCTAGAAAATGTAAAAGGGACCCTGACAATTGGAAACAAAATAAACTACTGAAAAGTTGCACGTCTCTTTTTATTCCAATAATTGTGCCGGTCAGAATAAAAATAAAACTATTGCTAGCTTATATATCATTTGCAGTGTCCTCATTGCTTAACATTGTAAGAATAACCCACAAATATTAAATAAAAGGCCACACCCGGAATGAAGCGGACAACGTACGTAGCCTCATAAAAAAGAGATCACAAATAATGAAAAATGTAGTCCTATTTATATACCTTGCCAATACGCAACACTTATTAAAAGTGCACGAAAAACAGGCCAACCTTTTAGGGTCAAGGAACTAGACTACAGGTTTATCTTGAACATCAAAAGCTTGCAAGCAAAATGGGGCCTCAACTACAATGAAAACACAAACAAAAAAAGGAACGATAACTTGAAATAACATCAAAGTTTTGAAATTCGTAAAAGAAAATACTTTTTTAATTTTGGTTTTTGTAGTTGATTAATGATTAATATTATTGATTAATCTTAAGGTTTAGGTTTTATAGTAGGTACTTACCTAAATTTGTTTTTGTAGCTGATTAATGTTAGGTACCACCTGTGATACTTACAAATAAAAATATCTAATTGTCATAGGTACTTAGGATTAGATTATTACATTTCGTATTTTATTTTTTATTGTTTAGAAATAAGCACAGCATGTGATATTGAAAGCTGATTAAGTAATAAATAATACTGAGTAAGTTGATTATTTAAGAAGTTTAAATCAACAGAGAATAAAAGAAAGTGATTTAAATTTATGTTTTATTTCGAATACCATAGAATTATTTTAGTACATAACTGCATAATTGAATATTACACCGAAAAAAGTCTTGAAGTTAAGAATTAAAGGGAACTATTTGTAAATAAGTCATCTAATCAAACATATTGCTAAGAAATAAAGAGACATATTTGTACAAAAGTCCAACGTTCAAAAATTTTTGTAGTACTAAACTGACTCTTTATTGGAAGTTTTTTTTCAGCGACGATTTACTACTATACTTATAAATATTTTTAAAGAAATTTTTATCCGTACCAGTAGTCTTTAGACCAAATAAACTGTAGGACTTTGAATTTTGTAAATAGCTCATTATTTCATAAAGTTATAGTGTGATATACCATAAACTGTCGAGGACCGAAACACGTTTTCTTAATTTCCCAAAAAACATGAATTTTGGATTGAGCCAGTTTACGACTGGAGGTGCGATATATTCTTTTAAAAGAGCTTGGTGAGCAGTCTTATCGTACCCTTTTGTAGGGCTCGGAGGGGTGCGTGGCTTTAAGAAAACAGTTTTTTTATATGAATTAGTAGGGTTGCTATTAAGGGATAAAGAATTGGAAATTACATTAGAAGATGTTTTTTTTTCAGGAAGATACAACATCAGCATAAGATTTAGAAATGTTCGGGTGTAGTTTAATAGATTCTGCATATGAAACACAATTTTGTGCCATGTACAATTTTATTTGAGTTTGCCTAACAAACTCAGGGCAAGATTTGTTGTTTGCAAAGTGGTATCCAGTACATGACAAGCAAGAGGCACTTTCTTTTGAAGTATTGCAGAAATCTCCGGTGTGGTTTTGAACACATTTATAGCAGCGAAGCAAGGACCTACATTGTGTCTTAGTATGGCCGAAACGACAGCAATTAAAACATTGGATAGTAGGATATATATATATATAAATCTACGCTGAGGGCATTAAAACATATAAATATTCTTTACGGCAGTATTTCACCATCAAAAGTTAAAAGTACTGTTTGAGATGGCTTCCATGTGGGGGTGCCATCTACATAGGATTTGAAATGTAGACGTCTTACTTTTAAAACCTCCCCGCAACCAATCGGAGCAGAGACATTTTCTTTAACTTCATCCAGGGACCATTCTGCTGGAACACCTCTGACTAGGGACACGCATGGGACGTGTTACATTAAAGGTGGGTATAAATGCTCTCAGGTCATTGGACGATATGTCACTGTGATTAATAAAGTGGTTAGCATCAGTGTAGTTAGAGAAAGAAACTGTCATTTTGTTTCCACCAATTTTCTTTACACTGCCATTGATTATATTGCGAAAAGAGTTCTTTTTAAGGAATTTACCGAAGGTCATGGGGTGCATTGTGGTTCCATCATTTGAAATAGCTGATGATCTTTGAACATGCACCACATATGGTGCAGTATCCGTTTTCTCATAGAGTTTACTCGGGAATGGGCTTTGGTGGGGAGTTATAGATGTTACGGGCGGAGCCGCAGTTTTACTTTTAATATCTTGTGGTTGTTCTAGTAAACAATTGCAGTCTGATGACTGCCCTTCGGAACCGTGTTTGCGTTTTTTGTTGCAATGTTTGCAAATTCGAGTATGTGTTCGAGTTCTTTTGCGCGTAGATCGACTAGAGGTCGAACCGTCGGTGTCCATTCCCGATTCATTATTTGAACAGACAGTTACATAGTTAGCAGCCGGAGGGACGGAGCCCCCCGGGTCGGTGGGCTCTTCCATTCGTAAGTAAAATTAAGAAATGTGTGAACTTACCAATTAAACTAAAGTATAAATACACAAACTAGACAAAAAATTAAACTATACTACTCAACTGATCACTATTATTACCATACAGCGTTTTAAATTAATAAAATATTTGGAAATCAAAAAACCGCGCCCGCCAAGTTTAACGTTTCCCGCCCTTTTTTAATTATTATTGAAACGCTTTCAAAGTTTTTTTTTATTTTTTATCTATATTTGTTTTATTGAAGGAACAGGCTAAGGTCAGAGACCATACCGCCTAGTCATTCGTTTTTTTATTTCTTTTTTCCCTAGATGATAATGAGTGGTGATTAAGATGATAAATGATAAATGATGTTCCTCCAATCCCCCTGAGTCCTCAGTAAAGATGTGGGACTTTACTAAGATCTCACGCGGACTTCTTGAGAGAATTTGAAAAGTGATGATGCACTGTTTTGTTTCATTTGACAACACTCATGCACGTTCACAAACACATAACGGTTAATAATCCACTATTATTTATATTATTTCACATTAATGTTCGAAATAACACAAATTTTAAAAAAATAAAACAAAACTGCAGACATGACGCTTCACTTTCCCGCTAAGAAGTCCTCAAAGCTTTTCTTTTTTTAAACTAATTTTAAGAGCATGCATAAATGTCACGGTACTTAGATTCCGTTCTAAAACTAGAAAAAATATAATACTGTTAACAATATTATATAATACTATTATTATTAATTGTTATTGTGGTATAGTGTCGATATTCGAAATGAATAAAATAATAATTATGTTTGAATGGAATGTACGTAACTATTTTTGTAAGAAGTGTGTGTTTAAGTATATGTATGTGGGGAATAGTAGTATGCATGTTTGAGAGCTCGATGGCGCAGCGGCTAGCACGTTCGGCTTGCAATGTTTGCCCGCTAAGCAACTTTCGAAATGCTGGGTCGCTGGATGGGTGACCAAATTTAAAACATCTCGAGTCCTCCGTGCTTCAGAAGACACGTTAAGTTGTTCGTCCCGGTTGTTTTCGTAAGATGACAGTCATTAAAACCCACCAACCCGCATTGGGCGAGCGTTGTGGGTTATGGCCCAATATCCCCACGTGCTATGTCCACGTGTGAGACCTGTGCCCAGCAGTGGGACGTTTATAGGCTAATGATGATGATGATGATTGAGAGAGTGCAGGTGTGTGTTTGTGCTTCTAAAAGTTTAATATTTCTCGTCTAATGTACCTAAAGGACCATGGGAAATTTTGTCCCCTCCATCCAACAGATTTGAAATTAGTGTCATTTGAAGGGCCTAGTAGGATAGATATTTTTTTACTATTCTTGGGATTTAGGATAAAAAATATATTGTTTTTGAATAAAAAAAATTCTAACAAAATAAGATTGCAAGAGCAGACCAGACTCCACAGGCGGCACCCTGTCTAGTCTGGTCTGCTTACACAGTTTACCTTTACACAGTTGCATTCATTGAAGTATTATAACTAGAGACGATACCACGAAGCAAGTTATTGCGCACATGCAAAAAATTGCATCGCGGTATCGTATCTTGTTACAATACCTCAATGATTGCATTCATGTAGTGTAGGTACATGGTATACCTACAGCTTCAGGGTAATCTAACATAACTTAACTTTTTAAATTAGGTATACCTAATTTTAAAAGTTATGTTATGTTCATGAATCATTTTAAAATTGTGTTGTGCATAAATATTTTTACCCACTTTAACGGGAATTAGGCATTCGCTGGCAACCATTCGCGCTAGTGTCAGTCATACGCGGCTGTCACGCACACTTCAAATTCAATACAATAACCGGGCGGATTTTGAGAAGCGATTGTACCGCGATGCTCCGTCTAGACATTTATATAGTCAAAACGATCAACCATGATTCGAAATTACTCAGTAATTACAGTGATGTTTTAGGTTGTACACCAATACATTATTTTAAATTTGTTCATTATTAGAACATTCAGAATCTATTCACGTATTTTTTTTAAATTAAGTGATCTAAATAGCATCCAAAATGATAATTTGAAGCAAAAAATGATTAGAGACAGATAATGACATTCAATTGATAACATCAATTATCATTTGATTCAATTACGTCTGTAATGTCTTAACCCTAGGCATGACAAATTGACACCCTGTCACAGGTATCAAGCTATTTATTATTCTGAGCAGTCAACTAGGGTAACTTTGAACACTTTTCGAAGACTTTTGCAGATATTGAGATAAATATCTATGGGTCGAACAATTTTAGATTGATTAATGAGTGTTCCTATAAGTCTATATTCAGGATAATGTAACTCGCACACGGATTTAAAAAAAAAAAATTGTTTTCGCTCTCACCAATTATCTAGACCAAGATGAGTATTCTTGTGAAACTCGTTAATATGGTAAGATAACGGATAAATATACATAAACATAGAAAAAACACCCAGACCCGAAATCAATTTAGAAAAACAGTTTTTCTCTAAATTGACCCGACCGGGGATCGAACCCGGGACCTCAGAGATGGCGACACCATGAAAACCGGTGTACAAACCACTCGACCAAGGAGGTCGTCGTTGGGATTGGGATTTTTACTGACTTAGGTAAGATTAAACATCTGTTTCTAATGTTAAAACCATAATTCTACCAAACTACATTAACTTGTCATAAAGAATATCCTACATTTTACTTTAAGGATACCAACTTTCGACTTTACGCTTCCAAGTGGTAGAAAAAAAAGTAAACATAAACACTTTTTTTACTTATTTGTGACACATTTATTGAATAATTAACTAAAACAGATAAAATTCACTTATTTAGCTTTCTAATGAGATCAACTTAAACTGTAAGAGTAAAGGTTACTCGTGGGCAAAATCAATTAAAAAAAATATTCTCCCCACTCCATAAACAAAATGTCGTTTTCTATGAACATTTTCCCATCTTTCTTTGTTATTTCGTGGGGTGACAAGAAAAACTCACTAAGTACAGTTTTTGGGAAAAATTACTTTTTTTCACAGAGTATAGACATATTATTTTAGCTTAACCGTTTGCAAAAAAAGTCACTTAGAACATACTTCCCCATTCTTGCCATTTAAAACATTTAAATTGTCATTATCGCATATGCACTTTGTATTACATTAGCGTGAAATCTCCTGACTTAGATATTTTTGGTGTACTTATCTCATTCCGTTTTCAAGACTATGTTGCTGAAACAGTTTTATTTAAGTTGATCCCAAGTTTACATCAAACATATATTTTTTTTAAACCTTATATTTTTAAGTTCCAAGTTAGATTTATAATTTTCTTGCAAATGAATGCTGTGTAAGCAGATAATAGGCCTGCTCATAAAATATGTAATTTCTGGCAATGCTTAAGTGATTCGATTGTAATTATGTGTTTGGCTGTATGCTTACCATATTAAATAAATAAATAAATTATCTACTGCTATGAACAAAATTACCTTCAGGTAAAATTCATTCTGTATTTAATGACATTGTGCTGGCAACGTAGTGAAGCTGGCAAATACCGCACGCTTATAGCATTCAACCAACTGCACGTCACTAATGTCAATATCAGTAGTATTCGTTAGCGGCTTTTCGTTCGATACTTGAGAAAAGTGAATAATAATAGAGAATTATGAATAAAAATTATTCAAGGGGTAAATTAATGGTTGATTTATCATTAAAAGAAGCTCAAAAACAGAATAATGAACTTGTTAATACTCGTACCTATTAAAGTTAAATTAAAGTTCGCTATTTTATTGCAACCAAAGTATACGTAAAAGTGTGTGATTCCTTCCAAAATATTATAACAACAAAATTACTAATTTTTAATGATACATTAGGCCGCCTTTTCAAAATTAACTGTCACATGGCTTTCACTTTATTACGCTATTCCCTTTTCGTTCCTAAGTTCACGTATATCTAGCGGTGTTGTCAGCTGTGGAAGTTCCTTGACCTTCTTGCCAGCTTAGATAGCACCATAAAAGATACACTTTCTTCCATTTTAAACATTAACTTCAGCCGCTCGTGGACCTAAGAATCACTTCCAATTAGATTCGGTGGCCTGGGTATCCTAAAACTACTGACGTTTCCCTCCCGGCGTGTCCTCGGTCCATGCCTCCCTACCACTCACTAACCAAATACTGGAACGAACGTCAAATTCCTTCTTGATACCCTGCGTGGAATCCGGCTTGTTCGATTGGCTAGAAGTCATCAAACCTGCGTGGTAGACGATTAGTTATAACTCTCGAGAACAGCTTATAAACGTGACTAAGATGTGATATGGGTCTGTAGTTCCTCAGTAGGGTCTTTTTGTCCTTCTTAAAGAACAACACAACTACACTTTCATGCCACACTTCTAGCGTTCTATCTCCGAGTACTATGACGGAATTAAATAGTTTCTGAAGAGCTGCGTGTACCGGTCTTCCGCCTGCTTTCAGAATCTCAGCCGTAATTCCGTCAGCACTCGATGCCTTGCTGTTCCTAAGCTGCTTGAGAGCCATACCAATCTCGTACAGACTGATGTCCGGGATATCTTTGCCCGTGTTCTGATCTTCCAACTAACACCTCCTCCCAAAGGCTTTGGGACGGGCGCCTCTGCGAACTGTAGCGAAATAACCTTATCAATACGTCTTCTTGTTCCGCAGAGCGAACCCGCCTTTTAGCTGTAGGGAGATGGGAGTCGGGTTTTTGGTTGCAGACTACCCTCATCGAACACGGGTACTTTGCTAGATCGCAGTACTTTTCGACTGGCCACTGCCCTGCGACTTGGCGCCCCCAGTATCATCCCCATCATTGTCATTGTGGCGCACCGGTAGACACCCCGGCCACCACGGGCTGTCCTGTGGACGGAGCGCTGGCATTACCCGCCATCATTCTTTGAATGACATCATTCGTCTGTCATACGTCACAATTTGCTACCATTGTCTGCAGCAAAAAAGGAGACCTTGTCAAACTGGGAACTAATTCCATGGTACAAAAGTTTGCCATCATCAAGTGGTGGCTCAGATTGCGTGCCAGAACCTTCATTTGATGATAGTGATGATAAGAGTAATGAAAATATAAATAAATGGCTGTTTTTTAATACATTTTTAATACAATAACATTTTGTTGTTTCATTAAATATCTGTACAGGAGATACCTATAGACAGGTAAAACTTCGTACATTTTTATTAATAACTAACAGAGTTGTGAATTTTTTTATAAAATTTATTTTCGGTTAAGTAAGATATCCTTTAATTTAATAGTCACCACCATTTCAAAGATTTAGATGCAAAAACTGATTTTTAATAACAAAATATGTTTAAAACCTCATTATCTCTCGTTACCTCATTGCAATTAAGGAGTTTTACTTGTCAACCTAATTTTGTTTAGTTTTTATAATTGAAATGATGGTTTTTATGATACACTTTTCAGGATTCTCAGGCTTCCTTCAAGTTGGAAGACACAAAACATTCCCTCTTTGAAATCATTTGGATGTGCTTGAAGGTTATGGTTTGTTTGTTCTTGAGTGCCTATGAGTATGCCATCCGAGCTAATAATATACTCTTGCACAAAGGGCAGCTCTTCAGGATTTCGTTCCTCTGCGTCACTATTCCCAAAATACAAAATTTCCTCGGACAGGACCTATCTCTTTGCTATTCTTTTCCTTTCTTTGAATGTCGCCTTCCTTTTCTTTCTCTTAAATTTGATGTTTTGGATTATTCTGTATTTCCGAATTGTTTGCACTTACATGTATTTCGGCTTCAACCGTCACGCGAGCAATAGCTTCTTGTATGTCATCACTAAATATTTAATCGGACTTTTGGTGCTGTAATTTTCTTTTTTTTTGTTTTTAGATCCAGCTGGTCTTTTTCTTTTTTTGGATTAGGTGTTTTTTTTTATCTTTGCACTGTGAATCTTTTATCTTTGCTTTTGCTTCATAGATTTTTTTAACTTCTTCAGCCGAAACACTTTTTCTAGCTGTTATTGGCAGCTGGAACTGGAGCTCTAGTTACACCAGTCAAATCGGTCGATGTCACTTCTTCAACAAAACGATGCTTCGCCAACAGACTCTTGTACTTCAACTTCCGAGGTGTACTTTGGCAGTTTATTTGAAACTGTCTCTGGTGAAAATGGAAACAAACCACAGCTCCTAAATCCTGCCTTGATATTTTTCACTCTCCCATTTCTAATGACCTACGTAAAAGCTGAGCTAACAATGATTTGGGCAGAGCCATCACCTTCCTCCCTCTGCTTGTTTGGTGGTAGTTATCTAGAACTTTTCTCCAATTACTCTTTAGAGCCGAAAAATATACGACATCCAGTGGCTGCACCAAGTGCGTTGAGTTTGGGATAAGGCATATAAACACAATATTGTGGTCTTCACAAAGGCGCAAAGCTTTCAGCGAGATATGCGCACTGAGGTTGTCACAACACAGTATTTTTTTGCCCTCAAGATTGGAGACACGTGGGATAAAATGGTTTTGCAGCCATTCTTCGAAAACTTCGGTTGTTATCCAGCCCGAATCTGATATTGCCATTCTAGAATCCGCTGGAGCCTGAAAGAGCCAATCAGACCACAGCTTTTTACCTTTAAAAATAAAAAATGGTGGCAATGTTTCTCCAGCCGCACTGACACAAAAAACCACTGTGTAACACGACTTTGTGGCATTTTTAATAATTTGGGGGTGGCGACAATCCCTGCGAAATAAAAGTTTTTTTTTCGGGGTCATCATGGAAACCTGACTCGTCCATATTAAAAATGTGCTCAGGGGGTATTTCTTCAATCTCTTTTGATATATTAGCAAAGAAGGCTTCTAGTTGCTCGCGGTTCACCTGACCCCTTTTTCGTGAAATGTTGTGAGCTACTTTTACCTGAACTTTTACAACCCTGAAAGGGTTGGATGTCGTTCTAGAAAGTGCCCCATTCGTATCCCGGCAAATTATTTGAGAATTGCTTAATGTTTCTGTTATTGTCATCCAAATATTTTTTTACAATAACCCTGAAGTCAT
Source organism: Scoparia ambigualis (assembly GCA_963921215.1). Lineage (NCBI taxonomy): Eukaryota > Metazoa > Arthropoda > Insecta > Lepidoptera > Crambidae > Scoparia > Scoparia ambigualis. The sequence continues at coordinate 24,379,813 of OY992511.1, forward strand.
GCAAACTGATTGGTATTCCAATTTCACTTAATACCAGCAGATGAGTTTCAATACTGTCTTCGTTAGTTTTTGTTAATGGTACTGGTAGACCAGTGTCTATCAATACTTTTGGAATGCTTCTGTTTTAACTTGTAAAACAAAGCGACTGGAGGTATTTTGTATTTTTTCGCAGCTTCCATCCTTGTTAAAGCACCTGACCGAATTTTATTTAGGGCCACTTCTAAAGTTTCAGGGGTGTAATTTGATTTTACCCCATATTTTCGCACTCCAGGCTTAAGCACTCCCGTTTTTCGTGACATTTTTATCTAATATCCGCCTGTAATAAAAATAAAAAAAATATTTTTAGGACCCAGAAACCCTATGTCAATGTTACCCAAAGGCAAAAAAATGTAGCTGGATAACATTGAACCGTTCAAAGTTACCCGAAATATTTAAATATTTTAGAATGATCCGAAAATTATCACGACTATTATCCTCGAAGGGTTAGCCAGAGACTAGGCAATGAGGACCGCAAAAGCAGTCCTCTACCATAGTCCACTTTTCACCAAATAGCGACTGCACATGTGCTCAGCGTGACAGGTGGTGAGCCCATCGCCGCTCTATGCTGTTGGATGTATATGCAGTCAATAGTCCGTTAGTGGTATTTTACGACACCCAAGGGAAGAGAGAAGGTGGTAATATTCTTTCACCGCTACGCAACACGGTTATTAAAATATAATACCTTTAAAATAACCAGTTTGGATAGGTACATTGTCATGCCATTCATAACAAAACTGAATTCAGTTACGAGCGTCGCTCTGCAAAGTTGCAGTGTTAATTAAATTCCAGCAACTTTAATTTAATTCCGTACACCGAACACGATGTTCCCTCAAAAACAGTATACATGTATAACAGTACAGTATTCTACATTTGTGTGTAATATATAAAATAATGTCCGTCTGTTTCACCGTTATATATTTAATGATTTTTTTTATCTTAAGTTAGTTGATATTATAAAATAATAAAGCCTTATGTTACACGTTACGTTTAACGTTTCAATGTCTTAAAGTATCCTTGAGTGTAATTAACGCTCTAATATGACTAACTAATTATGTCTTAATTACTCAAATCAGTACAAAACAATTAAAAAATATATTTATGTATTGTTTTGCTTTCTTTCTAAAGTTACATTCACAAAAAAGAAAGTGTCATTTAGATAAATGACACTTTCTTTTTTGTGTAATGTAACTCTTATCCCTAAGATTAGGGATAAGAGTTACTTACACCTTTTTAGTAAAATCGACCCTAAGTCAATTCTAGAAACCGTTAGTTAATCTGTGATTAATATAATTATAATATATCTAATAATATATTGTCATTAGTCTTTAGATTAATACATAATGTGACAGACAGATGATAGTAGCTAGTGAAGTGCTATACTACCAACCAGATCGAGTACCTACAATAATATGAAGGTAAGCCTGCGTGGCCCAAATTCAGAAACTCTCTCTCTCTCTCTCTCTCTCTCTCTCTCTGAGGCCGATAATTTAAATACCCCACCATTAGAGTGTTCAAAATAAATCCCATCATTTGTTATCAATACTGTAACTTTCAGTCACCGGAGCCTATAGAAAGTCCAACCTTAACTGCATTTAAGCCGTACAACAAATTGTCAGCCATTTGTTAAACCCCACTACAATCTGTCAGGGGATTAGCTACCTTACCTAGAGTAGTACAAAAAGCGAAATAACTTTATAGGAACATTGTACGGGCAAAAGGAAAAAGGCGGGAAATTGGCAGCGTGTATTCTCACCTACCCTGCTCTACGTGTCAAAGGGGATTAATCAGTTCAATCGGGATTTGGAATGGATTGGAAGTGGTCGGATTTTAAATGTACACCAAAACTGTATGAATTTGGGCATGGTACTTTTAATTCGGTAATTTTTAACTTTGATTTTTTTCTTAAGCGATGCACGTAAATATTATACAGGCTCATTATTTAATGCATTTAATCTGTGCTCATGATATCTGTGTAATAAATACAAAACCATTGACAATGTTCATACATACACACTAACAATTATGTGACAGTAACAAGTTAGTAAGTATAAAGAACTTTAGTTAAAGCTTTGTAACCTCAACAAAATAGCCAAACCGGATTTTGTTATGTCCCAACTTGTGTGTAAACAGTCAAAATTGGGGTTGCTGTTACGCAAACACTTTTTTCAGTGTAAGATTTCCAAAGCACAGAGAATCAATAATCCAGTCAAATCCAGTCACCCATCAGGCTTTAAGAAACTTGTTTAACTTTTAAAATCGCTACCCGAATGCGCTAAACTCTTCGTCTTTACCATCGGCCTCCGCCAAAACGGACCTAGAGCCGAGTTGAAATATAAGATAGATAGACATGGAATATTCACCACAGTGTACACATCTACGTCATCAGTAATCGTGCGGGCCCATTGACGTCAGCATGGCGTAATATTTGAAAGTAGGTCACATTTCAATTCCGCGGTAACGACGAAAAAAAAAACATAAAATCATAGTGCAAGGTAACCTCGGCACGCTACCTAACTCAACGTTGCGCTTTGCATGACATCCCATGTTGCGGGCTAATGTTCACATTGAAATTATGCATTTTGTACATTAGAAATGTTAAAATGGACTACACATTATTATTATGGTAATAAAAGTCCAGTATTAAATATTGCTGAGACCCATATCATGCAACATCAGTATAAAATGAGCTTAAAAGCGTTTAATACGTATGAGCAGACCTTGAAAATGAGTTATATTTTTTTTATTTTGCTACGGGGAAGCGCTTAATTTTAATTTTTTAATTTAGTTTTTTTATGATGTGTAGTGACAGTGTCGTAAAGGGCGACTATCGGACTAAAGACTGCACATATATCCAACGGCATAGAGCGGCGGTGGGCTCACCACCTGTTACGCTGAGCACATGTGCAGTCGCTATTTTGGTGAAAAGTGGACTATGGCAGAGGACTGCTTTTGCGGTCCTCATTGCCTGGTTTCCGACTAACCCTTCGGGGATAATAGTCGTGATTATGTGTATGGATGCATGTATGTTTTTAATTACTTAACTACAAAAATATTTTTTAAGAATGTTTCGTATTTATTTGATTCGTAGCTTAGTTTAACTATATCAAACAATTACACGCGTCCAGAAAACAAGTGATGGCGCGAAACACATAAATTCAACAAAAAGCAAACTGTTTCTTGCATAAATCACTGTTCCGCCGAGAATTCCTGGGATAACAGCCTGATACTTTGATACTGTTAAATATTCATATTAAAGTGACAGATCTCCCACGACGCGTCACTACGGCGGAGTGGAAGCAAAAGTTTATATCGACATTTTGCAGTGGGACATTACTTTTGGACCGGATCACTCTCCGCAGCTCTTTCAATTCGTTGTATTATGTTATGACAGACAAAGCTAACATGAAGTTATACTTACCAGCTGTAACAAATTCATCGTCAATATTAATTTAACCGGCAAATGTTGTGTTCAAGTGTCAAACTTTAATTTTAAGATTGCTCTGTACAAAATGACTACAAATGGAACTAAAAAATCACAAGAGATTTAAAATGTATGATTGCCTTATTATATCTTTACATGTGCCAAAAGACCTTCCTTCGTGCCAAATTTTCGAGTTTGTAGGTCACCGGAAAGCACGCCATGTAGTTTTGATAATCAGATAAGTAAGTAGTCTGCGGTACTTCATTATCGCATTAATAGATATAGGGGCTGTATATTTGTCAAGGCGTCTAGCTGGTAACTTTATAACTGGTATATTTATTTTAACTAACACTTACTGAAGTGTTTTCTAAAATATTCACATTAAAATCCCCACATACTAAAACAATTTTATTTTTTAATTATATTGGGGGTTAAGTTGCTCGCGTCCGTAGGTTTACCCTTGAGACCCTACACGTGACCCCTGGGTGGTGCTAAATGAGTGACACCAACTGAGTGGTAGAGCCACGCTGCGTTGCAGCACGCATTGGGTCGGCTCGCCTGGCGTAATACCACCCCCTCACGAATTTTCGGCGTGAAACAATGGCACTCTGTGCTGAGAGGGTGAGAGGGTTCCGGAGACCCCTCCTCCCCCCCCCCCCTCACAATTGATATGGCAGCGAACTTTAATCTAGATTTACCCCAGGGGGGTACCGACACATCCAGTGTCGGAGAATCCCCCCCTGAGCGTTCTCGCTCAGGCTGCCCTACGTATTCTGGGGAGGGCAAAAGTTCGTTCGTGCCAAGGCATGCTGCAGGCAGGAGAAAGGCGGGACAATTGGCACCCCCTCCTACGCTTCGCGTGGACTTCTGCAATATCAGGGGAATCCACTCTAACTTGAGCGCCGTCCATTACCACCTCGAGACGGCGAAACCGGCCTTGCTCTTCCTCACCGAGACGCAGATATCCCCCCCTCCTGACATCTCGTACTTGCGCTACCCGGGATACAACCTGGAACATGCATTTGTGCCACGAGCCGGTGTTTGTGCCTATGTCAGGGAGGATATGTGCGTTCGTTGCCTTGGCAATCTTGAAGATAGGGACCTCTCCATCTTATGGCTGCACGTCGACTGCGGACGTCATCCTCGCGTCTACGCGTGCCTGTATAGGTCCCACAGCGGTAACATCGGAACTGACCATCTCATCGAGACCGTCCAAACAGCGACAGACTCCCTTCTCCAACGGATCCCCTCGGCCGAGATTGTGGTATTGGGAGACTTCAATGCCCACCACGTCGAATGGCTTGGTTCACGCACAACTGACCACGCGGGTAGAGCCGTTCATGACTTCGCTTTGGCCTACAGTCTGTCCCAATTGGTAACCGAGCCAACACGGGTTCCAGATGTGGAGGGCCATGCACCTTCTTTATTGGACCTTCTGCTGACCTCGCATCCAGACGGCTATCAAGTTTCTGTTGATGCACCACTGGGCTCATCAGACCACTGTCTGATTCGCAGCACTGTGCCTCTCACAGAAACTTCAAAACCGCAACCAGCGGCTAGCCGTCGAGTCTGGCATTATAGGTCGGCGGACTGGGATGGGATGCGAAGCTTCTTTGCGTCCTACCCGTGGTGGCGAGTTTGCTTCTCGCTGGATGATCCTGATGTCGCCGCTGACTCTGTCGTTGATGTGATACTGCAGGGAATGGAACTTTTCATTCCAAACTCTGTGGTTCCCATTGGCGGCAAGTCCCAACCATGGTTTGGTCGTTGCTGCAAAATGGCGTCTCGCCAAAAGCGACAGCATTACCAAGCCTGGGCTAATGCGGTGTCATCAAAGGATCCAAACACCAGTGCGCTCAGAAAGAAGTACAACTTTGCCGCCAGATCCTTTAAGAAGGACATTGCCAAGGCGAAGTCATCATTCATAGGTAGAATTGGCGAGAGGCTAGTGCGTCTTCCTTCGGGGACGCGTGCGTTCTGGTCTCTCGCCAAAGCTATCTTAGGGAATTTTTGTCAGCCGTCCCTACCACCATTGCACAAGACCGATGACTGCCTGGCCTATACTGCAAAGGAGAAAGCCGATCTCTTGGGCTCTCTTTTCGCATCAAACTCGACCTTGGACGATGGGGAAAACTCTCCACCAACCATACCGCATTGCGCTTGTACAATGCCAAACGTTCAGTTCCTGCAAAGGTCAGTTCGTAAGGCTCTTTTTTCCCTTGATATCCATAAGGCGAGTGGGCCAGATGCAGTTCCACCCATTGTGCTTCGGACGTGTGCTCCTGAATTGGCACCAGTTCTAACGCGCCTTTTCCAGCTCTCTTACACCACTGGCGTCGTCCCGAGCTCTTGGAAGACAGCCCTTGTCCACCCGATTCCAAAAAAAGGCGATCGCTCAGATCCGTCTAACTACAGGCCAATAGCTATTACCTCTTTACTCTCCAAAGTAATGGAGTCCATTATAAACCGCCAGCTCTTAAGGTACCTAGAAGAGAACCAGCTACTAAGTGATCGCCAGTATGGTTTTCGTCGCGGTCGATCGGCTGGTGATCTTTTAGTGTACCTTACTCACCGATGGGCGGAGGCAGTCGAGAGTAAAGGGGAGGCACTGGCAGTTAGCTTGGACGTAGCGAAAGCTTTTGACAGGGTTTGGCACAGGGCTCTTTTCTCTAAACTTCCATCATACGGGCTTCCTGAGAAATTGTGTTCATGGGTTGCCAGCTTTCTTACTGGGCGTAGCATCAGAGTCGCAGTCGACGGTTCGTGCTCCGACATGAAGCCCGTGAATGCTGGAGTCCCGCAGGGGTGTGTGTTTTCCCCTACTTTGTTTCTTCTGCATATCAATGACATGCTGCATAACAACAGCATTCATTGCTATGCGGATGACAGTACTGGGGATACGCTCTACACCGGGCGAGCTAATATTTCTCTGGAAAGCGTCATCGAGAGCCGGAATAAACTTGTGACTGACACCGAGAACATGTTAAGTCATGTCTCGGATTGGGGCCGACATAACCTAGTCCGCTTTAACCCCTCCAAAACACAAGTTTGCGCATTTACCGCGAAAAAACATCCCTTCGTCGTACCTCTGAACTTTGAGGGAGCTCCCCTTGATACCAATCCGATTATTGGAATCCTTGGCGTCGATATTTCGAGTGACGTTCAGTTTCGTGGTCATTTGGAAGGTAAAGCTAAATTAGCTTCGAAAAAGCTGGGTGTGCTTAATAGAGCGGGTCAGTATTTCACGCCGGCCCACCGTTTACAACTGTATAAAGCACAGGTCAGGCCGCATATGGAATACTGCTCCCATCTCTGGGCTGGAGCACCCCAATACCAACTCCTTCCATTTGACCGCATTCAACGCAGAGCTGCTCGAATTGTCGGCGACGTGGTTATTTCAGGTCGGCTCGATCCACTGGCTCTTCGGAGAGACGTTGCGTCTCTCTGTATATTGTACCGTATATATCATGGGGAGTGTTCTGAGGAATTGTTCGGCTTGATCCCTGCCGCTAATTTCCTTCACCGCACTACACGCAATCGACTGTCATTCCATCCACATCACCTTGATGGATGGCGGTCTACTACTGTGCGTTTTTCAAGAAATTTCTTGCCTCGAACTACAGTGTTGTGGAACCAGCTCTCGGCGGCGGTATTTCCGGACCGTTACGACTTAGGGATCTTCAAGAAACGAGCCTATTCCTTCCTTAAAGGCCGGCAACGCGCCTGCGATTCCTCTGGTTTTGCGGGTGTCCATGGGCGGCGGTGATTACTTTCCATCAGGTGACCCGCTTGCTCGTTTGCCTCCTAGTGCTATAAAAAAAAAAAAAAATTTTACTAAGTACATCTTCCATTACTGATTCAAAAACATCGAAATTGCCCGAGGGGGGTCGGTATACACACACTATTATAGACCTATTTAACTCTACACATGATTGCTCAATATTACGCTCATTTGAAAGACATACAATATCATTGCGCTCTTTGTATTTAATTTTATTACTAACAAGTATTAAAGAACCGCCGTGAATAGCTGTGCTTCGTACGTACGCACTTGCTAGTTGGAAATTATTTACATAGAAAGACGTGTCATATGTTTTTTGCCAATGCTCAGTTATACAAAATATATGAATAGCCTGACTTTTTGCAATTAATTCTAATTCTAAGTCCTTGCCAGCCAAACCCTGAATGTTTTGATTTATAATATTAATGGATGTGGACTTAGCTTTTGTCTTAGACCTCAGTTTAAACTAGAGGTAAGTAGTCACCTTACTACTAGTTATAAAAGATGCATTAGTAGAACTACTAATGATGACATTATTATAAATAGACTTTGTTATACCAGGTATAACTGGGTCTTGTATATTATAAGCTAATAAATTAGCTATCTGGGTCTTATATTTCTTTGGCAGATACATAGTACCTGAAGTCAAAATAAAATTATTAATGAATTTATTAATGTCAAAAAATAAAATAGTGTCACTATGACGGCATAATAAATTATATAATAATAAATTTAAGTCAAACATACGTTTGTTTTGTTCCCAGGTTAAGTTTTTACAGTAGGGAAAAGCACTAACAATTAACCTGCATTTTGTATTCGCTTGAAATTGTAACAAATAAGTTATGTTTTCTATTATGTCACGTTTCTTAATTTGTGAACTGACACCACATAAAATAATTACATTAGTGGAACTGCTGATATGCTACGTACTATAGCATTCATTGATAAACCTGGGGCACAGACATTCATCACTTGTTGATTTAAACTTCCATTCAAAGCAACCCCAACCCCTGACCCAGTCTATCAGAGAACATAACTGTTTTTCTTTTTAATTTACTAACATTGTTTTTGATCAAGTTATTTAAATCATAAGTAGGTTTAATTTCTGTACAGGCTGTTAACGGACTGGGATCCATGACAGACATAAGTAAATCGACTAAATACTTGAGTTTGATAATAAAGGAATTTCACATCTGTTTATCTCATTATTAACTAAAGAGTCGTACCGATCAGCATTGTATTTGCATAAATCAATCAACTCTGTAGCTGACTGAATATGCTCTTCGATTTCCTTTTGTGCAGTTGAATATTTATTGTTTACGCTATCAAGTGTCTCGTGCAACCGCTGAATATCTGATTGTAATTGCTGAGTGTCCTGGTCATACATTTCCCTATTTTTAATTAATTAATTATTATAAATCTCTAAAGAATCTAAAAGACTCATGCGTTATTTCCTGAGAGCAATATTTTTGTAAAAACAGTTGTTCATTTTGATCAATTTTTCAGTTTTCCTTATAAATCTATGAATTTTAACACATTTCTTAATTTTATTTTTGCTTAACTTATTAGTGTTGTGGTAGTGAAGTGGAAGTCGTTCTTTGATTGAACAACTATATTTATTTGTGAGTTAACATCATGTTTTGAAACTTTAAGATTACATATATATATATATATGAAAAGAACATAATAGAATAAAGATCACCTAACCAAAAATGACAAATTTCTCCAATCAATGTTTTTTTATATATTTTTATTCTTTTATTTTTTTTGGGAATTAAAAAAAAACATTGATTGGAAAAATTTGTCGTCGTTAGTGATAAAGTTCAAAATGTATAGAAGAAATTGAAAATGTTGTTGTACTTTGAAATGCGGGCATCTGTACACAAAAATACAAACACGTTATAATTAATTTTTAAAAGTCTTACAATTACCTTTAACTAAAAGATTATGTTCCAGGCAAGCGAAGGGATGTAAAAGATTGACATAATATATCTTATCGCTTGCTTAAACTTGCATCCATCTTACAATATTATACGCCTAGGGTGATAAATCTTATTTACAATCTGACACCTTTTGGGAAGCGACGAAATCGGTCGTAAATGTTTATCCAATATTCAAGTCCTTTCAACAACGTCACACTCGGATGTTTGTGTATACTTACATAAGTACCTATATTTCTAGAATGTAGCTGCCTCGGTAAAACTTGCATGTGAAGAGAGTACTCCGCTTGCGATACTGGAGTTAAGTAACTTTCGCAATGACGGATCCCCGGAGCGGTGACTAAATTAAAAATATTTCGAGCTCCTCCGTACTTGGGAAGACAAGCTGAACTTTAGCTGTTGGTTGTTTTTCTATATTTTTGGCACACTTCTATTGTTGTATTGTCTGCCAAAACATTCTTCATACATACTGGTCGGTTAAATCTTGACCTGGGGCCCTACTGTCTCTCTTAGGATGGATTCGACCAAACTGAAATAAGACTTACTCCGAGATTAGTCTATACAAATTCGGCGTTTAATCTGGGTATAAGACCTTATTCCACTTTGGTCGAATCCACCCTTAGAGCAGTATTACTTTTTTTTATTATTATAATTGTGTGATAGGCTTGCATTTGGCCACTATCTCACCTGATGGTAAGTGATGATGTGGCCTACGGTGGAACATGCTTGCCTAGAAGTAACCTGTTCACTCGTGATTTGAAGAACCCAATATTGTACATTATAGGAAACACCGACTCTGGCAGGGAGTTCCACAGCTTTGCAGTACGAATGATAAATGTAGACGCAAAGCGCTTCGTACGCATATGCGGAATCTCCACAGTGAATCTATGACTACTTTAATCTTACTATGCAAAATTCGTATGGGAATTTGCATAGTAAGATTAAAGTAATACTGCTCTAAAAGTTGATTGAAAGCCCCTGGCCTTTTACGAGAACGGCTAAGGCGTGTAGTTTGCGTTGCCTAGCTAAGCTAACTTTCGCAATGCCGAATCACTGGATGGGTGACCAAATTAAAAACATCCCAACCTCCTCCGTGCATAGTACGGCACGTAAAGCTGGTTGGTGCCGGTTATTGCCGTAAGACTACAGTAACCCCCATTGGGCCAACGTGGTGGGATAAATAGCCTAATCATTTAATGCTGTTGTCCATGAGGGAAGGCCTGTGCCCACCAGTGGATCGTTTATACGCTGATGATGTAGCCCACATTGAATTTTTAATCGAAATAAAGTTTAAAATTTAGGAAGTGTATGTGTGTGTAGTGCATCTTAGTACAAAGTGTATAGAGTGCCACTAGCGGAATTGTATCTCAATCGGTTCGGGAACCGTAAGTTTTGCGGTTAGTGACGCCGCCTAATCTGCCGCAAAGTTTTTTATTAGACAACAGAAATACTAGCTCCTGTAGGTCACGTGATAGGATAGAAATTTCGCGATTGTCTTGAATTTCGAGGTTTTTTTTATTTGACAACAGAAATCTAACTTCATTCAAAAATTTCTTTATAATATTATGTCTTCTGAACATTATGGCAAATAAAAAATATCTTATGGTTTCCGAACCGATTGAGATACAATTCCGCTAGTGGCACTCTATACACTTTGTACTAAGATGCCGTAATCACGGCATCGTAACGTAACCGATCGTACTATGTTGCCGCTTGTGACACTATACACTGCCTACACTTTGTACTCGGATGCCGTAATTTCATAATTCGATCGGTTACGATGCCATCATCGTAACCGATCGTACCAGAATTCCGCTTATGGCACTCTATCCACAGCCTAAAATTTATTTAATTTTGTTGCAGATGTCCTAATATGGGTTGGTCATGCGTGGTGGCACGCGCCGTGGCCTTCATCCTCATGCTTACCAGGGTGGCAGCGTTGACATCCGACATGTAAGTAGCTATTTTATTCTTTAACGCGCTTTGGCCGTCATCTCACCCAAGCCTGTAAAATATTTAAATGTTTTGGTTAAATATTTTGACCTAAACACGAATTTCATAAATAAATAAATAAATAAATCTTTCCTACAATCACACCAATTATCTAGCCCATGAGAAGCTTCGAAGAAACTCGTTAAATGGTTACTAGACAACGGATAAACATACTTAAAATACTTAAATACATACTTATTATACATAGAAAACACCCAGACCCAAGACAACAATAATTTCTAAATTGACCCGACCGGGGATCGAACCCGGGACCTCAGAGATGGCGACACCATGAAAACCTGTGTACAAACCACTCGACCAAGGAGGTCGTCATTGACCTGTAGATGTATGTGTGTGTAGAAATATAAGCGATTTTATTGCAGACACATAAAAATAATAAGATACCAATAATGAGAGAGAAATCAAGAAAAAATCAGACAAAAATTTCACAACGTAAATTATAATTTTGCATTCACAACGAGATATTTCTATGGAACCTAAAAATAGCACTTGAACCTAGCCTTAGATGGGGTAACTATTTTATAGATCTGATTTATAAATGGCAACGACTGGTGAGAGAAAAGCCCTTTTGAGAAATGGTCTATACCCTATAAAATTTGAGAGACTGTCTTTATCGATGAAACCGGAAACTAAGCCGATTTGATGCATCAAACAAAATGAATCTGACACATTGCTGCTTGGGATAAGTAAAAATTGCTTGAGACACGGTTCTGCACGTAGACAGAGAATGTTCTGCAGTTCTTCAAAACAGGCCAACTTTCAACCTTCACGAATTAACCAGGGTTTTGTTCGTTTTGACCTCCGTGGTTTTGACGCTGTGAGGTTACCAAAACAAATATAATAGTTATCTTATAAAAGCCTATATACAAGACACAAGGCCGTATGAGTTGAGTTTTGCTTCTAATTTTTTTTTTCGATGGTAAATTTATAGGGCAGATTTAATAAATTATGTAGTACAAAGAGACGACAGAAAAGGGCATAATGGACTACCAAAAAGTAACAAATATACTTACTCGTAAAAACTAATCTGCTTTCAAAGCAATTACCATTAATACCATTCACCATGTCACATTTTCTAGAGCAAAATAAAATTTAAAACTGGCTACTACAGACCGCAAAGTATAAAACGTTCTGGTAATTGTTATCATAAAAAAAAATATGGTAAATATCACAAAAAATAAATGATTTTTATAAATGCTTCATTTACACATAAATAATAGTCATAGTTAACACATTTTATTACTAAAAACTAAGCCAGTATACAGTACTACAACTAGTACAGATGTGGATCCATACGTACGTATAGGTTCACATCTGTAATATAACGTAGATATGACGTAGTAGATTATTACTTACTTAGGCTTTGGGATTGGACTACGATTTCTCGTAATTAACCCAAGTGTTTAGGTATCTGTTTAGCCACGGACGCTTGATTCCTGGTGGGCTTAATGGGCTTATCATCGCTCACCATCTGATGAGATAGAGGCTAAGCGTTTTTCCTAGAATTATTAAAAGTAGCTATACCGCGTTCTGCTATGTATTATACAACGAAAAGAACAATCTCCAGGTGTTCTATTTATACATATATACACATAATCACGACTATTATCCATAAAGGGTTAGTGAGAGACTAGGCAATTGAGAACAGCGAAGCAGTCCTCTGCCATAGTCCACTTTTCACCAAATATCGACTGCACATGTGCTCAGCGTGACAGGTGGTGAGCCCATAGCCGCTCTATGCTGTTGGATGTATGTGCAGTCTTCAGTCCGTTAGTCGCCTTTTACGACACCCAAGGGAAGAGAAGGGGTGGTAGTATTCGTTCACCGCGCGACACAGTTAGAAATTTTAAAAGTAGTTATACCGCACTTTGCTATACAACAAAAAGAACAATCGCCTGAGTGCTCGATATACGAAGTAGGCCCCCTTGTTAAACACTATACCTACCTAAAGCTACAAGTAAAATTGAACATGGGTAACAAGCGGCGAGCCGGCGGTAATACGCCGCCCGCGAGCGGTCAGCTGTGAATTTCCTCGCTCCATTTATAGGTCGGGCCGGGCCAGACAGACCACCGCTTTACTCTCTACCAAACTCTTTTTGTCAGTCTAAGATGTCAGAGCGCCTAGACAAGTGCCATTGCATATCATCACTTTTGTAGAATAGATAAATCAACGATACGCGAACTTTAATGGTAATTTTAAAACTTTTAAAACTAATTCATGAAAATCGCCCTAAGACCTAAATATCATAAAAATCATTTTTATCAAGCATGTTTCTAAGGATATCTATGTGACAAACTGTTTATTTTATGAAGAAAAAGTAACTGCTAGTACCACTGGCTAAATCATAGCGAACCATCTTAGTATCTGTATGAATTCATTAGTACCTACTAGAAAACGGGTCACTTAAGTATATTAGCTAAATCTCTAATAATAATAAAGGTACAGAACGCTCTATAAAATATTTAATGAATAATAAAGTAATGTTTCGTATCAAAATGACCTTGTTTCACATCGTAGCCATGTTAGGAAGTATAAGGAAACCACAAGGTCTCAAATAAATACAAGGTATCAAGTAAATTTAACAATCAAACTCTCCCTGCAGTTAAATTAAATTGCTTAGTAGCATGATTCACTTTTGAAACTCGAATATTGCGACTTAATATACGGACGTTCCAGTTTTCAGTCCACACTCGATCCAAGGCAACTATCTCACGCATTACGTCACTTTGATACTGCAGATTGAATCTGATTAATCATGAGTTCAGATTGCATTTTAGCCGTCTCGCCAACTTAGCTGCAACTTCGTTTGAAAGTTTGCAGAAGGGGAACGCAAAGTTTGTGTTAGTTGTTAGCGTACAAGTTGCCTAGGTACTTAAAACAATTAATATTCTGCTAACCAGCTTACAAATATGCTTTTACAATATTTTTATAACCAGCTTACAAAATAACTTTGCGATGTTCCTAATTGGCTTATGTTTTATACAAGCTCACTTGTTTCGTAATATTTTTGCCCGTGTTGCTCTAACAAAGATAGTTCGTTTATTTGCATACCTTCACTTCACTTCAATTTGAGCGCTCATCAAGTTCATTACTTTTAAAAACAATTTTATAAAAAACAATGCAACCTTTTCGGTACACTTTTACCGGTTTAGTTGCAACAAAGTATCCGTTTATTTTATTTTTTTGTTCGAAATAATTTAAAACACTCACTTGTTTCATGATTTATAAAAATCACTGCAACCTTTTTGGTATATTTTTACCAGTTTAGTTGCAACAAAGTATCTGTTTTTTTCGTTTTTTTTTTATTCCTAATAATTTAAAGCCCATACAACGTATGAGTAACATCGAGCAAATACTCATGTGTTACTTTAAACATAATGTGCTAACCTTTGCAAAAATAAAATACTTTCCGCTGTTTTCATAATATCACGGCTTTGTTTACATAGTATGTAAGACTCTCCTTGCGGCGAGGTAGTACTAAGTGCTAATCTAAAATCAATACAAAGTCTACCATTCTGCGTTCGTACTCAGTTAATTTGCTATGATATATACGACGTTGATAGATTATTCCTAATTTTTTCGGCGTTAGTCTAATCGTTCCTTGTCGACTCTTTTGATATTGTTCGCCGAAAATATATCTTGAGTCGGTATGTTTCGAGTAGGCACTTATTCCTAATAAACAAAATTACTTAAAAATTATGTGGCTCTTCAGAGTTTACTATTTAGTTTTTAGTATTAATTAAGTAGTATCTATAGTAATAGATAGCTGCATCTTTGATAAAAGTCACCACGCCATGCGTTAGTTCAAGGTCGATCTACCTACAGCAAGATTATTCGTATAAGAGGAACCGGCAAAACACTGAACATGAGCTTTTTTGCCCTTTTTACAGCACCGAATATTGCAAAATCTTGTTAAAAATACAACTAAAGCTGTAAATAATTTTAAAACTTACGATTACTATTACCTTGTCATCGCCTTCGACCTCAATGACCGTGTGGGAAAGCGCTTGGTCTAATATTCAAAGTTCCTCGGTTCAATTCCCAGGTCGAGCAAAGGACCCAGGTTTGTGATCACCAACCCGCATTCGGCAACGTGGTGACCACGGAATAAATAATTCTTTAACTGTTCTGTGGTGGTGATCATGCCAATACCCATCAAAGGCAGCGATAAATAAATAAATAAATAAATTTATTTTTTTTATAAAAGAGGGAGGCAAACGAGCAGGCGGGTCACCTGATAGAAAGTAATCACCGCCGCCCATAGACACCCGCAACACCAGAGGAATCGCAGATGCGTTGCCGGCCTTTAAGGGAGGAATAGGTTTAAGGAAGGAATAGGAATTGGGAGGGGGGGAGGGGCCTCCGGCTTTCCTACACTTACACCAATTATCTAGCCCAAGAGAAGCTTCGTTATGAAACTCGTTGAATGGTTACTAGACAACGGATAAACATACTTAAAATACTTAAATACATACTTATTATATTTAGAAAACACCCAGACCCGAGACAATTTAGAAAAACAATAATTTCTAAATTAATCCGACCGGGGATCGAACCCGGGACCTCAGAGATGGCGACACCATGAAAACCGGTCCAACCAATCGACCAAGGAGGTTGTCCGAGATGACTTAATTTTAATGATGGAAGCCATTACCAGACATTTTTATGAATCATTCACCCCTTAATTTATTCAAACTCTCATATATTGTAATATATTGTAATACCCGTTGCCAATAATTAATATGGATCGAGCATTAAACAAATTTATCATTCATTGTTTTCAGCTTTGCTGCGGGAAAGTCGGACAAAGAGATACTGGATAACCTACTGAAAAATTCCCGCTATGACAAAAGACTGCTTCCACCGGTAGATGGTAATACATTTTTCCTATTTTTATCGTTTCCCTGTGTGTCATAATTAAGTAGACTAAAGTTTACGTGTACATTTTTTTGTTTTGAATATGTTCAAATGTTCCGATGTTCCGAGAGACAGTAAACTATTGTGAAACTTATTGACTAGTAGATAAAGCCTGACTAACAAAATACATTCATGTGTAAATTATTTTTAAAGAAAATTGTTTTAACATTTTTAGAATATAGACAAATGTCATTCTTACATTACGTATTTTTTTTAAATATAGAACCCAAAAGATTATTGATTTATTTAAAATATTTTTTTTTTCTGATGATTTTGACCTTTTCAGTAGTTAAGGGTTAATAATAATATTGCAGATCCAGAATTCTGTTGTGGTCTTACATCGCCAAACGACTCTCTGGCTCAAAATAGGGTCGGACTGTCTTCACTACGGCCTCGCTCGCACAACCGCGGTGCGTTGTGTTCCATGTTTATGAAAAGAGAAATCCCCACTTTACCACTTAGCATATATTTATGCAAAAACTAGCGTCTTTATGTTGTATTGCAACCTTCTTTCTGCACGCAACTTCAAGTCGTAAGTTTCAGATCTCACGCAATGTAGATTATGTATATGTAATCCCTTCGCTTTTTACTTTATGTTCAATTGATATATTAATCGTTTGTTTATTATTTGTGCACCTCTTGTTGATGTATAGCTGTAGATCACAAAACACAGATTTGAACAGACTTTCAAAATTTCAATGACTATCGCTAACAAAGAAAAAGTAGTTATCTTTGACCATTACTATTGTATCTTTGATTGTCAGTACTATTGATACGTATATATTCAGTTAAACAGTTCACACTAGCTTTTTCAAACAAATGATGTTTTTTATTTAATCATGCTTTTTCAAACAAAATGATTTTCTCTTTTCACAAACATTAAACACAATAATCTAGACCTTCAACTATCATAAAAACACATTTCATTTTTCCTTATTGCAACGTATTGCGGTTGGTCGATAATTACTTTTATTGTTATGCCTATTTCGAATTTTTTTGGTTTTCGTACTCAACTCTCAATCAAACCATTGATGTTATCAGTAACTTTTAGAATTGTTGATTGATGTGTAAATTCTATAACCAAAAACACTTCTGTTTATCAAGTATCAAATAAATTGATACTTTTTCATTGGCACTATCTAGTCTATTAGCATGTTCTGTGTCTGTGTTGTTGTGTGCTATTAGTTCTATGGATTATCGGAGATTTCCCTTCGTTTTCAGGTGTCCTCACCGTTAATGTTAGCGTGCTACTTCTTAGTTTAGCATCTCCTGACGAATCTAGCCTTGTAAGTTATCCTACCTTAACTTTAAATTACTTTTTAGCATTTAACACTAAAATTAGCTTCTTATAGACAATAACAATTGCTACAAAACCAATTGCTACAAGGTTTTGATGCGTGACTTTGAACTGAAGGTCTTTTCAATTATCTTATAATGTAATTGGGCACAAAAGACCGTTTTTCTTTTAATTATCATGATGTTACAGTTTTTCTGAATTCTTTATCTGTAAGTACCATGTGTTACTATTTTCAAACATCTAATAACTTTTTAAGCTTTTCAAAAACGTGTAATTCTTTTTCAGTAATTCGGTCAATTAACTTTTTTTATGTTCTTTAGAAATACGAAGTGGAGTTTCTCCTCCAGCAGCAGTGGTACGACCCTCGGTTGCGGTACTCGAACCAGTCGCACTACGACTTCTTGAACGCTATTCACCACCACGAGGACATCTGGCTGCCTGACACCTACTTCATCATGCACGGTGACTTTAAGGTAAGCTACGAATTTGTCGCTAATGTCGCGAGTGTCTATGTTACTTACCATAATTGTCATGTTAGTGACCTCGTATCAATTCTCATTGAGGTATCTCTCTCTCTCTCTCTTTAAAAATTTTGTGTATATTTTTGGAAAAAACGATAGCCAACCCACTTTGCTTTCGTACAGAAGAGATTGCTATACCTACTTAAAACTAAAAAGACAGTATTGTCACTGAGTGAAATGTATTACATGACTAACTATGTTTTTCTCTATACATTTACAAAGCCCTACGGAGTGTCATCTGTACGTACTTAAGAGGGTGCACAGCGGATTTTTGTTTTACGCAATTGTATTTCTCATTTTATATCTGAGTTTTCTTAGTATCTCAATTTTATGTTATATGTTATAAGTAGGCAGGCATGCCCCTCGTTTTTATTTTGTTTTTTTTAGATCACAGATTTCAGTTGCCCGCTGCAAAACCTTATTTTTAGTCTTACAGAGAGCAATAAGCAGCGTATAGAGGCCTAAAGCTTTACCGTCTGATATAGAATTCTAATGAAATAGAAAGCAATCCTAGAGAAGGAATTAAAGGAATGTTTACCTCTCTTCCATAAATTTTAACAGCCACGCTCAAAATTTCTGATCGCTTAACCCACTCGTCTTAATCTGGCAATTTGACATTTTAATTATCACTTCATTCCACGTAATTTGTTTTATACAAGGCGTTAACCCAACGATTGCTTAATTTATAGTTAATCATTAATGCATCTTCTTTAGAACTGTTACTTCGAAGCAAGAACATTAATTTTTTAGGACTTCTTCCAGGACCCGATAATACCAATGCACTTTGCATTGCGCATCTACCGGAACGGCACTATCAACTACCTGATGCGCCGGCACCTGATCCTGTCCTGCCAAGGGAGGCTCAACATATTCCCATTTGACGACCCGTTGTGTTCATTTGCCTTAGAAAGTAGTAAGTAAACTTATTTTTTTTTTAAATAAACAATTGTAAAGTATTCACAGTTTATATTTTATAAACATACAGAAACATAAAAAGGAGATGTTTTGTTTAAGTATACGTATTTATTTTATGAACATAGTTTCATATAATGACATGAAAAACGACATTCCCCGCATATATTTTTAGTTTAGTCCGTAATAACATAGAGACTTCCTGTATATTAAAATTCTGTATAATAAAAGTATATTAAGATATTATAGCTGGCAACTTTTCTGTATAATGTTATGTTATGTTTATGTCATTTATTTAAGCTAATATTGTATTTTTTCACAATTCCAGTATCTTACGAACAATCTGCTATAACTTACGTGTGGAAGAACGACGAAGACACGCTTCGAAAGTCACCGTCGCTGACGACTCTGAACGCTTACTTAATTCAGAACCAAACCATCCCCTGTCCCATCAAGGCCAGCTGGCGAGGTAACAAAAACACACAATTATTGTATCACTCTTCGAACATATACATCGCTTTGTGGAACTACCGACCTTTTGTTTTGACCGACCAATGATAACCACCAAATACTGTAGCTTAGCATCCTAAAATCCCTCTCTTTTGTTACAAGCACATCCTATACTTTGCACAAGAAAGGATCAGAGATATTTTAGTAATCGTATCGAAATTCTGATTAACTCTTTTCAGCTTGGTCTTGATTTTTGTAAAGGTTATTTTTAGGTATATTACTTTTATTAAAACATAAAATTGTAGATGCTTATTATAGTGTCCGCAACGCGCTAATTATGGTTTCATTTTAGAACATAGCTAGTGACGCATGTTCATCGTAACCTCATTAGTTCATGGTAATTATTGTGATACTCACAGTTGTGACACATAAGTTGATAGTACCTACAGTATTTTTTTATTCCGTTAAAGTTTAATGTAGCGTTGGAATGTAAATGTAAGACTTTGTTAACGTCTTTGCAAGCAGCTGACGGTATTTCACTTTACGAAGACGATGAGGAGCTGACATGTAACCTTTGCCAGAGACGATTTGAGGAGCAAGGTACTTGAGTTGCACCGGACATCCGCCATTCTATCCGGTGTCCTCGTATTTGCCGTATATTTTCCGCTTATGTGTGAGTAAATGCGTAATTGTGTTTGAACCGAAACGATTGATGTACAGAGTAATGTCGAAAAGGTACTTTTGTTTCAAATGTTTTAACGTACACTCACGGCCCATTCCCGGTTAGCTCATTTGTCCATCTTCCACTTGCATGTTTTGTGTGAAGCACGTGTTTAAACTACATAGTCTGCTCTCTAGTCATTTAAAATCGTCCATTGACGCTAGAATTTATGTTAAGGAGCTTAAAACACAACACGCATTACTCATGCATTAAATATCGTAGATTTTAATTAATTAGAATTAAATAAACGTTTAGTACAAGGCCTCTGAATAGAGTTATTTGGAATTTTTGCCATGCTTTTATAATTACCTATTAATTTATGTATAAGGTGAATTCGACGTTGATATTTTTGAACAAAATACAACTGATTCACTTGTGTGCTTTTTGTTTATTGTTCAAAGTGTATCAAAAAATGTTCACTCCACAGGTAACTACAGCTGTCTAAAGGTCGATCTAATCTTTACTAGAGACCGAGCGTTCTACTTTACAACCGTATTTATCCCCGGAATCATACTGGTGACTTCCTCCTTCATCACATTTTGGCTGGAGTGGAACGCAGTGCCAGCCCGTTCCATGATAGGTAAAACAATTGGCTGGCAATTGAGAATGCTCTCGGTCTTGCATATTTTTCTTCTTTCTGTCTGATAGATGTCGCTGGGGCTGTCAATAACACGCTACATATTTCCTTTCGCAGGTTCTGCTTAGGCCTCGGCCACGAGCACTGGCGGGTTGCGATGCGGCTTGCAAACTTGTAGTTCATTGTGCGTTATGCTACCGGTATGTTAGTCTTTTTAAATAGATAGAACGCAATGAACCGAAACCACGTACTGCCCCGCAAACCGCGAATGGTCGTAGCCGAGCGGTTATTATGTTGGCAATGTAAATAGAAACTTTTAACATGTCTAAGCCGACGGTCACACTCACAAACGCCTTGTTTTTATTTTATTATGTATTTTTTTTTTTAGATTTTGCTTGATATTTCTAGGTAATTACAGCTGCCTCAAAGTGGATCTCATCTTTACACGGGATAGATCATTTTACTTCACCACAGTTTTCATTCCTGGAATCATTTTGGTGACATCGTCGTTTATAACATTTTGGCTGGAATGGAATGCTGTGCCTGCTAGAGTAATGATAGGTTGGTGTAATAGTTTAGTTTGCTATTTATTTTTCATTTATATTTTTACAATTAATAAATTATGATATATTCCAATCTCAAGCATTAATTCGCTTACAGTGCCATTATTTGGTGTACATATCGAATAATGTTTTCAAAATTACACTAAGTACAGTATTGCACTAAAAAAGCTTAGCTGTAGAGATTAGCGATGGGCGATTGTTACGGAAACAAGCATTTTATTTAATTTTATTGTAATCAAGTAACGATCGATGCATTCCATTATTTTAATGTTGGATATAGTCGATTGCCAAAGGGTTATTTATTATGATTATTTATTTACAACCGTGTCGCGTACCGGTGAAAGAATACTACCACCCCCTCTCTACCTTTGGGTGTCGTAAAAGGCGACTAACGGACTAAAGACTGCACATACATCCAACAGCATAGAGCGGCGATGGGCTCACCACCTGTCACGCTGAGAACATGTGCAGTCGCTATTTGGTGAAAAGTGGACTATGGCAGAGGACTGCTTTTGTGGTCCTCATTGCCTAGTCTCTGACTAACCCTTCGGGGATACTAGTCGTGATTATATGCATCTGCATGTATGCATGCATTATTTATTTAGTAAGGGTAAGGGTAAGGGTTAGGAAAAATAATACCGATAAAAATCAAAATAGCAATCGAACAATGTCGACAAATATCTGGACCCGCCACAAGCCCGCCACCCTTAACGTGAGAAGTAATAAGGTAGGTACTATTTATTTTGCCTTATGTACCGAAATAGTAAATTTTTATTTGTTTATTCTTTTCCGAGGCACTGTACTACGATTGAAAAGCCTCTTGCAGAAGTAATTTTTTTTTTAATTTTAGTTTACGGTAACCATCGCCCACCACTAGTATAGATTTAAAAAGCGCATGACATATTTATAACTGTAAACACTTTAGCTAACACATTTTTATGAACGTTACAATTAAAATTTATAAAAAAGGAAAAAGTCAAAACATTCAAAATCAGAATCTCTTTATAATTTTCTGAAACGAATATTGTTCTGTAAACAGGTGTAACGACAATGTTGAATTTTTTCACGACGTCCAACGGGTTCCGTTCGACATTGCCGGTCGTGTCGAACTTAACAGCCATGAACGTGTGGGACGGTGTGTGTATGTGCTTCATATACGCGTCGCTGCTCGAGTTCGTCTGTGTCAACTACGTCGGCAGGAAGCGGCCTTTACACAACGTGGTGTACCGGCCGGGCGAGAATCCTGTCACTCAGGTGAAATAAACATTCAAATCCCCTACCACTTTTGTAATTTCAACAAAAATTTTTTCGTCTTTGATATTATCAATGTTGTTTTATTTAGCGCCGCGTAGTAGCGGTTTACAATTAGCACCGTTGCGTTTTTATAAAACATTGTTCTTACGTATATTTAATGCTTCTTCTTTGTCTACTATCGGTGTTTGCTAATGTAAGTCGACGCTAAGTGAAGTGTTTCAGTTTTGATTGTCAATCACATTTTAGTTTTAATTGTTGCAAAATTTGTTTATTATCGATGTGATTTAAATGTAAATACTCTTAAAGTGTTTTTTTGCTGATATAGATGTGATTGCTAGAAGCTATAAGCAATTATTATGATGTTAACGTAGTCTAATGGCACAGATATATATATACCTATATATATTTTAAATCTCTACTACAATTATTATTCCTAGCTATATTCCGCTGTCGATTTGCAAAGGATCTTAATTCAAGGAAATTAAACCAACTATTTAAAAATCTGGGTACTACTTTTTAAATTCCAATATTAGTTTCGTTAGAGAGAGACCCTTTGCAAAATACGTTTATTTCAACATTATTCTTTAACTCTTTGCAATGTTTTCTTTCTATACAACAACAACAACAATAATCAGCACCATGTCCGGTACTGATTATTGTTCATCTTAACTTTACCGGCAATGTCATGTTGTTAAACAGTTCTTCCATAATAATTGAAGCATGCTTCACCTTTTTACCCTACTCTGCATGAATTTCCGTTATTTATATTTATAATTTGGGTAATGCATAATACATCATATGTTTTCATTTGCAATCGAGCAGTTATACAATTGTACACATTGAAATCTGAGACTATTTTGTGTGGCCTTTGCTTTATACATGTTTCTCTTCTAGAAATACATCATTCTGAGCTTCTCATAACACCAAAGAGTTTCAATAAGTTCGTTAAAACATTGCAAAGATTTTATAGATCAATGGTATCCCCGAATGGTATAAAAAAGCACAAATTATTTTTGAGAAGATATAATGTTATTTGTGTTAGCAGGTATTTGCACTTACTTAAATGTTGAGAGACCGATTTGGTGTTACGTTGTATTACATTTGTGGCCACAACAATCTAGTCCACGTTCACGTTGGCACCATTCAACCCATCCGTCACGAGTGAACCAACTGTGTGTGATGTGTTCACAGCGACTGCCCGCTGTCCTGAGCAGAATTGGCATTATACTGGCCAGCCCCTTGGTAAGAAATCTTCGCCACATTCATTGGCACTTCCCGATCAATTCTGTTATATTTATTTTACAACGCTTTTAAAAAAATAGTGGATCTAAAATAATTAATATTTTTTACTCAACCTTTAACTTTGATACGACTATTATTATAACATAACAATTACTACTACCTACTTCTTCTTTCGGAAGTTAAAAAAATGTGTACGTAAAATACATATAACAGATGTTCTAAGAGTCACTATCGCTCCAGTGGCACGAGTTTACGAAAGCATGCGTGACATTTGACGATATAGGTTCATCTTTTGTTTTTTTAGCTTCAGTCTCTTCAAGGTAAGTGCTCATTGCTTCGTTAGTTACAATAATCTATAATTAAACGTACACTAAATAAGTCAAGCTTACGCTGCACGAGACATAAATTCTGGAAACCATATAAACAAGAACAATTTTACTCTGTAATCATTTACCGCTGAAAACGTAGGAAACCGTGATAAACCTACGTACGGGTCAGGGATCGGAATCAACAGAGGTTTAGGTCAGTCTAGAAAGAAATAGTACTATATAGTCTTGAATCTTGCAACTTTCTTTGTGCAAAAACTCACGTCCATTCTTTGCTCTGTTTTGGTAGTATCGCCAGAAAGCGTTGATTAATAAAACGGAATTAACTAGACGAGAAACGAGAACTAGAGTTCTTATTTTTACTTTTTAGTCTCAACACTACTAATAATTATTGTATGTAAAGTAAAATCTTAAAATGACAGTCAAAACGTTTGTCCATAAATGTCACACTACTAAATGTGTATAGATTTTATTTTTACGAAGATCTAATACCCGAGCCACGCATGGCTTTATTACGTTCCTTTGCAACCACACAGCAATTTTTTATTTTAAGCTTTTGTAATTGTCCACATTTCATTTTGTTAGGTACTTTCTCTCTTTTCCGTAAAACGGTTTACTTAAAACATCTATTTGAAAAATCGTCCAGCTTAACCACTGAAAAACATCAGGAATCCACAGTTTAACTAAGTTTGTAAATTCTATTCAAAAGTATTGGTCTTCTTTGTGCATGTGACTGAGCATCAATGTCTCGGGACTTTAAATTCGAAATATGAGAGAAAACCCACATTTATTAAATGGCGTAATGAATATGAAATGTTGATAGTCACTTTTGCTTCAATGCAATATTCCTACTAAGTTTGTTAAAACATTATAAACACATTCGTATAATAATGTGAATCATAGTGAGTTGTTAAAATAATGTATTTTTGATTCTTGATGTTTTAGACCTGAAGTTGTGATTAATTTATAAGTACCCTTTCAGTGAATCTCTCCTCCTAAAATTACATAAAACTTTTTCACACTACACATTCACTTTTAAACACACATAGCTTCTTTAAAACCAAACAAATGAAGATTACACAAACCTATAACTGCTGCTGCACAAGCATTAGGGGCATATAATTATATGTATGAAATAGGCTTAGTTTAAAGTATGTTTCCGTGTGTTTTAATGATACTCTCAGGAGTAAGATTCATAGATTTCACAGGCAATTTTGCATGCTATAAAGTAATATAATATGTAAATTGGGCAATAGAATGGAACATTTCTATGTCGAACTCAGTTTATTTTATCTAAGCCTAAGTTCGTAACACATGCTTAAGCTAAACAATAAATGTAATTTACGTAGGAGGCGATGGCATTCCTCAATTGGGCAAAATCAGATTCCCCACAACCGGAAACTAGTGGTGCTGTAAGTGATGTCACTGAACAAACATCATCGAATTTGCCCACATCTCCATTGACCTGATTATCACGAAAACTAACGCATCATTTTTTTAACGCTGCTTCGGATTGCAACAGCCTGTAAGTATGCTCCTTATAAAGGCATAGCTTTCTCCGGAATGTTAATAACTGGCCCTTTCTATCATGTCTATAGAATGTACAACTATAGAATTCCCAACAAATTCACTAGTATTATTTGAAATGTAACTGATTTCTTTTCCTTTATTTATTTATTTGTTTTTGTTTCCATCCACTTCATACTTATCCTATGAAGTTTTTGATATTCATAAAACTAGTATGTTTGATAATATCTATCTACCACATAGAACCTTTGATCATTTATTTTTGTTTTTACCTGGCATTATATTTCTTCTGTTGGTCAGGAATCATTGTTGTATACAGTTGACTATTTTACAGGGTGATAAAAAACGTGAATCAACTGGTGCTGCAGATTTAGTCAATTGTGCCGCGTGCACGGGGCCTCCGGGCTCGTGTACGCATACAGCAAACAACGGTGGAGTGTCGGAGGTACGGTCACCAATATTTCCTTTTTTTTATTTTTTTGGTTTTAGCTTTAGTCATATTTTTTTCAGTATCTTTCTCAAATTGATCGAGCATTACTCAACCAAATAGAAAGAAGAATATTTTTTGATCTTATCATGATAGAGAATGCTGGTGCACCAGTCTCTCCCAATCTTGTACGAGTATCAGCTATGATTTTCACATCTTCTACTTAATATTGTTGAGAATATAAAGAATACTCACTTACATTACTGCCACTTAGAAGTTCACATGACTTCACACTCCACAGTGATATGTTCTTGCAGTATTTTGCCCTGTATTGGCGCTATCTTAATCGTAACCAACTCATTATGCACAACCTCTTTTTTGCGTCATATTATATTCTCCTAATTTAAAGCTCACATTTGTGTAATAAGTTTTTCTACGTAGCAGGTAATCTTTTTAACCAATAATACATTTGGTAGAGCACCTAGCAATAGTTTCACTGTGCCTAGTTACTTGCACGCGGCTAGCCTTCCGTATCATCATTCATTTGCAAATTAATCTCTTTCAGCCATGTTTCGTCCAGGTTCGCAAAAAAGAACCGCCGCATCCGATCCGGGTGGCCAAGACCATCGACGTGATCGCGCGCATCACCTTCCCTACTGCCTACGCCGTCTTTCTTATATTCTTTTTCATCCACTACAAAGCGTTCGCTTAATGGGGCCTCTTCTGCTGCTGCTACAGCTGCTTATGTGAGCGAACTTTATTTAGAATTACTATTCACATAATCTTAAACGCGTCACACGAATGTTCAAAGGTGGATGATACCACGCTAGTATTCAACGATGTGTGTGAACATTCTTACGAATTGTGATTAAAATCATTAGTGGTCGTACTGAAGACTAGTTTTAAGGAGTGGAGCAAAAAATATGCCATTAGCTGCTTTACGTCAATGCGAAAACGTCGCGCGTCGGTTTTCAAAATAGGTGAGTGATCTAATAAAAGGTTTTGAAATAGTTTTCGATTGAATTCACCTGTGAATGTTTGTAGAAGGTAATATATTTTTTGTGTACACAAAAATTATGATAGGACAAAGAGGGATCAATAACGTAATTGTATAAAAGTAACATGATTCGGTAATGGCTATTAAAACGTTTTCAATGGAAAGTTGTATGTAAGAGCAATTCCACTCTCTTAAAACGAAGAAATCTATTTCAAACCGATGGGCAGTCCAATTGTATTTTATCGCTTTAAGTTGAATTATTTATTACTAGTATTGTAAGTTAGTAAAAGACATTAACCAATTGTTATATTTACGTAGTTATTATTAGATTAAATCACTAAAATTAGTTACGCTATATTAATTTATTCGTGTACACCCACATAAGTTGTGAAAGTTGTTTTATATAATAAATACAATATAGTAAATAAAACAAGCTAAAAGTAAGTTATTGTTTAGACATTTTGTTCTAGATTTAAACTGTTCTGTTTCAGGTTCATGTAAAGAATTTTGTTAGACGTAGGTGCATTATGTAGATGAAGCTCAAGTCGATACTATCTATAAAATTAATTGATTAATAGTGATGTACTGATGCCATCACGTATTCACTTCATATAGTTACAACCTTTTTTAATTACTTAGTCCATATTGTTTACTTTTCTATTATATTGAACCATGAACATGCCTTCTACATTGAAATATTTATTTTTGCCTGATAACTTTACATTTACTTGTAATTCCAATTGTAAATAAAGTTGAGATGAAATTTACACACCTATCAATACGTAATGTATGAACGATTTATCTCTTAAAGTGTAGTGACGAGTTTGTATGTAAACTATGTGCTTCGACAACGTGCATAACACTGTGCGAAAGCGTTTTGTCTGACGATATATTTTATGCCTACCTAGTACATATAACATTATATAAACGAAATATATAACATAATGTTTTAAGAGCATAAAATAAAATTATTGACTTCAAATTACCGTTAAATGATATCTCTTTTGATTTATATCCACGAGTGATTGGTGATAAATAAATCATAAAATTAGTGTACCAATTTATAAGAATGTATGTAAAGTTAAACGCACTCGACTTCCATGAGAGTTATTATTAGTTCAATCAAATATCTTGTTACTTAACTAATATGTTTGTAACATAAACCTGTTCAATTTAATTAGGTGCCATCGATACATGCCTTTTGCTTGTTAAACGTGGACCAAGGAGTCAACTGTTTTGGATAATAGATTTTATATCTTATAATAATAAAAACCATAATTTGTAAGTGAAAAACGCATTTTGGCTGTGCTTTCAATTCAAGTAATTATTAATGTAGTTATGCCACGTCTAAATTAAATAATGGATGAAATGTTCGAATCATCAAATGTTCAAGTACATGTACGCTACAGTTGGCTTTAATCATCTACGCTGAGACATGTACTCAAAATGAATTATAATCATAAAATACCTAAATGTTTCTAGGTACTTAACTCCTTCGGTAAAGCAGCTGTATAAATCGATTAATTACTTCTAACCACCTTAATGAATACTGCTTGTACCTAATGTTCGTTTTCAAGCAAAAATCCAAAACTGTTCGCCGAAGAAATCAGAAAAGTTCTACTTTTCTAATGTTTATTTATATAATTCAATAAATAACTAACAAAGAAAAGAATATAAAAAAAAACTAATGTCAAAATTTGAAGCTACACCTTTACGAAGATCTAAACTATTATTATTTCAAAACGCTTATTACCAAAATTGGGATTCAGAACGTTTTGAGAAAACGATGTTACAAAGACAAAGTTTATTTAAGTATAGGTATTCTACATTATACGATCATTCCCAAGTGTTGAATAGGCTCGAAGTGATACTACTTTAAATTTGCAACGTTTTTATACTAGGTACTTAAAATGTAAGAAAAAAAATTACATATCATTCGCTTTATAAGAGAACCTTATATCTACCTGTTTAAATTATGCTACGACCTGTTGAGCAAAGCTTTTTATATATTCTATGCAGCCTTTATATTATATATGTTAAATATGTGATTTGTTGATAGGATTTCTTAATTGGACATATTTTAAAATGTATTGATAAATGTGTGCTTATGTTTACTCACGATCAAATAAGATTTACTATAGGAATTATTAATTGTAGATACTTACCTACTAAAATACAAAAGGGAAATGTTAATACCTATGTACTTTTAAAATGACGTGTGATAATAATACAACTACAATGTAAATATAAAACGGAGCCTCGAATCGGCTATCTTGAATCGTCCAAAATCGTGTCTCAGTGACCTGACTACAGCATTACGATAGTCTAATTATTAGACCATTAAGACAAGACTGTTACAGATGTTTAAAAACGCAGGTTCGAGGTCCAGCTATGCGATTCCCTAAGCGACACATAGACGCTGCGCGCATGGCTGTGAACATAGGTGTTACAGCCGTCACATCTTTCGCTGCAGTCACGGCTGTGGTCAAAGTTGAGGCGGTTTTACTTACAGAATACCAATTTTATACCTACAAGAAATGTCAAAAAAGTGATTCCCTATCACGCCACTTATGCCCGATTTACACGTATTAAGTAATTTAGTAGTTAACTAAATTTTAACTTAATTTTAAGTGACTTATCTACTAAATTGTGTGTTTACATGCAATTAATCACTTAAAATTAAGTTAAAATTTAGTTAAAATTTAGTTAACTACTAAACTACTTAATACGTGTAAATCGGGCATTACAGCCGCGCAGAGCTTGCTTGTGTCGAACAGCGATGGCAATTATTTGGAAGAACACCAATGGTACGCTCACCGCTGTTGCAGCCGCTGCTACCAAGACTTTAACGATGTTCGCGCTTAGAGAATCGCACTACAGGAATGTTGGCCTCAGAATTAGATTCAAACTTTAGTATCTTGTCATAATACCAACTACTGCCTTGTACAGTCACGAGCAAAAATATGTAAACAATTGTAACTCTTAATACGATGGAATAAGAGTCAAATTGTATACATGTTGGTGTTCGTGACTGTACTATTACGTATTTCGTGCTACTGCGTCCATTGAGGTTAGGTATTATAACTAGAGACGACATCTCGCAGCAATTTTTTGCGCACTGATTTACGACCACAAGGTCCTCAATTGTTCGGATTACTTACAATCACTGAGGCGTTTATAGCCCATGGGCCGAAATATACCTTAATGACGGCGTCCATACCATAATGATGATTGCACGAGCAAGCGCGATCGTTCCAATCTAGTTAGTGTGACATGGTACTGACACTTAAGTGTTAAGCTATACTTTCGACCGCACAACCAAAAACTTATAACACCGACACTATATTACGACTAATCAGTGTAAATTGTAGTGTTACGCCATGAAAACTTACAAAGCAGCCCATTTTCGACGCTTTATCCAGAATGTTGGTAACTGTACTATGGGGTTATGCTTTTGAATCAAGTTAACATTGATACTCTTACTAGAAACGGTTGCTTAACACTTTAACTGCCTCGAAAACCGGCACAATAGAAATTCTATTGTTTATCGTTCAGCGGATATAGGCCATGAAGTATATTTTTTGTTCATGAAAATTTATGTGTCCCGATACCTGTGTTACTTTACATAGTAAAAAAGCAACTTACCTCAAAGTTAAAAATCATATATTCAAATAAACTTATTTCAAAATGATGATGAATCGTCCAAAAAATATTTTTTGCCTTCTAAATAATACTACTAATCAGAAGCAGTTATCAATGTTAAAAGCTTCATTCCATAATATTCTTACGTAGATATACCTATATCTCTGTTTACCGTGCCTATCTAATGTCATTTTTCAAAATTTCACATAAAAATCCGATTTAACACTTTTTGGTTTTGGTTTTTCATACAAACTTCCAAGTTGAAATTTTTAAAAACCAATAAGCCAATTTTGATGAAACTTTGAATGCCAAAGTTTACTTTGGCTTTGTATTTTAATACAGGGATCTAAATAGTTTGTAGAAAACATTTTTTTAAACGTTTATTTAACTGAGCTATTGCGATTTTAAAATTTCTATAGTGGAATTTAAATCGCAATAACTCGGCTAAATAAACGTTTTAAAAAAATGTGTTCAACATACTATTTAGATTTCTGTGTTTTACTTTAGCTTGCAAAGTTTCATCAAAATTGGCTTATTGGTTTTTAATAATTACGACTTGGAAGTTTGTATGGGAAACCGAAATGCGTAAACCCTCTTAACTTATGATAATTAACTCGATTTTGGTGCTTCTTTGAGTAAGTAAATACGTTACAAATATTAATAGGTAGGTTCCTAATAAAATAAAAACTTTAGCTACAACTTATTTGTGACCACCTTTTTATCCGATTCTTTATTAATTAATTGACTTTTGGATATTTTTTTAATTAATATATATCATGCAACCGTATACCTGGTATGTTGCGTGTTTAGTATTCCTCGTGTTTCTAGAGAAGAGTTACTGTTTTATTTCGTTAAACATTACAAACAAATGTATTACTTACCTGCTTTCTTCCTCTCCCCATGAATAAGCTGGAAACATATTTTTAAATGAACTTACAGAATCATCGGAGCAAATTGTTCATATACGTGACTGATCTTGACGAATAAGTATATTGTTATATAGTTTTCTCATCTTAAAAATAACCTAGGCACCCATCTATGATACCTAACCGACATAACAAAATGGTATCATTGACATGTAGTAATTAATAATTATAATGCTTCGCCCATTACGAGAGAGTAGGCTGATTAAGCCGCTTTAAAAATATATTAAAGTTAAAGTATGAAATAAGTAATTTAGTAAATTCTTAGGAGAAGTGTACCATAGCGTGCTGTACCATAAGAACAATAATACGAGTAGTGCTTATTCGTCCTTGCGAATCATATTACAATTTGGTTCTAGCTATTAATACTTTATTGTAGATGTGTAGTTGATGCTGCAAAGTAGCGTTTCACAATGTCATCTTTTTTCAAAAGCTCTGATTTCATTAAATTGTTTTTATGTATTTTATATAAATACAGAGATATATTGCGCTGGGTTGACGCAAAATTCTGGCCTTTTCTATAAGAATATCCACTTAATAAATCATTATACTCAAAATTATTGTCTCTCTATAGGTAATTATAAAGCCAAATATGCGACTAAACGTCTCATATCGTTCGATATGATAGCGAAGCATATAATACAGTACTTATTTAAAGTTTGAAATATATTAATATTTCAAACTTTAAATAAGTACTCTAATTAATATTCTATTACAGGAAAATATTTTTGCATTAACCTGACGTGATACATCTACATATTAAAGTAGTTTTCTATTGATACTAACTACAAAATACAACAATAAAGTGAAACAATTAGTAGGTAGCGATTGTATTTTGTATTTTCACAACTGATCAAATGAAAATGTAACCAGTGATTTAATAATAAAACAATAAGTTATCAATATTAGGTCAATAATTTTACCTCTTGACGGTAAAATCTGCTCTTTGCTTTTTTATATAATTAATGATTTCAGTGATTATAAGTTTGAATTTATATCATCACTACTTAGCACTTTAGGTAGGTAGTAATAGTAACAATTAGCTAGGCAACTTAACTGTAATAATTAATAAAAGTTACCATGCACGAAAAGACATTAGTGAGATATAAAGAAACACGATGAGAATCCATTCAAACGTTATTTTCAAATGGAAAGTGTTTGTACAGGTTATTTGTGTAGATGTACATTTTATTTAATATTATTTTTATGTACCTACATTAAATCACATTACGCTTAGAATATATTTGTTAAAACTCTTTTGAAATAAAATATGTATTGTTTCTGAATACCTAGCTCATTTGTTGTAACATATATGTTTTTAAACTAATGTATTAGTTCATAATGTTTAATTGTGATTTAAACTTAAATACTTAGAATAAACTATTACCTAGTAATAAATACCATATGCACCAATAGTTACACTTCGTAAGTATAACTTAATTGCTTTGAGATGTAAAAAGATTGGTCTCCGCACCATTATTAGATAACTGGCCAGCTCAATTCAATATTTTTTAAATCCTATTAAGTATTGAAATGCCACTATTTGAATTGTAACTTGTTCCATAATAAATTAGCGATGAACAACAATAATTAGATAACTTTCTATGTGACAGTATATTTGATATGAAGAACTCGAACCTAATACATTTAATCCGGTACATGTACGACAAGAAACAAAATATTCATTTATTAAAAGATAGGACGGAATAAATAAGGAACAGTATCTACTGACACTCCAATTGCGATATTGTCAATGTTTAGAGTTCAACCGTCTTAAAAGGCTAAATAAAAACAAAGTCAAATAAATAACCAAAGATGTTAAAATGATGAATATTATAATTGTGACGTAGAATCAGAAACTTTAAAAATTTTAACGCAATGTAGGTATCTATATCATTTGTTTTATTCTGCACCAGCTATCAAAGAATTGTGGGAGTATAAAAAATGCGTAGGTATGTGCTAAGCATCCTTTTCCATAAAGATTTATAACGTGATGTTTTAACTTAAAATAATGCTAATCAACAAGACGTGACGTAGGTAGGTATGTGTAACGCTAACCAACTTGCAGCGACAAATGCTTCACAGTGCTCAGCCAACCATTCTGCTACGAAAACTTAATAAATATTGAGTTTTCGTAGCAGTGATCAAGTGATCAATGGAAATATTATAAAATAATGCCCGGGCAGTATTATGAATAATGTGACATTTTGAATAGACAAAGTAATGACATTCTTGGCTTAGAATATCAGTGTGGTAACGCACGAGATAAAGTTGATATTTCTACTTCTAGTAGGAAGCTACGCTAATTGGAATATTATGATAACGCTTAATTGATTTAAAAATCAACTCGAACTTAGTAGTAGAAATTATTTTATTATTAATTTAGAAGATTATTCAAACTTCCTGGGCTAACTTTTGTGATTTTACTAATAACGTCATTTATTTCAAGATACTTAGATACGTATCCTACGTAACAGATGTATTCAAGTGATAAATATTATGTTAAGGTTTTTGGCAATTAACTGTTTTATGTTTAACTCTTGAATAAAAGACCTTTAAAGGTAGGTAGGTACTTACAGTAGAAAAATAAACCGGTCAACATTCAACGCTTTAAAAGGCTTCGTACTTATCATAAACTTTCACAAAGCAATTAATTAGATTATAAATGTAAATAAAATACTTATTATTTTTAAGAGTAAGTATAATTTTTATTAGATATTTTCAATTAAATATTTATGTTAATAAAATCCGTCATATAATATTTAATACTGCATAGTTATTATAAGTAGATATAAATAAATGTAAAGTCTAGAATGAAAACAAGATTAATTTTGCTACTTAATTAATATAGGAATTCAGCATTATTTAATAGTTAGTTAAGCCATCATCTTTATCAGTTGGTAAAGTAACATTGTATGAATTGTAAAAATGGCTAGGTAGGTTTGGCACATAATTAATTTACGATTGCGCGTTGCTGTAGACACTCATTTTATAACGATAAGTAACTGAAAATCTGGCAAAAAAAATTAAACAGTGGCAGTACACTGTGTGGCGTTTATGTGCATGTAGTTTTAATAATTCTTGCCAGACTGTAGGTACTTATTTATTGTATTGTTACATGATTGCAACACAAATAGTGTTTTGTACTTATTAAAATAATAAAACACAGTCACGCATCGCCTTTGTATATAAAAATATCAGCGATGACCGCCCGATCGTATATAAACAGCGGCAATGTAAATAATTTTATTGTAAAATTTATGAATTACAATTTTCATCAAATAAAACACAAATTCAAGTTGAAACTGACTTTTATTCCTTCCTCACATATTGATGACTTTTTAACTGTAATTGGGCAATTTTCAAATTCATCGCAGATAACCTTGTCCCTAAAAAATGTTAAATTTTTTTAGGATAAATTACGAAAATACTGCAAATGTAAAGTAAATAAATGCAAAATAAACTGTTAAATAAAGCATCGAAAATGAAAAATAATAATCTAATTTCATATTTGTGTACTTTGTTTAAAGTAACATTATGGTCATTCTTGGTAACAGAGTTGTTTTCCATACAAAATCATTATGTCCCAGCCAGTAGGGCAGTACAAATATCGTTATATAAATAGGTTATATAAATACAGATATTGATTAAACGTATTAACTTATTTAAAACACAAGTTGGTGATAAAGTGTATTTTTTTCTATTTTTCGAAAGTTTGTCCCGCTGTCCATATAAATTTGTAACTATACTCTGTTATTAATCCACTAATCCATGTTTACAAATCCGACCCAAAAAAGCAGATGGCGCTACTGTTGTACCGGCAGTTATATTGGCGTGGTGTCCGAGTTCATTCTAGATAGTTCGCGGGGCCTGAGGAGGGCCGCAACCGCAACGCCAGTCAGTCGACCGGGAGTCGTGGGAGAAGGCGCATGTGTTTATTGCGTGACCACACTGTTACCGATTTATGTAACATAGTTGTATAAGATTTATTTTTATAAACATTAATAATAATAACAAAATGTGACTTTGCATGTTATTCAGAGATAAAAGGTTGAACTTAATAATGATACCAAAAAAAAGTGATTCATTAGTACATTATTAAAATAAAAAATACTTAAGAATCAAACGAACTTACCTTGTGAAGTTTGATTCCAATTATGCGAGGGTCTCAACCGAAGACGATTACTTATTACATGCAGCAGTACATGAGATGGTGCTATCTTCTTCACACTTTTAGATATATCCTAATAAGAAATATCTTATTTCCGTTCCCTGCACTGGCAACCCCGCGTCACGAGACGTCATTATTTCAGAGAATTTTGTGTTATCCTCCACAATTTTTTATTTTATTTTTTGGGTTGGGAGGGATGGGTTGACGTAATCGTCTTCGGATGAGACCCTCGCATAATTGGAATCAAACTTCACAAGGTAAGTTCGTTTGATTCTTAATTATACTTCGGGTCTCAACCGAAGACGATTACTTATTACATGCAGATGTTCAGAGCATTGTAATGTTAACACAATAAAAATAAAAAATGTCAATTTAAACTTTACAATATGTAGGTAGTTTTTTATAGTTGCGTAAGCCTCCTTTAAACCTTAAAAGATGCATTTAATGGCTATCGATGGATTGGTCGTTTTCTAAACAATGACTAACAATTTCATTTATTTATTTGATTAAGTATTATTATTTTGTTGTAAATACTGCATTGACAAATTCATTCTAATTTGTACCTAAATATTTCTCCAACAGTATTAACAAATACATTTAAGTGACTCAGCCCAGCCCACAACAACTTTGCGAAACACCTCCAGACTAGATCTGTGAGCAGTGTGAGCAGTAAATGCCGAGCGACTACGTGACTGTGAGCTCCAAATACAGACAAATATCCGTATCGGCATGTCGTCCACTGTCTTAGAATCCTTTTTTTTTTTTTTATCTGCAACTAATGTTTGTGACCGCCTTTTTATGTGGTTGGCACAGCCAGCAACAAATAACTGGGATTCTTACAAATATTGGACAATCTGATGAGCGGTTGCTAAACACGGGTCCTGAAGTCTAAATGAAGTCGGTAATTTCAATCACAATCACATAATTTTGTATTGATATATTATTTTTGATTAAACTAATAGACTGCCTTTTTTGAGCAGAAACAATAGAAAACATAGTGTAAGACTCATAAGTGACAAATCATTGATTATGATCTGATTCTAAGGATAGTCCTGGAAATATGGTTTAATTAATATGACATTTGTGTCCCATGTTGAATTGTATTTTTGATTTGGAGCAATAAATCTTAGTTAGTGTACACTTAACAAAACTGTGATAAACACAG
The DNA here is from genome assembly GCA_963921215.1 of Scoparia ambigualis. Taxonomy (NCBI): domain Eukaryota; kingdom Metazoa; phylum Arthropoda; class Insecta; order Lepidoptera; family Crambidae; genus Scoparia; species Scoparia ambigualis. The sequence goes on from OY992511.1 coordinate 24,416,640, forward strand.
TCATTCATGGAAAGTAAATTACTTCATTTATATGACAGGTAAAGTAGACCTATGAACAACATAGAACCTTCCTCAAACTTTTAGGTTAGAAATGATAACTTTATAACTATCAGCTTTGAAAAGATTCAAGTTATTACTTTTCGAATAAAGCTACCAAGATATTATCAAATACAGTACTGATTTAATGTTACTGATTTTGTTGCAAGAGATGTAAACATATATCTCAAGATGCTCGTGGTATACCATGTCTGGTCAACGATTCACTAATAATTTGGCGCCACCTGGATAAGGCTATCTAGAAGTGGATGGCTCGCCTTGAAAGGAAATTAGGTATAACAAATATTATTTAGGGCCGAAGAACATTTTTCTTGGACAACAAGTTTGGGTCACATTGTATACCAAGGACGTAAATTCTAATCTGTACCACATCAATACCTTCTGCTTTATCCAATTTATATTAAATGTAAGTGTTTTTTTTTATAACTTGGTCAGGATTTCGTGATGCATTCTGCGTTTGTAAGGGTTTGTAAGGTCAAATTATGGCTTTGCCAATAAACTAATAATATGTTAAAACGCATGGTAGGAGAGTTACCTACTCCGTATCTAAGTATATTTGTATAACGTTTTCACAAGACTGGATGTAGGATGCGAATACATAAAAGTTTCTGAATCAATTAATGCTAAGAATTTCTCTTGTTCAAACAACTTGGTGTAGGTAGGTAATTCAAACTGCAACAGCCGCTGTGCATGCCGTAGTCAATATTCTTGAATTCATTTAAATCTCTAATTATACATTTATGTATAAAACAAGTTCTGTTGCTCGGTTTTTTAGTAATGCTTTTGTAAGTGTTTGTGACAAACCCTATGACTCCAAAAAGGTGCTTGTACTCGTAGTTTTATTATTCAATACACACTCGTCATAATTTGAGCTTATTTTTCGTGCGTAGGTACAAAACATAAACTAAACAATTATTGTAGAAAATTCAAATACCTATTATGCGCAATTGTTCTAGAACCGGTTCCAGTAATTTCGCAAACACAAATAGGCCGAACAGAAGAACATTAATTTCAACTGAGGCCTCAAACTAAACCTTAACTTTTTCCGATCAACTTTAATTGCAGTAGATACTTAATTAAAAATCTTGAATTTCAATTGTTGACAATAGTAGCTGTGATTTAATAATTTAAGGGCAGTTCGATTCTTTTAAATATAATTATTTTGAAGCTGCTTTAAATTTTAAGTGAATCTGTGAGATCCTATACATTGTTTTTTGTAAACTTTTCCTGACCTTTATAAACACAACAAAAGAGAATCAGACAAATCAGTCGAGCCGTTTTGTGCGCTTAGCAACACATTTGGCGATTCATTTTTATCTATATGAGATAGTAAGTAACAAACATTGTTTTGAAGTATAGTTGTTTTGTATAGGTTTGCCGGGAAAATGAATATTACATTTACGAATCCAATGTGAAACATTACGATCCCTAGTGAGCTCACACTTTCTGTCATTCAGTCATAAAAATAGGTCAAGCGACTGCAGGAGCTCTGAATCCAACGTCTCCCTGTCAGATATCCGGCGGAGCCTCGGCAGTCCCTTGGCGGTGTGAATGGTACTGGTGGGCTTGATCGCAGCTCGATAGCTGATGATACTACTACGCACAGTGGCGCCCCCCCTATAGTTTAAAGAACCTCGAAGTTGATCACAACTTCAGCCCGGGCATCAGCCCGGGACTCTGTACAGAGCGTTGGATTTTTGTTTTCTTTCCGAATCAAACTTGGTTAAGGCATTAGGGGTCTTAATATTATTATGCTCAGAAAGTGAAGTTTTAAAACTTTTATTCATTTATTTAAACATTATCTCCAACAGAGCTTATTATTGTTATTATTATTATTATTATTTCAATTTCCTAATTTAGTTTTGGAGCTTCGAGGTTTATGTACATTATTACTATTTATTTTTTTCTATTATTTTTTTTTTCCATTTATTTAAGTAGGTAAGTAAGTACTTATTTTTTTTTTTGTTAATTATTTTATGAATAACCCTTTATTTTTTATGAGGTTCGTCTCTGAGAAATTGTAGAATCCATGGGTGTCCAATGAAAGCAGGCTATCGTCGAACTGACCGTCATATACGGGGACAGATCGAAGATCTTAGTGGCGCAGCTGGCACGGACGCACAGACACAGGCGCTAGCGCTGCAAGCAGCGCGAATGGCCAAGCTTCGTTTCTGCCGCTACTGGTTGAGTCATTGTAAAAATCAATGACATACTTTAAGATGTCTTCACCAAATCATTATTGATAAGTAAACCCGAAGATAACGAAACAATCGAACTTACGTCCTCAACAATGTTACGACTCTGCTTTGTTCCACAGATGACGTGGAAACGTGAAACTGTTAGGGTGAAATAGGTATGGCCTCTCACGGTTTATGTGGAGTAGAAAATCCTCAACACAGTTCAAGTGGAGTTAGAAACCATGAAACGGCTATCGTGGAATGAAATAAAGCCTCAACACTGTTAAAATGTACTAAATACATATTCCCGAAACGGCTTGCTTTAAAAAAAAATATAGCCTCACTCAACCCTGGTAAAGTGGAGTGAGTATCTTCGACACGACTTGTGTAGCCGCTGTGTCACGGAGAAAGTCTAATTCTTATTCTAATACAATTAATAAGTATATATAATGCTGAGGTCTGACCTGAAAACCACGTGGCGACTCCTTTGCTTCCAATACTTTTCTTTTCCTTGGAATTTTCTTTCTTGATGTACCAATTAACAATTGACACCAATTGACAACATCGATATAGCCTCAACACTGTTAAAGTGGAGTGAGTATCTTTGACACGGCTTGCTTGGAGTAAGATATAGCCTCAACACTGTTAAAGTGGAGTAAGTATCCTCGAAACGGCTTGCGTGGAGCCTCAACACTGTTAAAGTGGAGTAAGTATCCTTGACACGACTTGCGTGGCGCTTCAATGCTGTTGAAGTGGAGTAAGTATCCTCGACACGGTTTGCGTGGAGCTTCAACACTGTTAAAGTGAAGTAAGTATCCTCGACACGGCTTGCGTGCAGCCTCAACACTTTTAAAGTGGAGTAAGTATCCTCGACACGGCTAGCGTGGAGCCTCAACACTGTTAAAGTGGAGCAAGTATCCTCGACACGGCATGCGTGGAGCCTCAACTCTGTTAAAGAGGAGTAAGTTACCTTGACACGGCTTGCGTGGAGTAAAATAGAACCTCAGCACTGTCTAATTGGTGTAAGTAACCTCGATACGGCTTGTATGGAGTAAAATCAATGACATTCAATGTTACCGATCAACACACAAGAAAAAAAAATATTATAATAGCGGGAATCCAAGAGCCTACATCTAGTAACAGCAAAGAACGTCGAGACTGGGACAGATCTGAAATTATACAAGTTATCAATAATGCTATCGAGAACTGCCATGAACCCATAAAAATTATGCGAATTGGTAAATATAACCCCGATAAAACTCGCCCAATCAAAGCAAGTTTTGAAAAAGAGGAAACAGTCAAACTGATATTGCGGAATAAAAACAACCTGAAAAATCCTGCTATCAAAGTCTACTCTGACCAAACACCGTATCAAATAAATAAACTTAAAAATCTAAAAGACGAATTGGCTCTTCGGATCTCAAACGGAGAAGACAATATTACAATTAAATACATAAAAGGCATGCCAAAAATAGTCAAGACGTTGCCAAAAAACTCAGAAACCCCGAAAATCTTCACCGATCCCAGCCAGAAATAACATATCAAGCTCTAGACTCATACGCTCAACTAAAATACAACATTAATTCCTTAAAATTCTTGTACGCAAACGCTCGAAGCATTGTTAAACCAGGGAAATTTGATGAACTGTGCTGCGTCATAGACTCCCTCAACACCCCCATTCACGTGATAGTCCTGACGGAGTCTTGGATCAAATCGGATGATGATGCCAAGTGTCTTCAGATTGCAGGTTTTACGCATTACTACCACTATAGAATGGGTACGGTTGGAGGTGGAGTCTCAATCTTTGTGACTAATCAAATTGAACACCGTTTAATTGAAGAAATGACTGATGATGATGATAACAATTTTCTTTGGATCTACCTTAAGAAGTTTTCTATCGAGATAGGTGCGGTATACAAGCCTGGTCGGACTAATAGCAAGCGTTTTCTGGACACCTATGCGCTGCAGCTAAGTCGGAAAAAGCGAGCAGTTGTGATAGGAGATTTCAACTATGATCTTTTGGAACCGGACACCGAAGTTAATGATTATATGGCTACTTTAGAAGAGAACGGCTTCCACATACTCAGCAAAGTTAGTCTTAAGTATTGCACAAGAGAGACAATGAATAAAAAATCTTTATTGGATCATGTATGCACAAACCTTAAAGAAAACCAATTCCATATGGCTATCATAGAATCGAGCATGTCAGACCACAAACAAATCTTTTTGGAAGTTAAAAAATACCAACCTCCATTGAAGCAAAAAGTTAAATACGAATCAATAGAATACGGAAAATTATACGAACTGATGAAAATGAACATGGCCAACAGCAACAACAATAAATTTAATATTTTTGAAGATATTCTCTATGAAACTATACAACAATCCAAAAGCTATAAGACAAAAATTCTTAATCCACCGAAACAGGATTGGATAAATGCAAAAATCATAAATAAAATAAACAAGAAGAACCTATTATATGGAAAACACAAGAAGAATCCAAACAATGACCACCTCAAAAACCAATTTATGACCGAGAAGAAATTGGTGACTGACGAAATACGAAAAATGAAGAAGGAGTACTACTACAAACAATTCTCTACTTGTAAAAACAATCCAAGAAAAATGTGGAGCCTCATTAACAACTTGACTCATAACAAAGTGAGAGAAATCTCATCACCAACGACGCTGATAGATGGGGCTAGCACAATCACTAATGGACACGAAATTTGTGAACATTTCAACAAATATTTTGCCACGATTGGATTACGTCTGGCGGAGGCTATACCGAGTAAGTATCATAATAATAGGACGAACACTGCTGCGATCGTTAACTGTAACCAAAACTCTTTTGGTTTTGTTTCTTTGGCTCCTGTAACGGCCGACGAAATATTAAAAATTATAAACAATTTAGATCCCAACACTAGCTCAGGCCTTGACAAAATGAATACAAAATCAATCAAATGCGTCGGTGTACACATTGCTCGCGAACTAAGCAATTGTATAAATCTATGTCTCGATACAGGTGAATTTCCGACTAGCCTGAAAACTGCCAAAGTCACACCGATTTTCAAATCGGGCTCTCGTTTGGATCCGAATAACTATCGGCCGATATCGGTACTCCCAGTTTTATCCAAAATTTTTGAAAGGGTTATCTACAATCGCCTTGTGAAATATCTAGACTCGATAAATTACCTGTATTCTCAACAATACGGTTTCAGATCTAAGTCAAGCACCCTTTCGGCAACAACTGACTTAGTCACTAAAATCAAAAACAGCATTGATGAAAAAAAAATCTGTCTGGGGATATTTATAGATCTAAAAAAAGCATTCGACACCGTAAGCCATACAATCCTTCTAAACAAACTTCTGGATATTGGTATCGAAGGCAATGCCCATAAAATCTTAGAGTCCTACCTCACGGCAAGGTCACAAGTAGTGGTGATTCCCAATTTTCAAAGTTCACCTGCGGCGGTAACGGTGTCCCTCAGGGGTCAATTCTGGGCCCCCTATTATTTCTTATATATATAAACGGTATTAGTAATCTCGAACTAAAAGGCGACTTGTCACTCTATGCGGATGACACATGCTTATTCTACTTTGGGTCCGAAATTGACCAAATCATTCAGGATGCCCAAAGTGACCTTGATCTGCTTGATAATTGGTTTCAGTACAATTTATTAACAATTAACGTTGCAAAAACACATTATGTAATATTTTCAGCCAAAAATAAAAATATACCCGATTTTGAGCCTCTCAAAATCAATAATATTACCATAAGTAAATCAGAAAGCGAGAAATATTTGGGTCTAGTTCTGGATAACCGTCTGACATGGAGGCCACATATTGAAAAAATAAAAGCTAAATTACGATCTCTTAGTGGCGCTCTCCGCGGAATAACCCGATGTCTACCACTTAGTATACGTTACACTATTTACAACTCTATGGTCAAGCCGCACATAGACTATCTTATTGAGATTTGGGGCTCAGCTGCTACGACACACATCAAGGATGTTCAAATATCACAGAACAAATTGATCAAAACACTATTCCAATACGACTACCTCACACCGACATTGAAACTATATAAAGAAGTAAGACTAATGAATATTGAAACTACTTTCAAATATTATTCCTGCATTTTAATAAGAAAAATTGTTTTAAAGGAAATACATTCCACTATTAATTTCAAAACTAAAAACGAGTATGCTCACCTTAAGCGGCTAAGGAGTGCGAATAATTTGATATTGCGCCCCCCTCGAACTAATTACGGAAAAAAGAATATTACATATGAAAGTGCACAGATGTATAATAAATTGCCAAACAGTATTAAAAACGCTAAATATATAACAAAATTCAAAAACCTCTTAAAAAAACATTTGTTTGGATAAAATTATAATTAATAAGTGTAAAAAATACAATATAATAAGTACCTAACACAAAAATACCGATTAAAATATCAATAATAAAATAAAATAAAGTAAATCCGATCAAAACATCAATAATAAAATAAAATAAAAATAAATCCGGCTAAAATATCAATATATATATAACAAATCAATCTCATAAATAAATGTATTATGAATAAAACCTCCATATTCTTGTTTCACATGCAAGTATGCTGTTCGCACTTAGCCCTGCGTGCCACATCTAGTTGCGCTTATCCGTGTTCCGGCCGAAACCAGTTTCTTTCTATCGCGAGCCCGGTTGCTTCACCCGCACAATAACTGACTGCAGTGTTCGTCTTGTTATGTATGATACAAACAAACAACCCAATTTAGGATTTTGATTTGACGTGTTTATGTTGTTCGCTCGCGCGTTGAAATTTGTAATGTTGATATTGTTTAATTTATGTTCTCATGTAAGTGAAATGTATTTTTGTTTCTTATGAGAATAAATCATCTTTAAACCTAAAAACCTATTATAGAACCAAAGAAAAACCAATAAAAATGAGGGTAGATAATTTTAATGATAAATGATCTTAGTTCCTTACAACTATGATACATTCCTTAAGAGTTAATTTTCCAGGTAAATTAGCGTTATGTTCCAATACCTGCATGTCGTAATATCGTTGATACGACATTTATCACTATTCACCGACACCGATGATGATAAACGCCTACGTTTTTTTTAATTTAAAATGATTTCTTTACTTTACGAAGTATACCGTAATGATCACTGTCTCTCAACTTCGAACTTTAACATTTTCCCATCTTATTAAATACATATTTAATTTCGTTACGAAAAGTACGTGTGATTCCGATAACACAAAAACACGTAATGACGTCTCGTGACGCGGGGTTGTCAGTGCAGGGAACGGAAATAAGATATTTCTTTTTAGGATATATCTAAAAGTGTGAAGAAGATAGCACCATCTCATGTACTGCTGCATGTAATAAGTAATCGTCTTCGGTTGAGACCCGAAGTATAATTCGTATTGGTAACATAGTGGTATTTATTTTCACCAAAGTACATTCAATTTGAAATAACCTCTAAAATTATTAATAAACTTCGCGGCTAATTACAGGATATCAAAATTTGATGGTTGTTTTCTGCATAGATGTAGGAAAAAGTAATGTTTAGGGAGTTTGTAAAATGTTTGTTTTTAGAAATAGAAGTTACATTTACCTGCAGGGAATTTGAAAATGGCCCAATTAATTAACTAGTGCCAAAACGAACGACTCCTAACCTAGCGCCAATTACATATTAGCCCCTTGTCTGTCAAGAACATTGAGGTAAAATGGTGGTCAAGAAGACTTTTAATAAAAAGTCATCTATCAAAATATCCCTGTCTTGTTAATGAAATGTTGATAAAAGTTGACTAGTCTGGCCAACGAAAGCTGAACCTCGTAGTTATTTGATTGGCAACACTTTGTATCTGTGTGTGTCTATCAGAGGTGTCATGTCGTATGTCAAATTGATTTTTTTCTGTGAAAATTGCAGCTGTGTGAGTGACCCTGTGTTACCCAGTCTTGATTTTTATGAATTTGCCGCGTTTTTCCTGGTTCAACTTTCGTTAGCCACACTTTTACCTCAGGTGGGTATCGACGAACCCATGTCCTCCGCCATCCGAGGGGCTGCGTTGACCACTCCGCCACCGAGGTAGGTATTTAAATCAAATCAAATCATGATTTTTTTATTCAGTAAACATAAAATAAACATTTTGTATCGTCTAAAAATTTATTAATTTTAAAACCCATTCAGAACATCTTTTAGCTGTGAAGAAGAACGAGTGCAAGAAACACCATATGTCGTTACCAAATCATACAATTCTGGTTAGACCTGTCGAATTTCTGTCGAAGCCTTTGACTTAATTCAATTCAATGTAATATAATTTATTCAGTTTAGGCTACAATAATTAAGTACCTATGAATGTCGCTATGCCGCATGCTGGGCGCGGCGTGCCCTTCGGGTCGCCTACAATTTTTAGTCCTAATTTCATATGGCCGGCCGAACTGTGTTGGCCTAAACTTATAAAACGTTAACTCCACGTTTGTCTGCCTTACGCTAGAGTGTAATTAAAGCAGCAAGCCGAAGCTGCTGATGCTGCTGGTTGCATGCTTCATGCTTGGTTGCAAAAAATTTTAGGCTTATGGTTTGTATGCCATTGACAATAATTAGAAGTAGCAAAAATTCGGCGATCCAATAAATACCCCGCTATGCCACCTTATACTGAGAAAAACCGGCAAGAAACTCAAAAAGGGCATTTCTTTTCTCCCTTTCTTTAGCAGCGTCAAATACCTACAAATTGGAAAATGTCCTCCCTATCATGGAAGGACATTTTCCATTACAAGACAAAACATAAGACTTAGTAAGATTACAAGACAAAAACAAAAAGCAGATAGTAGGTAGGTAGTTAAGTTGCGGGAACGCGGAATTGTCTTTTTAAATACTAATTAAATACCTATTTCCTATATATTCCTAACTAGGTGAGAAGACGTGGCGAGAGTTTGATCGTCTACGTACGACGGCCGATGTCTTACATTTAGATTAAACATTCTAACTCGCTATGCTACATTGTCATGCTGACCAACCGTCTAGACACAGTATATTATACTGTGGTCTAGACGCGTTTGAGCGACGTCCCGTAGGTGTGTTTTTGAACTCTGAAAAATGCTTCTTTTTAAGACTCACTAGGAAAAAAACTATTGTTGATGCGTCATACACCATTGGCAGTTTCACACTCAAGGAGGTGCAGGTGATTCGTGATTTGGGTCTTAATTGATAGCTCAATTACCTTTCGTAACCATATAGACCATATCATAGCTCGGTCATCAAGGATGTCCGGTTTCATCAACCGCCAAATGAAACTTTTTAAACAACAGCATAATTCGTGGAATATTAGAGTATTGTAGCACTGTATGGATTCCCTCTTATCAAGCACACTCCGATCGAATTGAACGGGTCCAGAGACGTTTGCTATACCATCTTGCGTTTTCTGATAATAAATGCCGAATTCTTAACTCCTATGACGACCGCCTCTCTCACTACAAATTGGAGCCACTGCAAGCCCGAAGGAAAATGTTCGACATTGTCTTCACGTTCAAGCTGTTAAATGGTTTAGTAGATTCTCCAAGCCTCCTCGAAAAATTTAATTTCTGCATACCGCGTACTAGTAGCTGCATTCAAAATAGAAAGACGTTTAGCTTACTTGGATGTAAAACAAATCTTGGGCAGCACTCCCCACTCTATCGCATGGCATCAAGCTGTAACGCTATCCGCGATAATATTGATATATTTTTTGGTTCTACCGCCTCATTAAAACGTAATCTTAAGAAATTATAAAGATTACTTGTTTTACTAACTTATTTATTTTGTCTTATACCTATACAGTTTTTAAATTATTTTATATTATATACAGTTTTAAACTCATTTTATCTTCTATACTTTGTAATTAGTTTTGTCAGAATTATTGTTGCAAGTAACTACCTCTTTTTAATTTAATTTTTTTTTAATTTATGCATGTCGTGTTTACATCAAGAAGGATTTACTAAAATGTATGTCATTTTCCTATGTACATGTCTAAGTCAAAATTGTAAATCTCGTTTTGTAAACCAATAAAAAAAAAACCAATATGCTCCGTCTGCAGCTAGTTCCCAGGAACCAAAATGCTTAGTTTACAGTCTTACAAAGTTGCATGGAAAAAGTAATACGTTGTTGTAAGCAAGCACTGTGGTCCAAATATAACACCTCCACCCTCAGATGGAAGTTGTCTGAAAAAGAAAGCTTTTCGGAAAACTTCCTATTATAAGGATAAAATGTTTACTAAAAAAAAATCAACCAGTCTCAGGAAGCTCGAATGGGATTCGAACCCACGACCTTTGGATTGCCGGTCCACTGCTCAAACCGCTGAGCTACCGAGACCCCAGAAGACCAGACCGGCAATAAAAAGGTCGTGGGTTCGAATCCCATTCGAGCTTCCTGAGACTGGTTGATTTTTTTTTAGTAAACATTTTATCCTATATTTATAATTAGCATTGTGAATGCAAAATTTCAATAATAAAGATACCTATTTTAAATTACATTTAATTGAAAATTATAAGATTACTTACTTACTTTTAATTAAAATCTAAGGTATGTCGTTACTATTTCATTGTAAAAGGTCTGGAGTTTCAATTTTATCTTTATATAAATTACAAATTTTCTTATAAAACGATGACTAATACAAAAATAAAGTATAAAGAACTATTGTGGCAATATGTATGTGTCCATCACTGATTTGGTTCTCCGCCTTAATGCTTTTCCTAAGCGCGTAATTCAGATGCTGGATGTCGTCTAAATTTACTTTCTTCAAGTTAACTGGCTCGAAGTTCGCTGATGAAGAACTCCGCTGATTTTCATGCAGATCGGGTAAACTTATTACTGATACTGTTAGTCGTTTTCCTCGGTTTGTGATTCTTTCAACTGATACTGCACATCTATCTGGTATTGTAAGTACTTATATAGGTTCCTTGTAATCGTGTGCATGGGTGACGTCATTATTACAGGTTTGTGATATTATAGTATCATTCTTTGTGTAAAGTATTCAACGAGGGATATTTTCTGTAATTTCAGGTTTCCAACGTCGGCTGGTCTCGGAAAATATCTGGCGATGTTCTCCCAACTAGCATTTCGAACTGTATAAAAGCTGTAGTATACAAAATTTGAACACTTAACACTGTACAACCTTACTAGATGGACGTGCCCTCTGCACAATTTATTTTATAAATAATTAAAATAGCAATAAATTCCGCGCCTGGGTTCGTCTCAAAATAAATGTATCGTTATGCACATGTAAAATGGCATTACGCACATGTTTTGTTACGCACATGTACAAATCGTAACGTTCATGTTAGCATAAAGGCTATGTTCACAATAAAACAATAAAATATAATCAACTTATTTATTTTAGCCAGCAATGGGCGTACAACGGCTGACGAGATGATAAGGACGTAAAATAATATTGTAATAATGTATGAAATAGAAAAAAAAAAAATTTAACAAAAAGTGCGGTCAACTCTTTAGATGTTGATCCAAATATCAAGTATAGATTACAGAAAAATAACAATTCACAATTAAAGATAATTCAGATTTTGTAAATTGTTAAAAATGTATTGGCCGCTTTTATCATATTCAGGCGTCATAATTGAACATACAATATGTGTTTCTGAAACATCATCCAGCTCGTTATAATCGATAGGACAAAACCTATTTGTATTTATTTTTATCAGGGGTAATACTTTATAAGACCCAAACTCGCTTTTACGCATTATTTGAGCATTAAAATAATATTTTTACCTGTATCGAATCAACACCCAACTGTTTTCTTCGAAACCTGGTATTTCATTTTCAAGACGTTCCTCAATGTCTATGCCACAGACATCGACACTTGTTGCTTTAGGCTGAAACTGACATGTTTATATTGTCTTTAGTGTTTTTCGGGATATTCTTTATGTTTGATCTTTGTAGGTTTGATAGCGTCTTCGTGTTCGGGTCAGGTTGTACTAGGATATCCTGTTCCTTTGGTATTTTATTTGGTTTAACTGAAATCATCTTCGTTTGTACATTATTGCTATCTATTTGTATTTGGTCAGATGTATCAGGTTTTGTTGGTATAACTTTTATCTCAGATTTTGGTAGGGTAATTTCTTGATACTTTTTTGGACTATTCTTTCCATCTGGTTTTTTGCTTCTATTCTCTGTAATCATATCTCATCCAGAACCGATATTTTCGTCTGTTCACTTATTCGGATTAGTTTTTTTTTCATCAATAACTTTTCTATATGTTTTGAATGTTCACTTCCTGTATTTTTAGATTGATCGTAATTCAGTAGAACATCAGACTTGATTTCAATTTTACCACGTTTAGAATGTTCTTGTATCTGGCACCAACTCTCATTATTTTCATCATCAGATTTTTCGATATCGAGATTATACAAACTATCATCCGATTCCTCGTACGGCACATCATCTGAATTCTCCGAGGTAGTGGATGACATACTCTCTTGTCGCTTTTTAGGAGTTTTTTTCTTTTTTAGCTTTGCTTTGTTCTTAGTTTTTGGTAACAATACCAAGGTCGAGCCTATGGTGGACTTGATATTATTACTCGATGCATTATCCGTATGTTCAGTCGAAGTTCTTCTACATATTCTCTGCAGGTTATGTTTTTGTATATTGAAACACGCACAAAGTCCTCTTGACAAACCACAGAAACAGCTAACGTCTCTAAAATATAAGTCTCCATTACGAAAAATTACCTGATGCACGTTCATGGTCTTAGGGACAGCAATCAAATTGTATGGTATTTCGTTTTGCCGTAATCGAATTTCAGCTTCAGTCACAAAAAAACTTTTATCGTCCGATACACGTCAGAAGTGGTGCACGTATTTTAAACTGCTCCAGTATTTTTTTAAACTAAAAGCTGCAAAAAATTAGTTTCGCAGAGTAAACCTACACGTAACTTACTGCTTAGAGTAAATTCTAACTTGGGACTCAATATTTAATTGAAATTACAGAGTAAAAGTGGTTAAAAATCAGTGTTAATGTCGCCGTGTTAATTTCGTGGGTATTCCGAACTTATTTAGCACAACTTCTAAGCTGCGACCTTGAAACATTGAAAGTGTACATACTGAGAGACTACTGCGAGGTTCAGCTGCTCTGATTGTTGCACTTATTTTGGAAGCTTTAAGCTGATTTCACAGTCACGCGTTTGATCAGCGCCGGCCACACGCGCGCGTTTACAATTACACTAGATAGTAGTTGCGTTTCATAGTCACGCAGTTCAAACGCGCAACTACTGTGTAGTGAAATAATAATTGTAAGCGCACGCGTGTGGCCGGCGCTGATCAAACGCGTGACTGTGAAATCAGCCTTACACTACCTATTAGTTGCGCGTTTGAACTGCGTGCGTGACTATGAAACGCAACTACTATCTAGTGTAATTGTAACCGCGCGCGTGTGGCCGGCGGCGCAGATCAAACGCTTGACTGTGAAATCAGCCTTAGTTGCGCGGCTGGCTTGCCGAGCGCGTTCACGGCGCTGCGCTGCTTGGTACCTACGGCGAATATAATAGGACTCTCTTGTGGTTCGAGTTCAAATCTCCAAGATACTGGATATTTTTTTTACATTGTTTTCTATATTTTGAAAGTATTTTGGACTTTTTTGTTGTGTTATTGTATTTTTTTTATTTTTTTATAGCTTTTTTACGAAGAAGAAAAAAAGGAAAAGTGAATAAAGAAGATTTTTTTTGCCTCGTTGTGCTATTCTTAAGAATGTGCTATTCTTAAGAATAGCACCTCAGTTAACTGAGGCGCTTTTTTATATAAAGGTTACCTAAAATGCATCAATGCGCTGCCTGTCAATCGAAAATTAAGGATAGCAGCCGTTTAGACTGTTGTGCCTGTTCTTCCTCTTATCACTGCGTATGTCTAAACATATCTGCCGATTTACGAAAACTCTCCACCGAGGCTAAGTCAAACTGGTTGTGTCCTAAATGTCGAAGTATAAAACCAAGAAGTGATAACTCCAACACACCAGTCCGGTCATCAACACCTCAAACACCTGCGAACAAAAGCGACAAAGCAAATGTTACATTGCGTCGAAACGGGAACGGGAGTCACCCAATTCATTGGCGCGGCAGCCTATTCTGATATTTCTGATGAAGCGCTGCCCTGGCTTATGCGTGTCGCGCTCGGAGCTGCGCTCGATTATGCAAGAGGAAATTCGCGGCCTCCTATAGGAATGCGTAAAAGAGTTAAAGGGTGAATTTAGCACGCAATTAAAATCATTTGGAAATGAGATTGGTGCACTTGCGGAATCGATCAATTTCATGAACGACTCCTTCGAGAAATTGAATGTTGATGTGAGCGCCTGCAAAACGACAAATTGATGCCATTTTGAAAGAGAATGAATCGCTTCGTCAGGATTTAAACACAATAACCAACCGTTTTAATCAACTCGAACAGGTTTCTCGCACATCGAATCTGGAGATACAATGCGTACCGGAGCGAAAATCTGAAAACTTGATTACCATTGTAAAGCAACTTGGCAAAACTGTATCATGCCCAATCAATGAGTCGGATATTTTTTACTGCTCACGTATCGCTAAAAAGAACCCCGAGAGCCCCCGACCCCGTTCCATCCTGATTAAGCTTAATAGCCCACGCTCACGCGACACACTGTTGGCCGTCGCTCTAAAATATAACAAGAACCACCTACAAGATAGACTGAACGCGGCGCATCTTGGTATTGGGACCAGCAGTGACAAGAAGACGGCTGTATACGTGGTCGAAAATCTGACACCGGAGAATAAACTTCTTCATGCAGCAGCCCGTGTTCGCGCCAAGGAGCTCCAGTACAAGCATGTATGGGTCTGCAGCGGCCGAATTTACATGCGTAAGACCGACACAACGGAATATGTACCTACTGGTGAGAAATTTGTCAACGCTAAGTACCTAGTTTGCCATATTTTTTTTTTATATTCATAATTTTATAGTCAATAAGTGTATTGTTTTTAAACAGAGTGCATAATAGTAAATTTTTAAAATATAATTATTTAAATATTTATTTTCAAAACGTCTTCGTACAAAGACCTCAGATTTTTACAAAAATGTACTTTGTTGTGAATATGACATTATAGTCTTGTGTGAAACCTGCAGTGCAAGCACGGATCTTTTATCGACCGATAAAGTGACATTAGACGTAGACAAATTGACATCGGCAGTACTTTAACTGTCAAATTTTATCGTTTATCACTTTATCGGTCGATAAAAGATCCGTGCTCAGGGGGCTGGTTGAATAAAATAATTTTTGATTGTGAACTGTTCAGTGATAACTATGTAGTTTATAGATGTGATCGTGAGACTAGCGGTTTTCATTATAAAAAGTCTGGCGGCGGGGTGTTCATTTGGAGAGAGCTGCGAGGATCTGTGGATAGAAATAAACGTTCCTAAGAATAACGGTACCGTGGAAAGTCTGTTATTGTGTAGTGTCTATCTGTTGCCACCGATACAGAAACATATTTTGGACTATTTTATTGAGAATGCTAACCGTGTTGTGGAATCACATAAAAAAGTCATAATTCTTGGCGACTTCAATTTAAGTAGTATTTATTGCCTGGAATAACCTAAATAACTCGTCACAAACCGCCAACAAGAGCATATTTGAAATTACTTTGTTGGACTTTTTAGCTCTAAATAACCCGACCCAATATATTAAGGTACTAAACGATAAGGGTAAAATACTAGACCTTATTCTCTCTAACACTATGGTTAGGAACATGATGCGCAGTTGCTCCCCACTTATTAACCTCGACTTAAACCATCCTCCTCTGGAGTTTACCTTCCCTTGCTTCGATCAACCTACGCTACCAGCCAAAACAAATAATGACAGATACAACTTTCACAAAGCTGATTACGATAGTATTGCATCTCATTTAAGCTCATTACACTGGGAGAATCACCTAGGTACTGGTGAGTCAGTCGATACTATGGTGGATAAATTTTATGATGTTTTAAGATACAGCATAGCTATGCACGTACCTAAAGGCCAACCTTCGTCTGGATTTCCAGTCTGGTACTCTAAAGAACTTATTCGTCTTTTGCAGGGAAAATATAAGATTCGGAAAAGATATCCTACTAATATTATAAACGCGAAAGTTTGTAAGAATGTATGGATATTTGTTACTCTTTCACGTAAAAACTACTGAATGTATTTGGATGAAATACGGCATACCTAGATTGACACATAGGATACTTTTTATCCCGATATTCCTACGGAAAACGGGAAGCACGCGGTAAACCGCGAGCGGCCGCTTATGTCAAATATGGAAATCCACTGGACGAACTCGCATGACATACACTTAAAAAAAGGTGTTCTGATTTAACTGAGGCTTGTTATCTGAAATATATTACAGGCATGAAAAATTCAATAACAGATAATCCAAAACTGTTTTGGACACACATAAAAAATAAAAAGCGTAACTGCCGTGATTTCCCATCATCTTCGACTCTTGGCGACAGCAGCGCTGCTGGTGGTGAGAGCATTTGCAGTCTTTTTGCATCGTCCTTTGCGTCTGTTTACAAAACCTCCTCATCTATACAACAGCCAGATAACAGTCCAATTATTATTAATTGCAACAGCTTTACTCATCTTCAATTTTCATAAGATGAAGTGTTGAAAATTCTTAAGGGATTGGATCGGTCTGAGGGGGCTGGGCCGGATGGTATACCTGCTCTGTTCGTATCCGGATGTTATAAAGCGATTTCCGAAGATGCCAAGGTTGCTGAATTGCTGCTGAGCACTCTTCCCAGTGAGTACGACGCTCTGGTGTCCAATTTGGAAACAGCTTGCATGTCGAATAGTTTGTCAAGTGAACTTGTGCGGGCTAGATTGCTACAAGAGGAGTTCAGAAAGAATTCGAATGGTTCCGACAGTGCTTCTGCGTTCGTCTCGAAATTTAAAAAGTGTGATAAAGTCAGTGATAAAGTGATTTGCCATTACTGTAAGCGGCCAGGTCACATTAGGTCAAAGTGCTACAAGTTGAAGCGTGACAAGAAAAAGGACTCCAGTTCAAGTCAGACTTTTATCGCTTCGGCTTTCATGGTGAAAAACAGTAATTGGTTTCTTGACTCCGGTTGTTCGGCTCACATGTGCAACGATAGAAGCATAATGTCTAACTTTAAAGACTGTAATGATAGCATATCTATAGCCAATAGTGACAAGTTGCAATGCTGTGTAGGCGATATAGCTATAGACACAGATAGTTCAGTAAGCATGATTAAAAATGTATTGTTTGTACCAGATCTTACTGCAAACCTTTTGTCAGTTAGTAGGTTGGTAGACAGGGGCTTTACTGTCAGATTTGAATCGGGGGGCTGTTTTATATTTGACAATACAAATAAAACATCTGGCAACCTAGTATCAACAGCTAGTAAATATAATGGTCTCTACAAGTTGGATAAGATTGTGTGTTTGTCAGGTGAATCTTCGCGAGATGTGCATTCTTCAGTGCTTTTGTGTCCTAGACAAGAGCAACAGAATGCTAAAGTCGCTGTCTCTCCTATGCCTGTGGAGTTATGGCATAGAAGGCTCGGCCACTTGAATCTTGAAGGCCTGAGGTCTTTAAAGAACAATTTTGCTACCGGTGTTATGTTTCAGGATAATTTGCAGGATCTGAAGGATTGCGTGCCTTGCCTTGAGGGGAAGTTGAGTGCTCAACCGTTTCCCAGGGGCACTGCACTGCGTGCCAGCAAGCCGTTGGAACTAGTGCACTCGGATGTTTGTGGGCCGATGCAGGAGGACAGCTGGGGTGGCGCGAAGTACCTTGTGACGTACACGGACGATTATACGAGAAAAACGTTTGGATACTTGCTAAGAAGAAAATCTGAGGTAATGTCAAGTTTTCTTACTTTTAAAGCGCTCGTAGAGAAACAACTAGGTTTGCCTATAAAGGTACTACGTTCGGATAGGGGTGGTGAGTATTGTAATGTTAAATTTGCTGCCTATTGAGTGTAATGTGAGTGAGCTCACAGTAGACATCTGTAGGACAGCTATTTACAATGACCCCAATCTGTTCTTGAGCATTGTTAATAAATGCCTGGAACGTGGATCTTTCCCGAGTGACTGGAAGCGGGCAACCGTAGTGGTACTCAAGAAGCCGGGTAAGACAGACTACTCAGCTTCCAAATCTTACCGCCCGATTGGCCTGCTCCCAGTCCTCGGAAAGATGTACGAAAAGATGTTAGTAGGAAGGCTCAAGTTCCATCTACTGCCCAAACTTAGTAGGCATCAGTACGGCTTCGTACCTCAAAGAAGTACAGAGGACTCTCTTTACACGCTAATAAACTACATTAGGGAACAAATAAATACTAAAAAGATTGTTACGCTAATCTCCCTCGACATTGAGGGAGCGTTTGATAGCGCGTGGTGGCCAGCTATCAAAGTCAGGCTCAAAGAAGAAGGGTGCCCGCTTAACATAAGGAAGGTGCTGGGCGACTACATGTCGGATAGGTGCGTAGCCGTTCGCTACGCTGGGGAGGAGGTCCACAGGGAAACCACGAAGGGATGTGTCCAGGGATCCATCGCTGGACCCATCCTGTGGAATCTTCTGTTGGACCCTCTCCTCAAAGACCTAGAAGAGCGCGGTGTTAGGGTGCAGGCGTTCGCGGACGACGTCGTGCTGACGTTCGTAGGTAACACGGCCCTAGAGATTAGCACACAGGCTAATCCCATCCTCGCTCGTGTTGAGGAGTGGGGTGAACATAACAAACTATCTTTTGCAGCACACAAGACAAATTGTCTCACACTTACAAAAAAGCTCAAATATGACACCCCACGCCTCAACATGGGCGGCCGGGATTTAGAACATAAGCCTGAAATAAAACTCCTGGGCCTCACAATTGACAGTAAGCTTACATTTAATACTCACATCGCGAACACCTGCAGAAAAGCAGCCGGGTTTTACCGGCAGCTGTCCAAGGCGGCCAGGGTCAACTGGGGTTTAAACCCAGAGATCGCCAAGACAATTTACACAGCGGCAGTGGAACCCGTTGTAAAAGCATATCGCACAGTGTCACTCAACTCTGCCCTGGTTCTGTCCGGCACGCTCCCTCTGGACCTTCGCATTAAAGAGGCAGCCGCCCTTTACGAAGCCAGGAGGGGGGTCCCCCGGCCAGATTTGCGGGGCAGAGACATAGAGACTCCACATTCATTCTTACACTCATCACACCCAGCAGAACACATAAACATGGACATTAAACACATCACAAAAGACACACACATACTAGCACACACACACAACATCTACATTTACACAGACGGCAGTAAGATTGACGGCAAGGTGGGGGCGGCATTATCCTTATGGGATGGGACCGCCGAAACCAAAGCTGTCAAACTTACTTTGCCGTCGTACGCCACAGTTTATCAAGCAGAGATACTAGCACTCAATAAAGCCTCGGAGATAGTGTCGAGTAGAAAGGAAATATTCTTTGGAGTGTATAGCGACTCCATGGCAGCCTTGCAAACGGTCGGAATGTCTCCTCCCTCCATCCTCTCGAAGTCAGCACAAGGGCCAACCTTAAGACGGCCTTTATACAGGGCAAGTCTGTTGACTTGTGCTGGATAAAGGCTCACGCGGGAATGGAGGGAAACGAGAGGGCCGACCAGCTTGCCACGGAGGCTGCTTTACACTCCAAGAGAAAGCCGGACTACGACAGGTGTCCTGTTTCATTCGCCAAGCGACTCATCCGCGAGGAAACGCTGGACGAGTGGAACAGGCGTTACCAGTCAGGCACTACCGCCGAGGTCACAAAACTTTTCTTCCCACACATCACTGCCGCTTACAAATTCATGCGCAAATTCACCCCCACACAACACACCACACAGGTGTTCACGGGTCATGGCGGGTTTTCGGCGTACTTAAATCGCTTTAAGTGCAAAGATAGCCCGTCATGTGCCTGTGACCCAAACGCACACGAAACTTTAGTACACATCCTCTCCGAGTGCCCTATACACACTCTGGAGAGGTACAACATCGAGGCATATATGGGCACCCTTGTCCGCCGAAATAACTTCGCCGATATATTGGCTGGCGAAAATGCAAACAAATTTATCGAGTACTGCGTCAAAATTATTGACGCAGTCAAACTTAGAAATAAGACCTAGGCAATAAAAATGTAACAGTATAACATTAAGAAATGGGTAAAACTATTCTATATCTGTGCATATAGCAACAGTTCCCCTAGTTGATAAGTTCAAAATTGTTAATCAATTAAGATAAGTTAACATAAAAAATAGCATAATTAGCAATAAGATCAAAAGTGTAAAGGACCTGTAAAGGCCACCATAAATAGCATAAGAGAGCAAATAATAAATTGTAATATAGATATAAGGTTAATATAAGATATATAATAAGTAAAATGTATATAGATATAAGCTAAAAAGAAAAAAGTTTAGGTACCGAGCAAAACGCTCCGTTGAAAAAATTATTTCCCTATTAGTTTTAAGAAAATGTAACCAATAAAGATGGTAATGAGGCGATAAAGCCCTAGATTAGAGAAGTAGGGAGTCTAACGGGAGTCCCACCCGAACAAGAATGAAAGGAGATGAAAGTGCGAGAAGAATTAATGCGAGAACTGGTATGAATGAGAATTAGGTCTACAATAGGCTCTGATAACGTCGGAGCAGAGAGCACAACAAAAAAAAAATGGTTGTGATAATAATGAATTAATTATTTTTGAATGGTCTAATAATGAAAATTTTACTGGATTAAATAATAATAATACTTCTAGCGATAGTGAACTGAATTCTAGTCAAAATATAGAGAATAATAATTGTTCTGATGTTAGTGTACCGAATTCTAGTCAAAATGCTGAAGTGGATTATAGTAACAAAAAATTTTATTCTAGTAATGTTAGGATAAACTCGGATATTGAAACTGAATTAAATTCAAGTGATAATAATCAAAATTTGTCTGGAATTTCAGGTGCTGACGAGTACTGCACGGGCAGCGAGGCCGAGATATCTGCCGAGTCTCCGGTGCGGGACGCCCGCATGGAGCGTGTGACGTCTTCGTACGAGGCATCAGCTGGAGGGGACGGGGTGAATGACCAACTGCCGCCTGTACTCGACCGAGCGCGCCCGGCGCGTAGTACGCGTTCTAAGGTACCGTCCAGGTATGAAGAGTATGAGATGGATTACTCACTCATAGCTAATAGTATTTCAATTTCGGAGCCTCAGTCGTTTGAGGAAGCCGTGGCTGGCCCTGATAGTAGCCATTGGCAGGCAGCCATGGAGCAAGAATTTAATTCTTTGCTATCTAATAATGTATGGAAAATCGTAGATCGCCCTCCAGGCGTTAATGTCGTAAAATGTAAGTGGGTTTATAAAACTAAACACGACGCTTCTGGGAATTTCGATAAACACAGGGCTCGTTTGGTTGCCAGGGGTTTTACTCAGGTTTTTGGAAAGGATTACACAGAAGTTTTCAGCCCAGTAGTGCGACACTCTAGTATGAGAATTTTGTTCTCACTTGCTAACAAATTAGATTTAAACATAGATCACATAGATGTCGCTACTGCTTTTTTGAATGGGGACTTAAAAGAGACAATTTATATGGAGCAACCACCTGGTTTTGATAACGGTGATAAGAGCAAGGTTTGCCTATTGTTGAAGGGAATTTATGGCTTAAAGCAATCCAGTAGAATATGGAACAATAAAGTTCACGAGTTGCTTTCTTGTAATGGTTTCCGTCAAGCAAAAAGTGAACCTTGTGTCTATGTCAAGAAGTCACAAAATGATTTTATTGTAATAGCTTTGCATGTCGATGACTTCTACATATTTTACAGTAAAGGTAGTAACAGCTATAAAGAGTTATTGGATATTTTGGAAAATAATTTTAATGTCAAGAATTTGGGCACTCTAAAGAGCTGTTTAGGAATTAATGTAACACGTGATAGGTCTAAAGGAATTTTAAGGTTGGACCAGTCAGAGTATATAAGGAAATTGCTCATTAAGTTTGGTATGCAAAATTGTAAGGCCGTGTGCACACCCATGTTGCCAAATAGTAAATTTGTTAGACCTGAAAAATGTTAAGATGATGATACTTATAACTATAGGCAATTGATGGGATCTTTAATGTATCTATGTGTATGCACAAGGCCCGACATTGCTTTTGCCTGCAGCTAATTATGTCAATTTAATAATGGTTTTGATCAAACTCATTGGTTGGCAGCTAAACGTATACTTCGGTATCTAGCAGGGACAATTGGCTATGGTTGGTTATTCACAAAAAATAACAATGGGCGATTTTCCGAGATCAAAAAAAAAAAAAATTGGTTCGTAAATGACTTCATAGATGGCGCTTAGCATAGATTAGTATGGCGCTTAGTAAAAAGCGGGTTCATGAAGAGCACGTGTATGGCTGCGTAATATTTATTCTATTCCAAAATAGAAATAGGTTCTGGATGTCCTGAATATAAATAGGTAAGTAAATACTATTTTTTTATTCTTTTGGTAGACAAGTAAAAGTGTAGAATTTATTACAGCCCATAAGTAGCCCAGCTTTCATAAAACGACATCTATCGAGTGTTTTTGAACTAATTTTTACTTTTTAATTTGGGCTGTCAGAAAATCGCCCATTGTATTTTAAACGCGTTTGCCGATGCCGATTGGGCTAACGACCAATTAGATAGAAAATCATATACTGGTTTTATTATTAAATTAGGCAATGACACCTTCCATCGGGAATCTAGGAAACAACGCTGTATAGCGCTTTCTAGCTGTGAGGCAGAATATTTATCAATGTCAGATGTATGTAAAGACATATGTTTCATTAAAAACTTTATGTCAGAACTTTCGGTTGAAAATTTATCTATAAATTTGTATAATGATAACCAAAGTGCTCAAAGATTGTTACAGGTACAGGAATATTGTCACAAACGAACTAAACATATAGACCTCCGCTACCATTATGTTAAAGACTTGGTTAAGTGTAATGCTATTAATGTAAAGTACTTGCCTACAGATGAAATGATAGCGGATATGTGTACTAAAGCTTTAGGTTCAGTTAAACATAAAAAGTTTGTGAAATTATGTAATATTGACATAGTGTAACTTTGTTCCAATAGCTCTACTTGTCATAGTATTGTAAGCATATTGAATGTGCATGTAATTGCTATATATGTGAATGCTGTTGTAATGTGTTTCTCTTGTGCATGTTAATGTTATATCTGTAACGTTATTGTAAGCATAAGGAGAAGTGTTAAAAGTGTTTTTTCATATGGTATGCTTCCATATGAAAAAACACTTTTAACAATTTTGATTATAAATTTCACCATTTGTATTTGTCAAAAAATGTACATCCTGTATAGTACTCGAAAAATTCACATCCTGTATATCAGAAAAATTTACACCCTGTATATCAGTTGAACAGTTTACATCCTGTATATCAGTTGAAATATTCGCATCCTGTATATCAGTAGAAAAATTTACATCCTGTATATCAGTTGAACAATAATTATAAACATTGGTCGAAAACTTACATGAAGCACAGTTACATAATGTGTTTTCATTATTATAACTATTTGAAGTTGAATTGCATTTATTTCGCGGATTACGTAGTTGAACACTAAAAAAACTTCCTTTCACTACACTATTGTTTTGCGCGTTAGAGTTTCTGGTATTATTAAATGTGCAGGACTCACCCAGTTTTGTTAACTTACGGCATTCACTTTTTACGTGTCCGTATTTCTTACAGTATAGGCAGACCGGACGCGGCTTTCTTGTCGCTTCTGTGGCGGCGCCGGAGTCTCTTAACATAGGCGAGGTGTAGGCACGTAGCGCTAGTTGGAGCGGCGGCAGCCGAGGTGCGAGCGAAGGCAGGCGGTGGCGCCGTCGGCGGCGAATCTGCGGCGGCTCGAGCGATTCGGCTCCGGGAGACGCCGGCAGCGAAAATCGCGCGGCAACCGGAGGCGGCACAGGCGGCACCGGAGTGGGCCTGGGCAGTGGCGGTTGTACGCGATGACTGCGCTCGTTCCATACACCCGTTTTCCTTTCCGACTCACTTATGGAATCTTCGATGTTTCTCGCCAGATTTAATAGTTCAGTGAAAGTCGTGAACTCTTCTCTACGTAATCTTTTACGTATTTTGTTGTTCATTAATCCGTAGATCATGTCTATAGTTTTGCTTTCTCGGTGACATCTTTCTTTGGCAGTTTAGACATTAACGCTCTTATTTTTGATACAAAAATGTCCGTGTTTTCTTGGCCTTGGGGGTTTGAAAAAATTTTTAAGTGAATGCGGTGGGGTGGGCGGCGATCGCCAAAAGCACTAATTAGGTTTTCTTTTGCTTTCTTCCAGCTTTTTACTTCTTCCTTTATTCCTTGCCACCAGATTGAGGCGTTACCTACTAATAACATTGATAACCCTTTTATCGTATTTGAGTCCGAGACGGCGGTACATTCTATATAACTATCGACGGCATCTATGAATGCCTCCACCGATTCGTGCTGCCATCAGCCGAAAGTGGACTTGCACCGAGCCATGGTACCAAGAAATGATGCTGGCGGCTGCGGCGCCATCGCTGAATACTGTAACAGTTCCTTAAAAGCTTCTGTCTGCGTCCTTTGTAGGGAGGTGATCAGCGACGCTACACTTTCCTGCGTAAAGGTCATCTCGCCGTAGTCGCTAGGGGTGGAGGTGGAGGCGGCGGCGCAGTGCTTCCACAATGAGGGGAACTTCCCCTTTTGAGGGGAACTTCCCCTTTTGAGGGGAAATTAGGGTCCAGAGGGGAAGAAAAGGGGAAAGAGATGAATAGGGTAAATCGAAGGGAAATCATGTTTGCGGAAAGGAGACTCGGAGTTTTATGCTTAAGTTTTATACTTTTTTAATTTTTTTCACATTTGACGTACCTTTTTAGCCTCAAGTGTCATTGTGTCATGTGTAACGGGGACCAGCTGACGTACCTTTTGATCTCACCCAAAATCATTGGTATTTTTATCGAATCGCGGATAAGATTTTTTTAATTAAGTATTAATATTTTTTAATAAGGAAACACCGAATCTTCAAAAACAGACATGTTACTTCAAAATGTCTAACGTAGCTGCATAAACCATAATTTTTTGCTTTTAAATAAGAGAAATGTCAACAATGCCGTCACGTCATGTTTGATTTGACAGCTAACGACTGTAAAACTGTCATTTGTTGACAGATATTGTGAAATAGATATTGAATTACAGATTATATAAATAAAAAAGTATACAACCCAAGCAAAAAAAAAACGTTTTTATTTACTTTTTTATAAAAATGTGGCTTACGAATGGCGCTTACGAATTGAGGCTTGGAATTACAACATCAAAATTTTCGCTGACCGTGTAAACCCCCCCCCCCCCCCCCCAACCCGTATGTTTTCATTCAAATACCTACGCACTAAAATCATGTTGGGCAGCCAAATATGGGAGGTTGGACTCCCATGAGTTTAAGGTCCGGGTAGAAAAAACACAGAGATTCTGTTTAAACGTCTATTCGTCGACTTCACAGTAAAGTAATAATTACAATTACACACAAAATCTAAGGTTTCGAACCTTCGGGTTCAAAATAGCGCGCACGAGAGCAACCGAAAAGAAAAGGGTGTGTCGCGGACTGTTTTTAAGTTAGTAATGGCCGCTGGCCGCCGGCTGGCGCTAGAGCAGCGCCAAGGTCGCGGTTTCGCATCGGTTGCCGCGCATGCGCGCTAGTCTGTAAATCGCACGGGAAGACGGCCGCGAGAGATACGAGGTGGCAGCACTGGCGTGTTGGCATTATGGTTTGCGATAAACTTTTTTATATTGCAGTTAATACATAATTGTTACATAATGTATTTATGAGAGAAAGTATTGTTACTGTTATTGATATTTACTTTCTTTTATTAAGTTTGTATAATTCCTATAAGGTAAATAAGATAGTTACAAGAATGAATTACTTACCTACATGTATTCATAATACATATTGCCACTAAACACCTCATTCCTAACGTGCGACCTAACCGGCACGCGGTAGCCCTCCTGAATTGTTCCGTTCGAACGCCGTCGCCGGGCAGGCTGGCTACTTGTAGCTTCATATTATTTATTCTGTGGCTTCATACAAGCGCGGAGTGCGCCTGGCCTGCAATTACGCTAAAATACTCTATTTACGTAAAAGTCCAATATTTGTTAAATATCGCAAAGAGCAACAAATACGTTTGAAAGGACAAATAAATAAATCCTTTTTTATAGTAAGTACTTTATTTTTGTTCTAACAAAATAAAAAAATACTTTATTCGTCCTCCAAAAAGGTGGCAACCCTTGGAGTGCGTTCCGTCGTTTTGGGTGTAGTTGTTTGGTTGAAGTTTAACTCGTTTGAGTTGCAACCAAACCACGGAACGATAGAGTTGTTTTTATAACCTATTCTAAAGTATTCCTGCCCAAAACGAGAGAAAATTCTTCTTCTGTCTCCAATTTTTCCACTTTTATACCATATTTAACAAATGTATTAAAAAGTAAAACAATACGAAACAACAGGCGGAATTTTTCGAGACGTTTAGACATAAATTGCATACTTTGACACTTTTAGGCTGGCCACACACAGCCGGAATAGCTTTCTGAATTCAGAATCTGAATTTAAGATTCTGAATTCCGGCACTTTGACTCACACATTCTTAAAAATTCAGATTGATCAGTAGTTTTGTGACTCCCGGCATATGCAAACGTCTCCGAGACGTTAACCGCTTGCTGTTTCACCAGGGTTGCTATTTTTTTTTCGCTGTTCCTACCAATTGACGTCTTTCGTGGTCAAGTGGTTAGCGTGCCGGGTCTGGCGTTGCGCCATCTCAGAGGTCCCGGGTTCAATTCCCGGTCGGCGAGTCAATTTAGAGAAAACTGTTTTTCATAATTGATTTCGGGTCTGGGTGTTTTACTATGTTTATGTATATTTATCCATTATCTAGTTTAACCATATTAGCGAGTTTTAATGGAAGCTTATATTGCTATCAAATTATATAAAATTAAAATATAAAAATAAAAATTTATGGTAAATCCTGCTAAAACTGCTAAGCGTTGTTTATAAAAATGCACCAAAACTGCTATATTTACCTTTATAATTTTTAAGAATTGAAGTACATCGAAAATTAAACACTAAAGCAAGGTATCAATAAGATAACATACAAACTAAATATCTAAAATTTACTTTTAAAAGCAGGATCCTACCTAAAATGGCAACACTGAAATAATTCAGAATCTGAATTCCAGCATGTGTGTGCCGCTCTATATAAAATGTATGGGAATCCGCGCGTTCTGAATTCATAATCTTAAATATTCAGACACGGAATTCCGGACGCTCGTCAGCTCATTCTTCCAGATCGATCTGAGAAATTCAGATTCTGAAAAAATCAGCATGTGTGTGGAGCATACCGATATTGTATGGTATTCCGGCCTTTCTGAATTCAGAATCTGAATTCAGATTCTTAATTCAGAAAGCGATTCCGGCTGTGTGAGGCCAGCCTTAAACAATAGTTTAAACGTCAAATAGCTGTCAGAGTGGAAAATAACCACCCGATTTGATGGTTGTTTGCTCAGAACAATATGCTTTAGTTATTGTTCTGAGGTTGTTTGGTTGCTGCGCTCTGAGCCACAGAACGGATGAAACTACGCTCTGGCAGCCATCAGAGTTTCACCAAGCCACGGAACGGTTAGAGCGCGCGCCAGAGTGCGCTCGAGTGCACTCGAGTGAAGCGACGGAACGCAGCCTTGGCCTGACAGACAGCTGACATTAACAGTTGACACTGACAGCCTAACCTCACATCACAGTCAGTCAATGAGCGTCATGACAACGGAGTTCAACAAACAACGAAAAAAACGAAATGTATCGAAAATAGCTCAACTTTTATTGGAAGAAAGAGTTGGTGGTAATAATGATAGTTCTTAATCTTTGGTCTGTCCTCCAATGGTATTTAAGACCGTTCGTTAAATGGTTTTTGAGAAAAACGACTCGTCTTTGCGAACTGCAGAGAATTTGTTACGGTGAGAAGGCTGGAGCTCCGAGAACATGTGGAGTAGAGAAATCACTTATGTTATCCCGTACCCAGTGCATCAAAGAAGTAGTTTCATATTTGGACACTGTGGTATACGAGCGACGATTCGAACCTAGAAATTTTAGAGAAATACTTGATCCATCGATATCAGTCATGATGAGAGTAAAAGATATAAAACCTTCTCTACATGGATCATTTGTTGTATCGTTTAGAAGATGCCTTGAACAAATTTGGAGTTACAGAAGTTTGATTGACGAAGTAGAAGACTTACGTTGTTCTCAATTTGACAGTAACAATCCTAATCATGAAGAAAAGTTACTCAAATTGTGGACTTTGTTAGTTCCTGATGTTGAGCTTGAAGCAAGAGTAACAAAACAATGGCAACTTATTGGATTTCAGGTCAGTGAGTTCAGGCTTTCTACGTAGTACTTAAATATTTAATAATAAAAACTATTTGGTTTCATTAAGACAAAAACATTGGTAGTGGAAAAAATATTACTTACTTGATTTGGTTTTTAAAATTTTATTGTCTGTCTATTATTCATAAGTCAGTCTTCCATTAAGTAATTTTGAGCTTAGATCGTAAAATCATACAGTGATTATAGAGATTTTCAGATAAGTAACTTATAATGGGCTGACAAAAATATTTCTCAGAATATAAGTTCATCATCATCGTCATCATCAGCCTATAAGCGTCCCACTGCTGGGCACAGGCCTCCCACGTGGACATTAGCACGTGGGGATATTAGGCCACCACACTGGCCCAATGGTGGGTTTTAACAACTGTCATCTTACGACAACAACCGGGACCAACGGCTTAGCGTGCCTTCCGAAGCACGAATATAAGTTGATATCTATGAAATACACTTTAGTGACAAACAATGTAGGTCTCAAAATGAACTAACAGTGATTTACCTTTTTCAGGGTGATGATCCAAAGACAGACTTCCGTGGAATGGGTATTCTAGGACTGGAGAACCTTTTGTATTTTGCTACTGAATACCCACAAGCTTCAAGCCACGTCTTAAGTCATTCCCTCCACCCTAAGTATGGGTATACTTTTGCTATTGTAGGAATAAATCTTACTTCAATGGCATACTACCTCTTGCAAGATGGATCAGCTAAAACCTACATGTTTAATGCTAAAAGACATCTCCCCCATATTAATTTATTTCATAGGTTTTACTGCTACCTTTTTTATGAATTTGATAAAATGTGGATAGAAGCAAAACCTGAAAACATCATGGAATTCTCAATTATTTTTAAGAAGTTTGAAAATGCTATCAGAATGCTACTTGCAGATCCATCAACAGTGTTTAGAATAAATATAGAAATAGATACAATTTAGTGCAATATTATGTAATGAAAGTCTTGCATATTGCATTTACTTAAAGGATAATGCCTGGGTTTCTATGAAATGTGGTCCCACCTTCAATAGCTATGTCTTCTACATCAGTCGATAGGTACTTTTTAAAAAAAATCTTTCACCATTGGGAAGCTACACTATCTCCGGGTGACATAGGCTATATTATATTTTCAAAAAAAGGCTATATTATATTTTCAAAAAAATTAGGGATCCTTACTAAAACTCAAATAAATTCCTTAAATCGCGTGCGCTTAGAAAACTATTGATGATAGAATAAAATAATGTACTGTGGCTTTGCAGAACACACCATTATCTACAAAAAGTGTCGCGATAGCATATGTCTAACTATTTTAGTTATGTCACAATAAGTGTTCATGGGAGGGGAGTCAATTTGAAAATTCGTCATGGGATACGGGGTCCACGCGAACAAAGTCGCCGGTGGTCTGCTAGTTCTTTATTAAACATAGTAGTTTTACAAGATCCAAAAGCAATCTTAACAAATGTTTATTTTTCCACAAAAGTTAATGTTAAACAGATGTTAATGTTAACAAATGCTTTTATATAAATAAAACAACGATAACATATTTTAAAAATAAACATTTATTTAATTAAGTATCATAGTATACAATGACATCATTTAAAAAAGTCTGGGCCTAAAAATCTCTCATGTCTGGCGTACCCTAGGCACCAAACGATAGAAACAATATGCGCACAGGTCCCTACAGTACGTCGTCCCGTCATGCAGGTACAATATCTTTGGAGAATATTATTATTGTGAACTAATAAGTAACAGTAGTACATTCTAGCTCTCACGTGTCGCTACTGTATATGACCACGTAAGAGCCAAGCGTCATCATTAATGCCAATCAGGTAAATCCTCCAGTGCAGCTTTTCGGTATATTTCTATTGTATACATTCCATTTTGCAGATGCTCGCTGCAGTAAGATTTCGCTAACTGCGTTTGGTTTCAGAATCTCGGATAATCAATATCACTTGCTTCTACTCTTGTAAAATCAGCTCTTCTGCTGTTTAAACGTTTCCGTTTCACATATTCATATTAGGTGTTGTATGTAACCTTTGCCATATTTCGGTGACAAAAGCTTCTGCATATTGACTATCTTCGATGGGTATATGAAAGTGGTTTGTGATTGCGGTAGCTACCCTAAAGTCAGAAAACATGCGCCAACGCATTATTGAAATATCTTTGGCGAAACAGTTTAAAATTGCGTTTTAACCAGCCGTTAACCACTTCCACTACCCAGGGGCAAAAGGGACCAATCGAGATCCGTTGGCCTGGTCAGTAGTAAGTTGGGATTCGTGTCTATTCTTTGAAGGCGGGACATGGTATTGGTAACCACAGACTTCTACATCATTCAAGCTGCCCCTAAATCCTCGATCCAAAATAAACACATCAGTAGTTTCAAGGAGACAATGAATCGGATGTTCACCATTATTCTTAATATCGCTCATTATGTAGCAGCATGAGGCCCTGTCACGTCAATGGGCGATTTTCTGACAGCCCAAATTAAAAAGTAAAAATTAGTTCAAAAACACTCGATAGATGTCGTTTTATGAAAGCTGGGCTACTTATGGGCTGTAATAAATTCTATACTTTTACTTGTCTACCAAAAGAATAAAAAAATAGTATTTACTTACCTATTTATATTCAGGACATCCAGAACCTATTTCTATTTTGGAATAGAATAAATATTACGCAGCCATACACGTGCTCTTCATGAACCCGCCTTTTACTAAGCGCCATACTAATCTATGCTAAGCGCCATCTATGAAGTCATTTACGAACCAATTTTTTTTTTTTTTGATCTCGGAAAATCGCCCATTATATAGCCATCTGTTGTGACTAAAAGAAACTGTTTTAAAAGATTTTGAAACTTGTGTAAGTGTACGACTGTCGTTGGAACAGGGGCCCAAGTCTGCTAATTTACGAATGGCATAATTGAATCGCAATTGTATCGCATTGTAATTGTTTGACACATTTGGTATTATTAAATGAGTAAGAGAATACCAAATGTGTCAAACAATTACAATGCGATCCAATTGCGATTCAATTATGCCATTCGTAAATTAGCAGACTTAGGCCCCAGGAAGTTAGCACTCTTATAGATATAGACATATGTCCCGTCGCATATTAAAATGGCTTTCGTATTTTCATTGTTTCCAAATAAAGTTTTTGGTATCATCAGGTTTCGACGTAAAATATCATCTTTATTTATATGGTCGAGTCCTAACTCTAAGTGATGATCAACTTAGGTACTCATTGGTGAGACACGCACGAGCTTTGGCCATTAATCGTTCAAAGTTTTGTCTCTATTGAATAAAGTCGCTAGCCTCTCATTTGAGTTACCGGTTCGCGGCTTTGTTAGAAAGATACCTAAAGCGGTTCTAGAATTTTTACATCTCTGACTCAATGATGGAGTTTGTTCCAATATCTCTTCGAATTAAAGGGCTACCACACTGTTGTAAACCGACGTTTACAACAGCCGTTTACAACAACAGTGTGGTAGGTTGTTTTTAACATTTCAGTCAACCTTTCCACGACCTTTGTTTGCGGGCGCGCGTTGAAAACCGCTGTGTTGCCACTGCCTTAAACACCATTACACACAAACCGCTATCTTCAACCTACAACCTACATACAACAACCTACATACTCATATTTAGCTAATAATTATATAAATTTAATCGCGTTTTTCTCCAGTAAATTAATAATATTTTTTTTTAATTGCCTCACTACTTAGGCATATCAAGGAAGGGATGCCAATAGTGCTATTTAAATTCGCAAATAAAACAAAATATGTCAAATATGCTAAATTTTACGATAATGCTTAACATCCTGCTGTAAATACTAATAAAGCAGGATCCTGCTAAAAATGCCAACACTGTGGACTGTGGCAAACCAAGTGGAAGCTCGTTCACAACAAGTTGTAAACGAGCCTCCCGCCAAGGTGACCTGGTGGGAAAGGCTTGTTTACAACAGTGTGGTAGCCCCTTTACTCAAAACTACGGCCGGTCCAAAAGTGCATTTCGTCATTAGTAACAGCGCCTGTCGTGTTAAAATCTAATCGAAGTAGAACCTCTTTGTACAGCTTTTCTCAGAATGTCACTAAATATAATATCACTGAATTGTTCTGCGTGCTGCACTGAAGTCATGGGTGACATTGCAGTGTTGAGGTAATTCGTCCCAGATGTTAACTACTCTCTAGGTGTTCTTGACATACTCTGGCGCTATCGGAAATATACAGCTTGTATTCACAGAAAGTATGTATTTTTATGACTTCTGGTATTCTATGAGGAGTGACATTACGACAGTTGAGGAAAATACAATGCAGCATCAGCATCTCTGATGTTGCATTAGAACACGGAATAGATGCAATGTATTGAAATATTTTCAGCAAGTTGCGCGTGTTTGATGCCGACAATATTTTGTGCACTACCTACTTCATAGACTAGACGCTTTTTCAGCACTTTCATTGGCTCACTCTTCAATAACTTTCTTTAAATTTTCTTTCACAGTACAAAACTCCTCATAAGTAGAGCTCGTCCATATCTAATTGTGGATTAGTGCCATTTTGTCGCAACATTCTGTCAATTCATTATAAGTGAATTCCCTTTCTAACGCAAATATGCGTATAGAAGCTACGAGGGGCGTTCAAAATATTCTCGGTATTGATACGTTACAACCTCTTTTATATATATATATTTGTTACTGGCCGCTAAGATTCATCCATTGACATTAAAAAAAAGTAAAATTGGAACCGAGATGTTCTTTTGTTTTTCTGCAATTGCCGAACAAACATGAACACCATGAGCGAATTAACAATTTTAACGAAATTAGAGCACCGAGCCGTCATAAAATTCTTGACAAAACAGGGTAAAAATCAAAAAACCATAAAAGAGGAAATGGATTGTGTTTACCGTGAGTCTGCTCCTTCTTTATCTACTATTCAAAAATGGTCAAGCGAATTTAAGCGTGGAAGGGAGAGTATTGAAGATGACCCTAGACCTGGCCGGCCTGTAGTGGCTACCTCACAAGAAAATATTGATAAAGTGGAAAAACTTATATTGGAAGACGGCCGAGTGAAGGTAAAATCTATAGCTCAAGTAACCAATCTCTCTATTGGTATCGTACAGTACATTATACATGACCATCTTAATATGTCAAAAGTAAGTGCAAGATGGGTTCCGCGAATGCTGACGCTTCTTCAAAAGGATATGCGTGTGGCTTGCTGTTCAGATTTTATCGACCTGTGTGGTGAAAATCCCGATGAGGTGCTGCAAAAAATAGTTACTGGAGATGAAACCTGGGTTCATCATTATGACCCAGAGAGCAAACAGGAGTCCATGCAGTGGCACATTAAGGGTTCAGCTCATCCCAAGAAGTTCAAGGTAATCCCGTCAGCTGGCAAGGTCATGGCCACAATATTTTGGGATTGTGAAGGAGTTTTGCTTATCGATTATAAAGAAAAAGGTGTAAATATCACAGGGCAGTACTACGCTAACGTTATACGTCAATTAAGAGATGCGATCAAAGAAAAGAGGCGAGGAAAGTTAACCAAAGGTGTTCTGCTTCTGCATGACAACGCCCCTGTCCATACTGCTCATATTGCCAAGGCAGCTATTGTTGAATGTGGGTTTGAAACTGTTACTCATCCACCCTATAGTCCGGACTTAGCCCCAAGCGACTTCTTTTTGTTCCCCAATCTTAAAAAGGATCTGCGTGGAAATAAATTTTCTGACGATGAAGCGTTGAAGACGGCCGTGGAGGAGCATTTTTACACCAAAGATAAAAAATATTTTTATGAGGGATTAAAAAAAATAATTGATCGATCTTATAAGTGTATGAACATAGGGGGGGAGTATATTGAAAAATAAAAATATCAAACTTTTCGTACTTGTTTGTTTTTATCCACATACCGAGAATATTTTGAACGCCCCTCGTAAGTAATTGCTTTCTGACAAATCGAATTGGTCATCAATATGTTTCAATACATTTTACCACGCAATAAGGGTCAGTGTCATTGACTCTTTATCACTGCCTGCACCACGAGTCACACATCATACATAGACATTTGAAACCTGTGGGAACACACCGTGTCCCTACAGCATCATCGGAAAAACTTCTCATTGCATTGGTACAAATTAAACCGAAAAATTCGTCATCGATTCTTTGTTGTATCTTGTTGTCGTACGCTTTTTACAATGTTGTAAGTTTCACATGACAACGTATTTTCTTTCTGGAAACGCATGTTGCTGTTCTGAAAAAAATTTAAAACGCTGTCAAAAAAGCCAAGATAGCATCAGAATGTCAAAACACCCAGTTTTCATAGCATCCCTATGCCGAAAGATCCGTCTCTCATGACACCCTTACCTATTCCCAAAAGACCTTTCTCATCGCATAGCAGTACCTATGTCAAAACACCTTAGAAGCCCATATGTTCTGCTATATTTAACACAGAATACCTAATGCTGGCTTCTCACGGCGCGTGATATCACAAGTCGTGCCGCGCCAGCTCGCGCCTACGCGCCGTGTGAACTGTATGGCTGGAGGCACCGCGGGCAGGCTCGTCCGATTCGCTCGAAGTCGGTACCGCCATAGGCGCGGCGCGAGCGCACTCGTGGTGACTCGAGCGCGTGCGGGGCGGCGTGGGGTGGCGCGGGTGAACAAGTCATCTTTTCTTTTGGGACTGTGGCGGCGCGGGTGCAACGCGCGCCGCGCCACCCCACGCGCGCTGCGCCGCCCCGCGCCCGCGCCGCCGTGAGAACGGGTAGCGCGGGCTCGCCTGTTAGCGCGTGCTCGCTGATATCACGCGCCGTGAGAAGCTAGCATAAGGCCGAGGGATAGTTTTCTACATAAATAAAACCCATAAGTATTGTAACCAAAAACTTTACTTATATGCAGTACGATATGTAGTAATAGTATGAAACGGTAGTCACGGGAACTGTCATTTCGGAATTAGGTCGTTTTGGGAAACTGATATCACGCCAAACCTATCATTTTGAGAAAAGGTGATGGTGACGGGAACGGATGTTTTGGGAAACGGACAGAACGTTCCGAAAGGCAGCATGCACGGCACGCAGGGGAGGGCGGGAGAAGCAACCGCGCAGGCGCGTTAAGCGCTTTTCCAGTCTGTCATTCAGTCCAAAGAGGTTAATCACTACGTTTTATACGTAAAATTTTTAAATTGGAATTCCGTTTCCTCACGCTCTCTAGTCTGTGATTAATTTCCATAAATTACGATCCAATATTGCGTTTGTTGGTTGTATAATTATGTGCCTTGGAGTAAGTGTCTGTAACTCGTCGTCAGCTAACTCACCAGGCATCTTTTTTCTTTTGGGTACTCTACGTTGTATAATGATTGTATCTATTGTCATCGACTTGCCAATGTCAGTAGCTTCTTTCAACCATTCGTCCAATCCAGTGTTACGAAATCTTCTCAGTGTTTTTTGCAGACCTTCCATCAAAGAAATTGAGCGTGTTAAAACAATATATTTTTTTTGTATTTCTTTATTGACACGATTGATTTCTTTTAAAATGTCACTCCACATTACTAAATATATCTTTTTTTCAGCCACTTTTAACCCTAGATGCCTCCTAGTAGGCCTCCTTCAAATCATGCCACTTTTGCCGGTCTTGTGCAGACTCAATCCATTTCAACCCAGCTGTTCTTTTGATATCATCGTACCAACGTATTTGTGGCCTTCCTGGTGATCGCTTCTCACTCCACTCGGTCAACGCTTTACACCACGAGCCTTGTTTTCTGGCAAGTGGCCAGCCCACTGCCATTTAAATTCGCTATGCGTTTAATGACGTCGGTAATTTTGGTTTGTTCCCTTAGCCATTCATTTCTTTTTCTGTCCCTCAGCGTGATACCTACCATTTTTCTTTCAATTGCTCTTTGCGTGACTCTGAGCTTCGTTATGATGTCTTTTGTGAAGACCCTGGTCGCTGCTCCGTATGTACGAGGGTACGTTTTTACGTTCGCGGAATGTGGGGTAAAGAGTGGAAATAAAAATCCAAATTTATTTTTCCTTTTCAATACATATACATTACCTACCCTAATACATTTTTTGGATCTTTCAATTAACTTATGTACTTATACCCTCAAAAAAAATGATTTGTCTTTGTCTAAAAAATACAAGTTTAACCAGAGTTTCACGTTGGCGCAAATGGAGCTAAGGGCAAACTCCAGTATTAAAGTCAAAATCTAATTTAATCGAACATATAATACATACCTACATACATTTGGCTATACATACAATAACATTTTTTGTGATGATTTTAAGATAAAACAAAACTGAACTTTATTTTCCTATGCTCTGCTGCTGCGCTTTCTTAGCCGGATCTGCGGAGGCTTCTTCAGATAATGCGAACGAACTATTGAACATTCCGCGTTGGTTTCGAATAAGTAGGTAAGTGGGTTAGACGGCGCAACAGTTGATCGAACATTTTACTTTTATGATTTTGACCAACCAAGAAAAATCGGCACTGGACAGTACCTAACGGTCTTCGCAAATTTAGCAATATCTTTAATGTAGGTGATTGGTCTTATTTCCCGTTCAAAAGTATTTGTTGCAATATCTATTGTTTGGCAAAGATGGATACGTGAGTGAAATTATATCTGGCCACCAATCTCTTAGCGCGATTAAATATAATATGAATTTGGGTTAGGATTGAGAACTTTCATACAGTTGATGCACTCTTCACAAATTGGATTTTTCAAGAGCACTGAAGCTAAATATCCGCTTACGTTAACAGTTGGTTGTTTATCGAAGGACTTGAAAATTTGCTCCAAGACTTGGAGCATCGTCCAAAACTGGTTAGCTAATAATTTTAAACAACGGAGTCTGTTGATTTTTCTTCATTTTCTACAGTAAAGACAATATCTCGAAAATCAAATAAGATTTCGTTTTCGAGTTAGTATTGAAGATTTTAATGCGAAGATGAAATGGTGGCAGGTAGGGTTCTTGTTAGTCGGGCTATGTTGCCTTATAATACCAAACAAATTCTCCAATAAGTCTTGGTTTAACTGGCGTAAATTTAGGTATTTGAAATTTTTGGATTGTACATATTTCCAAATGTCTTGAAGCGATGAAATCGTTATTATGTACCCAGTCTAACATTTTTCAGCCTAAATTTACTATCTGATTTCAGAAACTGGAGTCTTCAATTTTTGTTATAGGTACTTACTCTGTCCAAAGGAAAACTTTTTTGGACACATTTTGTCGGTCCAGCTGTTCCACTACATTTGTAAAATGTTCTCGCTTTCTTGTCTATTTTCAATACTTTCAGACTGTAATTTCAGTACGGCAGCTACTGTGTTACTCAAAATTTGGGCAGCCAATTTTACTCTCATCTTTGATCTATATTTGGGGTTTACGTGCAATTTTGTTATTTTCTTAAAGGGTAGTGTTGTTCGATTTTTTCTTCTCGATTGATTAAATACCGCCATTTCGCTGATCGACTTAAAACGGTGTGGAACATCGAATATTATGAAAAAATTTTTCGTTGTCTAATAAAAAATGATTTGTCTCATCGGTGAGTCGTCGTGCGTAATTGTGATATCGTGCGTACCTAGCTAAAAGCGGGATATCTGAGCGGGACGTCTTGTTATGGGTCTCAGAAACGGGAAGTCCCGCGTATAGCGGGACGGTTGGCAACCCTAGTAACACACATAGCTATTGGAAGGTGGGACCAGGATTTGCATCCTTTGTAAGCTTCGATCAACAATACCAAATACAACGTTAGTCGGAAAGGGGGTACACTAAACCGCGGACAACTGAAAGTGTTACTATCAACTGTAAGGGTGCGTCCACATCTGGCGAATGCGCAGCATGCGCGCCGCTTACGAGCCGCGCGCGTGCCGTTGCTGCCGTTGTTTGGTGCACAACTCATGAAATGCTTGTAGAGTGCGCGCGTGCTGCGCGCGATCTGCGCGCGTCCGGTTCGCGCGCTTGCCGTTCCGTTTGCTTTCATACTGGAGCCTCAGTTGTACGTTTGCTTTCCAAGAAGATGGACTGCACGACTACTGTTGATGTAATTGCTGCATCGGCAGCTATTTTATTTCATTTTTGCTCGCCGAGTGAGTTGGTGTTGGTGTGGGGCTTGAGGCGCGGGCGGGAGGAAGTGGGTGCAGCGCGCGGCACTATTTTTAGCGCCGACGCCCTCTTACTCTCGAAACCGATCGCTATTGGATCGGATTGGTATTGTGAATTTT
The DNA here is from genome assembly GCA_963921215.1 of Scoparia ambigualis. Taxonomy (NCBI): domain Eukaryota; kingdom Metazoa; phylum Arthropoda; class Insecta; order Lepidoptera; family Crambidae; genus Scoparia; species Scoparia ambigualis. The sequence goes on from OY992511.1 coordinate 24,455,492, forward strand.
CGTATTTTTAAATTACAACACCAGCGCTAATTTGAATTAGCGCTGGTGTCGTAATTGAACTAAATGGCATTGAGTTTTGTATTTTTTTTCACTCAATATCCACGCAATATGAATCCATATTAGCTCTGGTGTCGTAACTTAGGGAGTTCAAAAATTCACAATACCAATCCGATCCAATAGCGATCTGTTTCAAGAGTAAGGGGGCTGACCTGTATTGTTGATCGAAGTTTGTAACCAAGAAGTACACAGGTTTCTAAGTCACACATTGTAACAAAATAAATCTGCACTTTATTATGATGGTAACTACGAGCACCATAATAATTGTTAGGCATTGTCTACATTTATAAGGATTTCCAGCTTATTTGCCAGCTAGCCAATACTATTAAAACCGTTTTTTTTATGAATGCCTTAAATAAATTTTAAAAAAACTAAGATTCGACGACCTCCGTGGTCGCCAGCCGGCCTAGCATGCGCAACATGAGAACTCTTCTCGACCCGTTTTCTCGTGTTTATTTATCTCTAATGTCTATCGACACTAAAGACACATGGATGCGCTTAGAACTCTACATAATATGTCAAAAATAGAATTAATAGTAGTTTTTGTATAAATTGTGGTAATTTTGTCTACAAACCTTAAAATGACAACTTAAAAAGATTTGTCGTCTCTCGTCCGCGACATATCTCGTGTTCCGCATGCTAGGCCTACAGGTCTGGCGTCGCGCCATCTCTGAGGTCCCGGGATCAATTCCCGGTCGGGTCAATTTAGAGAAAAACTGATTTTCTAAATTGATTTCGGGTCTGGGTATTTTTTCTATATTTATGTATATTTATGCGTTCTTTTACCACATTATTAACAAGTTTCAAAAGATACTTGGGCTAGATAATTGGTGAGCGTAAACAATTTTTTTTAATTAGGTAATTTATAATACTTTTTACATTGATTTTGTACGTTAATGAGTTTTTTGGATCTTGACTTTTCTATGGATCAGATTCAGATTTGTATGGAGTATTTTGCAGATGCTTTTCTACTTTATAATCTCAAGTGTGTCGGAATCGTAGCAATTGGAAAGCTGTGGTCCTTGCCTACCCCACCGAAAACGGGCATTTTGTATGTTGTATTGTAAATCTCAAAAATTACATGTAAAGGAATTGATTTTAAAATGTTTCAGGTTTTAATTTGTGTGCAAGTGCACTTGCTTGAATTATAAATATTTTATAGTAATAGTTATTCACTTATTTCAGTGGCTGTGGTATAATTGCATTTTATTTGAAAAAATAAATTATGTGTGTTTTATATAATAAATCAATAAACCATGTTTGATTAAAATGTCTCATACATTATTGAAAAAAAAAATTAATATCTACCTATGTAGTATTTATTAAAACTATTTATTCAAAGAAACAACATGTTTTATTTTCGGTTATAAAAAAACAGGAATAATATAGCTCTTTAGAAGACATTTTAGATTTGTCAAACAGAAAATTATTAAAAATATTATATGTGCCTTCACTTCCCCTTCAAATAAATTAAATGGACGGATAATTAAATGCACAAACAAATGCTAACCATAAGATGAAATTTTTCTTCTAAAAATACAAAATTATACTCTAAAACAGTTTACTTACATTATTTTGATAGTCGTTATTTCTATTAGATCATCACAAAGGTTACAAATAAAATTAAACAATTTAATCATATTATCTACTAAATAGCATAGTACTCCAGTTACTGGAAAAGTACCATAGAAAATGGAAAGTACTTAGTAAGTCTTAGTATATGGATATAGCAAAGGGGATTCCAAACTTGAAAAAGTTTGACTGACTTTGCCAGGGCTCGACTAAACTTCAAAACATATTTACTATGGCGCTAAAGACTAACCCTTAATTCGGTTAAGTTACATAGAACCCATGATCAAAAAGGAAGCCGAGCAAGAAAACAATTTTATTTTAGTTTTTACAATTAATCTCCAAGAAACACCAAACCAAAATATTCATAATACATTTGTAAGGAGGTAAGAAAAAGAAAAACTCATTGACATTTTATCGACAATCTCAAGTCGATCCCTACCATGGTAGTACTTACCAACAGGAATAGTATAGTATTGTAACCACGAGGAACAAGTGGTTTGCGTGCCTCCGACCGGAAGTACTTGAATGCTTATCACAAAAGAGAGACAATAATAAAAAGTACGTATCAAAACATATTTATCCTTAAAACTAAGTAAATAGAGACCATAATGTAAAAAGGATAAATGCAATAGAAACATCTTGTTTTTTTTTGATTAATAACTATTTGCTTTTTTTCTCTTTCTTCACATCTTTGACAGGTTTCGATCGACCCGCCTTTAGTAAGGCTATTAGAGCTGTAATGGCTACTAGGCCAAATCCGGCTACTCCAATCTGCCATATCCAAGGATATTTTGCCAGTAAGTCCAATCCAATTTGTACACTGAACTTGATCATTTCTACGCACCAGTCCACTATCTCGTCACTGAAATAATTAATTTATGTTAGTATGTACAGTTTTAAAGGCTATTTTTTTATTATCAGGGCTAAAAAAATTAATCAAAGAAACCTAATGTTCTAAAACAGCAAAAGATCACTTACTTGCAAGACTGTTTCTAGTAGTACAAGCTTTCTTGTATATCAAACAGTACAAAACTTGACTTGAATAGGCGTATAGTGTTCGTAGGCGTTTTACTAAAGTTTTTTTAAAAACTAAACAATTTAATAACTAATTTTATACTTACAAAGGAGAAGCTATTAATGGCACTTTATCACCTTTAGCGTGTTTATACCAATCCTGAGCGAATGACACAAATGACTTTATATCATTCTTTGGCAAATCGTACTTGTAGACTTTACTAAGCCGGAAGCTGCAACAAGAATAACTTATCAATTATTTATTTATATAAGTAAGTATGATAATATTAACTACAACTTTGGTGAGCAGGCAGAAACACCAAAGGACAATGGACACGTAGTGTGAAATTTAAAACCCGGGCCTGGCGCAAAAGAAATGTACCTCAAAATGCTGGTAATGTTGAGTAATTAATTACTGCTTATGCACCGCCGAAATATTTTTTAAATGTATAAAATTGCTATTGAAAGTTTTGCAGCCATATTAATGTTTCAGTAAAAGGATCATTAAATTGCTAAAATTAGTCTTTAGCAGCGAGTATTTATTTATTTATTGATAAGGTACACCACCAGCAATACACATTAAACCATTGCGAAATAAGTCGCTAGGGTTAAGGTACAAATATGTTCGCTGATTACAGGTATACACAGTTGAAGTTGTTACGAGAAGTAGTTATACTATGAACTAAAATTTAAAAAGAAATATCGAAGCGAATTAAAAGTTGCAAAACAATAATACAAAAGTTAAGTATATACAAACAATATAAAAAGTTACAATTAATGACAAAAACAATCATGCATTTTCCGAGTGTGTGCTGACAGGCTGATAGAAGTTTAACCAATTTGTTCTTAAATGCATTAGAGGAGTCACAGAAAATGTCAATATTCGGTATCACGTTATTATATAAGGTTCATAATAATAACATAATAATTGAAATTCCATGGACTGTGAAAGTGTTAGTGCTTATTCAGAGTACAGGCTCGCGTCCACTAGGCGGATCGGGCCGGGGCGCATTGCAACGCAAAAATCCGCCTGCCTGTATTTATTATGAAATAGCGTCCACTGGCGGCGGGTTGGGGCGGGGCCGGCCGCAGCGCAATAGCAGTGTTACGTATGCGATGCGGCCCGTACCGATCCTCCCCGGCCCGATCCGCCGCTAATGGACGCCTACCTTAAAGGCGAGTGCGGGCGCGGGTGCGGATACGGGTAGATCAAATGTATCTAGACGGCTCTCGCTTTCACGGGCGGGCGCGGGTGGCGTGACTATCGCGCGGGTGATTCTATTGGCTCAGTCCGCCTGTCTTTCACAGTGCTCTAGCGTCTGTCAGTGGCTAACGCGTCTGATTCTAAAACTTTTTGATCCTCCCGCGGCAACATGGAAATCGATACAGAAGGATTTATATCCGTAGTGCAACGTCGCACTGCTATCTGGCAAAGCAATCCACAACACTTGAATAGAGCTGTAATAAGTAAATTATGTGATGAAATAAAAAACCTATAATGTATTTATTGACATTTTTCGAAGAACTTTTTTGGGTTACTCCGTAAATCGGCGTATAGCACATTAAATTCTCCCAATTCTTCTCGATCCATACTTATTTTAAAATTTAGACATTTTGCGACTAAGACGATTTGCGATGTGTACTAAGTGAGAAACTGGTAATTTAGACATTTTGCGATGTGTACGAACTGAGAAACTGGTAATTTAGACATTTTGCGATTAAGACGATTTACAATGTGTACGAAATGAGAAACTGGTAATTTAGCTACTCCGACGAATTGCGATTTAGGGAATCCGCGCCCGACCCGTTTATTTCGTGTATAGCGAACTTCACATAATTTACTTCCCATTTTAAAAATGAATTTTCCCATTAATAAAATGAAATCTTCATCCATGTCTTGACGTAGGTAGCGCGAAGTTTGAGAACCGTATACACACGCGTGCGTTCAGTCTCCAGCCGCTCTGCCACTGTGAACATGAAGACGCCAAGAGCCGCGCGCCCGCGCCTGTTCCCGCCCATGAACTCTGAATAAGCACTTAAGTTGGTTTTACACTGAGAGTGTCCAGCAATAATTATTCGAATAAGCACTTAAGTTGGTTTTACACTGAGAGTGTCCAGCAATAATTATTCAAGTAAACTACATAAAGATCTTCCATTATACCTCATTGTTCCCATACTTACATAGTTTTATGAACAGTAAGTAACAATTTTTTTTTGTATCACATTATATTATTTATATTTGTCATATCCACTTTGATGTTACAAAATTATGTAACCATTCAATGCCACAATTAACTATGGTATCAATATGACAAATATGTACAGTACAAACAACATTCTTTCAGTCAACTACCTATATTTAACATGCTGGTTTTTGTCTACTATCGTAACAATAAATGAACATAATATGTAGTTATGCAGAAAGGACTCAATCCACAATTTGGTCAAGATCATTTTTTTACCAAAACTTTACTTTGTATAAATATAATGTTGATATCCCCTTGAGCAGCGTAAAACCAGTCACAATTGAAAATCAATTGTTTCGCGACCGCCGGCGGTCTTATGATACTTGACTTATTACATAGAATGTATTCAAACCAACTTACAACAGGAATGTTGGCAGTTTCGTGACTTTGAATCTCTTAGCTGTGTTGAGTCCAGCCAAGTTCGCGTCCATGCGCGCAACATTGATTCTTCCTCGCAACGTTGCCCCCACGCCTTCCCATACGGCGTGCAATCGCTGGCATTCGACGCAGGAGGCACCGTAGCTGAAATAGAGAAGTTTAGTGATTAGGACTTTGTTTACATTACAACCTCAGATGCCTTCACAGAACCGACACTAATCTATCCAACCTTCTGCAAGGGTAAATGAAGGGCACTGACCCTTTTCACTAATCATTTAGTGAGTGTTAAATTGGTAATTTAAAAACTTGAAAGAGCTAATATATTCATTCTTTATTCAATTATATATTCTGCGGCAGCAATCAACTAGAGTTAGCATTCACCAAATCTCTGTAAACTTGTTTATCCATTTACTAACACTGACAAATAGACAAGGAGAATTTGCCACTAGTCTAGGAGGGCACACACACTTAAAATTAAATTGCCTCTTCCAAAACTAAGAACACTAGGTACCTAAATCCTGGATGCGCCGGATAGAAGTGCCGGACACAGACACCCCTAATTACATTAATGTGGTAGCTCAGGCTTGGGACAAATCCTAAAAACAAGGGATCACTTTTATCTTTATATATAAGATAAGACATTAAAAGTCAAAGTATCCACTTACAACATCACAAACCAGTCACCAGTTGTGGCCCCAGTAGCTGCCTGAGTTATATGTTCAAATATTTTATCAGTCAGCTCTTTAACTGCTGGGGACTGATTGGTTTCTAGGAATGTGTAAACTTCAGTCTCGTCTGCATCACCTGTAAAAAGATAACTGTTCATTCTCTACAATTTTACTGTAAAACTCTATTCTTTGGAAGGATTGTTAAGCCATTGGTGTTTGTTGTTGTTGTAAGGATAACAATTGTTAAAACCAACCAACCCATGCTAAGCCAGTATGGTGGGAAAGCCTGAGCTGAGCAGTGGAACTTTCATAAGCTGATGAGTTTTAAAAATATATAATGTGTGAAAATCCCAAGAAGCAAAACTGTGTATATTACTTAAAGAATTGGTGTTGTGGTGAAATACGGACTAACATTACACACTACGACTTTTCTGACTGTACATACAAAAAACATCACACCCGTTTACCAGAGGGGTACATAAAGACCACAGCTTTCAGTTTGCTGTGATCCCGACATATATTTACATATCATTCATTCATGTACCAAGCTTTCTTACCATTATACAATAAAGGTATCCCATGTCTAAAGAAGACAATAGCTGGCTCTTTGGTAGGGCTGTACAGTTTCACCAAGTGGCTGTTGACTGCCCTCACTGTGGGAGCTTTTAAATGCTTTTCAAAATCTTCTTGCAGACTTTCTAAGTGATCTTCAAACTTGGTACAGACATCACAATTGGGCTTTGCTAAAAAATAATAAAATATTACACACAAACTGCTTTGGGCCCGTGACTAAGCCACCGGTGTTAGACTCAGAGTTCCTGGGTTTAATTGCCAGCGGAGGTACATTTTTTGTACTTGGTTTGGTTAGGTGGTAGGGCTTCTCAAGTCCGCCTGGCTAGCAACCTACCACCACCATATCTAAAGTCTGACGCCGTAACAACAAAATTATTAGCATTGTTGTGTTCTGACAGTTTAGAGATCAGATGGCCAGTTCACTCATGGTTGAGGATATAAATATATAATGCTATATCACCACTTACAATCAAGTAAGATGAAGGCCAAAAAAAACATTTATTGAAATATAAATAACAAGCGTGAACGTGAAATTAGGAAGTTAAGCATTACTATTAACTTATTACTTACTGAAAAACACAATAAGCTTATCGTAATCTTTAATGAGTTGTAAAATATCATCATCGCTGACACTCTGTAAAACATTTTCAGTTTTCGTCGAACTCCATAGACAAAACAAAACACATAGCATTAATTTCATATTGGCGTAGGTTATTCTATCCAAAATATTGAACGATACAAGATTTTTAAAAATAATAATTTTGGCAATAACAAAAATTATGTATCAAACTTAACCTAGAAACTTTATTTTTTACTTTTTAATATTTATCCTTGTTTAAGAAACGCAAAGAAGTCTAGCCCAAAGAGCTATGTTTTTAGTTTATTTTTTTCTTCTTGTCCCTTAAGAATGAAAAAGATAGTTTTATGAAGCTAAAGCGGTGCGCCGTTAGGATTGCCAGATGATAATTTGATAAACGAGGGCATGGGATGGGTCTAAAAAGGAGGATTTTCTGTAAAAAGGAGGACATTCACAATAAAACGATTTTTTAAATATTATTTTACTTTATTTTAATCATATTTAGCTGAGCTGCCAATTTTTGCAAGAAGTTCTTGGTTTTTCAACAAATAATTATAAAAATCTTCACAATTGTCATATTTTTAAAGTTGTATTGAGCAAGAATTAAAGATTTAACTGACTGCACACTTAGTCTGTTCCTCTCTTAGCTCCACTGAGTATTAATCAGTGAAAAAACTCTTTCCACATTTGCGTTATGCGCTTATACAAAAATAAAACTCGCAGATCTTGACCAGTGCTGCGAAACATTCAATGTGTTTAGCTCTTAGACGTTTAGCAAAAAGGAGGACTTACAGTAGGTAAGGGAGGAGAATACATGGAAAAGGAGGACATGTCCTCCTTTTGGATACCATCTAGCAACCCTTTGCGCGGTGGACACCCGTCCACCGCGCACCCGTAGAGCATAGAAAACATTGTGTAGAGTAGGTACCTATACCTACGTATTTACCATGTCATTACAGTAGCTATGACCCCTGGTGCACTGTGCACATATCATCTCACATCGGGGAGACAGGACAGGACTGAGGCCTACCGTACTAAAGACGTGATTCTCCTAACAGTTATGATTCTGAGGTTGTTTTCTTCATAGTGCCGGCCATACCGCAAAACCGACCACACCAGTCGGAATCACACCATCACACCAAAAACACTCCGGGGGCGGGGGGCGGTCACGCTAAATAATTTCAACGCATCGTCGCCCCGGTGCTTGTGTGACTAAATTATCGAAAATGACCTTTGAATGCAGTATTATCAGTAGTTTAAGATTAAAATTTTTGTCCTGTTAGTCAAGGACAGACAGACGGACAGACAGGACAGAAAACATTTTTCTTTCAAAACAACAAAAAAGGTAGAATGACACTGTAATGAAAATTCCGTGCTTGTTTGTTCTATGTCCAGTGTTTGTTGTATATCCAACATCGTAAAAAATGTTCAGTGCTTGGGTGTTCTATATACACTCAATCGACCAATCACAGCCCGCGACACCATCCCCGCCAATTTGTTTTATTTGTCAATGTGGCTGGGAGACATCACCAGAATCACTTCGTCGCTTCCAAAAAAACTGGTTTATTCGTTGTAATTGATGAGTTTTCAAATTTTAATTGTTTTAGACATAAGTATGCCAAATTATGTCTAGAACATATTGTAAAAGTAGTTATAATCAGACGCTGCCGCAAACTGAGCACAAAATACATTTTACTTTATACTTATTTCAGTGTTGAAATTCAAACAGGCTGTTGTTAAAACGACGTTTTACAACCTCCAATCCAAGTTAGCCAATTTTACCAAACTATTAGTTATAAGTTATAAGTATTAATAGTTTGGTAAAATTGGCTAAGCTCTAAAAAAGCTTAGTTTTGTTTTATGTTTTTATTTTTATTTTAGTAGAAACATTTAAGTTAAATAAATAATTCGGAATAAAATAGTAATAAGGTAAAAGGTGTTAGAATACTGACATACCAGCAGGAATATTTGTCTAACTCAAATGACAGTTAAAATTATGAACACCCAAGGAAATTCGTTTAACACTGCTGTGTACTATGCTAATTGCTAGTGAAAAATACAGAGCGCGCGTGCAATGTACGACGAATTTCTTTGAGTGTTCATCGCTATAACTGTCAGTCGAGTCAGAGAATAAGCCTGCAGGTCGGATGCACCACCAACTATGCTGTATAAAAATTGTGTGTAAACCTTTGTGCTGCAATAGAGGGCTATTCGAGCAATATACACAGACATATAATAATAAGAAGCAGACCAAACATTACAACAAAAAAACGTGCCCATTACGCCTACAGACAAATTTCATGCACACATTTACAATAAAAGGGGCTGAACTCAGGCACGCAAGGGACCTCAATTACATACATCTATAGTAATATTATACGTAAAGAGGATAATTATTTTATAGACATTTGAAGATACTCATTAAATTTAAAAAAAAATCACCAGTAGAATGCTAAGTTATTTATCATTGAGTGCTAGGCAGGCTATGTCTGTATCTGTATCTGGCTGCGACGCCACCTCATTCACTTAGTAGGCCTATTACATCTCGACTGTGATTTTTGCATAAAAAGGCAAATTTTGGCGTTCTTGATCTAACAAAAAAAATACATCACCAGTTTTGACTTATTAAATAATGTAGAATAAATAGCTATTGGCATAGTTCGTAGCGGCCTTGCTTTGTATAAATTTTGCTTAACTTTTTTATGAAACCCAAAATTGATGAAGGTTCTCATAAAATGCGCGAAGCGTAAGCGAAGCTGTCGTTTAAGCTCCTAGATTGAACTACTGTTCTAAAGAAATGAAAAAAAAAATAGAATGTTATCTATTATATAGTCGTATAGTGCGTAGCGGCCTCGGAAATTTTAGATATCCTTGATTTTAAATAGAAAAAATCTTATTCTAAACCAAAAAACTTTGAAAATCGCTTTAAGTTAACTGTGAATTTCTCCTATCTACGATATTATTGAGCAAAATTTATACCACTACTTTTTGAGAAATAAAGATTGTCTAATGAATTTATTATCCTATTTCGATAAAAACGATAAATATAACTGCAAAATTACTACAAAATACGATGCGCCGGCCGTCCGAACTCAGCTTATTCTTGCAGAGTGGAGATTTGTAATATTAAGCATGATTTTATTATCCTATTTCGATAATTACCATAAATACAACTAAAAAGTTACTACAAAATGCAAAAATGCGCATATTACGCAAAAATCACACTTAAGATGTAATAGATCTCTTAATAAAATGCATGAAATACTCGTAGTAGAACCGTTAGGTAAAATAAAAAAAAATGAAATAAGTAATTAAAAACAACATACATACATACAGTGCGACATAAAAGAGTAGAAATTAAATAATCCAGAACTAAATTCACTCATTTTTTGGCAACATTGATTATCTGTCATTAATGTCAAGTGGTTGTTCAACTCTGTCCGTGGTTACGATATAAATTGTTGTTTTAGTGATGTTTCTACTTTCCTGGATTTAAAACACTGATAACATGATTATGATCATCCATGGCGGTTCTCGTAACATAATATATAAGGTTTTTTTTGCGAAGTTTGGCAGAATTTCAAGACGGAACTTCGTTACGTAATCTGGAGGATATTTACCAACGTACAGCAGATTATACTGGTAAGTAAGTTATAAAAGATGTTGAAAGTATAATTATCTAAAATATGCCTATGCGCAATCGGCTAAATTCCGTGAAACAATCAGTATTTTTAAATATTTTTAAAAGTTTTGGGGTTATGTATGATATTACAAACAAAAATGTTGGTTATTATAGTTCGACTCGAGAATCTTGAACTTTTTAATTTATTGGGACATTTTATCAAGTGTTAAGGGGTAGAATGTGGTATGTATAGTAAATTATGTCGGTTGACTTTTGAATCGAGTCGTCTGAATTTGAAGAAACTAACACTGTGGGGGGGTCTAAGTGGTTCTTAAATAAAGGCTTATTAACATTTTAGCTGCAGCTGTTGCGGTAAAATATTTAAAAAACCACTTTAAAGTTTTGTCAAAATCGGCTATAATCACGAAAAATTACACGTTTTTAGGTAATACAATACTTACCATATTAACAGAACCGAAGTGTGGGGACGGGGGGGGGGCAGCTCCCCTGCGATGGGGGCGAGGGGGGCTAAGCCCCCGCCATGAAAAAAGTCTAAAGAGTTAATTAGGTTAGGTTAGGTTAGTAAGTATGTTGACCAAGAACGCGCGAGCCGAGCGAGCGAAGCGAGCGGGCCGCGGGAGAGGCCGGCAAAGCGCCAGAAATGAGGTTTTTGTAACTTTCCATTTTTTTTTTAAAGTTACATAACTTCAAAATTACTTGTCTGAGGCAGGAGGGGTAAGTGGGGGGTACTCCTCTCTCGTCCCCTCCCGTTCCCCCACCGATTAAGGAGACTCGATTCAAAAGTTTTACCATGATACATAACCTCAAAATACATAACTTAAAAACTACTTGTTTGCGGCAGGGGGGGGAGGGTAAGTAGGGGTACTCCTCCCCCACCCCTTACCTTCACCACCCCCAGCCCGATTCAGGCGACTCGATTCAAAAGTTTTACCAATTATGTTAATTACTCAGTCCATAGGACTGAACAATTTTGGTTTTGTTTTTTTTATGCATATTTGTTTTTATTGTTCAAGGTGTGTCTGAAAGTACTGTGCGGAGAATAGCTAAACAAGGCTCCGAAAATGGAGGAAAATTTTCGACTCCCGCTAAACACAGAAAGGGTCGACTTGCAAAGGAACTCGATGACTTTGATATGTGTGCAATCTGTCAGAAAATTATTTTTTTTACACTGTAAAAAAAGAAGTACCAACAATATGCAAATTAATAGCTCAATTAAGGCAACTTATTGGCTATGATGGAAGCCGCGAGCATTTGCAAAACTTGAAGAGTATCTGGACTTTAATTTATTAGTTTTGTATCTAAATAAAAATAAGTTATGTACAATGGCTGTTTTCATTTTTACATACAAACTACTCAAATTAATTATTTTGACGACCTCCGTAACCGAGAGTAGAGCACTCCGGACTTGGCGTCGCCATCTCTGAGATCCTGGGTTCGATTCCCGGTTGGGTTAATGTAGAAAACCAACTTTTCTATATTGTCTCGGATCTGGGTGTTGTGGTACCGTCGTTGTTTCTGATTTCTATAACACAAGTGCCTTAGCTACTTCCTTTATATCAGAGCAATGTGTAAGTGATGTTTTCCAATTATATGAACATATTAAATAAAAACAAGTATCAAGACCAATTTGCTCGACCTATCAGGGTTGCTATGTTAACGACAACAGCGCCCTCATTTAATTTCTACTCTTTTATGTCGCACTGTACATACTCTGCTGGTATTTTTTTAATAAAAATAAAAATTACAATAAAATAATGTCCCAATTTTTAAAACTAGTGATAAGACCGCCGGGTGGTCGAGTAGTCAGCGACCCTGACTGCGGGTTACTGTATATTTTGCAAGTCCCGAAAAATTATATCCGGGATACTTTTTACTCAGTCTGTTCAGGAAGTAATGATGAAGGTTTCTGAAAATAAATAAATTTATCATTTTCTGTATATTTCAAAGTAACAGAGTTGAGAGACTGCTCAGACCCATCTTCTTTATGTTATACCCTAGAATACTGTACAACAACATAATACTTACGTTAACTCACGTGAGTTAATACAGCACTTGAGGTACTCGGCTGTAAATTTTGCAAATTCCTCAAAACATGATCTCCACTGGCATTGCTTTTTACCGGACCTTTTAGTAAAGATTTAGATGAATTCTAAAAACCAATGGAAAAAGTTATTATTTTATGCACATTTTCATACAAGAATACATCCCTACGACTACCATAGGGTTAAAGGGGTAGGATAGGGTTTAAGTTAACAATATTATAAAAATAATTTACTTATATTTAATTTATCCCTAATGAAAAAATATATTGCATACCTAGATCTAATCAATCTTCAAAAATATACCTAATAAACAAAACTGGAGCCTAAATACGGCCCCGTAAAATTGTACAAGTTTAAGAAACGTCAAACGAGATCAGAGTTACTATTTAATTGAATAATGTTACAACAAGAATCTTTCAGAAACTACTTTACGCTAGGACTTTACGAGATTTGCACGCGAAAACAATCTCCTGTACGTCCTTTGTTGACAAGTTTAGGAAAACAGACATTTGTAGCTTAATTGTAGCTTGTCAAGATGGCGTTTTGCCTCACGGTCCAGTTTGTCTATGTGTGTGGAAGTGTTGCGACTACAGATGGGCGGGTGGGTAAAAATTGGGGTGGGTAAAATTGGAAGGAAGGGTAAAAAAGGGTATTTACCCATTTATACCCATTTATACCGGGTATTTTTATTAAACACCGGGTAAAAATTTAATACTGTTTATAATACTATCCTTAAAACGATCTACGATGTTAGTTTCGATCTTGACCATTGAAGATAAAATATTTATTTCAAATAAAACACAGTTGATTATATTTTAAATCTTTAATCAACATCTATTTTTAACTAAAACACAACAAAATGGCGCAGATCTAGCTAGTTGAAATGCACTTCGAATGAACATGTTCGCGTACCAAAAATACCACGTGGAGTGGGGGCCGAACGGCTGCGTGCGGTATTATGGGGACTGCTAGAAACCGCAAGAAACTTCAAAGGCTGGTCAGGTCATGTGTTTTAAACATGACGAAAAAGGAATTGGTGTTTTTGCCATTTTTAATTAAATAATTCATTTTGTGAATTTTAATTGGATAGTCTTTGAGTACCAAATTTATTTTAAAGCAATAACATAAGAAAAGGAAATCAAAAACAATTAAAAATAACGATTATTTACAACGCGCAGGCAACGACGGCCGGCCTGCCGACCATCGTCTGTTGACCCGTTCGCGTCAGCTGGGCGAAAAGTACCTACGTTAGTCTGCAAAGTGCAATAAGACCCCATTTATTTTCCTTTTACAACTGAAATGAAATGTGCGTGTTTAAGGTGCAGTTAAGTCCAACGACTATCGATAGCATCAAGTTATGTTATGGTTCCGATAACGCGCATAAAATACAAATATTATTATTAATGTATTAATTATTAATGATGTTGCCCAACCAACTCGCAAGTCAACTCAACACAATACAGCCCTGAGTCCAACCGGGCGTGAGCCTGGCGAGCGCTGCCATCAAGGCCCCAAACGCAAACAGAGGGTGTAGGAAGCAAAACAGTCTCTGGTTTGGGAGCAACGCGCAGGTGGGCAACAATTTCCTATTGGGGACCCGAGTCCCCTCCCCTCCTACTAGCACGAGGCGGGAGATGGCCTTGCGCTAACGGATCCCAAGCATCGCCATAAGTGTAGTGGATAGCCGAGCCGATTGGAGAGGGGGTGGCGTCGAAGGTGAGGAGTTCACCCGATCCCTGCCACGAGCATGGGCGCATACAGGGTGGTGACCGAACCACCCTAGCGTAGGTTATCGGTGCCCAATGGCATCCGCTGCAGGCCGATTGTCGCCTCCAAAGGCCCTACCTCTCCTAGACCTCCTCCCCGAAGGGATAGGAGCATGAGTTACAAGATAAGAAATGGCCCCCCGATCGGGCCCTTTTTTAACTGTAATTATTATAATGTTAAGTGTTAGATTAAAAATTTAAAAAAACACGAATTCCTTTTTTGTCATTTTTAAAACACTTGACCTGACCAGCCCTTGAAGTTTCTAGCGGTTTCTAGCACTAGCAGTCACCTTATATTTTGCGCGTGCGACGTTGCCAGCTTGCAGTAACAGGGAGAATGATAATTACATTACCCAGCGTCATTTGAATTATATGATTTTTATGAAATAAAATAAATAAGGCCAATGGCCCGGACGGGATTCCAGCTAGACTACTTAGGGTCTGTGCGCCTGAATTGTCTACGATTCTAACGCGTCTGTACCGCCTCTCTCTTCTTACTAGAGCGGCCTCAGTCCTGGAAGCTTGCAAATGCCAATATGGCTTTCGGCGAGGCCGTTCCACGGGGGACCTTCTGATGTACGTTACTCATTGCTGGGGCGAGGCAACCGAGAAGCATGGCGAAGCGTTTGCCGTGTCGCTTGACATATCGAAAGCCTTTGACCGGGTCTGGCACGCTGGCTTGCTGAGCAAGCTTCCAGCGTACGGCATCTTTGCTGATTTTCGTGTCTGGATTTTGGACTTCTGTAGCCGCACACTCACAATAACAAGCACAGAAGATGTAAAGCAAATCCATTTAATAGAATGTCAGACGGAAGCCTTTTCGATATGAAACAGGGACATAGCTCTGAAAAGAGCTGCCATAATGAAATAAGAATAGATCGATATGAAACAGGAACATAGCACTGAAAAGGGCTGTCGTAATGAAATAGGAATGGAGCTTCGTCAGCATGCAAACAGCATCTTCATTCTTCGCCACCATTCTCAGCTGCGTGTACACATCACTCGTAACAGCGCCACGTTATCGCCATCGCCGCACGCCGCACGCCACGCATCTTCACTGCGTCCGCTCCGTGGTCTGTCGGCCTTCGAAATGGCCGAGCACTTTTTTTTTTTTTTTTGAGTGTGAGTGCTGTCGGTCGCAGATGACCTTTACAGCGTTACCGGGCTTGTTTGGGGGCGGCGAGAAACTTGAAGCGTTCCTCAAGCCGTGAGTGGTCGAAATTCCCCAGAGGGATTCCGGTGGGGGATGGCATCTCGCAAGCGAGTCTCCGATCCCCCCCCCCCCAGAGCCTCTGGGGGTTCGAACCAGTAGGGAGCGGCTAAACCCGAGGGCGCCTCTAGGAGGCACGGTACCTCGGCTCGGGTTTACCGTGTCGTGGGGGGTACGCGAGTAACAGGTACATTATTACGAATGTACCTGCCACCGGGCGGGTGTGAACCGGGTCTACGCACACTTATTCTACGAGTGCGGTGTCTTGGTCCTAAACTAGTGTGCAAGTTTAGTGTGGCTGGGTGTGTAGTGTCGGGCTTTGGCGCGTTTGCAATCGTTATTGCATCATCGGGGTCGTCTAAAACGTGTCGCGGAAACCGGCGGCGCGGTCCTCTCTGGGGGCGAAAGCTGCCAACATCGTAGTTGGCAGCTCCCGCCACCAGAGGATTCGGATGCGAAAGCGCTTTGTCGAAGTACGCCTGAGAGGCGTCCTTCATAAAGGAACGGACGGTCGGAAGATCGAGATCGCGATGTAAATCTACATTGCGCAGGTACCACGGGGCGGCCGTGGCGCCTCGCATGAAACGGTTTTGAACGTTCTGCAACCGGTGCAGATGAGAGTTCGCGGCGTGAGCGAATACTACACTAGCATACGTCATGACGGGACGGATGCAGGCTTTGTAAATTGTCGTCTTATTTCTAAGAGACATTTTACTCCGCCTGCCTACGAGATGGTAGAGCCTACCTAGAATGAACGCTGCCCTATTTCGGATAGCTTGGATGTGTGGTGCAAACGTCAATCGACTGTCGAAGATGACACCGAGATATTTGACCTGTGACTTCCACGGTATGACGCGGTCGAAGAGTCGGATAGGGGTCGGACGGAGGCCGGATGAGCCCCGATGAAAGTGGATCGCGGCACTTTTCTCGGGGTTCACCTCGATTCTCCAAAGTCGGAACCAATCGCCTAAGGTGGTCGCGGCGGATTGAAGTCTCTGAGAGAGTTTGGTCATATCCCTATCAGTGGTATATAGCGCGGTGTCATCAGCGAAGAGCGCCAACTCAACGCGAGGCGTCCTGGGTATATCGTTAACGTAAAGCGAAAACAACAACAAAGCACGGAGCCTTGCGGGACTCCGGCACGAATGGGTCGGGGGGAGGAGCGCGTTCCCTCGACGCGAAAGCGAAAGGTGCGATCTGACAAGTAGTCTCGAATGATGTGCACGAGTCTGTCTGGCACGCCGAGTTTGTAAAGCTTGTAAAGTAAGCCATTGTACCAGACTTTGTCAAACGCCTTCACAACGTCGAAGAAAAGGGCTCCCGTACCCCGCGGCCGTAATGAGCCATTAAGGCCGCGTAATATGTGCTCCGTGAGGCGGTGCAACTGATGCGTACACGAGTGTTTGGGCCGGAAACCAAACTGCTCGTCAATTAAAATATTATTAGTGAACACAAAGTCCTTTAACCGGGCTACGAGGACGCGTTCGTAAAGTTTTCCCAACGATTTGAGAAGACTAATCGGGCGATAGCTAGACGCGACAGACTTATCTTTACCGGGCTTATGAATGCCGATGACGTCGGCCTCCTTCCACGCGCTGGGGAAGATGGCGTTGGTCATGGCGCTATTGAAAATTGCTGCCAGGAGGCAGATCAACTGAGCGGGTAAGATCTTAAGGATCTTGTTAGAGATACCGTCTGAACCGGGGGAGCTACGCGGTTTGAGTTGCCGGATTAGCGTTTGCACCTCATCCTCCGTGACCGGGGAGAGAATCGCAGTGGGAGCGAGCGAAGAGAGCCTATCGACTTCGTTATCGACCATGACGACATGATCTTGGTTAACCGGAAGTGTGCTAGGCGAGCACTGCGACTCTAAGCTGTCGGCCAGGCATTCGGCTTTCTCATCATCGTCGAAAGCGATGGAGTTGTCGGGTTTCTTAAGAGGCGGTAGAACGGTCACCGTGTCCGACTTGAAGGTTCTCGCCAACTTCCAATAGGCTTGGTGAGAGGGCGAGATCTCTTCAAGGAGACCCTCCCACCGCGTAGACCTGAGGTCCCACATGCGCTGCTTGACAGCACGCTGTAAGCAGCGCATCCGGGCCCGGTTGTCCGCGGTGGGATAAGAGTCATGGGCACGGGTGGCGGCGTTCTTCGCCCTCAGTAGTTCCCTCGCATCGTCCGGCAGTTTAAAGCGATGATCCGGCATCACTGGAACCCGCCGAGACGATTCGCTAATAGCGTTCGTGAGGTGACTACTGAGGGCGTCGACCACGGCCACTGTCTCGTGAGGCGAGGCAATGACATCTGGTATCGTACTAAGCGGCCGACTGTCGGTTGACTCGAGAAGTTTCTCGAGCTTGTCCCAATCAGTCACCAGCTTAGTGACGGGCGTAGAATCCGCGGCGGGCCCTAGTTGTAGTACGACCGGCCGGTGGTCAGACGAAAGCGCGTGGATCGTTTCTATGGAACGCATCCGTAGGGATACGTTCTTTAGCAACGCCAAATCTAAAGAGCTAGGCGCGTGCCCGGCTACGAGCGGGTAGTGCGTGGGTGTCATAGGGACCAGGATGTCGAAGAGCATCGACTCAGAGAGGTTGCTCAAGACCCGGCCGTTACGGTTGGATCTATTGCAACTCCACTGAGCGTGTCTGCTATTGAAGTCGCCGGCAAGAATGACGGCGTCTCCCATAGCAAAGAGCGCTTCGAGATCGGGCTGATTAATATTTTTATTGGGGGAGAGATAAACGGACGCGATAGTTAACGGCGCGTGGCCTGTCATGCCTAGCCGACAAACCGAGGCCTCTAATTCCGCGAGCGGTGGCGGATCGAGCGGGACGCAATGCAATGACCGTTTATAATAGATTAGAGTGCCGCCTCCTCGGCCGTCTCTCACGATATTGTAGTTGGCCATACGGGGCCCACGATTAGAGGGTTTTAAAAACGTTTCCTGGATGAGGAAAATGTCGACGGAGTGCTCGACTGCAAATTCGAACACCTCATCCCGTTGCTTTAGCAGCCCGGCTGCGTTAAACGCAACCGTAAGTGAACGCGGTTTTACTCTACTTCATTAAGGTCGAGGAATAGAGTCAAGAAGGGCGTGAACGCTATCCACAAGGGATTGGTGTTCGAATAGGACAGCCGCCAAGGCTGTATAACGGTCAGGGCCAGAGTTTATCGCCTTGATCTTACGAATGATCAAGGCGATTTCATTGTTGTGACGTGTGAGCGCGACGAACTGCATGAACAAAGCCATGTCAGCTATGCTAATTTCCTGCTCGCTATCGGGAGGCGAACGCGAGAAGGACACGGGCAGGGCAGCAGGCTTAAGGCCCTTGCCATTAGATGACGACGATTTCAAAGGTTTTTCCGTGGCCTTAGGGGCCTTGGATTTAACCGGCTTAACTGCCTTCGGTCGCTTGGCCTTAAGGGCCAAGGGCTTCGGAGGCTGACTACGCTTCGCCGGAGCGGGAGCGTTCGCGGGTTGAGTCTGGCGCGGCGGTTGGGCCAATGCCGAGACAGGAGGAGCATCTTCTCTACAGCATCGGGCGCGGGCGCGGGCGCGGACGCGGGGGCTGAACGGCCTCGCAGGCTGCTCAGCCCCCGGTTTGACCCATGGGTTGCGAGGCGGTGGAAGCGGTGCCGCGGGGCGAAGCGTGATTTTCGAAAGCGCAGAAGGCGCTGGAGCTCGCGTCGCGGGACTAGGCTTAGGACGCGAGGCCGACCTGGCGGCCGCGGGCAGACGTGGCGCCTTGGGGCAACCGCGATAGCTCGCGGGGTGCCCCACCTCGCCACACAACACGCAGCCGGGCAGGTCGTCGGGCCTCGGGTCCTTGGGCCTTGGGCACGCGTCAGTGCCATGGTTGCCCAGGCACTTGACGCACCGAGGACGGTTGTAGCAATTGCGGGCCGAGTGCCCGTAGCGCTGGCAACGATGGCACTGACTGGGAGTGCCACTCTTGTACGGTACTTCGATTGTGATCCGATCACAGTACATTAATGACTTTATATTAAAAATTTCTTTGCCCTCGGGGGTCTTATCCAGAACTACACGGATATAGCGCGTCGGTTGCTTGTCGCGCCTGAAAATGCGGTGTGCTTCGCGGGCAGGTAACCCTGTGGCCTTAAGGGCCGAAAGCACGTCGCCAGGGTTTGTGGATGTGGGGAGGCCACCTACAACGACGGTTAGTACTTGGTCCTCGGGGAGCGAGTACGAGTGGAACTCTATGTCGCGAGTGCGTAGGAACGCGGTTATACGGCGGTGATCTAGCGCGGTCGGCGGAAGGATTTTCATCCTATCGCCTCCCTCGCAGACGGCGCGCGTGAAGTTGATTTTCTGCGCTTTAATAGCGCTAGAGAGTTTATTCCAATCCTTGCATTGCAAGACATGGATTGGCGGGATATCGCGTTCGCGTTTTGCGGGCTCCTCCTGGCTCGACTTGGGCCTTGGAGTGTTAGGGCGCTGACCGTTGTCAGCCTTGGCGGCTTTCGACGCGGGTGGTGACGACGGCGCGGTTTTTCGTTGTCGCTTGCCGGTGCGAGATACGATCGTGTAGTCGGAGTCAGACGAAGCTGAGTCCGACGCCGAGTCGTAGTCTGACACTGACGGGCAGACATCCATATCAACCGGGTCGATATGGGACGAGGCGGTCTTAGTTACCGGAAGGGTAACATCGGGCGACGCGGGGTTGTCGTGAACGACAACCATCGGTTTCGCAGAAGGCGGCTTAATCGCGACGAACGCGGAAACGGTCTGCGCTGAAGGCGCTGAGGACGCGGACGTGGGTTGTGCATAAGGCACCGGACGAAGTTGCGCTGAAGGCGCTTTAAGCGCGAACGCGGCGGGTTGCGCAGAAGGCGCTGGGGTTGGTTGCGCGGAAGGCGCTAGATTCGCGGCGGCGGGTTGCGCTGAAGGCGCAGAGGAAGCATTAGTTGAATGAATGCGGCTCCTAATGAGCTCGACCGCGTCGGGTTGCTCCAGCAAAGCCGAGAGCTCCCCGACGTCCATTGTGGCGGAGTGCAATGCACACAATGGGTGAGTTGGCGTCAGACCCTCCCTGCCTTTGAAGCAGGGAGGCGTGCGTAAGAGGGGAACCTACTGCCTGAATGGCCCTAGGTGAGTCCACCGATGAAATTCAATTCACCGTTGGGTGTGTACCTAGACTGGTTAGTGTGGTTAGTAAGTTATGAGTATAACTAGGAGACCCCCCAAGGCCAGGGACTCACAACTCTTCCGGAGTGTTTTCCCCCCAGGAGGGTAAGGAGGGCAGCCGGGTCAGTGCCCCAACTGGCTTCGTTGGCACCGTTAAGTATCCACCAGTTGGCTACTAAAATTGTAGTCTTGCTTTGACGTCTTGGTGTTTGTCTATAATGAAATAGAGATCTTGACGTCTTGTCCGAAATGAGCACCAATTGACGACTTGTCGATAATGAAAGGGTGACCCCGCAATAACAATTACGCCGGTACGCCTTGAGAGCGACGAGCTGTGTGAGCGAGACACACAGCGAGAGAGCGGTCGGAGAACCGACCGACAGCGGAGCGAGAGCGCGAGCGCGACACGGACGGCGAGCGGGCGGAGCGAGCGAGACGTGCGTGCGGCACGGCAGCTAGCGCGAGACTGTGTAATGATGGCCGAGCGCAACGAACGTCGCCAGTTTTGTCGCGTGCGTGTTTCCCCGCCCGCACTTCCCCGCGTCGCGAAGCCCCGCGCCGCGTGTTCCCCGCACCGCGTTGCATAGCGACCGCGGGTGTGAATGAGACACCCGTTGTTCTTCTCTCTTTTGCGTAAGTGACTAAGTTAAGCAACCTATGTTTGTAAATATAATAATTGTAATATATATGATCACTAACTAAAATAAAGTATCCATTATACGACTGACCATCCTGAGTATAATTTCTCTCCAAGCTTCGTTTCAACCCCACTCGCTAAAGTGGTGACCCCAGTCAGAACACAGAAGATCCTACTCAGAACAATCCAGAAAGAAGAAAATGGCTAACGAAGAACCAGCAGCACCAACCTCTCCAGCACAACACCTGCAAGAAGTCTCCGGCATTGCACTCTCTATGCGTGTACCACCATTCTGGCGAGATCGTCCGCGTCTCTGGTTCATAAGTTTCGAAGCCGCAACTAGCGAACTAAAGAAAAGCGAAGCACAAAAGGCGCAGATAGTCATCGCACAACTCGAAAAAGAAGACATAGAGCAAATATGCGACCTACTCTACGAGCCGCCAGCCGAACGCTACTACTCAATCATCAAAGAGCGACTAATCTCTGTCTATGAAGAATCGGATGGAAAGCAACTACAAAAACTGTTGTCCGACATGGACCTAGGCGATCAGAAGCCGAGCCAGTTGTTACGGCGCATGCGAACCCTCGCACGCAACAAGGTTCCTGACAGTACACTCCGATTGATGTGGATGAACCTCCTGCCACCGCACGTGCACTCGGTGATCATCGTTAGCGATGCGATTAGCAACGACACAGCGCTGGACGAGCTAGCCAAGCTTGCTGACAAGATGCTGGAACAAAATCGTCAAGTCTCCACGATAGCTTCAGTTTCGTCATCAACCCGGCAAGAAAAACACGTCGACATACAGTTCCTGGCCGACGAGATAAGAAAACTCCATGTAGAAGTTGCAGAACTCCGAGCATTTAGAAACAACTACTCGTACCCTCGCCCACCACCACATGCACGCTATCACTACGCACAACAACATCCACATCGAAATGCAAGAGAAAGAAATACCAGCCGTTCGCCGTCTCCGTCTCGCAACCGCGACGGACCATCCCGTTCTCGCTCTGCCACGCCATCACCGTTTTGCTACTATCATCGTCGCTTTGGGAAAAATGCAAAACGCTGCACAACACCATGTACTTTCAACAATGAAGAAACATCGGAAAACTAGCAAACACGTTGGCAGAGGCGGAACCCAACGTCGTCGGAACAAAGTCATACCGCCTATTCGTCACCGACAAAAGCTCCAGATTATCGTTTTTAATCGACACCGGCGCCAACATCTCCGTTCTGCCGAAGCGAAAAGGAACATCTGCGAAACCTCTTCCATTCACCCTGTACGCCGCCAATAGCACCATCATACCAACCTACGGTGAAAAAACAATGACATTGGACCTCAACCTACGAAGACCTTATAAATGGCGTTTCATCGTGGCCGACGTTACAAAACCGATAATCGGAGCAGACTTCCTTAAACATCACAACCTACTAGTTGATTTGAAGAACCGAAGACTTATAGACAACACAACGAAGCTCGGTACCGACACCAGTGGGCGTTACACCGACATACCTACAGTACGCAGCATCGACGTCCAACAATCGTACCACAACATACTATCAGAGTACCCCGGTATCGCCCGTCTCACTTCAATGAAACTCAACCCCAAACTCCGAGTAGAACATTTCATCGAAACAACTGGTCAACCTATTCACTGCCGCGCTCGACCTATTCCACCACATCGCTACGATCAAGTCAAAATCGAGTTCGAAAATATGATCAGTCAAGGGCTATGCAGACCAAGCAAAAGTCCTTGGGCAAGCCCACTCCATATCGTACCGAAGAAAAATGGTGACCTACGAGTCTGCGGAGATTACAGACGTCTTAATGCAGTCACGAAACCCGATCGCTACCCAATACCACGCATAAGGGATTTCACACATCAACTCACTGGGAAAACAATATTCAGTACAATTGACCTCAACCGGGCGTATCAACAATTAGCAGTACGTGACGAGGACATTGAGAAAACAGCAATCATCACCCCGATGGGACTGTTCGAATTTCCACGAATGTGCCCAGGTCTCAAGAACGCAGGTCAAACCTTCCAACGGTACATCCATGAAGTTCTAAGAGGGTGTAGTGTTATACCTACCTATACCTAACAAACCGAACAGTAATTAGGTCATGTCGCAATCATACGAAATAACACGTATTAGCGTAAAACAGCTTAGTTGCAGAATTGGTTAAGCGTTTCAATATGTTTGTATTATTTCACTCAATAAACGGACTTCGTTATGTAAACTACTCCTTTACTTCATCACCCAACCACATAACATCATATGGCGACCCTGCCACTGGAACCATAGAAAAGCACCAACATTCAGCTCCAGCAAGGAGAAACCAAGTTTTGAAGAAAGAAGAGAGCGAATTAAAAATAAAGAAATAGCAAAACCAAGACATGGGAAAATCAGCTTCGAAGGAACAAGTTGTAATAGCTCAGAATGCTAATGGTGAAGCTTCTGCCACGACCACACAGTACCACAGTGAGAAACTGGCTATTATTGAAATATTGATCGCCGTGTCTGTCATCATCTTGGTGTTGGCTATTTTTTATTACATTTTCAAGAAATGTAATAAACACTTCGTGCGTACTATTCAACGGGAGCTGAATAGCAACAACATTGCTACCATCTCACGCACCAACCTCACTACCAGCGCTGTTTAAGAAGGGAGAAGGATAATCAAGAGGAGTCCAGGGTATAGCCCGGCCCACCCGTTCCCGTAACTGCAGCCTGAGCCCGTAAGCAGCGCCAGCGTGCCGCCGCGCCGCGCCGCACCGCGCCGTGCCACCGCCTGCCTACAGCACCGCCCGCGCCCGTTCCGTGTCCTTAGAGCATCATAGCGTCATTTCCCCCCCGTGCAGCTATCGTTGTATGGATTACAGCCTTGAAAGTACGTAAGGTTTTATTATAAATATAAAGTAAAATGTTGTAAAATGTAATAATTAAATTTTTAATATGATGTTTAGTTTAGTATGTCTAGTGTAATATTACAGTTACATGAGCTCCATAAATCATTAAATTACATTAAAGATTATTTAATAAAATTAGGCCCAGAAAGAAGGCAACAAGACCTTGGCTTAAGAAAGGCTACTGAAGCCAAACAATTATATTCCCAATTAGAGAGTATTTTGACTCAGTTGCACTTGCAAATTGATCGAAATGAGATAAGTTCAAAAGATATCACTGATGTAAACAAAATTATAAGTGAAATCCATTTATTTTATAATAAAATAATTGATTTAACTGCACAAAAAATTAAGCAAGTCAAAATGGCTACTGACTCGCTAGTCAAAATGGCTACTAATGACTTTGATTTAAAAACTGCCATTGCATTGTTGCCGGTAATGACTGGTCAAGAGTCTGTCACTAATTCTTTAATTAATAGCATTGAGTTATATAGCAAAATGATTTCAGAGTCATCTAAAAAACTTTTAATTGAATTTGTACTTAAAACAAGGCTTTCTCAAAATGCACAGTTACGTTTGAAATCATCTTACGATACAATTGATAATCTTTTGTCAGATATGAAAAAACACCTTTTACAGCAAAAGTCGGATGTTGCATTGCAGTGGAAATTGAACCAATGCAAGCAAGGCAATCGATCGATCGAATCTTTTGGTTCTGAATTAGAAAATTTGTTTGTAGCTTTGACAATCGCTCAATCTAATGGTAATAATAACACGTATGATATTTTAAAGCCAATTAACGAGAAAATCGCTCTTAAACGGTTTGCAGATGGTTTAGCGGATCGTAGGTTAAGCACAATAATATCAGCTAGACAGTTCGAGTCCTTGCCGAACGCTATTAGGACAGCTATGGATGAGCAATCCTTGTCCTCCGCGTTCAAGGTGATGAATATTCGGCGTCATAGTAGTTTAAATCGTGGACGCAACAGCTATGCCTATAGTAATTACTTTCGCGGTAATAATTACAATAAAACGAGACCACGTAGTAATTATTCAAGTGACTACAGTCGTAATACGAGACACTCATTTGATGCGCATGCGCATCGCGGTCGATATAATTCATATAGCTCGCCCCGTGGTGCAAGTTATAACCGAGGCAGTACTCGAGGAGCGTATAGCTCAAGGTCACGAAGACCAGCCGCTCCAATACGCCATACTACCCAGGAGACACCGACCGTAAATAATGAGTCGCACCAGGGTATTATTAACCAAAATCATAATTATATATAACGCTTCAAGCGAGTTTTTTCGTTAATACCGAAAATTTTATTTTTAATTTTAATAACAGTAGTACCGTAACATTTTTAGTGAATAATCATTTTATTAATCTTTTAGTAGATAGTGGAGCAAGTCTCTGTGTTTTGAGGTACGAATGGCTTAGTAGTTATCCAGAGTTATTGCAGCAGTTATGTTATGATAGAATAACAATAAAGGGTGTTACAGGAAAGTTAGAATCAGAAGGTTACATTTTCTTAAATTTAGTTTATAATAATGTAATATTTAGTGAAAAATTTTATGTTTTTAAGAATATGTCGTGCACGGCTAATGGTATTTTAGGTGATAATTTTTTTAAGCGATATCATGCGATTATTAGTTATAAGGATAGTAAATTGCAATTGTCTAACAATAATATAAACGTTTCAATTGAAATACATTATAATGCTAGGTATAGACATTCGATTCCGCCTCGATGCGAAGTGATAAGGTTCATACCTACGACATCGAGTTGCGATTGTGTTGTTTTATCGAAAGAAATTGAGAAAGGCGTTTTTGTTGCAGGGTTAATTGCGAAACCAATTAATGGTCGCATTCCCTTGCGAATATTAAATACTACAAATAGTGAAATAGAATACGATTTCCAAAATTTTGCTATTTATGACATAAATTATTTTGATGTCTGTAGTCTCTTAGAAGAAAAAAATAGCGTAAGTCGAGTAAAAACTTTATTTGAATTATTGTATTTAAGTAATATGAACCAAGAGGAAAGACGCAGTATCAAGCATATTTGTGCAAAATATGCCGATATTTTTCATCTTCCAGGTGATAAATTATCGACAACCAATATTATGACTCATACTATATCTTTAAAAGAGAACGTTTCACCTAGTTATGTTAAACCTTATAGGATACCTCATTCCCTTAAGCAAGAGGTACAACGACAAATAGATGACATGTTAGCTAATGATATCATAGAGGAGACCACCTCAGAGTGGTCTAGCCCAGTTTTGTTAGTTCCAAAAAAAGCAGATAGATGTAATGAAAAAAAGTGGAGGTTAGTTATCGATTATAGACAGCTTAATAATAGGATCAAAGATGATAAGTTTCCGTTACCAAATATTACAGATATATTAGATTCCCTTTCAGGTAGTATTTATTTTTCAAAATTAGATCTCTCACAAAGCTATTATCAATTATCTTTAGACAAAAATTCAAGGAAATATACCGCATTCAGTGTAGATAAGATGTACCAGCTAGAGTTAGAGCCAGAATCACGCAAATATACGGCTTTCACAACTGATAAAATGTATCAGATGAAGCGTTCTCCTATGGGATTAAAAACATCTCCCAGCGTGTTTTCAAGATTAATGACGATAGCTATGTCAGGCATTAACTATAATCAAGCATTTATTTATTTAGACGACTGTGTCGTCATCGGAAAATCTATGGAAAGCCACAATAAAAATCTCATTAGTGTTTTTGAACGTTTACGAAAAGTAAATTTAAAATTAAATCCAATGAAATGTGAATTCTTAAGAACGGAAATTGTTTATTTAGGTCACAAAATAACATCGCAAGGCATTCTTCCAGACGACAGCAAAATCGAAACATTGCGCAAGTATCCGGTGCCGTTAAACGCCGATGATGTAAAACGATACATCGCCTTTGCTAACTACTACAGACGATTTATACCTAATTTTGCGAATATCACGTATCCACTAAATAAATTGTGTAAAAAAAACTCTCAATTTGAATGGACATCTGAATGCGAGCAATCTTTTCAACGTTTAAAATCTTCTTTAATGTCACCACCTGTGTTGCAGTATCCAGATTTTTCGGACAGCAATACATTTGAGCTTCGAACTGACGCTTGTAAGACAGGATTAGGCGCAGTTTTGTCAAATAAAAATGGTCGCGTTGTCGCTTACGCAAGTCGTAACTTATCACCCGCGGAAAGTAGATATCCGATTATAGATTTAGAACTCTTAGCAATAGTATGGGCTGTAAGGCATTTTAGACCCTATCTGTATGGTAGAAGGTTTAAAATCTTTACAGATCATAAACCTTTAGTTTACCTTTTCAGTTTAAAAGACCCATCAAGCCGCTTAACTAAGTTTAGGCTTTATCTTGAGGAATACGACTTTGAGATTATTTACATCCCGGGTCGAAATAATGCAGCTGCAGACGCATTAAGTCGACTCCCGATGTCCATGACGTGTGATGACCTTAAGTCAATAGGAGAACAAGTAGTCTCTGTGTTAACGCGAGCGCAAACTAAAAAGTTACAATCGCAACCTATCGGTTTAGGTAATAGTAATAGTAATTTGGCAGACGATTCCTCTACCAGTAGTAGGCCTGATCAACCTGATACTGTAGAGATTCTTAAAAAACCCAACAATGTCGTAGAATTAGTTAGTAGTGAAAAAAAAATTACTAAGTTAGATTGTCGATATTCGAATAGAAAATTCTGTATGTACGTACCTTCGCTTTATACTATTTACCTGAATACTCGATCGTTATCTACCCCGTCGGAGTTAGCGAGAGATTTAGGGTTATTATGCGAAAAAGAAAATATTAATGAATTATTAATAACAAAGAATAGAGACAATGCTACATGTATAAAAATACTTGCAAGTCATATAAAAAAGTTACATCAAAAGGTACCAAAAATTTTAATTACAAAAGATGTAATAAAAATAAGTAGCTATGAAGATAAAAAAATTATCTTGAATGATTTTCATTTGTTACCCACAAGCGGTCACGCAGGGGTCAACAGAATGATTAATAATTTGAAAAAATACTATTTTTGGTCAGGAATGACTAATGAC
The DNA here is from genome assembly GCA_963921215.1 of Scoparia ambigualis. Taxonomy (NCBI): domain Eukaryota; kingdom Metazoa; phylum Arthropoda; class Insecta; order Lepidoptera; family Crambidae; genus Scoparia; species Scoparia ambigualis. Next base: position 24,484,043 of record OY992511.1, read on the forward strand.
GTTATTGACTACGTCAAACGATGCCCACAGTGTCAATTTAATAAGTTCTCGAACCATTCAGTACGAGAGCCAATGGTGATAACAAATACGGCCAGCTCTGCATTCGAAAGGATATTTTTAGATATCATGGGTCCCCTGACAGTTGACAACTATAATTACAAATACATTTTAACACTGCAATGCGATTTATCAAAATTTGTAGAAGCCTATCCCTTGCATAGTAAAGACTCCGAGTCAGTAGCGCGAGTTTTCGTAAATAATTTTATATTGAGATATGGGATTCCCAAAGAGGTTATTACAGATAAAGGTACCGAATTTATGTCTAATATCATGTCTAACGTTTGTAAAATATTAAAAATAAATAAATTGAATTCAACCGCTTACCACCACGAAACAATTGGCTCGTTAGAAAATAGTCATAAGTCACTAGGGGCATACCTTAGGATTCAGTGTGATAGGAATACCATTGATTGGAGTGATTGGCTACCGTTTTGGACATTTTCTTATAATACAACAGTGCATACGGAATCAAAATACACTCCATTCGAATTAGTGTTCGGAAAATGTTGTAAATTGCCTTCTGACTTTGGGTTATCAGTTGAACCATTGTATAACTATAGCGACTATCCTAAAGAGATGAAATATCGTTTACAGAGAGCTCAATACGAAGCAAAAAATAATTTATTAGATAGTAAGTTAAAAAGAAAGTTATTATATGATAGAAAAAGCAACCCTGTAACTTATAAGAAAGGAGACCTTGTTTTAGTAAAAAATCAAACAGGAGACAAACTTACTAACATTTATAAAGGTCCCTTTGTAGTACTTGAGGAAGTCGCACCTAATGTTAAAATTTTAAAAGATAATAAAGAATATCTTATACATAAAAATAATACTAAAATGTTCTTCAATTAAATTTTTCTGTTATATTTTTTTAAGATGTATTATTTTATAAACTGTTATTAATTAGAATAAGAAACATTGTAATGTGACATGATTTAATTCTTTTAATTTTTTTTTGCTTCTTCCTTCAGAAGGGGAGGATGAACAGGACTTTTTCAGGGGAGTTGTAGTGTTATACCTACCTATACCTAACAAACCGAACAGTAATTAGGTCATGTCGCAATCATACGAAATAACACGTATTAGCGTAAAACAGCTTAGTTGCAGAATTGGTTAAGCGTTTCAATATGTTTGTATTATTTCACTCAATAAACGGACTTCGTTATGTAAACTACTCCTTTACTTCATCACCCAACCACATAACATCATAAGGGCTACACTTCGTGTTTCCTTTCATCGACGACCTACTCCTGGCATCAGAAACACCAACTCAGCACGAAGAACACCTACGAATGGTTTTAAGCAGACTGGAAGACAATGGCATTACCATAAACCCGGTCAAATGCAACTTTGGCCAAACGCAAGTACAGTTTCTAGGATACACTGTATCACAAGAAGGCATAAAACCACCGCTGCACAAAGTCCAAGCCATCACGGAGTACCCGAAGCCAAAGAACATAGAAGAACTCAGGCGTTTTCTCGGAATGTTAAACTTTTACCGTGAACATATTCCGAACGCCGCAGCCATACAAGCACCATTAAACTCGTACCTACACAATACGAAAAAACGCGACAAGACCACCATCGAATGGAATACCGAAGCTTAGGAAGCATTTATAGACTGCAAAACAAGCATTATAAACGCTGCCTTACTCGCACACCCATCCCACGATGCGACACTCGCGTTATTTTGCGACGCTTCCGATAACGCAGCCGGTGCCGTGCTACAACAACATTACAACGACCAATCGCAACCATTAGGATACTTCTCAAAGAAATTTTCAACCGCGCAGAAGAAATACTCGACCTACGACAGAGAGCTACTAGCTATCTACATGGCAGTCAAGCATTTCAGAAAAACATTTGAAGGCCGCCACCTCATTATTTTCACCGACCACAAGCCGCTTACCTACGCTATGTCTAAAACGCAAACAGCAAACGAAACGCCGCGCCGGACTCGCCAATGTCTTTTCATAAGCGAATTCACCACAGACATACGACACATAAGTGGCAAAGAAAATGTAGTCGCCGACGCACTCAGCCGCATAGAAACAATATCGTGCCCGGAAACAATAACCTACGCAGATATAGCCAACGCGCAAGAGCGAGACAGCAACATATCGCAACTAGCATCTCAAAACTCAAGCAACATCTCAATCAAGAAAATAACTATCCCTGACACTGATCTCGACCTATATTGTGAAACGTCTACGCCCTACGTTCGCCCGTATATACCTACAGAACATAGATGGCAAGTTTTCAACATTATTCACAACGTGAGTCATCCCGGCACCCGTACTACACGCAAGCTCGTCGCAAAGAAGTACTTTTGGCCATCAATGAACGCAGACATCGGCAAATGGACAAAAGCGTGCATTCCATGTCAAAAGAGCAAGATACAACGTCATACAGTTTCACCTATTTCATCATTCCCGCCAGCTGACAGATTCCGAAATTTGAATGTCGATATCGTTGGCCCATTATCTACTGCAGAAAACGGCCAACGTTATGTAATCACGATGATAGACAGAGCGACCCGATGGCCCGAAGCAATACCTACGGACGACATTACAGCAGACACAGTAGCGAAAGTCGTCTACCAACACTGGATCACACGCTTCGGCTGCCCAGAAACCCTTACAAGTGACCAAGGTCGACAATTCGAGAGTCAGCTGTTCACCAACCTAATGAAAGAAATGGGAATAGCGAAAACACGTACAACGCCCTATCACCCACAGGCAAACGGAATAGTCGAACGTTGGCACCGCTCACTCAAGAACGCATTACGCGCAAGACTCGTCGCCGCTTCAACTAAGTGGACAGATGAACTACCTACAGTTCTATTAGGCTTACGAGCAGCCTTACGCACAGACACGGCAGTCAGCGCAGCCGAACTTACCTACGGTTACCATTTGCGATTGCCAGGCGAATTTTTTACCGCAAGTACTAACATACCTACTGCGATGGATTATACCTACGTCGAAAGATTGCGCGACACCATTCAAGCAAACAAGCCGACTGCAGATTTTTCACACCATAGCAACAATAAACATATGTTTGTGCATAAAGACCTAAGTACATGCACGCACGTGTTTATCAGAACAGATGCCGTGAAAAAGCCACTACAGCCACCATATGAAGGTCCCTACCAAGTCATGGATCGGAACAACAAAGTTTTTACCATCAAGCTACCTCACCGTGAAGCAAACATATCCATAGACCGGTTGAAGCCCGCATACGTTTTACAAGAACAAGAACTCAACTTCGACGTACCCATACAGAAAACAGTTACCATTTTACCACCAACACCGTTACCATTACCGTTACCAAGCCGCAGCAAGACGACACAACCGGCAGATAAGCGAACCACATCCGGCCGAGTCGTCAAGCCACCTGTACGCTTCGCTTGAGGGGGAGCACTGTAGCCGCACACTCACAATAACAAGCACAGAAGATGTAAAGCAAATCCATTTAATAGAATGTCAGACGGAAGCCTTTTCGATATGAAACAGGGACATAGCTCTGAAAAGAGCTGCCATAATGAAATAAGAATAGATCGATATGAAACAGGAACATAGCACTGAAAAGGGCTGTCGTAATGAAATAGGAATGGAGCTTCGTCAGCATGCAAACAGCATCTTCATTCTTCGCCACCATTCTCAGCTGCGTGTACACATCACTCGTAACAGCGCCACGTTATCGCCATCGCCGCACGCCGCACGCCACGCATCTTCACTGCGTCCGCTCCGTGGTCTGTCGGCCGTCGAAATGGCCGAGCGCTTTTTTTTTTTTTTTGAGTGTGAGTGCTGTCGGTCGCAGATGACCTTTACAGCGTTACCGGGCTTGTTTGGGGGCGGCGAGAAACTTGAAGCGTTCCTCAAGCCGTGAGTGGTCGAAATTCCCCAGAGGGATTCCGGTGGGGGATGGCATCTCGCAAGCGAGTCTCCGATCCCCCCCCAGAGCCTCTAGGGGTTCGAACCGGTAGGGAGCGGCTAAACCCGAGGGCGCCTCTAGGAGGCACGGTACCTCGGCTCGGGTTTACCGTGTCGTGGGGGGTACGCGAGTAACAGGTACATTATTACGAATGTACCTGCCACCGGGCGGGTGTGAACCGGGTCTACGCACACTTATTCTACGAGTGCGGTGTCTTGGTCCTAAACTAGTGTGCAAGTTTAGTGTGGCTGGGTGTGTAGTGTCGGGCTTTTTGTCGGGCGCGTTTGCAATCGTTATTGCATCATCGGGGTCGTCTAAAACGTGTCGCGGAAACCGGCGGCGCGGTCCTCTCTGGGGGCGAAAGCTGCCAACATCGTAGTTGGCAGCTCCCGCCACCAGAGGATACGGATGCGAAAGCGCTTTGTCGAAGTACGCCTGAGAGGCGTCCTTCATAAAGGAACGGACGGTCGGAAGATCGAGATCGCGATGTAAATCTACATTGCGCAGGTACCACGGGGCGGCCGTGGCGCCTCGCATGAAACGGTTTTGAACGTTCTGCAACCGGTGCAGATGAGAGTTCGCGGCGTGAGCGAATACTACACTAGCATACGTCATGACGGGACGGATGCAGGCTTTGTAAATTGTCGTCTTATTTCTAAGAGACATTTTACTCCGCCTGCCTACGAGATGGTAGAGCCTACCTAGAATGAACGCTGCCCTATTTCGGATAGCTTGGATGTGTGGTGCAAACGTCAATCGACTGTCGAAGATGACACCGAGATATTTGACCTGTGACTTCCACGGTATGACGCGGTCGAAGAGTCGGATAGGGGTCGGACGGAGGCCGGATGAGCCCCGATGAAAGTGGATCGCGGCACTTTTCTCGGGGTTCACCTCGATTCTCCAAAGTCGGAACCAATCGCCTAAGGTGGTCGCGGCGGATTGAAGTCTCTGAGAGAGTTTGGTCATATCCCTATCAGTGGTATATAGCGCGGTGTCATCAGCGAAGAGCGCCAACTCAACGCGAGGCGTCCTGGGTATATCGTTAACGTAAAGCGAAAACAACAAAGGTGAAAGCACGGAGCCTTGCGCGTTCCCTCGACGCGAAAGCGAAAGGTGCGATCTGACAAGTAGTCTCGAATGATGTGCACGAGTCTGTCTGGCACGCCGAGTTTGTAAAGCTTGTAAAGTAAGCCATTGTGCCAGACTTTGTCAAACGCCTTCGCAACGTCGAAGAAAAGGGCTCCCGTACCCCGCGGCCGTAATGAGCCATTAAGGCCGCGTAATATGTGCTCCGTGACGCGGTGCAACTGATGCGTACACGAGTGTTTGGGCCGGAAACCAAACTGCTCGTCAATTAAAATATTATTAGTGAACACAAAGTCCTTTAACCGGGCTACGAGGACGCGTTCGTAAAGTTTTCCCAACGATTTGAGAAGACTAATCGGGCGATAGCTAGACGCGACAGACTTATCTTTACCGGGCTTATGAATGCCGATGACGTCGGCCTCCTTCCACGCGCTGGGGAAGATGGCGTTGGTCATGGCGCTATTGAAAATTGCTGCCAGGAGGCAGATCAACTGAGCGGGTAAGATCTTAAGGATCTTGTTAGAAATACCGTCTGAACCGGGGGAGCTACGCGGTTTGAGTTGCCGGATTAGCGTTTGCACCTCATCCTCCGTGACCGGGGAGAGAATCGCAGTGGGAGCGAGCGAAGAGAGCCTATCGACTTCGTTATCGACCATGACGACATGATCTTGGTTAACCGGAAGTGTGCTAGGCGAGCACTGCGACTCTAAGCTGTCGGCCAGGCATTCGGCTTTCTCATCATCGTCGAAAGCGATGGAGTTGTCGGGTTTCTTAAGAGGCGGTAGAACGGTCACCGTGTCCGACTTGAAGGTTCTCGCCAACTTCCAATAGGCTTGGTGAGAGGGCGAGATCTCTTCAAGGAGACCCTCCCACCGCGTAGACCTGAGGTCCCGCATGCGCTGCTTGACAGCACGCTGTAAGCAGCGCATCCGGGCCCGGTTGTCCGCGGTGGGATAAGAGTCATGGGCACGGGTGGCGGCGTTCTTCGCCCTCAGTAGTTCCCTCGCATCGTCCGGCAGTTTAAAGCGATGATCCGGCATCACTGGAACCCGCCGAGACGATTCGCTAATAGCGTTCGTGAGGTGACTACTGAGGGCGTCGACCGCGGCCACTGTCTCGTGAGGCGAGGCAATGACATCTGGTATCGTACTAAGCGGCCGACTGTCGGTTGACTCGAGAAGTTTCTCGAGCTTGTCCCAATCAGTCACCAGCTTAGTGACGGGCGTAGAATCCGCGGCGGGCCCTAGTTGTAGTACGACCGGCCGGTGGTCAGACGAAAGCGCGTGGATCGTTTCTATGGAACGCATCCGTAGGGATACGTTCTTTAGCAACGCCAAATCTAAAGAGCTAGGCGCGTGCCCGGCTACGAGCGGGTAGTGCGTGGGTGTCATAGGGACCAGGATGTCGAAGAGCATCGACTCAGAGAGGTTGCTCAAGACCCGGCCGTTACGGTTGGATCTATTGCAACTCCACTGAGCGTGTCTGCTATTGAAGTCGCCGGCAAGAATGACGGCGTCTCCCATAGCAAAGAGCGCTTCGAGATCGGGCTGATTAATATTTTTATTGGGGGAGAGATAAACGGACGCGATAGTTAACGGCGCGTGGCCTGTCATGCCTAGCCGACAAACCGAGGCCTCTAATTCCGCGAGCGGTGGCGGATCGAGCGGGACGCAATGCAATGACCGTTTATAATAGATTAGAGTGCCGCCTCCTCGGCCGTCTCTATCATTACGCACGATATTGTAGTTGGCCATACGGGGCCCACGATTGGAGGGTTTTAAAAACGTTTCCTGGATGAGGAAAATGTCGACGGAGTGCTCGACTGCAAATTCGAACACCTCATCCCGTTGCTTTAGCAGCCCGGCTGCGTTAAACGCAACCGTAAGTGAACGCGGTTTTACTCTACTTGGTAAGGGTGTAATATTCATTAAGGTCGAGGAATAGAGTCAAGAAGGGCGTGAACGCTATCCGCAAGGGATTGGTGTTCGAATAGGACAGCCGCCAAGGCTGTATAACGGTCAGGGCCAGAGTTTATCGCCTTGATCTTACGAATGATCAAGGCGATTTCATTGTTGTGACGTGAAAGCGCGACGAACTGCATGAACAGAGCCATGTCAGCTATGCTAATTTCCTGCTCGCTATCGGGAGGCGAACGCGAGAAGGACACGGGCAGGGCAGCGGGCTTAAGGCCCTTGCCATTAGATGAAGACAATTTCAAAGGTTTTTCCGTGGCCTTAGGGGCCTTGGATTTAACCGGCTTAACTGCCTTCGGTCGCTTGGCCTTAAGGGCCAAGGGCTTCGGAGGCTGACTACGCTTCGCCGGAGCGGGAGCGTTCGCGGGTTGAGTCTGGCGCGGCGGTTGGGCCGATGCCGAGACAGGAGGAGCATCTTCTACTACAGCATCGGGCGCGGGCGCGGGCGCGGACGCGGGGGCTGCTACCGTGGGCTGAACGGCCTTCGCAGGCTGCTCAACCCCCGGTTTGACCCATGGGTTGCGAGGCGGTGGAAGCGGTGCCGCGGGGCGAAGCGTGATTTTCGAAAGCGCAGAAGGCGCTGGAGCTCGCGTCGCGGGACTAGGCTTAGGACGCGAGGCCGACCTGGCGGCCGCGGGCAGACGCGGCGCCTTGGGGCAACCGCGATAGCTCGCGGGGTGCCCCACCTCGCCACACAACACGCAGCCGGGCAGGTCGTCGGGCCTCGGGTCCTTGGGCCTTGGGCACGCGTCAGTGCCATGGTTGCCCAGGCACTTGACGCACCGAGGACGGTTGTAGCAATTGCGGGCCGAGTGCCCGTAGCGCTGGCAACGATGGCACTGACTGGGAGTGCCACTCTTGTACGGTACTTCGATTGTGATCCGATCGCAGTACATTAATGACTTTATATTAAAAATTTCTTTGCCCTCGGGGGTCTTATCCATGTAATGGCGTTGGGACGGAGACCCGAAATGAAACAATGTCTTGCGTTGAATCAATAATCTTTATCCTCTAGTGTATCATCTTAAATACTAATTAACATCACATCTATACGTGACTAGAGGAAGGACGCCTTGTCAATCAGGAAGACCTTAATTATCACGTACTATTGAGTACGTGCTGATAGTGTAATTCACTATATCACACCTCCCCTGAAAAGGCTAGGCATCCCTTCCCTGAAAAGTAAACTCTTATTTTCTAAATATCTTAGTCCTATTCTTATGAACTATATATTCTTTATTATTCTTTAATATTTTTACATTAGTACCTAGCTCTTCTAAAACTTCAAATGGACCTAAATACAATTTATTATAATTTTCATTCTTATACAAGAGTAGATCACCTTTTTTGTAGTGTACTTCCTTACAATCTAAATCATAATTAGTTTTTCTACTTTGTTTTGATATTAATAAGTTGTTCCTGGCATCATTATGAGCTTTTTGTAATCTAAATTTTAACTCCGATGGATAATTGTCGTATACATATAAGGGATCAACTTTACTAACTAAATTACTAGGTACGTTACATGTTTTCCCAAAAACTAGTTCATAAGGGGAGTATTTGGTACTAGTATTTACAGAATTATTATAAGCAAAGCACCAATATGGTATCCAGGTACTCCAATTTGCCGACTGATTCTGTGTTTGTATTCTCAAGTAACATCCGAGATGTTTGTGCCAGTTTTCTAGCGAACCTATACTCTCATGATGATAGGGTGTTGAATTTAACTTATCAATATTTAGCAATTTACATACTGTTTCTAACGTGGAATTAATAAATTCCGTTCCACAGTCAGTCGCAATAACCCTGGGAGTACCATATCGTAAAATAAAATTTTCAGTAAAAACCCTAGCAACAGTTTCAGCTGACTTATCAAGTATTGGGTAAGCTTCTACAAACTTTGTCAATTCGCATTGTATTGTTAATATGTATTTATTACCCAAATTATCGACCTCCAACGGCCCCACAATATCTAAATATAATTTTTCAAAAGAAGTAGATGCTGTAGTGGTTATTACCATTTTCTCTTTATAATTTTTATTACAAAATTTCTGCTTTTGGCAATCTTTACAGCGAGTCACATATTCAGTTATGTCTTTTTGCATATTACTCCAAAAATATTTTTTCGAATATTCTTAGTCATTTTATTTATGCCTACATGACCACTTGTCGGCAATAAATGATAATCATTTAGTATAACACGTATCAAGTCTTTATTTGTAACATGTTCAACTTGGTTATTAATAATACATAACCGCGGTAATTCTTTATGTTTCATGAAAGTTTGGGTCAAAATTTTAATAAACTTTTTATTAAACCCATTTTTAATCACAACGACTTCTACAATATTATATTTTTTACATAATGCACTCAGTTCTCCTATCGTTGCGTCTCGGCGCGCCTCCGTTAGTAGAGATTCCTGATTTATGTAAATAGTAGAGTCACTAAATAACATATCACCCGTCTGTGAGACGTATCTTTTCTTTTTCCTCAACTTCACGAAGTTTTCATACGAACAAATATCTAACCTTACATCATTTTGTGATTTCTGCATAATATCTACCACTCTTGGTTGCCTATGATCAACAGGGGGCTCAACCCTGCTACTTCCAGAGGTAGCGGGTTCATTATTTTGCTCCATGGTTCTTTTCATTGAACGGGTTAATACCCCCAAAAAATTTGAATTTAGATTTTTTAACTCGTCTGATGTTATAATGACTCTCGATAAGGCATCTGCCGTTACATTTTCGGAACCTTTTATGTATTCAATATCGAAATCATATTCTTCTAAACAAAGTCTAAACTTAGTTAAACGGCTACTAGGATCTTTTATGCTAAATAAATGAACCAATGGTCTATGATCTGTTAATATTTTAAATTTTCGTCCGTATAAATATGGTCGAAAATGTTTTATAGCCCACACTACCCCTAATAACTCTTTATGAATGGTTGGGTAGTTTATTTCTGAACTGTTTAATTGTCTGCTTGCATAAGCTACGGGCTTATTATTTCCATTTGATAATACAGCCCCCAAGGCTACCCCTGACGCATCGGTTTGCAACCGGAAAACATTATCTTTTCCAAAATCTGGATAATCTAAGACAGGAAATGAACTAAGTGACTTTTTTAAGGTCTGAAATGCCACGTCACATTCTTCCGTCCACTGAAACTCGACATGTTTCTTACAAAGACGGTTTAGTGGGTACACTATTGTGGCAAAGTTTTTTATGAATTTTCTATAAAAGTTCGCAAAAGCCACAAAACGACGAATCTCATTTACATTTTTAGGTACTGGGAACTTTTCCAAGACCTCGATTTTACTGTTGTCTGGCAACACCCCGTTTGGCGTAATAACATGCCCTAAATAATTAATTTCTTTCCTCAAAAATTCGCACTTACAAGGGTTTAGTTTTAAATTAACTGACCTAAACCTCTCAAATACACTCATTAAATTTGTATTATGCTGCGATAGGCTTTTCCAGAAAACTATTACGTCATCGAGATATAGAAAACATATCTCGTAATTTAAACCCGATAGAGCCATAGACATAAGTTTAGAAAATACGCTAGGACTCGTTTTGAGACCCATAGGTAATCTTTTCAGTTGATATTGCTTATCAGCTGTAAAAGAAGTGAATTTCCTACATTCTGGTGATAACCCTAGCTGGTAATAACTAAAACTGAGGTCTAAATGAGAATAGTATAAGCATCCCGAAAGTGAGTCAATAATTTCTTGTATATTTGGTAACGGGAACTTTTCGTCTACTATTTTTTTATTTAAAAGTCTATAATCTATTACGATTCTCCACTTTTTTTCACCGCTACTGTCAGCTTTTTTCGGAAGTAATAATAATGGAGAAGACCATTCGCTGGTACACTCTTCGATAATATCTTCTTCTAACAATTTACCTACCTGTTTTATTAACTCAGCCTTCTGAGCGTGCGGTATTCTATACGGTTTGACATAAACAGGAGACGCGTCATTTTGCAGTTTAATGTTGTACTCGTATAAGTTTGTAACGGATAGCTTATCACCCGGCATATGAAAGATATCTGCATATTTTGCACATATTTTCTCAATAGACCGTCTCTCTTCATCACCAAGATATGTTTTTAATTTAAGAAAATCGAATAGTTGTTTAACCCTCTCGACAGATTTTCCGTTTTCCGTATCAAAAGAGCATACGAAATAATCCGAGTATTTTCTAATTTTCGGGCTAAAGTTATTTAATTTTACATCTTCTTCCCGTGTGTTTAAAAATCGCACCGGAATCTTTTTCCCGTCTCCTACTACCACGGCGCCTGCTACAAATACGCCTGCAATAACTTCCTCCGCTAAAATGACACATTCGCCCTTTATCTCTGACGAAACATATTTTACGACCTCACATCTCCCTGGAATAGTCGTTATTATGTTTTTACCTAAGCCTAATTCTAGACTTATCTTATCCTGTAATGTAACCAGCTTATTTTCATAGTTAATTTTACAACTATATTTTAATAAAAAATCTTCTCCTAAAATTCCATCATTTTTACAGTGGAAGTTGCTAAACACATAAAACTTATGCCTAAAATTATAATTGTTAACACATAAGTCTAGATAAACATAACCTATTGATACTAAATCCCCACATACTCCTTTAATCTTAATTTCATCCCTTACTAGCTTTGCGTCGCGGGACACGCTACGGAGTTTATTTAACCAATCTAACTTTAAAATTGAAATGCTTGCTCCTGTGTCTACTAATAGAGAAATTTGAGTTTGACTACAAGTAAAACAAACGTAATTACCACTACCATAACTACAAATATCTACCTCAGCGCTATTCAGAACGAAAAAAATCATCGCTATGATGTTCGTTCTGACGTATACTCTGACGTTCACTTTCGTTCTCGTCATTAGACTGTTCTGCTGAGTCAACTAAGAAATGTACATTCCTACGTTTATTATGAGGTGACGTAAACCTGGTGTTGCGCTGACCCTGAAACCTATTCGAGTTATAGTAGGCACGACCCCGACCTTGCTGACTCGTCGCGTTGTTGTTACGTGACTTATTATATTGTTGATGATAGTTTTTATTTATCTTTTCAAATCGCTGGTTCGAAACATAGTTAACATAATTGTTTATTGGTGGTTTCACTACCGAGTCTTCTTGTTCTAAGGCTATAGTTATTGCCTGCCTAACTGTGCTTACGGACCTAGACGTAACTATAATGCTTGTACGAGCATTGTTTAGGCCGTCAGCGAAACGCTTGATAGCCATTTTTTCATTAATCGGCTTTAATAAATTATATGCCGACTCGTCTCCATTAGCCTGTGCTGTACTTAAATCGTTGGACATTTTTTCGATTTCACTACCAAACACTTCTATGGTCTTGTTTCCTTGCCTACATCGTAGCATTCGGTCTAAAATGGCTGTGTATGATTTAATCGGAATTAAAACATTTTTTATATCTTTTATTAGGTCTGCCACAGACACATAAGACTTATTAATTTTTGTTTTAGCACTGCTAGAAAGACGAGTTTTTAAAACAAAATTGATTAACAGAGGCTGGTCCTCGTTTCTAAGGGTACTACTATAATACTCTATTCCGTCTATTAGTTGGTTAATTTGCGTTTCGTCGCAATCTACTACTGGGAGGAGCGTGAGCGCGACTTTTAGATCGAACGTGGCCATGGTTGTGATCGTTTCTGAATGATGCGGGTTAACGAGTGACTCGATTTCCTCAAAATTACATAAAAACTTTGACGATATTGCTTTTGTTATTTGTAATTCTACAGCATCTATCCCTTTTTTACATAAGTCTGCAGATATTTGTTCAAAAATATTTTTAATTTCCTTTGCTCTTAAAAACTTATTCTGCCCCTGAGCGGAATAACGTTTGTCCTTACTTAATTTAATAATAGAGTCTCTAATAGCCTTAAGCTCACTCAAGAGTTCTGACAGGTTTGCCATGAACACACTTTAGAAAAAAAAAATCACTCACACACACACATAGATTCTTGGTAGCATAGTTATATTAATTCGTGCTGGCTTACACGTTCTGTGCTGGTCCAATTGCCCGTCGAACCGCTCTGCGTTCTACCTCTTCTAATAGTCGTGCGTTGAAGTAACGTAGCAGCCTAAGTACTATATAGCCCGCTAGTACAACGACGATGGTCAGTAAAAAGATCTCTGAAAGTTGCATCCCAACGGCCAAGGGAGTTGATGCTGCCGCCGATTGAGTTGGTGATTGACTGACAATAATATTGTCTTTAGATTGTGGGTTTCCCATAGTTAAACAATTTTGGCTTACAGTTTTTCTTCTTATTTCCTTCGTCCTTCTTGTAGGCCCGTGTAGCACTATTTTCCTGATATTTTTGTAGACTTCAACTAGCGATTTCGCGGCGCGGACTTGTGACACCATGTCACGGTCGCCATGTAATGGCGTTGGGACGGAGACCCGAAATGAAACAATGTCTTGCGTTGAATCAATAATCTTTATCCTCTAGTGTATCATCTTAAATACTAATTAACATCACATCTATACGTGACTAGAGGAAGGACGCCTTGTCAATCAGGAAGACCTTAATTATCACGTACTATTGAGTACGTGCTGATAGTGTAATTCACTATATCACATCCAGAACTACACGGATATAGCGCGTCGGTTGCTTGTCGCGCCTAAAAATGCGGTGTGCTTCGCGGGCCGGTAACCCTGTGGCCTTAAGGGCCGAAAGCACGTCGGCAGGGTTTGTGGATGTGGGGAGGCCACCTACAACGACGGTTAGTACTTGGTCCTCGGCGAGCGAGTACGAGTGAAACTCTATGTCGCGAGTGCGTAGGAACGCGGTTATACGGCGGTGATCTAGCGCGGTCGGCGGAAGGATTTTCATCCTATCGCCTCCCTCGCAGACGGCGCGCGTGAAGTTGATTTTCTGCGCTTTAATAGCGCTAGAGAGCCAAGCGCAACGAACGTCGCCAGTTTTGTCGCGTGCGTGTTTCCCCACCCGCACTTCCCCGCGTCGCGAAGCCCCGCGCCGCGTGTTCCCCGCACCGCGTTGCATAGCGACCGCGGGTGTGAATGAGACACCCGTTGTTCTTCTCTCTTTTGCGTAAGTGACTAAGTTAAGCAACCTATCTTTGTAAATATAATAATTGTAATATATATGATCACTAACTAAAATAAAGTATCCATTCTACGACTGACCATCCTGAGTATAATTTCTCTCCAAGCTTCGCTTCAACCCCACTCGCTAAACTTCCTAAGTGAACGGTCAATCAGAGTAGTCATTGATGGCTGTTCCTCCGACCTCATGGCTATCGATGCCGGGGTCCCTCAGGGTTCTGTTCTCTCTGCTACCCTTTTCTTGGTGTATAATAACGATCTGCTCAAGCCGGGAATTGTTGGGTATGCAGACTGCAGCACGGTCACAAAGAGGTATCTATCTAGCGCAAGGGTCGGCGGAGAGGAAGTTCGTTTAACGGAAGGAGTCCTTTTAACCTGGCTCCTACTTTCCGGGGAATAGATGTACCAATTACCGACAACTTCGATCTCCTCGTCATGAAGTTGACCTCCAATCTCAACTTGGGCAAGAACATCGAAATCAAGGCTCAAACTGCGGCGGAAACGCTGGGTGTTCCAAATAAGTTTAAGCAATATTTCACGCCGGGACAGCTTCTAACTCTATATAAAGCACAAGTCTAGTCGTGCGTAGAGTATTTCTGCCACCTTTGGGACGGCTAAGCAAAATATCAACTTGCCGCGCTCGATTCAGTAGAACGCAGAGCCAGGAAACTAATAGGTGCCGATAAGCTTGTGAAAACCAAGCTGTACGGTCTCGCTCACCGTCCGTCGCTCAGTTGCATGCTTGTCGGTATTTTACAGGTTGTACTTCGAAGAGTGTGCTTTTGAGCTACACGAGCTCATTTCACCGTCCCCTTTCTAGTATCGGGAGTCCAGACGTACGGCGGGTTACTTACCACCCTTTTGATATTCCACTCATACGCACCAAGCGCTATTCGTTTTCATTCATAATGCGTATAGCCAAGGTATGGAATTCCCTGCCGGCGTCTGTGTTCCCGAGTGCATATAGCCCAACATCTGTAAAGCCCGAGTGAACAGGCTGCTTCTGGGTAAGCTCGCTCCATCGTCGGATTCTTCTTAATTCTACGGATAAGAATGTGGCCAAGAGCAAGGCCATCTATTATAAAAAAAGTAGTTTTTAAGGAACCGGGAACTTCGTAATTCGTATGTCAAATTCCTAAAAGAACAAGGAGTACCAGGGTGCACGTCCCAGACATGATAATATATTACAACAGAAATTGAACTAGAAATGATAACTAACGTATGAACATTTTGAATATCTTAATAAACAAAAGTCGTGCCTCAGCTCGAAAATGAATAGAATTCCACTAAGTATTAGACTTAGAATGACTTAAAAATATGCTTTAGTCGGTATGTAATAGTATCTATAACCAAATTCAATAATTGGTTTAAATTAAAATAAGTTTAATTTTTACCCGGTATAAATTAAAAATGGGTGGGTAAAATAGGTAAAAATGGGTATTTACCCAAAAGTCGGGTATTTACCGGGCAAATACCCATCTCTAGTTGCGACATTAAAAAGAAACGAGATAGTCTTGTGGTTGGAGAGAAAGAAGTAGAAATATTGTTTTATTCTCATATAAGTAGTTGTGAAATAATGTTTGGTCTGCTTCTTATTATGTGTTATTATATGTCTGTGGCAATACATATATAACCTACAGGCTGGTGAGTCTGGTGACTCTCTCAGAGAGAGATTTATGGATATAAGTATAATGACAGTCGCATCACAATACATTTATGAAAATCTGATGTATGTTCATAAAAATATTGAAATGTTTTCATAAAACAGTGATATTCACAATTTAAACACTAGAAATAAGAACAAATTAGCAGTAGGTACCTTATACTAGGCTCTATAAAATAAATAATTCTTTTAAGGGTGTACTATTATACAACAAAATACCAAATGATATTTAGAAATTAGATCTTGATAAATTTAAAATCAAAATCAAAGAAAAGCTATAAAAAACATTGAGTTATAATGTACTATGTACTATATATTTTTTTTGTAAATGTCGTTGCTTCTGTGCGCCGTGGTTTCTTGCGCCCGTTCTTTGCCACGGTTAAAAAATGATGTCCTGAATGCCCTGAATGGGTGGTAGGTTAAGCTCGTTACAAATTGTGTCAAATCAAATATCTAACTCTAGTAGTCAAAACAACAGATAGATAGGTTATTGGAACCTCAGAACATTAACTAAAGTTATTGTTCTGAGATTGGAACCGGCTGTTAGTAGAGATGCCGTCGCCCTATTGCTTGTTTGTCCTATCTCCATTTCTTCAATTTTACAGTAGACGAGTTTTATGCTCTGATTTGAAGGTTTTTTAAATACATGAGTTAAGGCCCCAGTACACATTGGCGTATGTTGGCCCACTTCCGGCCATCGCCATTGTGTAGATCGACAAATTGCCCGCCTACTGGGATGGGCCACTGCCGGCGATCGCCAATGGGCGATTTTCTGACAGCCCAAATTAAAAAGTAAAAATTAGTTCAAAGACACTCGATAGATGTCGTTTTATGAAAGCCGTACCTACCTAAGGGCTGTAATAAATTCTACACTTTTACTTGTCTACCAAAAGAATAAAAAAATAGTAAGTACTTAACTATTTATATTCAGGACATCCAGAACCTATTTCTATTTTGGAATAGAATAAATATTACTCAGCCATACACGTGCTCTTCATGAACTCGCCTTTTACCATGCGCCATACTAATCTATGCTAAGCGCCATCTATGAAGTCATTTGACTATTTCTCGAAAAGTTGTCCACTCTTAGATTTTTTTTTTGTCCTCTTATGAAAAGCGTTATTATGAATGAAAATAATGCTTCTAATTAAAAATCGATAATATAGATTGTTGTGCGGGTCGATGCTGTTTCTTTAAAAAGGAACATACTCATATAGGTGTCAAAACAAATCTAAAAAATGAATTTGGTTAGGGCAGGAAAGTAGCTCCCCACAGACCACTTATAGCTCCCATATAAAAAAATATGTCTCCACCCTAGCCCAAGAGACAATAATCTTCGAGAAACTTATATTTTCAACTATTATTAGAAAGGAACTTGATCTTATCTACAGTTTATTACATGAGACACTATTTAAAACCACAGTTGAGCTTTTATATGCCTTTTCTAATATTAAAAAGTCAAAAACATTAAATGTCCAACAATTTTAAATTATTTTTGTGACACATTTCTTGACGCTATTTGCTTAACCAGAGGGCCTAGTCAACTGGCAAACGCTCGACCGGTGACAGCTTCAAAATCGCTCATCAAATTCGCTACGCTACATCGATATCGATAAGCTAAGGGATATAGAACATACAGGCTTGTCTTAGTATTTTTTTGTTTGATGATAATGTAACGCTTATGTAAGATTAATAAATAGCTAACTGGTAATAAATGGTTACTACAACCACACCGATCCTTTTGAGTTTTAGTGAATTGAATGTCACTTTACTAAGAAATTCGGGTAGACTCCTTGAGACAATTTGAAAAATGAATCAATCGCTTTTTTCGCCGGAAGTTCGCCAGACAAGCACGTTTGTAAATAAGTACTTATAATGATGACGAGTGACTTACCCACCATAATATGATATTGATATGAGACCAAACCCATTTTTCAGCTTATAATATAAATAAATTAAGACTGAAGACCACAAGCAAACGCTTGCTGCCAAGAATTTTTCAAATATTAACAACTTGACGTCCGTCTGTAATGAAATAAGTGATAACACTAAATGTTACAAACCGCGCGAACATTTAAACAGTTTGATCTTAGATGCGAGTACCCACTAGGTAGTGATTAAAACGTTTGCATCTTGTATGAGTACATCGCCTAAAGTAACTCTATGGCGTAGCGGCTAAGGCTTTCGGGTTTAGTTGTCTAACTACAACACCTATCACATTACTTTTCTAATTGATTATTGTCCTAAATAAAATAAAATAAAAAACATTCCAAGTACATGGTTTTGCTAGTTAAATTAAAACTAATTTTAAAATATGCAAACTAGCGATGCAATGTACTTACTGTTACTTGAAAGGTAATGCTAGAGGTTTAACTAATGCAAAAAGTCCCCGCCCGCGCCGCACCGGTTTGTGATCTTGCCAGTTAGTTACGCAACTTTCACATTACCGAGCTAAAGGATGGGTAACCAAATAAAAAGCGTCTCGAGCTCCTCCGTGCTTCGGAAGGCACGTAAAGCACACTACGGTTGTATTGGCTCAAGGCTTAAGCCTGTTATAGCCCAGTCTGCCTTAGTGCTGTCGTTCATGTGGGAACGTTCAGGACGTTCATAGGATGACGATGAAGACAACATCGCCTTAATATAGGATTGTTTCATTGTTACTTATTTATAGCGGTAGGTACCGAAAATAATTGAAATTAAAAGTCAAATCATTTATTAAATATACGCCTTCACAGACACAATGACATGATCGTGGTCTCTACGCGACAAGTTAAAATATTTATTTATTTTACATTATTTATTTCACTGCCATTCATTATGAGTTGGTTGATAATGTTTCGAAATAAAACTTAGGATTATTTATATGTTTACCAAAAATAATTTTAAAACAATTAATTTTATATAATTACCCTAGTATGTTGATAATGAATCAAGTACAACTTTAAGCCATGTTTAATGCAGTTTCATTGTTGGATACGACATGTGGTACACATCCCTTCTTTATTGTGAGCCTGATGCAGCATTAAATATTGGTGTTATTATGATTAACCATGCTTTTTGAAGGTATCCAGAATCTCCTAAGAAATTGGAACAATATACTTACTTATAGAAAATTGTCATACTTACATAAAAAGTTAGTAGGTAGGTAGTATATATTTACCAAAAATAATTTAAAAACAATTAATTTTATTTATTTATTTTATATTCACAAGTGAATCGACAGTTCTATAAAAAGTATAACACTGAAAATGTGAAACAGCAAACCATTTACAGATTCACACAAATAAAAATGTGATAGTAACATTACAAACTCAAGCAACAATTACAATCGATTACTTCACAATCGCCAAATTGATAATAACTAAACTATTACAGAGTATGCTAGATATGGAACTTAATTTGTATTATATGTATAACAAGCCACCTTATGTTAAGCCACCTATTTAAAGAAAAAACAATATTATAACAAACACAATAGAACCCACCAGATTTAATAATCGGATAATAATAATGCAAGTTTATACATATAATTACCTTTGTATGTTGAAAATGAATCAAGTACAACTTCAATAGCTTAATGTTATGACTAGTAGAAATTGATATAAGTAGGTACTTAAACATTTTCTATAGGTACCTACTGCAAGTAAAATTAAATATCAAGTAAAAAAATAACATTAATGTTGTATTTCTTAATATATTCTTATTTCCTTACCTAACTCTCTCAAAGTCAAAGTTTATTAAATATGAGGCTACACTTTCTCTTATTGACATTAAAACTATATGTGTATAAAAATAAATGCCAATTGTGTGTTTATGAAGGTACTGTTTTTTAATAGTACCTACCTAAGTAAATCTTTTTAATAAAGTACAATAAACTTAGAACTAAATTAACTTTATACTTAATTTTTCTCCATCATATAAACCAAATCACTATTTTATGGGTTAAATATATTTATGGCACACTGTTCCTTTTCTTAAAATAAAAATGTTGTCAACGAAGGTATTGTTTTTTTGTACATAAGTAAATCTTTTTAAATAAAGCACAATAAACTTAGAACTAAATTAACTATATTTATGGCACAGACTGCTCCTTTTTGTAGAATAAAAACGTTGACAACATTAGAGCTCCACAAAAAAAATCATATAAATAACTAAATTCAACGATGCCAAAGCCATGTTCAATGCAGTTTTATTGTTGGATATGACATGTGGTACACACCCCTCCTTTCTTGTGAGTCTGATGCAGCATTAAATATTGTTGTTATTATCATTAACCATGCTTTTTGAAGGTATCCAGAATCTCCTAAGAAATTAGAACAATATACTTACTTATAGAAAATTGTCATAGATAAAAAGTTAGTAGGTAAGTACCTATGTATTATACAAAATTGCTTGATATTGTTTTTTACCAAATAACCATGTTTGTTCACCATTCTGAGGAAGTCCATCCTCCAAATTATGAGGTAACATTTAAGATTTTTGAATCATCGTCTCAAATCTGCAAAACCACATAAAATAGTTTTATCTTTATGTCGATACTCTTTATTCTAGCAATTTTAACAAAACTGACATTTCCTGGTAAATCCCAATATAATAATAGGCATAATACTTACCTTTATTATGTAAGTAATAATTTATTTATTAAAACTTACCGTTTGAACTTAAGGACTGATATCTTTTCCTATTAAGAAAGATGCTTGTCTGTATAAGATTTATAGGGTATAGTCAATAGGTACACCTTACTACACTTAGAGCCTTGGTTTAATACTCTAAGCTACCTGGCAATTAAATCTTCATTGGAACCTGTAAAACAAATGGGCAATCTAAGTTATAAATTGATAAATGGACATTATGGATAGGTTACATTTAATATTTATACAAAAAGTCCCTTACTGTTGTCTTATTCTTGACCTTTCTTGTCATGATTAAAGGTACTTAGGTGGATTTATTTGGCCCAAATGATTGTATGGTTTGAGAGCCCCTACAAATTGTTATGCAGCGACTTGGTCTTCGTTGCGGAAAATGTTGCATGACACACATTTATTTGGTCACTCACATCGCAACAACTATATCAGCACGCAATTCCCGGCAGACCTTAGTTAGTTAAGTATTTGAAAGTTCGTAAACGAGAACTCCGAGAACTATTCACAAGTACAACAAACTCGATTTCGTTAATTTGCTCCAAGTAACGTAGGGAAACATTTCTTCCTTAGCGCCTGAGCACTTGATTATTGCAGTCCACAATAGCCCTAAAAAGAGCATTTTAAACAAAACTTTCAACACAACACAACTATTCCTTCATCAGCTGATCAAACAATCGCCATTTTGTGTGAATTTTTATCTTCAATGTTTGAGTGATCGCTAGATTAGCGATTCTTGGCTTGTCAAACTGTCAATTAGGTCTATTTTAGCGTAAATTTTACGTCGTAGGTAACTTTTGCTTATGTCAATCCCATACATTCGGTTTATCGTAGCGAAGATTTCGTAGCGTTTAATTTGTTTGCCAATTGACTAGGCCCTCAGAGGGCCTAGTCAACTGGCAAACGCTCGACCGGTGACAGCGTCAAAATCGCTCATCAAATTCGCTAGGCTACATCGATATCGATAAGCTAAGGGATATAGAACATACAGGCTTGTCTTAGTATTTTTTTGTTTGATGATAATGTAACGCTTATGTAAGATTAATAAATAGGTAGTAACCACACCGATCCTTTTGAGTTTTAGTGAATTGAATGTCACTTTACTAAGAAATTCGGGTAGACTCCTTGAGACAATTTAAAAAATGAATCAATCGCTTTTTTCGCCGGAAGTTCGCCAGACAAGCACGTTTTTAGCATGCACCTACCATAATATGATATTGATATGAGACCAAACCCATTTTTCAGCTTATAATATAAATAAATTAAGACTGAAGACCACAAGCAAACGCTTGCTGCCAAGAATTTCTCAAATATTAACAATTTGACGTCCGTCTGTAATGAAATAAGTGATAACACTAAATGTTACAAACCGCGCGAACATTTAAACAGTTTGATCTTAGATGCGAGTACCCACTAGGTAGTGATTAAAACGTTTGCATCTTGTATGAGTACATCGCCCTAAGTAACTCTATGGCGTAGCGGCTAAGGCTTTCGGGTTTAGTTGTCTAACTACAACACCTATCACATTACTTTTCTAATTGATTATTGTCCTAAATAAAATAAAATAAAAAACATTCCAAGTACATGGTTTTGCTAGTTAAATTAAAACTAATTTTAAAATATGCAAACTAGCGAAGCAATGTACTTACTGTTACTTGAAAGGTAATGCTAGAGGTTCAACTAATGCAAAAAGTCCCCGCCCGCGCCGCACCGGTTGGTGATCTTGCCAGTTAGTTACGCTTAAGCCTGTTATAGCCCAGTCTGCCTTAGTGCTGTCGTTCATGTGGGAACGTTCAGGACGTTCATAGGATGACGATGAAGACAACATCGCCTTAATATAGGATTGTTTCATTGTTACTTATTTATAGCGGTAGGTACCGAAAATAATTGAAATTAAAAGTCAAATCATTTATTAAATATACGCCTTCACAGACACAATGACATGATCGTGGTCTCTACGCGACAAGTTAAAATATTTATTTATTTTACATTATTTATTTCACTGCCATTCATTATGAGTTGGTTGATAATGTTTCGAAATAAAACATAGGATTATTTATGTTTACCAAAAATAATTTTAAAACAATTAATTTTATATAATTACTCTAGTATGTTGATAATGAATCAAGTACAACTTTAAGCCATGTTTAATGCAGTTTCATTGTTGGATACGACATGTGGTACACATCCCTTCTTTATTGTGAGCCTGATGCAGCATTAAATATTGGTGTTATTATGATTAACCATGCTTTTTGAAGGTATCCAGAATCTCCTAAGAAATTGGAACAATATACTTACTTATAGAAAATTGTCATACATAAAAAGTTAGTAGGTAAGTAGTATATATTTACCAAAAATAATTTAAAAACAATTAATTTTATTTATTTATTTTATATTCACAGGTGAATCGACAGTTCTATAAAAAGTATAACACTGAAAATGTGAAACATCAAACCATTTACAGATTCACACAAATAAAAATGTGATAGTAACATTACAAACTCAAGCAACAATTACAATCGATTACTTCACAATCGCCAAATTGATAATAACTAAACTATTACAGAGTATGCTAAATATGGAACTTAATTTGTATTATATGTATAACAAGCCACCTTATGTTAAGCCACCTATTTAAAGAAAAAACAATATTATAACAAACACAATAGAACCCACCAGATTTAATAATCGGATAATAATAATGCAAGTTTATACATATAATTACCTTTGTATGTTGATAATGAATCAAGTACAACTTCAATAGCTTAAGGTTATGACTAGTAGAAATTGATATAAGTAGGTACTTACTTAAACATTTTCTATAGGTACCTACTGCAAGTAAAATTAAATATCAAGTAAAAAAATAACATTAATGTTGTATTTCTTAATATATTCTTATTTCCTTACCTAACTCTCTCGAAGTCAAAGTTTATTAAATATGAGGCTTCACTTTCTCTTATTGACATTAAAACTATATGTGTATAAAAATAAATGCCAATTGTGTGTATAAGAAGGTACTGTTTTTTAGTACCTACCTAAGTAAATCTTTTTAATAAAGTACAATAAACTTAGAACTAAATTAACTTTATACTTAATTTTTCCCCATCATATAAACCAAATCACTATTTTATGGGTTAAATATATTTATGGCACACTGTTCCTTTTCTTAAAATAAAAATGTTGTCAACGAAGGTACTGTTTTTTTGTACATAAGTAAATCTTTTTAAATAAAGCACAATAAACTTAGAACTAAATTAACTTTATACTTAATTTTTCCTCATCAAATAAACCAAATTACTATTTTATGGATAAATATATTTATGGCACAGACTGCTCCTTTTTGTAGAATAAAAACGTTGTCAACATTAGAGCTCCACAAAAAAAAACATATAAATAACAAAATTCAACGATGCCAAAGCCATGTTCAATGCAGTTTCATTGTTGAATATGACATGTGGTACACACCCCTCCTTTCTTGTGAGTCTGATGCAGCATTAAATATTGTTGTTATTATCATTAACCATGCTTTTTGAAGGTATCCAGAATCTCCTAAGAAATTAGAACAATATACTTACTTATAGAAAATTGTCATAGATAAAAAGTTAGTAGGTAAGTACCTATGTATTATACAAAATTGCTTGATATTGTTTTTTACCAAATAACCATGTTTGTTCACCATTCTGAGGAAGTCCATCCTCCAAATTATGAGGTAACATTTAAGATTTTTGAATCGTCGTCTCAAATCTGCAAAACCATATAAAATAGTTTTATCTTTATGTCAATACTCTTTATTCTAGCAATTTTAACAAATCTGACATTTCCTGGTAAATCCCAATATAATAATAGGCATAATACTTACCTTTATTATGTAAGTAATAATTTATTTATTAAAACTTACCGCTTGAACGTAAGGACTGATGAAAGATGCTTGTCTGTATAAGATTTATAGGGTATAGTCAATAGGTACACCTTACTACACTTAGAGCCTTGGTTTAATACTCTAAGCTACCTGGCAAATTAAATCTTCATTGGAACCTGTAAAACAAATAAGCAATCTAAGTTATAAATTGATAAATGGACATTATGGATAGGTTACATTCAATATTTATACAAAAAGTCCCTTACTGTTGTCTTATTCTTGACCTTTCTTGTCATGATTAAAGGTACTTAGGTGGATTTATTTGGCCCAAATGTTTGTATGGTTTGAGAGCCCCTACAAATTGTTATGCAGCGACTACGTTGCGGAAAATGTTGCATGACACACATTTATTTGGTTCCTCACATCGCAACAACTATATCAGCACGCAATTCCCGGCAGACCTTAGTTAGATATTTGAAAGTTCGTAAACGAGAACTCTGAGAACTATTCACAAGTACAACAAACTCGATTTCGTTAATTTGCTCCAAGTAACGTAGGGAAACATTTCTTCCTTAGCGCCTGAGCACTTGATTATCGCAGTCCACAATAGCCCTAAAAAGAGCATTTTAAACAAAACTTTCAACACAACACAACTATTCCTTCATCAGCTGATCAAACAATCGCCATTTTGTGTGAATTTTTATCTTCAATGTTTGAGTGATCGCTAGATTAGCGATTCTTGGCTTGTCAAACTGTCAAGAGGGCCTAGTCAATTGGCAAACAAATTAAACGCTACGAAATCTTCGCTACGATAAACCGAATGTATGGGATTGACATAAGCAAAAGTTACCTACGACGTAAAATTTACGCTAAAATAGACCTAATTGACAGTTTGACAAGCCAAGAATCGCTAATCTAGCGATCACTCAAACATTGAAGATAAAAATTCACACAAAATGGCGATTGTTTGATCAGCTGATGAAGGAATATTGTGTTGTGTTGAAAGTTTTGTTTAAAATGCTCTTTTTAGGGCTATTGTGGACTGCGATAATCAAGTGCTCAGGCGCTAAGAAAGAAATGTTTCCCTACGTTACTTGGAGCAAATTAACGAAATCGAGTTTGTTGTACTTGTGAATAGTTCTCGGAGTTCTCGTTTACGAACTTTCAAATATCTAACTAAGGTCTGCCGGGAATTGCGTGCTGATATAGTTGTTGCGATGTGAGTGACCAAATAAATGTGTGTCATGCAACATTTTCCGCAACGAAGAGCAAGTCGCTGCATAACAATTTGTAGGGGCTCTCAAACCATACAAACATTTGGGCCAAATAAATCCACCTAAGTACCTTTAATCATGACAAGAAAGGTCAAGAATAAGACAACAGTAAGGGACTTTTTGTATAAATATTGAATGTAACCTATCCATAATGTCCATTTATCAATTTATAACTTAGATTGCTTATTTGTTTTACAGGTTCCAATGAAGATTTAATTTGCCAGGTAGCTTAGAGTATTAAACCAAGGCTCTAAGTGTAGTAAGGTGTACCTATTGACTATACCCTATAAATCTTATACAGACAAGCATCTTTCATCAGTCCTTACGTTCAAGCGGTAAGTTTTAATAAATAAATTATTACTTACATAATAAAGGTAAGTATTATGCCTGTTATTATATTGGGATTTACCAGGAAATGTCAGTTTTGTTAAAATTGCTAGAATAAAGAGTATTGACATAAAGATAAAACTATTTTATGTGGTTTTGCAGATTTGAGACGACGATTCAAAAATCTTAAATGTTACCTCATAATTTGGAGGATGGACTTCCTCAGAATGGTGAACAAACATGGTTATTTGGTGAAAAACAATATCAAGAAATTTTGTATAATACATAGGTACTTACCTACTAACTTTTTATCTATGACATTTTTCTATAAGTAAGTATATTGTTCTAATTTCTTAGGAGATTCTGGATACCTTCAAAAAGCATGGTTAATGATAAAAACAACAATATTTAATGCTGCATCAGACTCACAAGAAAGGAGGGGTGTGTACCACATGTCATATCCAACAATGAAACTGCATTGAACATGGCTTTGGCATCGTTGAATTTAGTTATTTATATGATTTTTTTTTGTGGAGCTCTAATGTTGACAACGTTTTTATTCTACAAAAAGGAGCAGTCTGTGCCATAAATATATTTATCCATAAAATAGTAATTTGGTTTATTTGATGAGGAAAAATTAAGTATAAAGTTAATTTAGTTCTAAGTTTATTGTGCTTTATTTAAAAAGATTTACTTATGTACAAAAAAACAGTACCTTCGTTGACAACATTTTTATTTTAAGAAAAGGAACAGTGTGCCATAAATATATTTAACCCATAAAATAGTGATTTGGTTTATATGATGGGGAAAAATTAAGTATAAAGTTAATTTAGTTCTAAGTTTATTGTACTTTATTAAAAAGATTTACTTAGGTAGGTACTAAAAAACAGTACCTTCTTAAACACACAATTGGCATTTATTTTTGTACACATATAGTTTTAATGTCAATAAGAGAAAGTGAAGCCTCATATTTAATAAACTTTGACTTTGAGAGAGTTAGGTAAGGAAATAAGAATATATTAAGAAATACAACATTAATGTTATTTTTTACTTGATATTTAATTTTACTTGCAGTAGGTACCTATAGAAAATGTTTAAGTACCTACTTATATCAATTTCTACTAGTCATAACATTAAGCTATTGAAGTTGTACTTGATTCATTATCAACATACAAAGGTAATTATATGTATAAACTTGCATTATTATTATCCGATTATTAAATCTGGTGGGTTCTATTGTGTTTGTTATAATATTGTTTTTTCTTTAAATAGGTGGCTTAACATAAGGTGGCTTGTTATACATATAATACAAATTAAGTTCCATATCTAGCATACTCTGTAAAAGTTTAGTTATTATCAATTTGGCGATTGTGAAGTAATCGATTGTAATTGTTGCTTGAGTTCGTAATGTTACTATCACATTTTTATTTGTGTGAATCTGTAAATGGTTTGCTGTTTCACATTTTCAGTGTTATACTTTTTATAGAACTGTCGATTCACCTGTGAATATAAAATAAATAAATAAAATTAGGTAAGTAATTGTTTTTAAATTATTTTTGGTAAATATATACTACCTACTAACTTTTTATGTATGACAATTTTCTATAAGTAAGTATATTCTTCCAATTTCTTAGGAGATTCTGGATACCTTCAAAAAGCATGGTTAATCATAATAACACCAATATTTAATGCTGCATCAGGCTCACAATAAAGAAGGGATGTGTACCACATGTCGTATCCAACAATGAAACTGCATTAAACATGGCTTAAAGTTGTACTTGATTCATTATCAACATACTAGGGTAATTATATAAAATTAATTGTTTTAAAATTATTTTTGGTAAACATATAAATAATCCTATGTTTTATTTCGAAACATTATCAACCAACTCATAATGAATGGCAGTGAAATAAATAATGTAAAATAAATAACTATTTAACTTGTCGCGTAGAGACCACGATCATGTCATTGTGTCTGTGAAGGCGTATATTTAATAAATGATTTGACTTTTAATTTCAATTATTTTCGGTACCTACCGCTATAAATAAGTAACAATGAAACAATCCTATATTAAGGCGATGTTGTCTTCATCGTCATCCTATGAACGTTCTGAACGTTTCCACATGAACGACAGCACTAAGGCAGACTGGGCTATAACAGGCTTAAGCCCTGAGCCAATACAACCGCAGTGTGCTTTACGTGCCTTCCGAAGCACGGAGGAGCTCGAGACGCTTTTTATTTGGTTACCCATCCTTTAGCTCGGTAATGTGAAAGTTGCGTAACTAACTGGCAAAATCACAAACCGCTGCGGCGCGGGCGGGGACTTTTTGCATTAGTTGAACCTCTAGCATTACCTTTCAAGTAACAGTAAGAAGTACATTGCTTCGCTAGTTTGCATATTTTAAAATTAGTTTTAATTTAACTAGCAAAACCATGTACTTGGAATGTTTTTTATTTTATTTTATTTAGGACAATAATCAATTAGAAAAGTAATGTGATAGGTGTTGTAGTTAGACAACTAAACCCGAAAGCCTTAGCCGCTACGCCATAGAGTTACTTTAGGCGATGTACTCATACAAGATGCAAACGTTTTAATCACTACCTAGTGGGTACTCGCATCTAAGATCAAACTGTTTAAATGTTCGCGCGGTTTGTAACATTTAGTGTTATCACTTATTTCATTACAGACGGACGTCAAGTTGTTAATATTTGAGAAATTCTTGGCAGCAAGCGTTTGCTTGTGGTCTTCAGTCTTAATTTATTTATATTATAAGCTGAAAAATGGGTTTGGTCTCATATCAATATCATATTATGGTAGGTAAGTCACTCGTCATCATTATAAGTACTTATTTACAAACGTGCTTGTCTGGCGAACTTCCGGCGAAAAAAGCGATTGATTCATTTTTCAAATTGTCTCAAGGAGTCTACCCGAATTTCTTAGTAAAGTGACATTCAATTCACTAAAACTCAAAAGGATCGGTGTGGTTACTACCTATTTATTAATCTTACATAAGCGTTACATTATCATCAAACAAAAAAATACTAAGACAAGCCTGTATGTTCTATATCCCTTAGCTTATCGATATCGATGTAGCCTAGCGAATTTGATGAGCGATTTTGACGCTGTCACCGGTCGAGCGTTTGCCAGTTGACTAGGCCCTAAGTAGGTCTATTTTAGCGTAAATTTTACGTCGTAGGTAACTTTTGCTTATGTCAATCCCATACATTCGGTTTATCGTAGCGAAGATTTCGTAGCGTTTAATTTGTTTGCCAATTGACTAGGCCCTCAGAACCGTTTCCTAAGGTAGAAATTTGTATTTGGCGGATGGAAAACCTGTTGGATTCCATAAACAATGAGACAATAGTGCCACCATTTGGTTTTAGCTGTCAGTTTAGCAAAACATTCGGAGTGTGTGAAGTGTAAATGTTATAAAAAATATTTCCTGACGTGTTTTGACTCAAAAAGTAAGTAATATTATGATCAAATTGTATTAAAAACTTTGTGGTAATGGTAATAAAAGGTCAGACACCTCTCATTGTTGGATCTAATAGATACTTTCGATGTAGTTAGAAAAATACGATGGCGTTCCTGATTTTCCTGACAAGATTTCGTGACATTTTCTTGACGTCAGGAAATTTTGGATGTTTCATGCAGTAGGTAGCAAATGGGTAATAGTGGTTGCATAGTCAAATTGTGTGTTAAATATGTAGGTTATGTGTGTGTGTGTTTTTCCGTTGTCAGCTCTAGAGCCTAAACGGCTGAATCGAAATTTGAAATTTAGTATTTGGGTTTATTTTGTGATAGGTATATTAGTCCTAGCGGTACGCCAAAAAAGCTGCAAATGGTGTTCATCATCATCATCGTCATTTCAGCCGTACGACGCCCACTGCTAGGCATAGGTCTCCCCCAAGGATCTCCACAACGATCGGTCCTGCTTGGCCTGCATCCAGCGGCTTCCCGCGACCTTGACCAGATCGTCGGTCCTCCTTGTAGGGGCTTGCCCACGGAACGTCGTCCGGTCGCCCGGTTCGCAAATGGTGTTAAAAGCATGAAAATCGGAACGATTGATCTTTAGGCCATACGAATCAATTTGATCCATAGCACGAAAAAAAAACAAAAAAGGAGAGGAGTTATGACGTCATCTTTTATTCGTATGTAAAAAATGTGTACCTACGCCTGGCATACTCACCATGGAATTCTGTTATTACAAAAATGCCAAAATACTGTGCCCAAATATTACCAAATAGTGCCCAAAGGAAATAAATAGTACCCTTATGGTTCAAAAGTTATAGACATAGTTTGGTGAGTACGCTAGGCGTAGGTTAGGTACGCCTAGCGTACTCACCTCAGTTTGGAAAATCTGAGCAAGCTACAACTTAAATTAGTATGTCAAAAAACTGTACCCAAATAGTACCAAATAGTGCCCAAAGGAAATAAATAGAACCTTTATAGTTAAAAAGTTATAGACATAGTTTGGTGAGTTCGCTAGGCGTAGGTTCTACGCCTAGCGTACTCACCTCACCAAAAAAAGTACAAAAAAAATGCAAACACAGTATCACAACAAGAAAAATTAGTCAATGTAAGCTTCAAGTACCTAAAGTTAACAACTACTACGGCAAACGATCAAATCAATACTTAATCCCCACATTAATGAACGAAATATCTTCAACAATATTATCCGATATGACCGACGACAATTTTAAAAACAAATACAAAAAATATTTTTATAGTCTTCTAAATTATTAAATTTTTTGAACATCCTTTAGTTTAGAGGGCTTTACCTAGCGCGGTGCGGTAGTCTCGCAGCAAACCGGTTTTCTTTATGGCGAGCGACGAATGACACGAAAATCATGCGGCGGGCAGCTAGGCGCTGCCCGTGAGTTTATGTTTAAATAATCTAAGCATTGTGTTTGCAACAACAAATCTTTTGCATTTTATAGAGGTACATAAACTAGCACATGTTAGTTTTTAATCTAATACGATCGCTTTGATTGATTGTTACTTACTATTATTATTGCTTCTTATTAAGTTTTTGTTTTTTGTGATGCTCTAAGCATCCGTACAAACCGACAAACGGTTTTTGTGATGCTTATCAAACAAACATTGTAATTATTATGTAACAAATAAATTTAAAAAAAAAAAATACCTCGTTGCGCGAAAACAGAACCAGCAATGGCTTTCATTTCTATCTCAATAAATAGTACCGGAAATAGTACCCTCTAAAGCGCAGGACAAACACAAGCGGCGTCGGGCGCGGGCGCGGCGCGGGCGAGGCGCGGGCGTCATTCGTATTTCATATGAATCGTATAGAAGCGGCGGGGCGCGGGACATATACATGCGGCGTGGCGCAGGCGGGGTGCTCATACGCTTCGCCCGCGCCTCGCCCGCGCCTCGCCCGCGCCTCGCCCGCGCCGCGCCCGCACCTCGCCCGACGCCGCTTGTGTTTGTCCTGCACCTAATTGTTATTTGACTTTAACACTAGAAAGTCATTAAGTTTGATAGCAAACTTCTACATACAAAAATTACGTGTGGTACAGTCGAGCACAGTGAATGGTAAAATATTATTTTTATTACCAAAGAAATTGAGATTGGAATAACTATGGAGTTCATTAATAGACGACGACCTAAAATAAAATAGGTAGGTACATATTTAATAACAATAAACCAAGGGTGGCCAAAAAAGGGGGGTCCTGAGGTTGATGTGTCTGTCTTTGGCACCGTAGCTCCTAAATATCCTAGCTTTGGATGCGGATTTTTTTATATAAAGGCTGGTTTTTAGCGGTGATTCTTACTTCGACTATAGATCTAGTGATAACTGTTATAAATCACAAATTTATGATTTGTTGATCGTGAATGACAGCCCGCCCGCAACTTTGTCCGCGTGAACCCCTTACCCCGTGACGAATTTAAAAAAATATTAATTCTTATACAAACCTCGTCCCGACAATTACAAATACAACAAAAAAGAATTAGCCAAATTGGTACAGCCGTTATGAAGTGATGCGCGTACAAACATTTTGGCAATTGATTTTTATTAATAGTGCCCAAAGGATATAAGGGTACTATTTATTTTCTTTGGGCACTATTTGGTACTATTTGGGCACAGTTTTTTGGCATTCTTGTGTGGTTACCTACGTGATGTTTCGGGTTGTAACTCCAATTAAACTCCGTTCTTCAGTTAACAGGTGTAATCATTTATAGGCCCACATAAACAATACTTTGCAAAGCAATTTAAAAGCACAGCAACAAAGCAAATATCAAAATAATTATATATTCGTTGGTAGCGTAAGTACATTAAAGCAAAAACAGTTCTCCTCTGACAGCTCGGATTGGTATCACTCCTCGCCACTCGTCGCGCGCGCCGCTGTAGTTCAATCGTTCTGTTCGGTCGCAGGGCGAACGAATGCTTCCAGGACGACATCTTGTTTTTGCATCAGGATGCGCGCTCACTACTAGCTGCGCTGCGATGCGTTAATGCGATGCTCCGCTATGTTAAGTTGTATTAGTATTTATTGTTTTTAAACATGCGACGCCACGCCACACGCCGCGCAAGGAACACAGAGATACCGGGCAGCTGCGTGACGTCACAGCCGCGAGCCTTATAAAAAGCGCCCGCGCACGCAGCTCGCGGTCGAGGTGGCACCCCGCGAGCTATCGCGGTTGCCCCAAGGCGCCACGTCTGCCCGCGGCCGCCAGGTCGGCCTCGCGTCCTAAGCCCAAGGACCGGAACCGCTTACCAAATAAGGGGTTTTTGATTGGGTAATTCATAGACTTGTTTTCACTAACCCTATCAATACGGTTAGCATATCGTCGACTTACCGCATCGAAAGGATAACCAAATTGATACAGTTAATTAGGGTAAGCACTAATCGCATCCAAAAACCCTGTTGAAGCTAACCCTATAAAAAGGGTTTTAACGCGCACAAGCGATTCAAGCTTCTACGTGCAATGCATTAGACTTATTATTGCATAACTGTTTACGAGTGTAGCTTTCAACAGAGGCCCCCTCGCGGCGAGCGTGCTGCAAAATATCGCTTACTCGTAAATAAGTTATTCGCACTAAAGTTAATTTTCGTGTGATTTGACAATCAGTTCACGTCAAGACCTGTCGCGCGGTGCTTGCAATGCAGCTTGTTAGATTTTTACAAGAATTTATTTAGTTTCACCTGTCCGTTTGTCATCAAATCTAGCAAATTAAATTTTATCCACTTCCCGGTTACGAATTGAGCTTAAATTTTGCATGCATGTGTAAATCGCGTGACAATGCAATATTACGATGACATGGTGCTGATCTGATGATGGAGCTGGAAGGTGGCCATAGAAACTTCGCAATTAACCTACACAACCTCATCGAGTTTGGGCTCGTTTGAATTGTCTTGACGAGTAGATTGTCTTTCAATGGTAACCAGCGTCTGATGATGGAGCTGGAAGGTGGTCATAGGAACTCAGTTAAGAAACGACGCAACCCCATCGAGTCTCGGCTCGTTTGATTCGTCTTGACGAGTACTTTGGTGCTAGATGGTAACCAGGGTCTGATGATAGAGCTGGAAGATGGCAATAGGAACTCTGTAATTAAACGACATAACCCCATCGAGCATGGGCTCGTTTGATTCGTCTTGACGAGTACTTTGGTGCTAGATGGTAACCAGGGTCTGATGAGGGAGCTGGAAGGTGGCCATAGGAACTCAGTAATTAAGCGACACAACCGCGTCGAGTTTGATTCGTCTTAATGGGTGGACCATTTTTTATTGATATGTTAAGGTATTAAAATATAAAATAATACTAAATAGTTAAAATTGAAAGGAAAATACTTAGTATATGATAAATGAATAATGTATGGTAACCCTATGTTCATGGACGTATGGCAGCTCTAACAACAGCATCATCAGCTTACTAACGTCCCACTGCTGGGCACAGGCCTCTCACGTGGACAATAGAACGTGGGGATATTGGGCCATAACCCGCCACGCAGGCCCAATGTGGGTTAGTGGGATCATACAATTGTACATTATTAAGGTACCTACCTATATACTATGAGGTTTTTTATTCTTTCAAAGTCTCTATTGACCGAGCAAGGTTTGTATGGAAAAGTAAAAATAATATCTCGTGTTTTTGCCTATTTCTTGGAGAAAGTTGTTCAGTTTTGTGGTCTGGTCAACCCACCGGGGTCTAAGACAAATAAAAATTATTATTATTTGGAAACTTAATAAGTCCCCACAAAAAGTCCGGACATTAAGCCGAGGCAACTTGATTGTTCTTCCAAGCCTTACAACATAAGAGTAGCGAACTTGATTCCTTTGCCTGTATCAGTCATGCAGGGCCGTCTGACGTCACGTCCGGCCTCCCCTGACGACGGTTACCATCCATCCGGATTATACCGGAAATGTCCGGACCTTTAAGACTCTACTCCGGACTCTGTCCGGCTCTTTAGTTTGTCTGGATTTTGGAATATGCAAGTGATCAACGAGTGATCTTCTAGCGTACGTTACTCACGCGTGGGGTGAAGCGACGGACAAGCATGGCAAATCCCTGGCAGTTGGCCTTGATATCGCCAAAGCTTTCGATAGAGTGTGGCATCGTTCCCTTCTTTCCAAGTTGCCGGGCTTCGGTGTGCTGTCCCGTTTGTGCGGCTGGGTTGCAGACTTTCTAATGGAGCGATGGATTCGTGTCCTTTGTGAGGGTAGTTCCTCCACGTTTTACAAGATTAATGCATGAGTGCTGCAGGGTTCTGTGCTCTCATCTACTCTATTTCTTCTGCATATTAATAACATGTTATCCTTGGGCAATATTCATTGTTATGCGGATGACGGTACGGTGCATGAGCGAAACTTGGGACATCCTGCGGCAAAGCATGCCGATATCGCTGTGAAAAGGCAAGAACTGGTTGCCAAGACGTGGCGGCGTATGTATCTTATACAGGGATCACTGTGCATTCAAGAAACTTCAATTTCTTAGGGAACTAGCAATTCAATGTTCATTTGAGTGTTGTGGCATTGAAATTCCTCAAATTAAATATATAGTTGTCTGTATTTATAGAACACCCAGCTCTAACTCTCATATATTCCTAGAGCGGTTTGAGAACTTACTCTCAAAACTAAGATATAAAAGAAACACCAAAGTAATCAATGCCGGTGACTTCAATATAAACATATTAAAAGAAAGTAATGTTCAAGAAGAGTAAATTAGATTAAATCAATAAATTGGAACCATAATACACATTAAAGTACGAACTCGTGGGAAATCTTGCTTAGACCACATAGTATGTAATATTCCTACAGCTATAGGAAATACTTGCCCAGTGGGATTATCAGATCATGACACTTGTCAAATCCCAATCCCAATACAAAATAAAGTAAAGCAAAATAGCGCACGGTACATTTACAAAAGGGATTTCAGCATTGAAAATATGAAAAAAATTGCGGGAATTTTATCTGGTTTGTCTTGGTCAGATGTATATGAGACTACTGATCTAAATACATCATTTAATATATTTCATGACACCTTAACACTGTTTTTTTAAATTATTTTTTCTAATCTAATTAAATCGTATGATCAACCAGAATTTAATAATAGTTACATAAGCAAAATCAGACATAACAATATGAATATTACGGACCCTATTGACATTTGTAATCAGTTTAATAATTTTTATTCCGACATTACAAATCAATCATCTAATTCTAATTATAATTTTAATAAATTTAATTCTGACATTACAATCCAATAATCTAATTTTCATAATTCTAATGCGACATCTGTTAATAATATCCAATATTAAGAACCGAGCATCTTTTTATACCCAACAACACATGTCGAGATATTTAAAATTATAAGATCCCTCAATATCACAACATCGGTGGGCTATGAATGACGCACTACCCACAAAGATTCTTAAATACTGCGCATTAGTTCTTTCTGACATATTAAGTTATTTAACAAACCTTTCAATGACTGAAGGCACATTTCCGGAAGCCCTCAAACTATCAATCATAAAACCAATACATAAAAAGGGCGATATTGATGTAATGGATAATTACAGACCTATTGCATTAATACCAGTACTATCTAAAGTCTTTTAAAAGGTTATGCACAATAGAATTTATGACTTTTTAGAAAAATTTAAAATATTAACCAAGGAAAAAAATGGTTTTCGGAAAGATAAATCAACCACATTAGCAGCTTTTAATTTGATATAAAATGTTACCGAAAATATTGACAAGAATATCGATATAACAGCCGTATTCTTCTAGCTTTCGACTTTGTCTTACATGACATACTTTTATTTAAATGCGAGAAATACGGTTTAAGAGGAAATGCATTAAAATGGTTACAAACTTACCTTAGAAATCGTACACAATATATTGAAGTAATGAACATAAGGAAGAAACTTCTGCAAAATCACTACTTGTCCGAAATAATGTGGGTGCCCCACAAGGGACTATCTTAGGACCCTTATTATTCATAATATACATTAATCATCTACCTCCTGTTACTAATGATCAGTGCAATTTATTCGCTGACGATATGTCTGTGGTAATACCTAAAACTCCAGACCAAAACTTTAATGAAGATATTAACAATACTATTAATAATATTACGAAATGGCTGACAGAAAACAATTTAAAAGTTAATGTAAACAAAACTAAATATATACAATTTTATAATAGAAAACCCAAAAGTCTAAATCTATCTGTGCTTCTTAATAATAAATCAATATCGGAATCAGATGAAGTCGTTTTTTTGGGCATAATAATTGACAGTCAGTGCATATGAAGAAATTATGTTCTAAAATAAATAGATTTGCTTACACGCTGTGGCGACTGACGAGGCAAATCAACCAAAAAACCGCATTGATGGCTCAACACGGATACGTGGCATCAAACCTTAAATACGTCATACTTTTATGGGGAAATTCAGTCGACATGAATAAGGCTTTCATATCTCAAAAACAATGCGTTCGGGCCATATGTGACGTGACGTTCAACCGCCTCTGTGGTCTAGTGGCTAAGCTACCGGTTTCAGACCCAGAGATCCCGGGTTCGATTCCCAGCGGGGGGTACATCTTTGTGTGCTCGGTTTGGTTGGTGGTAGGGCTGTTAAGTCCGCCTGGCTAGCTACCACCATCTTATCTAAGTCTGTCGCCATGACAACGATGTTTATAGTATTGTTGTGTTCCGGCAGTTTGAGATAAGATAGCCAGTTCCTCAGTGGTTGATGAATCCGGGTGAAGCGCGCTTCCACCTTCGGCCTTATCGTCACTTAACATCAGGTGAGATGAAGGCCAAGCGCTTACCCGTTGCCAATAAAAAAATAAATAAAAAAAACACCAATGACATCATGCAGGCAATTGTTCCCAAAATTAAATTTATTAACTCTCCCTTCATTATATATACTGGAATGTTGTATTTTTGTACAGTCATCAGTATTTATTTATTAATAAAGATGTAAACACTAGCCGAAGTATAAGATATCGTGAAAAGCTGTTGTTACCCAAAATGCAGACAGCATTATATAAGAGAAATTGTTATCCCAGTTGCATAAAAGTATATAATAAGCTACCTCACTCATTAACCGAAATGGATATAAGTACTTTTAGAAGAAAACTATGGCTTAAAATGAAATGTTTTTATTCTATTAAAGATTTTCTAAATTGTAATATTGACATACTGTAGTTTATAATGTAATTTAATATAATCAATATAATAATACAAAATAATACATTAATCAATTAATTTTATTAATCTTATTAGCTATATGTGACGTAATATTCAATATAATTATATTGGCTAAAATGTATAATTAATTATAAGTACTTTTTTGTCAATTCTGTTTACCTAATTATCTCCATTCACATGCCCTGCGTTGGCAAAATAGACGAACATTGTTATAAATTACCATCTTTTGTACCTACTCTTTCTGTGATTAAATTATTTCATTTCATTTCCAAACTGAACCTGGCTCTCGATCGTACACGTATCGATCGCTGTACAAGACTTAGGTGCGATCGAGTATGGAGTATTGTTCCCACCTATTATGGGACGGCTCCGCTAAATACCTCCTCGATTCACTTGATAAACTGCAAAGGCGAGCGGTACGCCTTATTGGAGATGCTGAGGTTACAGCGTCTCTTGAAGACCTCCAGCTGCGAAGAAACATTGCTCCTCTCAGTGTCTTCTACCGGGATTACCACAGAGAGTGTCTCTCCTGGACTACACGTGCTGGTCTTAGGAATCACCATCATACTGTGCAGACTATCAGTACTCGTACCAAAAAATACAATAGGTGCGCTTGTTACCGTGCTTATTTCACGGTGGGGAGCGCTCTCATTATTTTGGACTGATGCAGTCTGCTTACCATCAGGCATGATGCAGTCACTATGACGACTCAATAAAAAAAAAGCCATAAAACAACAGCACATGAGTAAAGAAACGGAACAGAGACAAAGCTTCTAGGGAGCATACGAAAATTCTTACTTATTTTAGTAGGGTTTCAAAAGAGAATAAAATAAAATAAACAAGCTTTTACGAGATTTTTATTAGTAAAAGTTTATTTTTTTCTTTTTAGTGCATTAAAATAAAAGGCTTTTTACTTTTAATTAATTTTTTACTTTTTAGTTGATCTCACTGAACGTGTATCCAATATTTGTTCACATCCATCAAACCACCACCACTCACCACCCATCAAAACGGTCCACTCATTAAGACGAATCAAACTTTTCGTTTGTTCGTTTTAGTGGTTCGTTCCTATAGCCACCTTCCAGCTCCAAGATCAGACCCTGGTTACCATACAGCATTAAAGTACTCGTCAAGACGAATTAAACGAGCCCATACTCGATGGATTTATGTCACTTAGTTACTGAGTTCCATGGCCAACTTGCAGCTCCATCATCAGACCCTGGTTACCTTCTAGCACCAAAGTACTCGTCAAGACGAATCAAACGAGCCGAGACTCGATGGGGTTGCGTCGTTTCTTTACTGAGTTCCTACGACTACATTCCAGCTTCATCATCAGATCAGACCCTGATAACCATCTAAAAACAAAGTACTCGTTAAGACGAATGAAACGAGCCGAAACTCGATGGGGTTGCGTTGTTTCATTGCAGAGTTTCTATGACCAACTTCCAGCTCCATCATCAAACCCTGGTTACGATTGAAAGACAAACTACTCGTCAAGACGATTCAAACGAGCCCAAACTCGATGAGATTGTGTTGTTTCATTGCGAAGTTCCTATGACCACCTTCTAGCTTCCAGCTTCCTTAGCGCCATGTCATTATAATATTGCATTGTCACGCGATTTACATATGTATGCAAAATTTCAACTCAATCGGTAACCGGGAAGTGGATCAAAATTAAGTTGCAAGATTTCACCCAACAAACAAGCATTGCAAGTTAAATAAAAAACTTGTATAGTAATATCATAGACAAATACCGTTTCGGCGCGGTTGTTTGAAGCTTCCATGTGACAACAGCGGGCGGCGACGGCGGACTGCAGTCCGCCGCCCGCAACCCGCCGCCCGCTGTGCGCGAAAACGAGATAGGAGACAATAGGGTAACCTTATTAGTTGATAAGCGCTTAAAATTACCGTTACAAATACTCTATTTAATTTGGTAAGTGCATTGGAAGCAGTTAACCTTATTCAAAAAAGCCCGATGCTGTAGTAGTAGTTGCTCCTCCTGTCTCGGCATCGGCCCAACCGCCGCGCCAGACTCAACCCGCGAACGCTCCCGCTCCAGCGAAGCGTAGTCAGCCTCCGAAGCCCTTGGCCCTTAAGGCCAAGCGGCCGAAGGCAGTTAAGCCGGTTAAATCCAAGGCCCCTAAGGCCACGGAAAAACCTATAAAATCGTCGTCATCAAATGGCAAGGGCCTTAAGCCCGCTGCCCTGCCCGTGTCCTTCTCGCGTTCGCCTCCCGATAGCGAGCAGGAAATTAGCATAGCTGACATGGCTCTGTTCATGCAGTTCGTCGCGCTCACACGTCATAACAATGAAATCGCCTTGATCATTCGTAAGATCAAGGCGATAAACTCTGGCCCTGACCGTTATACAGCCTTGGCGGCTGTCCTATTCGAACACCAATCCCTTGCGGATAGCGTTCACGCCCTTCTTGACTCTATACCGCGACCTTAATGAATATTACACCCTCATTAAGTAGAGTAAAACCGCGCTCAATTACGGTTGCGTTCTTTAACGCAGCCGGGCTGCTAAAGCAACGGGATGAGGTGTTCGAATTTGCAGTCGAGCACTCCGTCGACATTTTCCTCATCCAGGAAACGTTTTTAAAACCCTCCAATCGGGGGCCCCGTATGGCCAACTACAATATCGTGCGTAATGATAGAGACGGCCGAGGAGGCGGCACTCTAATCTATTATAAACGGTCATTGCATTGCGTCCCGCTCGATCCGCCACCGCTCGCGGAATTAGAGGCCTCGGTTTGTCGGCTAGGCATGACAGGCCACGCGCCTTTAACTATCGCGTCCGTTTATCTCTCCCCCAATAAAAACATTAAAAAGCCCGATCTCGAAGCGCTCTTTGCTATGGGAGACGCCGTCATTCTTGCCGGCGACTTCAATAGCAGACACGCTCAGTGGAGTTGCAATAGATCCAACCGTAACGGCCGGGTCTTGAGCAACCTCTCTGAGTCGATGCTCTTCGACATCCTGGTCCCTATGACACCCACGCATTACCCGCTCGTAGCCGGGCACGCGCCTAGCTCTTTAGATATGGCGTTGCTAAAGAACGTATCCCTACGGATGCGTTCTATAGAAACGATCCACGCGCTTTCGTCTGACCACCGGCCGGTCGTATTACAACTAGGGCCCGCCGCGGATTCTACGCCCGTCACTAAGCTGGTGACTGATTGGGACAAGCTCGAGAAACTTCTCGAGTCAACCGACAGTCAGCCGTTTAGTACGATACCAGATGTCATTGCCTCGCCTCACGAGACAGTGGCCGCGGTCGACGCCCTCAGTAGTCACCTCACGAACGCTATTAGCGAATCGTCTCGGCGGGTTCCAGTGATGCCGGATCATCGCTTTAAACTGCCGGACGATGCGAGGGAACTACTGAGGGCGAAGAACGCCGCCACCCGTGCCCATGACTCTTATCCCACCGCGGACAACCGGGCCCGGATGCGCTGCTTACAGCGTGCTGTCAAGCAGCGCATGCGGGACCTCCGGTCTACGCAGTGGGAGGGTCTCCTTGAAGAGATCTCGCCCTCTCACCAAGCTTATTGGAAGTTGGCGAGAACCTTCAAGTCGGACACGGTGACCGTTCTACCGCCTCTTAAGAAACCCGACAACTCCATCGCTTTCGACGATGATGAGAAAGCCGAATGCCTGGCCGACAGCTTAGAGTCGCAGTGCTAGCCTAGCACACTTCCGGTCAACTAAGACCATGTCGTCATGGTCGATAACGAAGTCGATAGGCTCTCTTCGCTCGCTCCCACCGCGATTCTCTCCCCGGTCACGGAGGATGAGGTGCAAACGCTAATCCGGCAACTCAAACCGCGCAGCGCCCCCGGTTCAGACGGAATCTCTAACAAGATCCTTAAGACCTTACCCGCTCAGTTGATCTGCCTCCTGGCAGCAATTTTCAATAGCGCCATGACCAACGCCATCTTCCCCAGCGCGTGGAAGGAGGCCGACGTCATTGGCATTCATAAGCCCGGTAAAGATAAGTCAGTCGCGTCTAGCTACCGCCCGATTAGTCTTCTCAAATCCTTGGGAAAACTTTACGAACGTGTCCTCGTAGCCCGGTTAAAGGACTTTGTGTTCAGTTATAATATTTTAATTAACGAGCAGTTTGGTTTCCGGCCCAAACACTCGTGTACGCATCAGTTGCACCGCCTCACGGAGCACATATTACGCGGCCTTAATGGCTCATTACGGCCGCGGGGTACGGGAGCCCTTTTCTTCGACGTTGCGAAGGCGTTTGACAAAGTCTGGCACAATGGCTTACTTTACAAGCTTTACAAACTCGGCGTGCCAGACAGACTCGTTCACATCATTCGAGACTACTTGTCAGATCGCACCTTTCGCTTTCGCGTCGAGGGAACGCGCTCCTCCCCCCGACCCATTCGTGCCGGAGTCCCGCAAGGCTCCGTGCTTTCACCTTTGTTGTTTTCGCTTTACGTTAACGATATACCCAGGACGCCTCGCGTTGAGTTGGCGCTCTTCGCTGATGACACCGCGCTATATACCACTGATAGAGATATGACCAAACTCTCTCAGAGACTTCAATCCGCCGCGACCACCTTAGGCGATTGGTTCCGACTTTGGAGAATCGAGGTGAACCCCGAGAAAAGTGCCGCGATCCACTTTCATCGGGGCTCATCCGGCCTCCGTCCGACCCCTATCCGACTCTTCGACCGCGTCATACCGTGGAAGTCACAGGTCAAGTATCTCGGTGTCATCTTCGACAGTCGATTGACGTTTGCACCACACATCCAAGCTATCCGAAATAGGGCAGCGTTCATTCTAGGTAGGCTCTACCATCTCGTAGGCAGGCGGAGTAAAATGTCTCTTAGAAATAAGACGACAATTTACAAAGCCTGCATCCGTCCCGTCATGACGTATGCTAGT
Source organism: Scoparia ambigualis (assembly GCA_963921215.1). Classification (NCBI taxonomy): domain Eukaryota; kingdom Metazoa; phylum Arthropoda; class Insecta; order Lepidoptera; family Crambidae; genus Scoparia; species Scoparia ambigualis. The sequence goes on from OY992511.1 coordinate 24,526,552, forward strand.
GTAGTATTCGCTCACGCCGAGGTACCGAGCCTCCTAGAGGCGCCCTCGGGTTTAGCCGCTCCCTACCGGTTCGAACCCCCAGAGCCTCTGGGGGGGGATCGGAGACTCGCTTGCGAGATGCCATCCCCCACCGGAATCTGGGGAATTTCGACCACTCACGGCTTGAGGAACGCTTCAAGTTTCTCGCCGCCCCCAAACAAGCCCGGTAACGCTGTAAAGGTCATCTGCGACCGACAGCACTCACACTCAAAAAAAAAAAAAGCTCGCGGTCAGTCGCTGCCTCGGCGCCGTGGCTGCGCAGTACGGGCTTTCACCGTATGTGCGCGTCTGGGCCGATAGGGATCTCGGGTTGTAGCGGTACGGGCTTTCACCGTATCTTTGCTCACCTGGCCTCCGTCCTCAGGGACGTTTGAGTCTACTCGCGACCAGTCGTCGCCTCGACGCCGTTGTCGACGCATCGCCTGACCCGACCTAGGCTGCGCGGTACGGGCTTTCACCGTATGTGCGCGTCTGGGCCGATAGGGATCTCGGGTTGTAGCGGTACGGGCTTTCACCGTATCTTTGCTCACCCGGCCTCTGTCCTTAGGGACGTTTGAGTCAATCCGTGGTAGTCGTAGATCCCGTAGCCGGGCGTGATTTAGTGGTTGTGGGTACATTGTATCGGTATAGACAGGTATCCTCAGGTTGGAGCAGTGCGGGCTCCACCGAGAGCTGCTCACCTGGGTTTCCCTGTCTGTAGATTAGTGGAGTGTTCTCTTACCGTAGCTGTGACCGTGCGGGCATGCCCCGCACTCGCTCGTCTGAGACCTCCGTTCCCCTGGAACTGTTCACGTAGGGCCGTATTCCGTTTCCGTAGAAACCCCACGATCACTCTCGTCACGCCACCGTAGACGTAGCTTAGTACTTATTTTCAATAAAGGGGCGTAAAAGACCCGTCCGTACGATAATTGTATACCTGTGTTTATGTGTCGCATACCCGTGGCTAACCCTTCTAACGCTGAGCTAGCTAGGAAACCTTCTAAGCCCCTCCGGCGGAAGGAAATATAGGATTCACTCTCGGCGTGCTCCCGCCACGAGAGTCCGGGATTCGACTCCCCGCCAGCAATCCATTACATTTGGCGCCCAACTATAAAACTCACAAAAGAGTTAATTAGCTCAGAGGGGAGCCACGGAAAGAAATACAAGCTCGCCACGTGTATTGAACGCGACGCTTCCCGCCCGCCCAATTTAGGGTGGAGTAGGTAATATAACCGTAATAATCACTTCTTCCCATTTAGCCCGCCGTTCAACCCGCCCGCCAGGATAGATTGGCTCCTGTCCGCCCGCCGTACGCACCAGCAACGGGGTGAGTTTAGAATTAAGAGTGAAAATTCATTTTCCCCGTAAAAACCCAACGCGTCGCCCCGACACACCGACCGACCGACCGACCGACCGACACCGAAATAAGCTAGTTAGAGCACCCCGGAGGAATGCAGACAGCGTGGATAGATCAATTACGGAAGCCAGAATTAATTGAAGAAGCCGAGAAAAGAGACCTACCTACAGAGGGGCTAACAGTGGACGAATTAAGAAAATTACTCGTAGACGTAGTAAAAGAAGGCGAAGAATTTAAAACACCATACAAGGGACACACAGGAAGAATGTCCGACAGCGAAAACAAAGACAAAAGCAAAATGATTAACAAACTCATAAAAGAGTGGAATCTGACCTTCAAACCATGGGATAACGCGGTGGAATTCATCGAAAGACTCGAGGAGCTCGTGACGGCCAGCGACATACAAAAGGAAGACGTACTACCGGCACTACCACGGATATTACAGGGAAAAGCGTTAATGTGGTACAGGAACAACGCGGCGTCATGTGACGCGTGGAAAAATTTCTTGGAGCTGTTCAAACTTTATTATTACCCACCAAACTACCAGGAGGACCTCATTGTAAGAATTGTCGCCCGAAAACAAAGGTACAGAGAGAGCTTCACAAACTACCTAACCGACCTACAAACACTAATGCGAAGGTACGGCAAACTCTCGAAGGACGAACAAATCCACCGGATACACGAGAATATGGCTAAGGAGTATAAGCTATATATCAAGAAGCAGGACTACAAAGACCTCCCAGGACTTCTGAATCTAGCCGCAGAGTACGAGAACATATCCACAACACCGTACAAAAACCAGGATATAGGATACAGGGAGCCGCGCAGCACCGACACCGGCACGTACCCACAGGGATATAGGGAGACCAATTGCGCAACTACACAAACAGGGCCAAGCAGAGACAGGTACGATAACCGAGAACAAAATACATACCAGTCTAGAAGCGGTAAAGGGAAACAGACGAAAATACAACCCCAGTACGACGCGAAATCCTGCTGCTGGTCATGCGGGAAACCAGGTCATGACGCGAGGAACTGCCGGTCAAGGCGCCAGATATTCTGCAGCAGTTGTGGAAACCTGGGAGTCCTCAGTAAAAATTGCTGCAGGAAAGACACCGTGGGGGCCGCCAACGACCAAAACAAAGAAGACAACAGAGTCTACGTAGAAGCAGAATTCATGGGAACCAAGCACCGATGCCTAGTAGACACGGGAGCCACAAACACATACATAAACCAGACAGTATATAAAGACTGCATAGCACGGGGAGCAATAGAAATGCCGGCCCTAAAAGAGGTCATACTCGCGGATGGAACAAAAACACAGGTGGGAAAGACAGTCGTGGCGGAACTCCAAATGAAAAACGTACGAATAAAACATTGTGTGGTGTACTACCGGCGGCAGCATGCACGATAATAGGTATGGACGTGTTGAAGAGGATAGGCATGGTAATAACCTGGGCAGGCGAAAGAGTGACACCGGAGGACAAAAAAATCCCCAAACAAAACCCCGAGACGTCGCCAGTGGCGGCCAAGAGTGAGCCAGCCATACCCGCCACACAAAAGAACACACAACCACACCGGAAGTTAATGGCCGAACAACACAAACACCTTGAAGAAATAATCCGACAAGAATTCGGTCTCTGCGAGAAGAGCCCAAAGGGAAACACGTGAGATGAGCACAAGATCAAGATGATACACAACGAACCGGTGAAACAAAAGTATTATCCAAGGAATCCGAAACAACAACAAATAATAGACGCACACGTCAAGGAAATGCTAGAGCAAGGCGTAATAGAAAAATCAAACAGCCCGGTTGTGCTAGTAAAAAAAGGAGATGGCCAGTACAGATTCTGCATAGACTTCCGGAAAATCAATGAAATATCAGAGAAGGACGCGTACCCGCTCCCACAAATAGACGACACACTAGATAAGCTCAGGAACGCACAATTTTTCTCAAAATTTGACTTAAAAAACGATATTGTAATGTAAAGCTAGCAGAGACTAGCAAACCGGTCACAGCGTTCACAGCAGGCCGAGGACTGTACCATTTCAAGGTCATGCCTTTCGGGTTGCACTCAAGCGGAGCCACGTTCCAAAGACTACTAGATAGGGTGATAGGACCAGAACTCGAACCACACGCATACGTGTACCAAGATGACATAATCGTCTGCAGCGCCACGTACGAGGAACACATACAACACCTCCAGGACATATTTAAAAGAATAAGACAAGCAGGACTACAGATTAATTAAAAGAAATGCGAATTCGCAAAAGCCGAAATAAAATACTTAGGACACACAGTCAATAGAGAAGGGATCAAGATGAATGGGGGCAAGATAAAAGCAATACATGAGTTACAAGCGCCTAAAAATGTAAAACAAGTAAGAAGACTAATCGGGATGACATCCTGGTATAGGAAATTTATACCAAACTACGCGGAACTAACCACCCCACTAACGAAACTGCTAAAGAAAAACGAACCTTTCCGGTGGCAACCAGAACAAGAAGAAGCGGTCAACAAGATCAAGCAACTCATCACAACAGACCCAATTTTAACAAGAGCGGATTTTACAAAACCATTCTACCTAGAAACAGACGCAAGTGACGTCGGGATAGGAGCAGTACTTCTGCAGCCGGTTGACGGCACCCTAAAAGTCATCATGTATGCAAGCAGAACACTGACACCACCAGATACAAGGTACTCGGTAACGGAAAGGGAATGCCTGGCGATTGTGTGGGGAATACGCAAAATGAGACCGTCCCTAGAAGGATACTACTTCACGGTAAGAACCGATCACCAAGGCTTGAAATGGTTGAACACCACGAAAAGCCCCACAGGGAGACTAGCGCGCTGGGCATTAGAACTTCAACAGTACCAGTTTGACGTGATATACAGAAGCGGAAAACAGAACGTCAAAGCAGACGAACTATCACGGAACCCAGCTTGCACCGCAACAGAATAAACTTGGTACAGTAAGAAACGAGAACAAGTAGAAAAAGGGCTGGAGTCACCACAAGAATATTGCATAAGAGAAGACAAGCTGTACAAGAGAATACAGCACCACGCATACAATAAACTTACAGATCCCGAATCCGAATGGAAGATTTGTGTGACGGAGGCAGACAAGACACAAATCATACAACAAAACCACGACGTACCCAGCGCCGGACATCAGGGCAGAGCCAAAACAACAAAGAGGATAATGCAAAGGTACTATTGGCCAAAGATGAGACAAGACATACTCAAATACGTAAAAAAGTGCGACACCTGCCAAAAACATAAAACGCTACAACAAAAGACATACAGACTGATGCACATAAAAAATGCGGAAGACCCGTGGCAGATAGTAACCGCCGACCTCATAGGGCCATTACCAAGGTCATCAAGAGGATATCACTGGATCATAGTATTCCACGACAAATTCACAAAATGGAACGAAATTATACCATTAAGAAATGCCACGGCGAACGGGGTAGCAAGAGCATTCGAGGAAAACATAGCCCTACGCCACGGAACCCCGCAAATACTAGTGACCGATAATGGGAGACAATTTACCAGCAAAATATTCACAGAAACATTAAAGTCATATGGCACAGAACATAGACTGACCCCGCCGTACTCACCACAGTGTAACCCCACCGAGAGAACCAACAAAACACTAGAAACAATGATATCAACATTTATTAAGGAAAACCATAAACAATGGGACAGGTACCTCTACCGGAATTCAACTTCGCCATCAATACATCCGAACAAGCCACGACAAAATACACACCGGCATTTTTATTATACGGAAGGGAGCTCAGGAGTCCGAACGATAAAAACAGATTCCCAACACCGCAACTAAAAGAAAAAGCAAAAATACAACAAATATACACCCTAGTCCGCGAACACCAGAGTAAAGCATCCGAAAGTCAAAAATATTACTACGACAGACATCGGAAACACTGGGAACCACAGCTCGGAGACCTAGTCCTCAAGAAAAACCATGTCCTATCCAACGCTAGTAAAAACTTCTGCGCAAAGTTAGCCCCAAAGTTTGTAGGACCATACAAGATACGCGAGAGAAAATCCCCAGTGATATACGGATTACAAAGCATGGAGGGAGCCAGACGGACGATAACGGCACATATAAAAGATTTGAAAGCGTATACACAATAACAACGAACTACCAACAAACTATAGATACCTACCGGGTTGAGAAAGAAAATAAAAAGGGGGTAATGTAATAAGCGAAAACAAAAAGAATGTCCCGGAGGGATTAGAACTCGCCCGCGCTGGGAAAGGGCCGCCGGACCCGATGAGTTATCCGCCAGACCACCGACAAGCGTTACGCCACGTTTAAAATAAAGGATCAGTAGCAACAAACGTACCAACGAGATAGCATGCTTTGCGCGGGCCATATGCTACAAGCACAACAGTAAGCGCAATACGCAAACGAAAAAAGTACAACGGGCGGCCGCAAGAGGGCAGTTACCGGCCGTAAATATAAATCCCAGGGTAACAATAATAGATAAACTATCAGGTATTGTCCAAGAAAAAAAAAAGGAAAAATTTTGTTCAGGCGACTGGAACTAGAAGGAAGTTTCTGAAAAAAAAAATATATGTCATAATGGGAACCCTACAAAAAAAAAGGAGTGGAAATGCCCACAGGAAAAAAAACAATGTAGGGAGAAAGTCTGGCCCACATCAGCGAAAACAAGCATTAAATCAAAGGGGGTAGAAAGAATTAGCCCAGATACAAACTTACCCGCGAAAAAATAATTAATTAAGAATTCAACCTACGAGTATATAAGGCACGGACGAAGAGGGATGCCCATAGCCAAACACAATGAACGCAAACGCTGATCAGCCACCCAGAAGGAAGAAAGGACGAGCGCGGGTCGTAAGGGGGACACCGGCGAATTTGTGGCTGCACAACACGGTGAAGTGACGTGCACCCACGAGTCGAACAAGCCGCAAACAACAGCGACACGCGACCCGGAAATGCCGGAACTAGACCCGGAGGCGGTATCCAACTACCTCGCTTCCATCCAGGGGGAAGAAGACGAGCTCATCAGCTCCATACTAGGATACATGGATGATTACCGGGAATTCATCAGCAGGGAACTGGGCGAGGACAAAGAGAGTGAGGAGGCGCCACCAGAGCCCAAAGAGAGAAGGACACCGGTCATAGACAGGCGGCCCAACCAAGCGGGAGATAGACGCTTCAGGGAAGCAAACCAAGGCAAAGAGGCGGCGCAGGAGGACCCACATCCGCCAGGACCGGTCCGAAAGAAGAAGACGCTGTTCGGGTTTTTCCGTTTTTTTTTTTTTTTTTTGAAATTGTTTGTTATTTTTTATTATATATTATATCGGTATGACGCATGTTGTTAAACCATTATTTTCCACAAACCAACTCCGCACCGGTTCTCTTTCAATCGGTCTAAACTTTTAATTGTCGTTAATTGTTTACATACAAAGTACATATTCATTTTGTCGGTATCGTTACCGGGAAGCAAAATCCGGACTTCCACAAATTACATTAAGAATAAAATGTAGGAAGTACAAATGTATAGGAATAGAAGCCGTAATGAATAGGCTTCAAGACAGATATAACGCATTTATTTACGGTGATTTCTCCCGTAGGTAAAAATCTCCAGAGAGGGGGAGGCAGTGCGACGCCACGCCACACGCCGCGCAAGGAACACAGAGATACCGGGCAGCTGCGTGACGTCACAGCCGCGAGCCTTATAAAAAGCGCCCGCGCACGCAGCTCGCGGTTCGAACCTCCAGAGGCTCTGGGGGGGGATCGGAGACTCGCTTGCGAGATGCCATCCCCCACCGGAATCCCTCTGGGGAATTTCGACCACTCACGGCTTGAGGAACGCTTCAAGTTTCTCGCCGCCCCCAAACAAGCCCGGTAACGCTGTAAAGGTCATCTGCGACCGACAGCACTCACACTCAAAATCACATCGCCTGACCCGACCTACACAGATAAAAAAGATTTCTCAAAGCAAGAAAAATAGTTTTCTTGGCATATTAAGTTATTTTAAGGAAAATTGTCTTAATACAAGTAATGTTTATTCATTTTTAGATATAGGCAGTCTTAAAACAAAAGATATATTTTCTTGTTGCATTTTTACAATCAAGAAAAAATATTTTCAATGAAGAATAAGTAAAATTAATCTAAGAAGTTCAAATGTTATTGCTTTAATACAATGAAATACTTATTTCAAACTGAAAGTTTTTTATCACAATGATACAATTCATTAGATGAAGAAAACATTATCTTGAATCATATCTTGAGCAAATTTAAAAAAATATCTCTTGAACTAATGACATCTAATCTTGTTTTGAGTAAACATCCTGGTTTGCTACAAAATATTATAGTACATTGTTTCAATTAAATAAAATATTGAAAAAAGATAAAAATATTTTAACTCAGTAACTAGTTATCTTTACCAATAATAGTTTTTTTGATATGTCAACCCACGCTTACCTAACGATATTGTGAGTGTGCGCGCCATGCAAAGCAAGTTTAAAACTGTTTGTACCTACTGTTTGAGATTAGGCCTGTGGCTGCCAGATGAAAAATTAGTGGACAAAGTGACGACAACAATGACGCCCTAGATGGCGCTGTACTGATTCCTGCATCGCGCTATGGTTTCGTTTCATCAATAGTATAAGTACGGATCTGTTTTTTTTTTAACGTATCGAATCTTGCATTGCACTGAGGTTCCTTCCAACTTCCAAGTATATTTGGATCATTCTTGGTCTGTCGAGTTACTGAGTATTCATTCATTCAGTATAGGGATGTCGGAAATAAAATATCGTTATATCGATACATCGATATTTAAAAAATATCAATATCGACCACGATAAATCGCGAAAAAAATATCGATATATCGGTCAAATTTTTAACCAACTTTAAAAAAAAAGAAGAACCTGTTTTTTTTTAAAGTCGATTAAAAAATTAATTTAAGTCAGCCTAGCCCGGTAATAAAAATATATTTTTTATTTTAAATTAATATTTTATTCATGAAAATTGCACTTACAACCAAGGAATCAATCAGTCAAGCCATATTTGTCCCGCAGTGAGAGTAAAAAAACTCTATTTTTGACGTCTTTCGCCGTCAGCCGGCTCCTGTTGTTAGTAACCGCCAGATTTACGGCAGAAGCCACTCTCTCTGACGGCACGAAGGAAGACATAGGTGTTAAATATTTCCGTTGCGTAGACGCAGCACACATGCACACATGACATGACTTGATTGAAGCAATGCACTGACAGCGACAGTTACGCACTCACTACCACAGATTAGATTAATGGAATTCAGCACGACTATATCTTTTTTTAAATCTTTTACGGCTTTGAATTCTAGCGAATTTATTTAGATCGTGATGAAATGATAATATTAAAAAATATTTCGATTTTGATACGGATTTCGATATTGGTTATTTTGTATCGATGTATCGATATATCGGGAAAAACAATATCGCCCAAAAATATCGATATATCGAACAAAAAATATCGATATATCGATGTATCGATATTTTTTCAACAAGCCTAATTCAGTACTCTCAAAAGTCTCAATAGAGGACAGGTGTTTCCTGCAAGAATGTTTTTTGTAAAATAAAAACTAATAATAATAAGTACTGACATTTAAATGCATTTAAGACTCTTTATTGCAAGGAATGAAGGAATATTTTTCCCGGAACAAGAAAACTTTTTCCTTAATGAAGGTAGCATTAATTGAAATTTAAAATATTAGTTATTGGTCTAAGGATATAATTTTCTCTAATTAAAATAAACTTATCTGAATTGAAATCAATATTTTCTTGAAATAAAAATACATCCTAAGCTTGCATCAAGAGAATTATCAACTTACAATAAGAATACTTATAATTCTTGGTTAAAGATGTATTATTTTAAATCAATCAAGAATTGTTTTATTTCAAGATTATTTCAAAAATCAGTTTAAAATTATTATTTTTTTAATGTAAGAAAATATATGTTTCAATATATATGAGGCAACCATAATCTTGGTTTAATGCAATTTGCTTTCATGCAAGATTATTTTACTTATTCGAAGAATACCGTTTTTTCTGTGTAGGCTGCGCGGTACGAGCTTTCACCGTATGTGCGCGTCTGGGCCGATAGGGATCTCGGGTTGTAGCGGTACGGGCTTTCACCGTATCTTTGCTCACCTGGCCTCCGCCCTCAGGGACGTTTGAGTCTACTCGCGACCAGTCGTTGCCTCGACGCCGTCGTCGACGCATCGCCTGACCCGACCTAGGCTGCGCGGTACGGGCTTTCACCGTATGTGCGCGTCTGGGCCGATAGGGATCTCGGGTTGTAGCGGTACGGGCTTTCACCGTATCTTTGCTCACCCGGCCTCTGTCCTTAGCGACGTTTGAGTCAATCCGCGGTAGTCGTAGATCCCGTAGCCAGGCGTGATTTAGTGGTTGTGGGTACATTGTATCGGTATAGACAGGTATCCTCAGGTTGGAGCAGTGCGGGCTCCACCGAGAGCTGCTCACCTGGGTTTCCCTGTCTGTAGATTAGTGGAGTGTTCTCTTACCGTAGCTGTGACCGTGCGGGCATGCCCCGCACTCGCTCGTCTGAGACCTCCGTTCCCCTGGAACTGTTCACGTAGGGCCGTATTCCGTTTCCGTAGAAACCCCACGATCACTCTCGTCACGCCACCGTAGACGTAGCTTAGTACTTATTTTCAATAAAGAGGCGTAAAAGACCCGTCCGTACGATAATTGTATACCTGTGTTTATGTGTCGCATACCCGTGGCTAACCCTTCTAACGCTGAGCTAGCTAGGAAACCTTCTAAGCCCCTCCGGCGGAAGGAAATGTAGGATTCACTCTCGGCGTGCTCCCGCCACGAGAGTCCGGGGTTCGACTCCCCGCCAGCAATCCATTACAAACAAATTATGGGTGTTAGTTATTACTGGAATAAAGTTAATTATTAAATGTTATGTGTTTACTTTTAATGTTGTTTGTATACTTAGTATTATTTTGGTTTATGTTTAGTAGTTTATAAGTAAGTATGAGTTTATTACCTTGATATATATATATATATATATATATATATATATGTGTTATTATATATAGATAGATATTTAGATGCAGATGTTATGTAATACAAATATATATTATATGGTGATATTATTTACGTATTATGTTACACTATTATTACATATATATTTATTATGTAGTATAGTGGGGTCGCCACACTTGAAATAGCAAAATTCTATGGTGCGTACGCCAGGCGTAGGTACACAAAATAATAATTTTTGTTTTGAATCCTATCGTGTGTAGTATCAAATAAAGGGACTTACCATAAAGTTACTATACCTAGCGGAATAGAGAAACAAAGGGCTGAGGGAGCGGGATGTCATTAGCAACAACACTGTGGGATAAAAAGAGATGCGTGATGCGACGTAACAGAACCGTTTTTGGCTACTGTTTGACAGTTGGCCGCACTTATCAGCACACTGAGAATTTGGATTTTGTGAATTTTTCTGATTTTACGTGAAATCGTGAATATTTTTGAGAAATCGTGCTTTAGAAACATGGTGACTTTTTCAGTGATTGATTGTTGCACAACACAGGGAAATAATCCCATAAAATGTTCATTTCACAGGCCAATTATTACAAACCGACACTTTCTTACCTAGGATTTATTTATGCCAATGCGCTTCGAATTTTAACCACGAAATGTGATAATTCTCTTCTATAAACATTTATTTATGTAAGAAGCAAAGATTGAATATACATAATGCAGAATTTACGAATAATTTGTGTAAAGAAATAATTTTCGTTTTACACTAGGGCTGTATCAAGTTATCGATATTTCGTGTCCACTGCCTATCACGTAAACGAATATGTATTATTGTTATTAAAGTACCTATGTGACGTTTAGATATGAATTACCTGGGAATGTAATCACGTTTAAGACACTTAGCCGATCCATAGGTATCAGTTTTTGACTGTTAGAATAGGTAAATAACATTAGTAGGTAATTTACGTATCTTTTAGATTTCCTACTAACTTGGATACTAGAAATACATGGCTTAGGCTAATTGATCGTCCAAACTGGATTCCCAAGAAAAGTTCATGTTTTCAAAAGTTCCAGCTAAGTTAGTTTCCCTCCATCGCTGAATAGCATAAAAGCAAAACATGATGTTCGCATAATAGCATATTAGCAATACACCATATTCGCAAAAACTCATAATCTCAAATCACCACATTCTTACAATATCATATTCTTAAAACATCATATTAGCAAAATAACATATTAGCAGGATACTACATTTTTAGTACAATTAATGTCATAATGTTTAAGTAAATACTTTTATACCGTTTATTGATATCAAAGTCAAAATAATTCTTGTAATTAACAATTTCTTCGCTATTAGCCTATTCCTTTCTTAAAGGCCGGCAACGCGTCTGCGATACCTCTGGTTTTGCGGGTGTCCATGAGCGGCGGTGATTACTTTCCATCAGGTGACCCGCTTGCTCGTTTGCCTCCTTATTTAATAAAAAAAAATGGACAAGGTCTCTGTAAAAGAAAAACTTTGGAAATTCCTCACGGGGCACGGGGCACGGGGTAGGTCGCGGACGGGTCGCTAGTTATTAACCGGTTCACTGTCCCGCAGGCAACATAATATGGTCCATAACAATTGATTAGCCTATTGTTTTATTTTTTGGACAGTAAACCTGTTAATAATATATTATTATACCTCCATTTAATATTTTATATGATCCACGTTCCCCGGATGCCTGAAATCTAGGTTTCAGTTTCTTAAAGCCTCTCATCAAGGTGACCTTTGCTTCAGTAGCAACCTTACTCTCCAAATTCCTGCTCATCATAATGGCTTCCTCTCCAGCTCTTTTACTTTAACCGCTATCCGTCTCTGGAATGCTCTGCCATTGCATAGCCGTCGTGCACAGAGCAAAGTAGTGTTTAAAAGACTAGTGCATGAGCAGTTTTATATGTAAAGAAGATTAAATAAATAATAAAATGTAAAAGAAAAACGCTATTTTTATCTTAATTGTACTTTTTGTTAAGAAAATGTTGTTAACCCTTTGAGGATCGTAAAACCAGACACAATGCCGGCGGTCTTATGATCCTTGACCTATTTGACGAATAGGATGATAATCGAATATGTTACTTTGCTAATATGATGTTTCAAGAATATGATATTGTAATAATGTGGTGAATTGAGATTATGATTTTTTGCGTATATGGTGTTTTGCTAATATGATATTTTACGAATATCATGTTTTGCTTTTTGCTATGTAGCGACGGAGGGATCCCATCCTATTTAGTTCTATATACTATTACTGTTAGTAATTAATATTATCGATATTGATGTGAAAAGCGACATGACGTACATCACTGAACGCATTTTTAAACAATTTGACATACACAAATGCCATCCTATTTCGGTTTCGTTTGACAGCTCATGTTTGTTACTCTATTCCGTTAGGTATAGTAACTTTATGGGACTTACTAAGCCGATTCCAAGAATATATCACATCATTATCTTTCATTCACTTGTTATAAATTAAAATAAAAATCATTTTCATAACATACCAAGTTTGGGCTCCTCCAGATATGATACGGTTGAATCATTATTTGTGAAATATACCTAAAATGATATGTAATACCCTCATTCCAACCCCAAGAAAGCAATTTTGTAAATATTTACATTAATTATTTTGTTATATATTGTTTTATTTTACAAATTATGTTTATAAATTAGCATCAAGTGATTTACCTCCTACTTTGATAAAACGCTATTTTGTCTCTAGTTTTTAGCACTCGATGTAGCTTATAATCATTAAGTTTAGATTATTAAAATACAGTTAATAAAAAAATGCATTTTGATTACTATGATAGGTACCTACTAACAAGTGTTTAATTTTGCGTTACTGGATTCTTGCTTTCTTTGGTATAATGTCATCCTTAGTATTGATAATTTCCTGACGTTTCTTGACAAACTGATTTCTTGACGATTTCATGACTGGACACTTTTTTGAGAAATACTCATTTACGAACCAATTTCTTTTTTTTTGATCTCAGAAAATCGCCCATTGTAGACAACAGTGTAGGCCACGATCACTTGGCGTTTACACAATGGCGTGTGATGACTGATGTGATGACCCACTGCCTTAAGGCCTGTATTCACTTTGATTAGTGCGAGTGCAGGTGATTAGTTGCGAGTGAACATTACGAGTGATTAGTGCAGGTGTGTAGTGCGAGTAGTGTCCAATTTTGTCAAGTGGCTGTGTTTAGTAAATTCAGTTGTTAGAGCCGTCGACCAGCAAGTATGGACCACGTATGGACGCACGTCATGAAACGCGCAATGGTGAAAGAAATTTTAAACGCAGAGTGGTGTCTGAAACCGAAGAAAAAAAAATTAAAAAAGTGGGAAAAAAAATCGGGGGAAATTAAAGGAATAATTAATTATTATTTTTAATATTTATATTCTTTAATTGTTTATTAATTTTTTTAATTTATAGTTACGTCTTCGGTCCACTTCGCCATTTTGCAAAACAAGCGAGCGTTCGACGCCAAACGCTAAATCCCGTATTATTATATTATTTCTCTATGTGCTAAACACTAATCACTAAACACTGCTGTCCAGACGTGCGTAGTGTAGGCAGGCTGCGACTGAGGGGAAAGGGAGGGCGCGCGGGACGTGGCTACTCGCAGTCCACTCGCAAAAAATAGAACCCGCGTCTAATCACTTTACTACGCAGGCTACTAATCACTCGCACTAATCAATCGCTGTCCACACGTGTTTACTCCTAATCACTAAGCACTTTCACACGTCACCTGCACTAATCAATCACTAATCAAAGTGAATACAGGCCTTTAGAGCATTCAAATGCTCTAAGCGCACTGCTCATTGCTGCCTGGTAGAGATGCCCGATCTTTTGCTTTGAATCGATCTTTTGAATCGTAATGGATCGTAACTCCGTGAATCGATCCACGATCTGAATCGTATTGCATCACGTAAAACTATTGACGACCAACTGACAACTTTGGAAATTGATGTTGACATTTGCATTTAGCATTACCCATGTAAAAAGTTTGCTAAAATGTCCAGGGACTACTTTTGATAGCCAGACTATCTTTTAAAAAATAATAAAAAGTCAGATTTCGGTCACTGCTCTAATAGAACTTAGTTATTGTTCTGAGAGTAGAACTTTCTTCACTTTTGTTTAAATCAGAATAAGTATTTTTATGATGTCGTTTGAGATGATTTTTTAAATTCGTAGTATTTCCTTTGGTTTTAACATTCTGTTGTTACATAATTTGCTGTGTCACATCCCTGTTTGTTTTAATCTAAGGTCACATCTAATAAACACGTCCAAACGCTTGACTTTACTGGCAGAGCCATATTAAAAACAATATTCAAAAATAATATGACAATACCGCGCAATACGTCACGCTTACAAAATAAAACACCTCGTATTCAATCGTAGTACCTATTATCTACAATGAACAAAAAGTACCAATGATGTTCTTATGGCGGTTTCATTTCATTTCATATTTCATACTCACGGTAGTCTTACTTAGGTATATACGTTACATTACACTAGATAGGCCCTTCCGAACACGTACCTACTATGTTCCACTCATCTGCGGAGTCGACACGGCACCTTGCTTTAGTTAGTGTATCTTTGACATTCGCGCGTGCGAAGCGGCGAAAATAATTCTTTATTTCTTTTCAAAGTGTGTACACTTTGAAAAGAAATAAAGTAATCGTCTAGGTGTACCTAGACGATTACTACAATTCAGTTGTCAAGTGAGTGAAATTAATTGTTATTCAAGTCATTATTATGTAGTTATATCGTATTATTAGAATAGAAAATATATTTTTTCATTTATTGTTATTGATAATCTATTGTGGACGTCATCTTGATACACACTACGTTGTCTTTGACCGATCTGGCGCTGCGGCGCTGCGATGTCTGTCTGTTGGTTAGACGACATTTAAATGTTTAAGCGCTGCAGCGGCTGCAGCGAACTTTAGGTCTCTCATTCCAGAATTCGAACAAATGGTTTGTATAAACGTTCTTGTCTATACTTTTAGGTCAATGGGCGATTTTCTGACAGCCCAAATTAAAAAATATAAATTAATTCAAAAACACTCGATAGATTGCGTTTTATGAAAGCCGAGCCGAGTACACAAATGGTGCAGTTTTGTTTGTCAACCAAAAAATAAAAATTAGTATTATCATTTCAGGACCTATTCTATTTTCCATAATATCCTTCACAGTTTGACAGTTGCACAATATTGATATTTTCCAAAGAGATTAAAATAGTAATAGAGCGGCTATTATACACTATTTCATACAAAAGTTTGAGCTGGTGCTCAAGTTACGCCATCTAACGTTGAAAGGCAAAACCTTCTATTAAGCATATTATGAAGTATACTAAGAACAACTAGAATAAGTTTTACCTACCCCACACGGTAGGTGTCGCTCTGCGGTAGGGATTTATGTTATGAAATTCGACAAATCGATAATTTTGATGAAGATTAACCAAAATCAGCATAAACAATACATAACATTCGAACAAGTAAGTGACAATTAGGGAAGGAAATGAAAATTCCGGTATTTCAAATAATATTTATTTAGTAATAAAGTGTTAACTTATTAAAAATTCAACAACTAGTACCTACGAACATCATACCGACAACATTCATTTTTGAAGCCACCCCCGCGATCACTTATCTAAAGTAAGGATTATCAGTGCAGTGCGATTCGCGCTCGGAAACGGACGCGCTCCATTGTGCAGTGAAAATGTTTTAATTCGCGATTTGCGCGGCAATAGCCGCTGCACGTGTTTTGACTATGAGCTCCCAACTCATAGCCAACGAGCTGTTGGCGTTTATTCAAAACGCCATCGACACCATGGACGAGGTCAGCATCTTGCAGATCTGCAAGTCCAACTTTAAGAAGGACGAGATTTGTAGTGGCAAGGCGCTGCTCTACCAGACCGTCGGCAAAGCCAGCCAGATGCCATCTCGACGGATGGATGAAACTGAAAGGAGTCTCCAGGACATCATCAGCCTGCCAAAGGAGACCAACCCGGACGACGTGCCTATGTTCGTGGCGAAGGAGTTGAAGGAGGTAATCTTACTTTGTTGTAGATTGTTTGAATGCTCTAAGTTGTAGATACAAATACATCGTGTATTCGCGGGTCAGAAGACACCGCCAAATACAGCAGAGTAAAGAAGGTGGGTAGGTCGGAAGGCTTACCTGGGATGATGAGGCAGGAGACGGGAGGCGAGCTGACGGGCGGCGATGTAGGCGATTTCGCATCACAGCACACAGTTCTTTCACCTAATCACAGGCACTATATTCACAGGCACTCAGTGCAGGCACTATCAGTAAGGGCTGTCCAAAGCGATATCAGGGCGCGTATCGTCCGTACGTCTTGCGATCAGCTGTTTCGTGCACGCGCGGTAGATAGCTGGAGACGAACAGACGCGGTCTGCTTACGGGGCGAGCGGCCGCGCGTCGCGCAGCGGTGGCGCCGCGGCAGGCCGGCGGACGCGGTCGTCAACAACCGTTGAGTCAACCGCCATACATATGGCGGTATCATTTAAATGGGCGTCCCGGCCTTGGCGGGAACATCCTCCGGGGCCCAGGGTGGGCTCATCCAATGGGAGCCTGGGGATCCGGAATACAGGCCTCCGAAGATGTCCATTCGCGGTGTCCAGGTCTACCACCCGCACGACGCCATCCTTCCCAGGCAGGGTGCGAGCAATGCGCCCCAGTCTCCATTGGAGGGCAGGCAGGTTGTCCTCCTTGATGAGGACGAGCTCGCCAACTCGGGGAGGGGAGGATGGAGACAACCATTTGGAGCGGGATTGGAGGGTGTGAAGGTAGGACTGGGTCCACAGCGTCCAGAAGCGCTGGGAAAGGGCCTGTACCATTTGGAATCGCCTACGTGTGGAAATCGGCCTATCTTCCACGGATAGTTCGGGAAGGGCCGTTAGTGGGCGGCCTATAATGAAATGTCCGGCTGTAAGTGGCTCAAAGTCTGAAAGATCAGACGAAAGTGGGCAGAGAGGTCTAGAGTTAAGGACAGCTTCGATTCGAGCTAAAAGTGTGGAGAATTCCTCGAATGTGAGGTGTTGTTCGCCAATTACGCGATATAAAAGTTGCTTTGTTGATTTTACGTTGATCTCATGTAACGCACCGAACCATGGTCCCTTAGGGACGTTCAACAACCAAGTAATGTGCTGACCAGCGAGCTTGTGCGCAATCGTGTCATTATTCGAGGCAAGAAAGTTTTGTACTTCAATGAGCTGATTTCTAGCGCCTACATAATTTGTACCGCAGTCCGAGCGGATGAGAACTGGGGCACCGCGGTGTGCTATAAAACGCTGTAATGCCGCGAGAAACGCTTCCGTGCTGAGGTCCGAGACCGGTTCCAAATGAACCGCCTTAGTGGAGAGGCACACGAATATACAAAAGTACGCTTTTAAGAGTTTAACATTACGTAGGGTACTAGATTTAACGAGGAATGGGCCGGCAAAATCGGTCGTGACTTGACTAAATACTGGCTGAGGCGTAACTCTATCGGCTGGCAGGTCGGCCATGAAGGGCGCTTACGGCTGGGCCCAGCATCGAAAGCATCTAATGCATTTAAAGACTCGGTGTCTAATAATACGGCGAGCGGACAATATCCAAAATTGTTGGCGTAGGATAGCGTGTAAAGTGTCAGCGTGATGATGAGATGAGGTCTACAAGTGGGCTAGAGCTGGGAAGTATGAGCGGATGCTGCGCGTCATATCGGATAGACGCATGGGACAGTCGTCCGCCAACTCTAAGGAGCTCATCTTTAATAAGAGGTGACAGTCGCTGGAGTCTGACGGAGCAGATTTTGCCAGTTTGAAGGCGGTGAATGTCTTCCGCAAAGTCATTGTGCTGAACACTGCGCACCCAGTAAAGTAGGGCCTCTCTTCGTTCACTGACGTACAAGGGGCCTGAGCGTCGCGAATCTGGATGATGTCTGCAGTTGTGCAGAAAGCGTTTTAGACAAGCTGTCACTCCGACGAGCTTGTCTAGTGAGCTGAACCGAGTGAGGAGGTCAAAGTCAAGACCAGGCACTGTGAACAGCGACGGGATGTGTTTGGGCTTAAGGCCGGGCAGGGCATGATGGCCCAGAGCTAAGGGCATCGCAGGCCAAGACTCACAAGGCTGTCTAAGCCACGGGGGAGACCACCATATGTCGTGAGCTGACAGGGATTGCGCAGACATCCCTCTGCTTGCGCAATCTGCTGGGTTGAGCTCACAAGGTACGTGTCGCCAGGTACATTCTGGTGAGCCTGAGCTGATTTTGACTACCCTGTTGGCTTCAAAGGGTTGAAGACGGTGAGGCGGTGTATTGAGCCAGGCCAGGACTATCGTACTGTCTGACCAACATATGTGTTGTTGAATACTGATATGGGCGGATAACTGAACTGACACACGGATCATGAGCTGGGAGAGTAGGGTGGCGGCCGACAACTCTAACTTGGGGATTGTGAAGCGATTCTTGATTGGTGCGACTCGCGACTTGGCGACAATCAAGTGTACTAAAGTATCTCCGGAGGCATCGAGCTCATGGAGATAAACAACGGCGGGAAACCCGGCTTCAGAGGCATCTGCAAACCCGTGAAGCGAGTATGCAGCTGAGCCTTTGTTTGCACAAATGTACCGAGGGAAGCGAATGCTAGACAACAGCGGCAGATCCTCTGAGATGTGGTGCCACTCCGTTTGTACTTCAGAGGGAGTGGGCTCATCCCATTCCAGCTTCAGTAGCCATAATTGCTGAAGCAGCAGCTTTGCGCGGAAGAAAACGGGAGAAACCCAGCTGCTTGGGTCACAAAGTGAGGCTACGGTGCTTAAAATAGACCGCTTTGTGACATGTGTGATGGGGGGCGGAGAGATGCGGTAGGTGAACTCGTCTGACTGAGGGCTCCACTGTATACCCAAGACCTTAATGGACGTGGAGTCTGGGTTCATGTCGAAGTCCTTGCGCATGTCGCATTGGTTGTCGGGAAATCTCTCGAGCAACTTAGGCGAGTTAGATGTCCATTTACTGAGCTGAAAGCCGCCTAGGTCTAGCAGACTTATCAACTCGTCCTGGAGTGCTTGGGCGGATTCAACTGTGTCATGACCACACAAGATGTCATCAACGAAGATAGACTTGCGAAGAACCTGAGCGGCTCCAGGGTAGCGATGGCCTTCATCATCAGCTAGCTGAAGCAGAGTGCGGATTGCATGGTATGGGCTTGATCTTAAGCCGTAGGTGACTGTATTGAGGGCGTAGGTGAGCAGAGGGTGATCTGGTGAGGACCGCCACAGTATCAGCTGATACCGTCTCTGGTCTGGGGCAACCAGCACTATTCTGAACATCCTCTGGATGTCAGTGCTGAAAACGACTGGATGCGTTCTGAAGGACATGATGATGTCCACAATGTCCTGTTGAAGGGCGGGGCCTGTGTGTAGGCATTCATTTATGCTGACACCATTGGTGCTTTTGCAGCTACCATCAAAAACAATGCGCAGCTTGTCCGACCCTGACTTAAATACGCCATGGTGAGGGATATAGAAGTGAGGTTTATGGGCGAATGTATTTGGGTGACAGGGAGCCATGTGCCCTAAGTCGATGTATTCGGCCATAAAGTCGACGTATTTAGAACGCAGAGACAGGTTCGCCATTAGCTTCTTCTCAATATTGAGGAATCTGCGTAATGCGATAGGGTGAGTTTTACCTAGTTGAGGGGCGTCCTTTAGAAAGGGCAGAGCTACCGTATATCTGCCTGAGGGATCGCGTGTAGTGGTAGAGCGGAAGATTACCTCGCATTGTTCCTCCAGGGGATCATTATGAATGTGAGATTAAGGCAGGGGCTCCTCAGACTCCCAGAACCTTTCCAGACTCTGACGTATGTCCTGGGCTGATTCAGCTGAGTCTGGTTGTGAGCTAACGACGTGAGCTGAGTTAACCTGCTGCGCCGGCTGCGCATACAAGTCCTCAATGGGTCCTATCAACGCGAAGTCAAAAATCGTGCCGAAGGCTATGGGCTTGCCCGGGCCCAACGAGACCTTAGTCCCGTCCAACACCTGGCCAAGAACGTCCGACCCCAATAGGAGGTTGATCGGGGCTGGTGTGTGGTAAAGCTGATCAGCCAATGGCACGGGTGGCTGGCATAGTATGTGGGAAATGTTTGGTACCTTCTCTAAGGGAAGGTAGCCAGTAACGTTTTTTAAAATATGAGCTGTGGCAGTGTTTGTAGGAGTATCATTGTGAGTGGGTCGGCATACTATTGTTATTGCCGCTTTTGACTCATGTTTGTGCTGATTCCCAACTCCTGTAATTTTTAAAGAAGTGGGTTTTGATGGCAAGTTCAAAAGTCGTGCCATGCGTGACGTTATTAATGTCAGCATACTGCCACAGTCCAATAAAGCTCTGGCTGTGTGAAAATGGTCATGTACGTCCGCGACTCTAAGTGAGACGGTTGGCAACAAAATGGGTGTGCCAGTGGGCACAGAAGGTGAGTGAGCTGATTGAGTATCAGCCGAAATTGTATGAGCTGAGTATGTATCAGCTGTGTGGGCATGGGTTGACTGGGCATGGGCTAAAGAGACATGGGCTTAATTGGCATGTTCTTGATCTACCTCTTCGTTACTCTGCTCCGTGATAGTTGGGAGTCATAATTGCTGGCGGCGTTCGCGGGGCCTACCTGGCGAACCGGACCTAAGCGGGCTGGCTCTGTGAGCAGAGCTGGGTTGCACCTGTTTAGCATGTGCGGGTTCGTGCCGCCTGCTGTTTCTGGGACGCTCCCTCGAGTGCTCTCTTAGCTGTGGTGGGGGTATTTGTACTGACGACGAATGAGCTGAGTGCGTTGGGTCGTCTGGTCGATGGAGGGACGTGTGGTGGTTCGAGCTCCCACAGTCCTTGCATGCTCCCCTTGACCTGCACTCGCTCTCGTAGTGACGGCCGAGACAACGCTGGCAGCGCTCGCGTGCCTGTACAAAGTCCCAACGGCCCTGTGTTGGCTGGGCATTGTACCATTTGCACGTCATGAGCCAATGTCCCCTAGTGGCACAATAGGGACAGTAGGGCGTCGAGCGTAAGGAAGAGGACGAGGATGACGATGAGGAGCAGCTTGCTTGGAAGGACGAGTAGATGGGGAAGGGCTGACTGCGAGCCGGGGAGGTGGATGGGCGGTAACGCATTTGCTGCGTTGGGCGGAACGGTTGGTGAGTGGGCTGGTCATAGGCACGGTGAGGCGATGGAGCTGAGGAGTGGCCACGGTAATGGTCGGGTTGTTGCCATCTGAGCATAAGTGCGATGGGGCAACTGTGAAGGCGCGGTGTTACGAGAAGGGCCGGGCTGGGGCTGAATGGGTTGCGGCTGGGCAATGTTGGAGAACTCTGTCTTCACACAGCGCGCGTGCTCCTCGAGGTAGGAGATGAGGTCCCTTAACGTGGGCAGGGTGTTACTGGACCCGTGCTTGCGTTCAAATAGCGTGCGGAGCTCGCCCTTGAGCTTCCGCACCACTATTGACACAAACACGTAGTCGTCTCCTATGGGCAGATCTAAATTGTTGAGGGCACACTGAGCTGATATGAGTGGCGTGAGGAACAGTGTGCGGATGTTCGAGCGCGTGTGGATGCTTGGCAGCCCCAGGATTATGTCGACGAAACTATCGATGAGAACCCGGCGGTTCTCGTACCGCTTGGTGAGGATGTCCATGGCCACGGCAAAATTTTCATTGGTGACCTTTAAGTGGGACACCATACTTAATGCCTCACCGCTGAGACTCGAGAAAAGATAGTGGAGCTTGACTGCGTCCGACAGGGTCGCCATGTCGTCAGTCAGACTCCTAAACAGCGCAATGAAGGAAGGCCTGTCCTCCACTTTTGAACTGAACCTGGGCAGTGCTATCTTGGGGAGGACGGCTGTGGGCGTATTGACGCAGAAACTGAGCTGAGCGCTAAGGGTTGGGGATGACGTGGAAGAGGTTGGGATTTCCTCCCTAGCCATAAGTATCCCCAGGTACGCCCCGGAGGCTTTTGTGTGGTTCTCAGTGTATGTCTTCTCAATCCCCTCGTCTAAGTTCTCTTCGTCGAGAATGTTGTAGTATACCTTGTCCTTTACGCCTTGTATTTGTGCGAAACGCACGTTAAATTCCGTTATGGAATGTTTGGTGTCGCCAGCAATGATCCTTGATCCCACCTGTAGGAGCTGGTGTATAGCTTTGGCGGCCTCCCTAAATATCGCGGCTTGTGACTTGGTCGGCATCGCGATGATTAAAAGGAGACAAAAAAAATTATAAAAAAATAAACAAATTTAAAAGCAGTAAAAAGAACAACATCCTGTATATATTATATAGTTGGGCCGGACGCACCCGTTCACCAAGGTAAGGGCAAATGGACTAAAATTAATGCAACAATAAACTACGTTGAGACGCCTTGTATTTGTCCCACGGGTGGGTAAACGCATGTGTATGTGTATGTCTGTGTTTATTGAACGCGCGTACGTAATATTAGCCGACCGCAAAAAGAAAAAAAAAACAACAAAAAAAATCACGTCATCCGTAGCCCACTAGTGGGCAAGCGCATGCGTAGTCGATGGCGGCGCTTCCAATCAGCCGGGAAAGCGTTAGGAAAAGGAAAAGAAAAAAAAATCTAATAAAAAGAAAGTGTGGGATACGTTGTACGTAGCCCACAGTTGGGCAGACCTGTAGCGGAAACTAGCGCGAAGAATGAGTCGGTCGCAAAAAAAAATGAGAACATAAGAAAAAGTTGGGACACTCCGTATCTGTGTCTCACAAGTGGACAAACGTTGGGAGTGTGTACTAAGAGTGAGCCGATCGCAAAGGCACAAATTAAAAACAAAAGAAAAAAAAATAAAAATTAACACGACCAAAAAAATAAAGCACGCTACTTGGCACGCGTGGTGAGCATGCACGAGAACTGAGCCGATTTAACACAATAAAAACAAAAAAAATCATAAAAAAAAATAAAAAGGGAAAAAAAAACACTCTTGCATACAATCTCTCGTTTTAATACACAAGCGCGCTTAGTCAGCGACGTAAGACAAAATTGGTCACAAGCAACACAAAAGCAACAATTAAGCAAGGTGCAGAAATAATAGCGTTAAAATAATTTTGTATGTTGTGTGGTCGCAATCCTCACACAAATGTTTTCTGACTACTTTGTAATATTGGCCTTGTATATATATTAAAATAGTTAGAAAACGGCGGCATATTGAGAAGTATTTATGATAGTTGGAATCAGTTCTAATATTATATTTAAATATGTAGTTAAAATGTTGAACTGTAATTTAATGTGACTGTGTTAGAATTCGAATTCGTTGATGTTGCAAACAACAGCCTCCGTGATGTAATGACTGATGTTTCCTATTATACTGATTTTATTTATTTATTATTATTATAGTTTCTTAAGTTTAACTTCTCTTCTCTATCGATTCGCTCTTGGCAGAACGGTCTTGGTCACTTTGAGTCGTCAAGTGGTGGTTGAGGCGGACACAGCTCTCCTTACGATCTTCCGCCATCTCTCCCTGTTGGTAGACTGTCTGGCACAGTCTGATACACTGTCCGCTATTGCAGATTTGACTTGGTCAGTCCAGAGCACAGGTGACCTGCCACGTGATCTGGTTCCTTCCACTCTTCCTTGTACGACGAGCCGCTCCTTGGAATCGCCATCCCGCCGAGAGACATGGCCAAAGTACTGCAGTATTCGCCACTGTACTACGGCCGACAGACGCTGCGTGATGCCGAGCTCCTGGAGTATGGCCACGTTGGCACGGAACTCCGTCCACGATATCCCAAGCATACTACGTCACCCAGATGGTGAATATGGCGACGCGGGTACCTGATGCTGATGGCCATACGCCAAACTGTCTCTATCTTTTACTGACGACGAACCCTAAATACACTCAGTATCGATCTCAGCTCTTCTGGGAACGTCCTATCATTGTATGGTGAAATCCGTACGTGTCTGCTCGCCTCCTGATGTCAGCCCTAGGGGCACGAGGCGTGTCTGGCGTTACGAGTCAGCTGATTGTGACGAGATGTGGTACTTCTTTGTATCATACCCTTGGCGCCAAGTGTGTTTTTCTTCAAACGATCCCTCTTCAGTTCTGCAGACGCGATCGTGGAAGTGATTCAGCAGGGAATGGAATACTTTATTCCGTTCTCCGACGTCCTTCACGGTCACAATGCCCGACCTTGGTTTAATGCGGACTGTGCAAGTGCAGAAGCACGTAAAAGAATCCGCTTACCAAGCCTGGGTACGTGGTCGTGACTGTAAAGAACGGGCTCGGAGGGTTCATGTGAAGAAGAAGGCCTTCAACTCTGCGGCTAATCGGTCCAAAGAATGATCCTCAAGGCGCGATTCGACCACATAAGCCGCATAGGAGCCAGACTAGCATCATACCCTGCTGGTAGTAAGCATAAGACCTTAAACTATCGCGTTGCATTGCATTAAAACTGTTTTAACGGGACTAAACACGATTAATTTCGTAAGTAAGTACATATCTACTTACTGCTTGACGTTTCGGCCGCGATGCTGCGGTCGTGGTCACAAGCGAACTGGCGGTGCGCGGCGTCGTCGGCTCGGGCGGGTATTTGTTTCTTCATCCACCCTCATACGTTCACTTAAATTGTCACAGTGCAATGAATCTTCAGTAACACGACTCCGGCACACTACACTAACAATATCGGAGTTTCTTGTTATAGACTGACGTTGCTGTTTGCATTTGCCAATCACTGGATTCCATGCTGATGATAATTTAAACCCGTCCTCCCGATTGAAATTTTTATACTTCTTGATCTCAATCGCTTCACGTTCTATCCTGCTATGATAATAACGATCGGTGGAGAGGATTTTAAGATCATGTAACTCCATACAGTGATTAACTCCAGCTTCCAGCAGGTGTTCAGCTACCGCCGATTTGTCTATTTGTCGATTTTTGATAGCTGAGATGTGTTCCTTGACACGTTCTGCGATAGTCCGCTTAGTCTGTCCAATATATGAACTACCACAGCTACAATCGAGTTTATAAACTCCCGGTGTTTGGAAAGGTATGACGTCTTTAGGCGACCGCAATTTGTTAGATATTTGGCATAACGGAGTATATACAGTTTTAATGGAGAAGTTTCTTAGTACTGTTCCAATTTTGTCCGTTACGCCTTTTGTGTAAGGTAAAAACGCTGCCTGGCGACTCACTTCTAGACGATTTTTCTTTCCATTCTGCTTTTTCCTTTTCTGTGACACCTTGTACCGTAAAATGGGGTGAATAGAACCAGTTCCAAATTTTCAAGGCGTTTTTCGAGTAAAATTGCCATTAGAACAGACTTTTTTATTACTGGTCAGGGTATCCGAACATAAGAACTAACTTTTTTTCTAATGTTTTACCATAGATTATAAACGTATTATTCCTAAAAATTAAAAAAACGTCTTGTATTCTATTCACCCCTCAAAAGAGGTCAATAGAAGCTGGTATGAGGTGAATAGAAAAATTGGCTAGGGTTGTCAACAACTTAAACAGTTTTCAGATCACGACATCGACAGGAAGTTATGATTTTAGCACTCAATTAGGTATGTGAGAGTTAATTTTGGCTACACTAGGTAATCAATATAATAAGTTTACTAAAAATACTCTTTAATTCACTGAAGCTTAATTTATTATAAAGATCACAAAAAACGGAGTATGTACCTACTTATTAACAAGATACAACTTATAACTGAATTTACCTCTTATGGCTGATTTACAAGTAGAACTATATTTTAACAAAATTTTACTTAATTTTAAGTGACTATGCATGTAAACAATTAATGTTAGGTAACAAAATTTAAATATTTTTTTATACATTAATAAATAAAACATAAACATTCTTAGGTAGCTACTAGAAAACAAGAAAACAAATACTACATATTTAATAAAAGAACATTAAAACAAAAAAATATCTTCTCAATAATAACAAAAAATATATTATAATTATGTTTGTTACGTTTGCAGTCACTTAACCTAATAAAATAAAGCAAAATTCTAGAATTTTATAATAAAAAAATCAATAAAACAACTTAAAATCAAATATTCTTAATCAGAATCTGTTAAAATTTTAAAAATTTCTTTTCTGTTATCATAATAATTAACGTTTCTTTTAGCCGTATTTGTGGTAGATGTGCTAGGAACTGTTATAATATCTTGTATTTTTATTGCTTTACAACCTTTCAAATCGACATTTTGCGTAATTTTACCTTTATCATTAGAAATTATTTTAATTTTATTTATTTTCTTTATCTCCATATCAGTCTTTGAACTAGTTCCACTACCTGCTGAGCATTTTACATTTTTCGCTAAACTTCCTGTATTTTTCTTCTTAGTTATATTAGTTTTTCTGTTCTCTCTCTTACTTTTATTTTTATCTTCAGTAATTTTATTTATTATTTTTGTTTGAAAGTCATTTTGAAACATAACTTTTTTCTGTTGTTCAGTGTATTTTTCACTTACATCTGATTTCACAATTTTCTGTATATCTATAGAATTTTTGGTCTTTATCTTTCTTTCTATTTCATTCGGGTAATTTTTATGCTCAATCAGGTTCGCCGTACTATTTGCCTCAGTCATGATATCACACCTTTTTTCTTCATTTGTAGCAAATTCCTTACCTTCGGCTATTACTTCACATTCAGATCCTACAAAGATAAATGGTATTGAATTAACATCTAATTCTTCGAGATTAAATCTATCCACAGGTTCAATATTTTCAATGTCTAGTATCCCTCCTTGATTATCTTTATTTGCTTTATCTTCTTTTTGTAAATCTTTATTTTCTTGGGCAAGGTCTGTATTTAGGTTTTTCTTTTTTTGCAAGGTTTGCGCTTTTGTGGTCTTTCCTTTACCTTTCCCCTTTATTATATTTTTACTTAATTTAGATTTTTTTGCTGCTTCCGTTTCATTATTTGCTTCTAAATTATTTCCAGCATCTTCAGCTGTAACACTTCTACCTGCGACTACTTCTAGTTTTCTTTTCTTTTTGGGTTCTGTTACATTCATGGTTCCGTAACGCATCTGTTTTAACATTTCTAACACTGAGTCATCTATTGCAGATTTAACATCGTCGTTGTTTTGTTCTTGGGGAAGTCGAGACATAATTTCTTCAATGTTCAAAGGATAAATCCCTGTTTTTTTAAAGCCTGCTTGGAGATTATTTTTGGCATTGTTTTTCAGATGTTCAATAAGAAGTTTAAGGAGCTTGGGAAAGCAACCCTTTGGTACAGAGGCCTGCTTTTGTCCATCCGTTTTCTTCCACTTTAAGAGTATTTCTCTCCAAGCACGCTTCATTGGCCGGAAAAATGCGACGTCCAGCGGCTGTGTCAAATGAGTGGAGTTCGGTGGCAAAAATACAAAATTAATGTTATGTTCTTTACATAATTTGATTAGAGAGACTGACAAATGGGATGACAAATTGTCTCCTATCAAGATTTTCCTTCCCAGTTTATCTTTAAAAAAGGGAATAATAATTTTCTCTACCCAGTCTTCAAAGATGGCTCCTTCAAACCACCCGGATGTTGATCTATTGTAATAGGTGCCTTTTGGACCGCTTAGAACCCATGTATCATATAAATGTTGGGCTTTGTACACCACATAGGGGGGTATTAACTCGCCGTCAGCAGTACCAGCCATCATTATTGACACGGAACTTTTTGAGTGATTAACCACCCTCTCGGGGTATTTACATCCTCTTTTCATTAGGACCCTTTTACGTCCCGGGTCATCAGAGAGGTTAGTCTCATCATAGTTAATAATGTTGTGTAATTCCACCCCTTGTAATGATTTTTGTAGTTCATTGAAGTAACCTTGAATCACATCAGGGGATACAGCCGCCCTGGCTCTTTTTATATTTTCACATATTCTTTGTGATATTTTATCTTTGTGTCTAATCAAAAAGTTTTGAACAAAGTCCACCCCTGGAAAATTATTTTTAAACCTTCTGTTGACCACTCCCAGTTTATCAAGGTACATTTTTACTAAGAAACGCAGATCCATCGTGTCCATTGGATAGCCCCACTCAGCACACACATTGATATTTTCTATAATAAGCAGCTCCGCTTCCTCTGATAATGCTGTTTGCCCCCCTTGAGGTTTCATAATTTTCTGACTATGTCTATATAAAACAGATTTATGTATATTGTATTTTGATGCAATTTCCGTAAGAGATGCATATGGCTGTTCTAAATCTTTCAATGCAGCGGAAATAATGTTGGGGTCATATTTTTTGTAGCGTTTCTTTGTAGGGTCCGGTTTATATGTTCTCGGCATTATGTGTCAAGGTAAGTACCCCTAAAAATAAATAAAAAATACTTAAGTAGGTACTAGGTACACTTTATTAAAATACGGCATTGTAAAAATATATTTTTTCGATAATTTTTCGTGTCAATTTGCAATTTTATTAGAAAGTACTTTCGTGACAACCCTACCCATTGACCCCCTTTATGATTCTATTCACCCCTCTCATGATCCTTTACACCACTCAAGCGTTTCCATTGCCCCCATTCTAATATTCTATTCACCCCTCATTTGATTTTAATAACCCCAGGTTTCGTGAAAATACAAGTATCTTCAGTTTTTAGACTATTTTACATTTTAATAACGAAAATTCTTACAAACCTTTATAATTTTCTAAAAATTCCGTCACTTAACTGCACAAATGAACACAATAAAACTTCTAATTACTTAAATTTCTCGGTTAAAACTCAATTCTAAATCACTCAATCACAGGACGGCAAAAGAGCGCTAAAAAGAGAACGTTTTTTTACGAATTTAACACATTTGACGTCAAAGCTGGTGTTGCTATTGTAAGGAAAAAATATTGCCATTTTATAGTTTATTTTTTCTACTACAAATTATACAATAGATCTGAAGGAATAAGATGTCAAACATATTCCGGTTTTTTTTTTCTATTCACCCCTTGAATTCTATTCACCCCATTTTACGGTACATCTAATAATTCATAATAAAAATACTTATGATAATAAGATATTGTCAAGTGCCATATCATGCCGTTTTTAACTAGATTTAGTTTATATGAAACAAGACGTACAACGTTCATTAAAAAGTAATTAATGTTGTGATATTGTCAAGTGCCATATCATGCTGTGATTGACTAGATTTAGGTGTTATGATAAGCATAATGTGCATTTACTGTGATTTTAGTAAATAATTGACTGATTTTTCTAACTAGAATTTCATTTCTATCCCTAATTCTGATTCATATGTCACAGATTCTGATTCATATGGCCCCAAAAATTTTAAAGTTAATTATCTCGGAAACCATTTGATCAAAAAGTGTGCCTTTTTCAGACATTGTATCTTAGGTTACCATCTTTCGTAAAAATATGTTTTATAAGCTTAAATGTGAAAAAAATATTCTGCCATATGAATCAGACAAAGAACGCAATTTCTGAGAAACACTCATTACCGGAACT